>OY730195.1:74553915-75295261 GCA_963422505.1 Pseudognaphalium luteoalbum
AAAGTGAAAAAAGAAGTTTAGGGACTGTTTTCGTAAATTGATGTAAACTACAGGGACCATCTATAGAATTTACTCCAATTTCAAATGCGAGAAAATTATTTTATTTTACCATCAACTAAATTTATTTAAAACAAACAATAATTTCACCAGTCATAATATTTCCTTAAACTTATTTTCTTATTAATTTTACAATCAAACATATATAACAATATAAATTATATATAAAATTAAGGAAAATATCTGTTTCTTCTAAGTTCAATTTGGAAATGTTACAATTAAGTCCCATCAATATTCTCTTGAAAATATAAGTACACAATTATTATTCACTATCTTTAGTTTTTTCCAAATTTACCCCTTCTCCATTAATTAAAATAGTTTTCTAAAAATTAAAACTAGTACGTAGTATAATAATTAATTGATATGGAGTAGTAGCACTACTGTCTTTTTAGTTTGTATATTTATACTAACCAAATAGCAACATTACGCTGTAACATTTATTATGAACCATTTTTAATCATTTTTCTTGTTAAATTATTAAATACCAATGAAAAAAAAATAATCTTACACTGTATTAGAGAGTGAGAACATGGACGTTTTTTTTACAATATGATGTTAAAAACAAAATGTTACTAAACACTAGTTAATTTTTTTACTCTAGCTTACTGTATTTGTTGTACACATCTACATTCCTTATGATGCATACAACTTTCATTCTCTTTAATACTTAAAAACAATATCTACACTCCTTATAATGTATACGTACAACCATCGCTCTCTTAAATACTTAAAAACAATATCTATCTAGATCTATTTATCTACACCCTTTATAATGTATACAACATTCCCTCTCTTAAATACTTAAAAACAATATACATAAGGTACTAATTTCAAATTTGTCTTCGTTGCATCCACGGGTTACCTGCTAGTATTGAATTATTAATATGCATGAAGTTAAGTAGGGTGGTTTTATATTAGAAAAAAAAATATGATCAGACATTTATTTCAATACTCGTATGATATATTTTTAACAAATGAGCGTGCTTGTGTGATCAAAATTTTGTCAATATGCAAAAGTTGGAACAAAATCTTGTATGTTAAATTCATACATATACTTACTAATAATTTAATTAATAGCTAAGATAGAGAAGAGGTAAATTTGAAACAAATTAAAGATAGAAAATAATAAATGTGTAATTATACTTTCAAAAGGAATATTAATGGTATTTAATGCTCTTAACCTCTGCCTCTTAACCTGTGGTACATATTAGATATATGGTACATATTAGATAAAGTACATATTAGTTAAACCCTTTAAGAAATTATAAAATGCCACTTTTTTTTGTCTACTTCGTATTAATTTAATTACATCATTTAATTTTTTCTTATTTTCGTCCAATCAATAACTCGAAACGTACTCTTGAAGTCAGAGACTTTTTAGAGCACAAATTAAATTTCAACCTACATGTCTCTTTCCATTCAACGTTCAAACGTACGTGATAATGAAGAAGCTAGCACGACACACCTGATTTCTTTTGTTGATATTTTTTAAATGTTACTAGCTGCATAATATTGTTTGATTACGTAACCTTGAATATATATATATATATATATATATATATATATATAGTTTGGATCAAATGAGAACACTTCAAAAATAAAAACGATGAGAACACCTCATAAATGCACAACTAGCCAACAAAAATCATTAGATTCACAGTCATACATCTCAAATATGCAAAGAAAAACAAATGCATACTTATAAAAATGCACAAAAATCGAAAAAAATGATTTATGCACGATTATCTCTATAATTGTGCATCAATCATTTTTTCGATTTTTGTGTATTTCCAAAAGTCCGCATCTATTCTAATCAATTTTTCTACGCATATTTGAGATGTATGAGTGTGAATTTAATGATTTTGTTGGCTAATTGTGCATTTATGAAGTGTTCTTACCGTTCTTATTTTTGAAGTGTTTTCATTGGAACCTTACCATATATATATATATATATATATATATATATATATATATATATATATATATATATTATCATTTAACGATTATTTTATTAAGTAGTATATGGTTCAAATCTAATCTAATCAAAATTCTAAATTTAACTATAGGACGATACCTCATTCTTTTTTGTTGAGACATGTTATTGTGACAACAGATTTAGCTTGTAATAGTACTAGGGATTATTGTAATCCATTTTGTAAATTGATTTTGAATTGTAATGAAAATATTGGTTGGTAAACATTTTAGAGTTAAATGTTAAATGATGAAAAATGTTGACCGAGTTTGACTTGTCATCTGCAGTGCGAACCAAGTGGATTCGCAAGGCAGAGTTGCGAGGCGAGCTGACTGGACTTGGTGGGCCAAGTTGGGCTGCGAACCGAGTCGGTTCGCAGAGCCATAACCTGCGAGCCGAGTCGAGTATATATACAAAATTAGGTTTAGACCTAATTAACTTTTGCCATAATACCCATACGAATTCCCTGTGTTTCCAGAGCAATTCTAAGCATTCTAAAAGCTAGGTATTGATAGATTAACGTTGGTTTTAATCAATACAAAGCTAAATAGTAATTGATTTTACTAATACTTGTGAAACAAACCGTTTACTATCCGTAAACTAGTATTAAGGGATTCTGCACCTTAATACCTAAAGATAACCTCGTTATCGATCCTAATACATACGGACTTACAATTGGTATCAGAGCCTACGGCTACATACGCGTAGGTTCGAGGTTATTCAGGTAATAACGGTTGATTTAGGGTTGTTTGTACGTGATTTTTTGCCTAAAAACTATCAAAGTCAATCTCTGGAAGTTTTTAGGTTAGTTTACATCCGAAATCTTAGTATTTGGACATTCAAAAGCCTAAAATATTAGTTTTTAGGGTTTTCAGCCGATTCTGCGAATTGAGTTGCGAAGTGAACCGAGTTTGCGAAATGAACTGAGTTGGCGAACTGAGATTCTGCGAACTGAGTCTGTCCTGCGAACTGAGTCTGCTTTGCGAACTTAATTTGACTTGCGAACTGAGTTCTCCTCTGCGAACTGAGTTTGACCTGCGAACTGAGTTTGTCCTGCGAGTTGAGTTTCTGTGAACTGAACTTACTGATTTTTTTTGTTTTAAATCTCTGGGATTTGCAAAAATGTCTGACATAAGTAAGATGATTGAGATGGAACATGAGGTTGGAAAGTCTAATGTTCCACCTAAATTGCTCCGACTTGAAGACTACTATGGATGGAAAGACAGGTTCGAATCACACTGTCGATTCCATGATTTGTCAATCTGGATGTGCATCAAAAACGGGTATACTGCACCTACTGCTAAAGTTAGTAATAAAATTGTGGCCCTTGCCTATAATTAGATGAGTGATCAAGAAAAGAAAGATTATGAAATTGAAAATAAAGCTCACTCTTCAATTAAGATGAGTCTTCCAAAAGAGATCAACCATCAGTTAAAGTCTTTTCAAACGGCTAAATAACTATGGGAAGCTCTAGAGAAAAGATGTGAGGGAAGTCCTCAGGTTAAGGCAGGAAGGTGTAATCTTTTGAAGAAACAATTCATAGTCTTCAAAGCTACGAAAGGTGAAGATCTTGATGTATACACCACCAGATACTACCATCTGTTAAGTGAGTAAGATGACCATGGCATTACCTATACTAATACGGAGAAGACTGACAAGTTTATTGAGGCTCTTCCTTCAAAATGGGAAATGTATGGAGTTATGCTCAAGGATAACGATGAACATTATGCTGCTATGTCATTAGAGCAGGCTATTGATAAGCTCCGCGGATATGATTTCACAAAGAAATCAAGAGATACTGATTCTGATCAGGTACAGGATCCTGGGCTTTATCATGGAAAATCTACTATCTCTAATAGTTTGAAAGTGCCCTTGGACGTGGATCTAGATGACAATTGACCACAATTGACAGGCGGAATCAATCAATTGCGTGTATTACCAATAAACACAAACCAAAACAAATATGATTAACAATGTAAACGAAGTAATAAGCTTGTATATATGAATTGGGAACGGTTACAATGTTGCTTAGTCGACAAATGGTGCTAGGGTTTCGTCAACCCTAGCCGAAAACCCGTAGGTTTGTATTTATACTAAGCTGACATGCGTCACTTGTGGAAGTGTCGCATGTGGCCGCCTTCATGCGTCACTTACCTAAGTGACGCTATGCGTCACTAAAGCAAGTGACGCCTAAACTAAAACTTAAGTATCGCATATAACAAAAACTATATATTTCACTATTCAACTAAACGACACTTATTACAACTCGATAGACCAACTGACAGACACCTAATATGCATCAACAAACTCCCCCATGTCTTCAGCTTGGTCTTCAAAAATCTTCAAATCTTCACTTCCAGCCAGCTGGAAATACACCACCAGCGTGTACTCCATTGGCGATGCAGATATCCACAATCTTTTGGAATTTTAATGCTTCAGCTCTATCTTTCTCTTTGAACTCAATTCTGTTTTCATGTAGACTCTTCATATCTTGAGCAGAAAGATTTATCAAACTTAATGGGTCAAAAACACAAAATATTTTCCTCTTAAGACCCCATAACGACCTCTTCTTAGGCTGAACAACATCCCAAGCTGTTTTCTCGTTATTTCCTGTATCTGCATTAGAAGACTCCGGATCTGTAGCTGGTTCTGAATTTGGAATAAATACTATCACAGCTTCACCCGTAATATCATCATACTCCCAATAAACCAACCTATTCAAAAAATCTAGAGGGATGATCTCCAAGGGTATCTTCTGTAAGCACCTTGCTGGTGGATAGATCATCTTCACAATAGGTTGTCGAGTAACCGGATCCAGCTTCTTTTTAAACTTGTACCTCATACCCAACGTCGGCTTTATCAAATTGTACTTTTTACTATTAATCTCATGACGAATGATCACCTGAAAGAAATCTGCTCTTGAATCTCGTGAACGGTTGATCAAGGGTATCTGAGCTAACCTTTGAAGCTCACACTTCGGCAAAGTACTTATTTTGTAAAACTTCATATTAAAGTACTGAATGCCGTCACTCCTCTTTATCATAAAAACCGAATTGTTCTCATCAAATTTCCAACTCTTAATCAATCCCGTGTAATCAGTTCTAACTTTGTAGCATTTACACGTAACCGGTACCTCAATAATCGGTTTAAGCACAATATCCGGCTTTGTTGTAGAAGTTGATGGCTCGTTTGTCTCTTTTTCCGATTCATCTTCAGACGAGTCCGATTCTATAATGGGAGCATCATCATAACATTCATCACTGTGCAATTGCTCCCCCTCAACCTCAACTTCATCATTCCCTTCAAAGAAATAATCCTCTGCTACATGATCATTCATTTCCTCTTCCTCCGGTATCGTTGTATTATCATTCATTAAATTTTGCAGATATGTAAGATCTACAAACGAATAATCAACCGCAATAGGTCTTGCCTGACCTTGAACCTCAACGAAGTAATCTAAAGATATGTTTTCATTAATAGTCGAAGGAAGTACATTTTCTGGTTCCGGGGAAGGAGTTACATTTGTTTCTGACTCACTAGGACCTACCTCCCCCGAAACATTTGTAACTGATTCCAACTCTAACAACCTAGATGACAGTTTCGTCACTTGAAGCTGTAAAGAGTTAACCGTAGCAGCTCGAGCTTCCAATTCCCTGATCTGAGAGGCCTGAGCTTCAATTATAGCCTTCTAATCATCAAACCGCTTTGCCAAAAGCTCCATCTGAGCCAAAACCATCTGAAGAGACGGCGTGTCAGACGTTGGCGGTGGTTGTTGTCGTTGGGAAGTTGGTTCCTCAATAACCACTGTCGTCCGCTAGCGTCTACGAAGAGGTAGATCAACATAGGATGGTGAAGACCCAGCAGGACGTTTGCCCGGATTCCTCGGGACATGGACCCTGCCAGCAGAGATCCGTCTCAATATACGCTTAAAGCGTCGAGGATCGGCAAGCTGAATACCGTCAAAAGCAGATTGTGGTGGCACGTCACCCTCAGAATCTGGAGGAGTGGGCCCACCGTCATCAGACTCAGCCTCAACCTGAACAACCCGATCGATATCCTCTAAGTCTTGAGCGATATCGGTATCCACTAAGTCGTCCTCATTGACCGGAGGCACGACGTCATCCAAAAAACCGTGATCGTGCGGCGCAACGTAGTTTTCGTTCACTATGTGCCCGAAAAGTTCACGATCAGCTAAAACCGGCTCGCCCTTCGGCGCGAGCTTTCAGTCATTAAAGATTCGCAACAGCATCGGTGTTGGCACCAGAAGAGATCGCTGATCTGGAGCGATATCGAGATTGAGGTCATTCAACAAAAGCTGGACAAATCGAGGATACTGCAGCCATTTGTCCTTTCCAGCGCGTATATTCTCCACCATGTTGCCAAAAATATAACCGCTGAAGTTATACGGTTTATTGTAGATCAGGGCCAACATGAGAGACAGAGTAAGATGGCTCGCAGCATCGTATCCCCCCTTTCTCGGAGATAAACAGACAATTATAATATGGCAGAGGTACCTCCAAACCCTGCAAAGGTACTGTTTCCTGAAGTCAGAGAGTTGGTTTGCCGGATAACCCATCCTCTGAAGCCCTCCGTAGATAAATGTAGTTGGGAAGATAGTGGGCATCGTAGAGTTATCATTGAACTGTAAAACCCGTCTAATCGAGTTCTCGGTGATCTCGATTTCCTCCCCAAACATAGTCGAAACAATCCGGGGAACATCGCCCTTAACCCTGATCACGGCATGATCATAGAATTCCTCTATTTGGTTCATGTATACAGGAGTCGTTGCCGTAATCGCATAATAAATCCTCGATCTGCGTAGAAATTCAATCATTGACCTGAACGACGCTGAATTGGCATGCGTAGACTCGAGAAAAGCCGTAATATTGTGTCAAGTGTTTGTGCGGCGGTAATAATTCTGAAGTTCAGCCATCTGTAAGCTAATAGTTCGTATGAATGTAAGGAACAAGAATATGGGACTGGAATGCAATGAGACGCTGGAGAAATCACAATCAAATCGTAGAAAAACGCACAGTGCTAGTAACGCAGAGACAATCGAAGTGACGGTATGTCAGAGCGAGTGTCGGTATAAGTATTTGAAAAGTGGTGAGGTTGAGTGTCGTGGGAAGGGGTATTTATACACCGACCCTTGTATGCGTCACTCAACCCGGCACTTATAGCGAATCTTACCCCGACACTTACTGCGTCACTAAAGGGAGTGACGCAATATCGTATGCGTCACTGGAGGCGTCACTTATAAAAGTGACGCACAGTTCACTTTTAGTGCAAAATTTGCGATTTTTTGATTTTCGCAATGGGAGTTCGATACTCAAATTTGAAAATGTAACTGTAACTTGGATAATAACTAAAACTTATACTAACTTAGAGAAGATAAAAGACATACAAGAATATAAATTTAGAATTACAAAATTAACACATTCTTTTTGGTGACGGAGTTGATAAAGTCTGGTTAGGGATCATATTGGAATAACATGCATTTATTAGGAATATTAAGTGTTATTTCGATCATCAGTATATTTGTCCTCTTTAAATTTACTTGACATACTAAAAACACTTTTTATAAAAATTATTTCAAAACGATTATTAGTATGTTTATCCACTTAAACATGTTATACGCACCTCTAAAAGGTATTTTATTATTATTGGTATGTACATTTCGCTGTAGTTCTCACCATAGATATACATCTTAACTTAAAACATAGACCATGTTCCCATTTACAGATAGAATATAAGAAAATCAATTTTAAGAATCAAGTCAGCGGTGACAGGTCTGTACTTACGTACAACAGAGCGACATAGCTTGATTCAGGTTTAAGCAAAACCAGACTTGGTCAAACCATTTTGGCGACCTTGTAAGGTATCTTATTTGGAAAGACTTTACAAGTACATTGACTTGCGTTTGCTTAAGTTTAAAGTATATATTAATAGAAGCCAGGTCTATACTTAAGTATAACAGAGGAAACTATCAATATATACCCCCAAATGATATCAAATAAACATCTTTCACGAAAGCATGTCTAGTATAAGTAAGAAATTAAGACTTTTTTCATACATCTAATGGTATTATACCACTTGAAATAAACAATTAATGATTAAGCTTCTTAAATCTTCTCAAAGAGGTTTGCATACCATGCCTACTAATATATCGTATGATGAAGACAATGTTTATAAAAACTGTTTTCAATACGTCAGATAAATCTACTGACACATCCAAGATAAACCTTAAATTTCCATTTTTATGCATGTCACCCAATGTACTATCATATCCCAAGTTGTTTACAGACACAACTTCAACGTCTATTTTAAAATGTAGCAACTTTGCATTTCGTTAATACTAGAAAGTATAAAGAGTGGCAGTTGCATAGGTTGCATTTTTTTTTTTCGTGGTAAAATCCAAGTCACAAATTACTTTTTCGTGGTAAAGAACCTGAGACCGATCATGTTGACTAATTCATCAAATCGGGCTCTAGAAAAAGCCTTAGTGAATAAGTCAGCATTTTGCTTTAGGGTATCTATATGGACAAGGTCAATAAGGTGTTTCTCACAGCAATCCCGTATAAAGTGAAACCTAATTTCTATGTGTTTGGTTTTAGAGTGTTGTACGGGATTGCGTGTGATTGATATGGCAACAGTATTATCAATATGTATAGGAGTTAAAGTTAAGAGTAACCCGTAGTCGCGCAATTGGTGATGAATCCAAAGAACTTGAGAACAGCAGCTTGCAGCAGCAATGTACTCGGCCTCCGCTGTTGAAGTAGAAACCGTTGTCTGCTTTTTGCATTGCCATGACACCAATCGGGATCCCAGAAACTGACATCCTCCTGTTGTAGACTTCTTATTCATGTTGCAGCCACCATAATCTGAATCGGAATAAGCAGAGAGCGTGAAGTTCTTCTCATTTGAGTACCATAGACCGAGAGTGGGTCTATATTTAAGATAGCCAAAAATCCGCTTCACCGCCTTCATATGAGAAACCTTAGGACGTGCCTGATATCTTGAACAAATTGAAACCGCGAATATGATATCAGGCCTTGAGGCAGTAAGGTACATTAGAAAACCTATCATCGAACGATAATCCTTTTCTTTGCAGCCCTCATCATCATCAGCAGGTCCAAGATTATGGTTGAGTTCAATAGGAGTTCCATAAGGCTTACAAGTGAGCATATCATACCGTGTCAACATGTCATTGACATATTTCGACTGATGAATATACATCCCTTTGGATGACTGTTCAACTTGCACCCCTAGGAAGAAAGTTAGATCTCCCATTGCACTCATCTCGAAAGCTGACTTCATGACCTCTTCAAATTCTTTGCATAAAGCCTCATTCAATGATCCAAAAATAATATCATCGACGTATACTTGAACGAGTAACAAATCATCCCCTTTCCCTTTTGTGAAAAGGGTGCTGTCGATGGTGCCCCGAGAAAAACTGTTATCCACCAGATGAGTAGCAAGCCTCTCATACCATAGTCGAGGAGATTGATGAAGTCCATACAATGCCTTATTTAGCCTGTAGACATAATTTGGATTCACCGAATCTTCAAAACCTGGAGGCTGTTGAACATAAACCTCCGTATCAATCTTACCATAAAGGAATGCACTCTTGACGTCAAGTTGCTTGACACGAATCCATTTAAATGAAGCAAAAGCTAAGAAGATACGGACAGACTCCAATCTGGCGACAGGGGCAAAGACCTCATCATAATCCAGTCCTTCAACCTGAGTATACCCTTGAACAACTAGTCGAGCTTTGTTTCTTGTAACAACCCCTCGATCATCCTTCTTTATTCGATATACCCATCGAGTGCCTTTTGGATCAGCACCTTTGGGTAATGGTACTAGAGTCCACACCTGCAACTTGTGAAATTGTTGCAGTTCATCTTGCATGGCCTCGACCCAAGATGGATCTTGTAAGGCCTCCGAAACTTTCTTTGGTTCGGTTTGGGAAAGATGGCATGAATTAACAGTTGCCATAAATCCCAAAATCTGATCAGCTGAAGTATCCTTATCTTCAGCAGATTGCTTTGCCTGATGTCTCGTTTGAACAGTAGAATGAGGATCACCAATTATGTTTTCAACTGGGTGATTCCTATGTATCCGGGTCACTGGAATGGCATCTGGCACAAGATTTAATTCCAAGTTATTCAAGTCACCTTCAGTGGCAGAAGCATCTTCGTTCTCTTCATTAATGAAGAAACGAGAATAATCCATGTCTTCTTCATCCTCTAAGAGAGGCATATCAGGATCGTCCGGAAGATCCGCGGCATTAACAGTGTTTGAAGAAGACGGAATGGTTGTAGTTGGTGGTGTGGGTGTAGGTACAGATGCAGGAGAAGTAGTGGATGTAGGTGCAGGCATTTGTTGTGTTGGAGTAGGTGATGGAGTGGATGTCGTATCGGGAATTGGATTGGGTGTTGTAGGAGGAGAATCGGATGTTTGTTGAAAAACATCGAGTCCATGAAGCATTGTGATTAACTCTTCAGTGTTGTCGTCCTCCGGTACATTGAAGGGACTGAAGAGTTTCCCATAATTGAAGAACCAATCCGGACCCGTTCCTTGAGGTGGTTCTGTATACCGTAAGCATTTTACCTCAAAGTGTTCCTCGATCTCGTTTGTTGATTTGTTGTATACCCGTTTGTTTGGAGAATTGACCGAATATCCGAGAAAAATCCCTTCAACGGCTTTATCACCAAACTTAGGGACACGTTCTTTGGTTATCATGATCAAACAAGGACACCCAAATGGCTCCAGAAACTGCAGATTCGGCTTGCGGTTGTTGAAGAGCTCATAACACGTTTTATTCTTCTTTTTAACCGAAAGTACCCGATTCAAAACGTAGCAAGCAGTATTAACTGCCTCAGCCCAGAAGATAATAGGTAGTTTGGAATCCGCTAGCATAGTGCGAGCAGTTTCAATGATGGTCCTATTCTTCCGTTCAGCAACTCCATTCTGTTGAGGAGTTCTCGGAGCACTGAATTGATGTTCAATACCCCTAGAAGCGCAAAATAACTCGAGAGTTGAGTTCTTGAATTCGGTTCCATTATCGCTTCGCAGTCTCTTTACCTTTAAGTTGCACAGATTTGCCTACTTATCCAACAAATAAACTAAAATACCCGCAGTTTCATCCTTCGTTGCAAGAAAGTATACCCACGAGAACCGTGAGTAGTCATCTGTCACTACTAAACAGTAAGAGCGACCACCGATGCTCTTTGTAGAAACAGGACCAAAAAGATCCATATGCAGTAATTCCAACGGAGCATTAATGGAATTCACAACCTTAGACTTATGAGACTTCTTATGGAGTTTGCCCTTGTGGCAAGAAACACAGTCATCCTTCAAGGCGAAAGACTGTTTCGGAACTCCACGAATCAAATCGTTATTAACAAGAAAATTCATTTTATGGAAATGAATGTGTCCCATTCGTCTGTGCCAAAGGAGTGATTCCTTTTCTGAAGCCTTCGAAAGGAGACAAGTGTACTCGTTGGATGTCTCCACGGTTCGCATGTTCATCACATAGGTGTCATTTCTTCTAGGTGCACGCATTACCACCCATTCCTCTGGAATGACATACCCCGACTTCAATATAACACACTCAGTCTTTGTAAATGATGTGGTATAGTCCTTATCACAAACTTTGAAACACTTAAAAGATTATGTTGAAGTTCGGCCACATAATTTACATTCTCAAAGCTAACCTTTCCATTAGTTAGCGTCCCTTTACCCGAAATCGTTCCCCCTGTATCTCCAGCAAAAGCAACATGACCTCCTGCGTATGGTTTAATATCCACTAGGAGAGATACATCACCCGTCATGTGTCTCGAGCAGCCACTGTCCATGAACCATTCGCTATCTTTTACACATTCAGACTGCTGCAACATATAAAAATGAGGAGATTAGTGAGAAACGGTGACCCAAGCCTTTACAGACTTAGGTCGACCATAGTCATCAACAATAAGCACATCAGATAAAATTTTATTTTTAAACAAATCAGATTTTGAATCTGATGTGTTATTATTGATGACATTTGAGTCCTCAGTGGACTCCGTTATCTTCCAAACCTTTGATGGTTCGGGATTTGGGTTGGAAATAATGTTGGGCTTTGGTTTTAACAAAGGATTTTGCCCAACACTAACTACTTTCTTA
This sequence comes from Pseudognaphalium luteoalbum, assembly GCA_963422505.1. Taxonomy (NCBI): domain Eukaryota; kingdom Viridiplantae; phylum Streptophyta; class Magnoliopsida; order Asterales; family Asteraceae; genus Pseudognaphalium; species Pseudognaphalium luteoalbum. The sequence continues at coordinate 74,566,112 of OY730195.1, forward strand.
GCAGGCTTGGGAGAGTTGGAGTGATGCCTAGGTGGTGATTTTGAAAAGGAATTTCTATAGAATAATGTCCTAGGCATATCTCTCCCATAACGCTGATAAGAGAGTTTGGGACAATCGCGGATCAAATGTCCTTGTTTCTTGCAGTAGAAACAAGAACGAGTCTCTTGAAACTGTTGAGATGGAGGATTTACCGTAGGAAGTGATGAAGCATTTTTAGAACATGAACATTTTGTACACGTTTTAGAGAATGCTTGTGTTGGTTTTGAGGTAGAAGTTTTATCAAACGAAACCTTTTCTTTTGTCACCTTTTGTTGTAAAACTTTTACAGGTGACTGATTAGTTTGAGATTTCACAATTAAAACTTTATTTTCCCTTTTAGTTTGAACCTTTGTCACAGGTTCAACTTTCAAAATAACCTTTTTAGGTCTAACCTCAACCTTCTTAAACTCGGGATATTCCTGATCAGTAATATCCTCTATTTCAACAATCTCATCAGTATAAACTGGAGACTTACTTTCAGCTTTAACAAACTGAGGCAAAGGATACTCTGGCCTCTTGGTTTTCTCCGTTGTCAGTTTGTTTAGCTTGGCTTCTTTGGCCTTGATACCATACAGTTTGGTATAATCAACTGAAATCTCCTCAAGGCCTTCTTTAACAATCGGGGGACAATATTCAGCATGAGAAGGTGGTGGTACTTGGTTATAGCCAAGACCTTCCTTCTTTTTGCTGCTTGCCCCTTGTTTGCTAACAATTTCATTAAAGACTTGAGTTGCGGTTGTCGAACCTAAGATTTTACTTTTATGATTTTCAAACTCATTTTTCAAATCAAATAATTCTTTAGTCAACAATTCAATTTCGACAAGATAACTCTTAATTGCATCTTCTTGGCTAAAGACCTTTGCTTTAAAGGTTTCGGTATCTAATTTATGAGCTTCAAGATGTTGTTCATAAAGTTTTTCATTTTCTAACAAAAAGTTATTAGATTCATTAAGTTTAACTATCTTATCCCGCAAATTTTGATTGTTTTTCTGATAGGCCTTAAGGGATTCAGTCAAGTTAATACACGAAACACAATTAAATGGCTCACTGGGTTCATTTGGTACCTCAGGAGTAATATGAGCCATCAGGCATTGAAACTGTGCAGCCTGAGCACTCCAATCAGAAGCTGTTGGCTCAAAGACAATCAGTGCATTATCCACAGCCAACGATTTAGCTTCTTCTTTCTCTTTTGCCTTGGGTGGATCCGGCTTAGTAAGACCCGACGATGGCATCCTGGGTTTCTCACATTCCCTTGCGAAATGGCCAAGGTTCTGGCAGTTGTAACATCGAACTTTGCTTTTATCGAACCCAAACCCAGTCTTCCCATTACCTTCTAAGCTTTTCCATCCCGTTCTCTGCAAAAATTTCTGAACCCTTCTGGAAATCATAGCTATGTTCCAGGTTAAATCCATCTGCTCCAAGTCATCGTCATCCAGCTGAGCATAATCTTCTTTGGTCATTTCCAAAGTAGTATTTGGTTGAGTAACCAAATCTTTGTAAGAACTGAGGAAAGCTGTATAAATTGCAGCTTGCTCTTGAATAGCTGGTGAAGATGAAACCTGCTGTTGTGATCCTTGATTAATGCAGGTTGTGCCAGAAACATAAGCCGCATGTGAAGCTCCAGCTGAATAAGATGAAGAATTGGTATCTGATATGAATGCCATTCCTCCATAGCTCTTACCAGAGTTAACTTGGCCTCCATAAAGTGAAGGATTTTGTACAAATCCATTTGACTTGCACTCTTTCTTCTTCAACTCCATAGCGTGGGCTTGAAGAACTCCTATCAGTTTATCTAAAGTCATCCCATCCAATCCTTCACTTTCCTTCAAGAATTGGACTTTTACATCCCATGCACTTGGTAGAACATCTAACAATTTCTTATTTATCTCAAGTGCTGTGAGATTATATCCACCCTCCGTTAATTCACTCACCAGTTGTGAGTACCGGGTAAACAGTCCAGAGGTTGTCTCATTAGGTAAGGAGTCAAACAGATCGTACTGTTTCTTTATCAATTCCAGCTTAGCCTCCTTGTATTTCGCATTTCCCCCACACCTCGTTTCTATAGCCTTCCATAAGTCATAGGTTGTGTCATGATTTTTAAAAAGTCTCATGACATCCTTTGTCAAGCACATACAGATAGCTGAGTGTGCTTTTCTTTCTATTTGATAATTCTTCTTTTCTTGAGGCGTCATCGCAATGAAAGATTTTGGTGGAGGAACCTGACGATAATCTCCTTCAGCTACTGGAGCCTCATATCTTTGTTTTAATGGGCCCCACAGTTCAGGACAATGAAAATCCACAAACTGTTCAAATCTATCTCTCCAATAAGCATAGTCCATGTCTGCAGTGAATAGTGGAGGTTTATTATTGGAACCGATATCATTTCCTTGCTTTATCATCTCTCTAATACCTCTAATATCTTCCTTGTCTGCGGCCATTGAAGATATACCTGAAATTTTACTCAAAAACAAAAGCTTGGAAAAATATTAGTACTGAAGGCATCACTTAGTAAGTGACGCACTAAAGTGTCGCAACGACTAGCGTCACTAGGTAAGTGACGCTATCAAGTGACGGATGAAGTGACTGATGACACTATAAGTAAGTGTCGCTCAATCAGACAAGTGACGCACTCAAGTGACATACTTGAGTGACGTGCTAAAACAGATAGGCGTCACTAATAAAAGTGACGCAGTAAATCAAAAGGCGTCACTAAATGAAGTGATGCAAGAAATCAAACAGGCGTCACTAACAGAAGTGACGCTTAAGAGTCAAGTGACGTGCAACAGTGACGCACGTAAGTGACGGAGGATTAAAGGGCACGGCACTTAAGTTAAGTGTCGTATAAACCTCAAATGACGCTTCAAGTGACGCGTTCAAGTGACGGTATAACCCTAATTTGGAATTAGGTAGTGCCGCTGTAAGTGACGCGTCCAAGTGACGGATCGAGTGTCGCAAAACGCCTGCAAAATCCCAAAACCCTAAAAATATCGAACTTTCGTAAACCAAACGAAAATTACTTGAACCCTAATGGATGAAACCTGTAAATTTTGAAGAATATCGACTGTAATTCACCTTAGCACCTCAAAATCCGTATGTATTCTTGATTCTTGAATCAAGCAAAACCGAAATCAACCCAAAATACCTTCTAAACGTCAATGTTATCACCTATAGGCTCTGATACCAGTTGAAAGTGCCCTTGGACGTGGATCTAGATGACAATTGACCACAATTGACAGGCGGAATCAATCAATTGCGTGTATTACCAATAAACACAAACCAAAACAAATATGATTAACAATGTAAACGAAGTAATAAGCTTGTATATATGAATTGGGAACGGTTACAATGTTGCTTAGTCGACAAATGGTGCTAGGGTTTCGTCAACCCTAGCCGAAAACCCGTAGGTTTGTATTTATACTAAAAAGTCAGCCGACATGCGTCACTTGTGGAAGTGTCGCATGTGGCCGCCTTCATGTGTCACTTACCGAAGTGACGCTATGCGTCACTAAAGCAAGTGACGCCTAAACTAAAACTTAAGTATTGCATATAACAAAAACTATATATTTCACTATTCAACTAAACGACACTTATTACAAGTCGATAGACCAACTGACAGACACCTAATATGCATCAACATAGTTCGTCCAGTTCGACCACAGCTTTACTGGTTAGTGATACTGGAAAAACTGGTGAAATGAAATCTGAAGACTTATGTTTTATAACTTCATATGGAGGTGAATCAAAAAGCAAGACAACTAGGAAGTCAACTCAAGATGTAACACCCGCCAAATAAGGACTAGTCATTAGGTCCTAATCGTTTTTGTAATACATGTAATTAGTACTGTGTTAGGATAATTTGTGTATCAAATAATATATATTGTTATATAGACAGTTGCGCGATTTGGTTAAATCAAGCACGTTTCAAATCGAATGTAATTCGGTTCAAGTAAATACGGACGTTGGTGATCAATTTTATTAAATTATATAAAATTATTTAATAACGATATCATACCCAAAAATATTATTTTGATAATATTTCAATTTCATTTCGTATCGTATAATAAACATCTACGTAACTTAAACATTTAACACACAAGCAAACGAAACCATTTAAGTTTATTAAGTATTTGGTAAAATACTTCAACAAAAATATTGAATAAATCTCCCTATTTTAAAACTTGTAATTAAACGTATGAAAATAACTATTTAACGCAAAACGATCGAAAAACGAACCCTTCACGGAGCGCGTACGCGGGAGAACGAAAAACTGGTGAAGTCCACACTCGATGGACCCCACCAGCCGGCCCCCCCTCTCTTTCCCCTCATTTTCTTCCCTTATTCCTTTCTTCTTTCTCACTTTCACATTTCTTCTTCTTTTCTTTTCTCTCTAAACCAAACCACACCACCATCCCTTAAATCTCACTAATAACACCACCAAACGACCTCGATCTTCATCACTCGTTTGGAGAAAAAGAACCACCTCGCAATGATCTACGTTTCTATCCTTCTGAATCCTCCGCGCAACGGTTTGTAAGTTTCCGACAAAACCCTAAAACTCTCGATTTCAAGTATTTTTAGGTTCTAGTTGTTTCTTTAAGCTTAGAATGTCCCTATAAGGGTTGGGTAAAAGAATCAGACCAACCGGAAACCCGAAAACTCATTTTTGGCTCAAATTTTCGTCAACAGCTTTAAGTGTCGCAACGAAGGTGCAGTATAGCGTCATTTCATGCGTCACTTAAGTGACGCATTGAGTGTCGCTAAAAGCCCTAATCATGCATCACTTGCATAAGTGCCGCATAAAACCCCTTTTTCCCGACACTTACCTCCGTCACTTGTTTTGTGACGCCTAGAAGCCTTAACCGACACTTATACCCAACACTAACGGAGTGTCGCCACCTTATGCGTCACTTACCTAAGTGACGCTCTAAACTCAGAATTTCCAATTTTATGCGACACTTCCTAAGTGTTGCCCAAGCCACTAAGTGACGCCTCACTATGCGTCACTTCCATAAGTGACGCCCTTACCCAGACTCTGCTATTCCATGCATCACTTCCTAAGTGACGCCTAAGACCCTAAGTGTCGCTATAAGTGTCGCATGAAACAGAACCCCGATTTTTACTAAGTGTCGAGACCTAAAATTTTATCACTGGATTTAGTAATGATTGTTTGAAATTCAAATCTCGACCCCAGCCAGGGGCCAGCCCCTTGGACCCCGCCAGGGGTTGCCACCCCTAGGACCCCGCTAACCAGGGGCGCTGCCCCCGGACCCCCGTCACCTAAAGTTTGTAAATACTTTTTAAGTATAATACTTCGACATAATAATAATATTATTGCAAATAATCACCAACGGGCTGTACACGTTTTCAAAACTCGAACTTACCAATCAAATCAAATCATTGGACATACTAGTTGGATGAACAACTAGCATAGGTTATCTTTTAAGATAGCTACTTATTTTATTCAACCTTGCGCGTTATAAACACCCGACAGGTTACAGTCTTCGGACACGCCATTTTACTTCACCACATTTGCTTCATTGCAACTCTTCAGGCTCAGGTGAGTCTCATAGCCCCGACTTTTTACTGTTTTTACTCCCGGGGTGGGAATACATGCTCTAACTATTTTACACGTGAACACGAGTACAAAACTCGCTATATTCTGCATGAGCTATTTTCTAATCACTTTTAAGTCCTCTACGATCATAGTTCTGGTAATACTTTATGTAGCGCGAATGTTAGTGTATGGTACCATATAGGACTGACCATCCTCGTCCAGGTCAGCAAGCACTGACTGGTTAAACGGACGCATTAACTTTTGCTCATACGAGTGTGGATTAGACACTCGCCCGAAGGCACCCACGATCAGGCACTTTATTGTGATCCTGACACCCACGTTAAGCGCAGACTATGACCTCATGACAGACGTATACATTATTTGATTCATTTCAAACAATCATTACTAAATCTTGTGGTTCACACTTACTTTATTACTATGCAAACCTGTAAGCTCACCAGCTTTTAGCTGACTTTTTAGTATGTATTCTCAGGTACACAACAGTAGTAGGACTGCTCAGGATTAGCTAGCTCGAGTCGCATGCAGATCTCAGGAGATTCATATGCATTTCTACATTTTGTAAAATAGATATGCCTTAGAATCTCTTACATTTTAGCTCACGAGCTTTTGTAACTATTATAACGTTGTAAAACTTTTGAATTATCAATGTAATGTTTAAAACGACGCATATAGAGTCGTTCCTTATACCTTGTGTGTTTTGATTATTGATTAGTAGCACCCCAAAGCTTGCTTCCGCTAAACAGTAAATTTAGGGGTGTTACACAAGAGCATCACAAAATGCCCATGAGTGTGAAATCCGCTGAACAACAACTATCAGTTCTTGCTTCATTCATTGCTTCATACGAAAACTACATCCAAGGTAAGATCAATGATCCAGCTACTTTTGATGAAGATTATGATCAAGTCGATCCAGACGACTTAGAAGAAATGGATCTCCAGTGGCAACTTGTTATTGTGTCAAGGAGAGTTAAAAATTTCTTGAAGCGTACTGGTAGAAAGCTGGTGGGAAATAAAATTGGGTTTGACAAGTCCAAAGTGAAATGTTTTCACTGTCAAAGTTATGGACATTTTGCTAGGGAATGTCAAAGACCCAAAACTGAGAAAACAGCAAATCCTGAAAAATCAAGTGCTACTCTGTCTTCTAAAGCCTTGGTTGTTCAACAAGTGGATGGTTCTTATGACTAGAAAGCTTTAACTGACGAAGCTCTTATGGCTGAAATTAAAGATCCAGTTAAGAATGATGAAACACCATTTTACATGCCTACTGCTGAGGATTATCAAATGAAAATTTCTGAAATGAAGATTCCAGCAACTGAAGATGATGTGTTAGACTTGGGATCAACTGAAGATCTTTCTCCAGAAGACTTTGTGGCACAAATGGCTGAATTCCAAACTGATAAGAAATGGGTATGTCTTGATGTTCCTACACTTATAGATGTATGTCAATTAGTGACTAGTTTACAAGCCCAAGTTAATGTATTTGCTTATTCACATAAGGCTTTATCATCTGAACTAGAATTGGCTAAAATTGACGTACGTAGGTTAAGTGAGGACAAGCTAGACCTTAAGAAGCAGATTAAGTCCTATATGGCAGATAAGACCTTACTTAGAAACACTATTAATGAACAATCTGTGACTATTGATGGTCTTTATTTGAACTTAAAAGACTTAAATCAAGGTGTAGCTGAAAAGGACAAAGAATTAGCTGAATCTAAGGTTAAGTTAGTTGAGCTTAATCGTAAGTTTGAAAGTTATAGAACATCTTCTTTGACTATGGACTCTATAATTGATGCTAAACGTAGTGTAAAGACAAGACTGGCTTAGGCTATAGTGATGTTCCTTCACCTTTTAACACTAATTACACTACTACTAATGTTGACCTAGAGATGACTGATGCTACTGCTAATTCTGATGTTCACATACCGAAAGAATCTGAAACTTCTAAGATACAGAAGGATGTTCTTAAAGAACAATCATCTAATATTGGTAAGACATCAGCTTCCACCAATGTACAATTTGTCTCGGGTGGGATGTTGAATGATACCAAAGTAGATGATAAGGTTATTAAAGAACAAAATGATGCACCTTTAGTGTCTAAGACTCAGATTGAGAATAAGGCAAAAGATGTTAAGTCACAGAATAAGATGTCTTGCTTTAAGTGCCACCAAAAGGGGCATGTAGCTTCTTGTTGTCCCAATTAGATGTTGGAAGCTGTACATAAGCCCGTGAATAACGAAAAGCCAAAAGTTGTAGATAGCTCTAGTGCTAAACCGGGGTTGGGAATTAAACCTGTGACTAAACCTATAAACATGTTGAAGAGAGACAATACAAATAGTGTCTCACCTCCTAAACCTAAGAGATCTTATGCTCAAAGTGATAATATTTTCAATAAACCTAGAGATAAGACGCCTTCGAGGTTTAGGACTCCTAGTAGAAACCATAGTCAGTTTGAAAATGGTTCTACCTCACGTGCACATGAGTATAGTAATATGCCTTGGAGGTCTTCTACTCACTCTCCTCATAGGCATAAGACTATTAATCATCAACAAGCTCAACCTCCTGTAAAAGTCACCAAGACTCCCGATAGGAATAGTTATGGTTACTTTAAGAAATTTCAGATTATTGATGATAAGGGACAACCCAAGATCGTAATGGCTTGGGTCCCTCTTTAAAACTAACTTTGTATAACTTGTCATGTGCAGGAGCAGACTGTGAACAAAGATAGCTGGTGGTATGTAGACAGTGGATTCTCGAGACACATGACAGGGGAAAGAAGTCTACTGATGGACTTCAAAGGTGGTTTGAAACAGCGAGTAAACTTCGTTGGTGATAAAGGAGGAGTAATTACGGGAAAAGGAAAAGTTTCAAATGGAACTTTGACTCTTGAAGAAGTGAATTATGTTGAAGAACAAACTCACAACTTAGTGAGTGTTTCTCAAGTTTGCGATAAAGGTCATCCAGTTCATTTCAATGAAAAGGAAGCCTTAGTCCTGAAGCCGGGATTTGTTATTCCCGAAGATTGGATATTAATGAGGGCACCAAGGAAGAAGGACATCTATGCTATCAACATGGGTGCTCCGGTTACTTCAATGGAGTCTACATGTCTATTATCCAAGGCTTCAGAAGCTGATTCTATTCTATGGCATAAGAGAATGGCACACTTGAACTTTCGGAAAATGAATTACATAACCAAAAATGGTTTAGTTCTGGGTGTGCCACAGAAACGTTTTGAGTTTGAAGACAGGTGTGTTTCTGCTTGAAAGGAAAACAACATAAGAAACCACACAAGTCTAAAAATGAAAAATCAATCTCCTCGTCATTTGAATTGCTACATATGGATCTCTTTGGCCCAATAAGCAAGAGAAGCATAGGTGGCAAATGGTACTACCTAGTTGTTACAGATAATTTCTCTAGATTCTCGTGAGTATTCTTTTTGAAATCTAAGGATGAAACTCCAGGAATGATTATGGAGTTCTTAGATTTAGTAGAGAATGTCTATAAAATAAGAGTTAAGAGGATTCGTAGTGACAATAGTACAGAGTTCAAAAATTCTACGTTGAATGTTAATTGATTAAGTAAAGGAATTCAACATCAATTCAGTGCACCATATGAGCCACAACAAAATGATGTTGCTGAGAGGAAGAATAGAACTCTAATTGAGGCAGCTAGATCCATGCTTGCTAATTCAGGGCTTCCGGTCATCTTTTGGGCAGAAGCGGTGAATACAGCATGTCATGTTTTGAATAGGGTTTTGACTGTTAAGAAGCATAACAAGACTTGTTATGAACTTCTAAACAAAAAGAAACCTAATTCGAAGGGATTTGAGCCCTTTGGTGTATCATGCACCTTATTGAATACTAGTAATCAATCTAAGTTTGGGGAAAAGGCTGACGAAGGATATTTCCTAGGTTATATTCCTAATTCACCAAACAAGAAGGTTTTCAATAAAGTCACTGGCCGTGTGGAAACTGTCTATAACATTGAAGTTACCAGTCATACTCATGACAAACACAAGGGATTAGATTGGTGCGCAATTTGATTATTCAGATCTACTTAAGTCATTTAAAGTCCCTATAAGTGACTGTGTGGTTAATTCTGAAATCCCGGAACATTTATTGTATGGTGATGGGGACACTGGCCCTACACATACATCGAATGCTTCTTCATATGGGACGTCTGCAAATAAACCATCTACTAGTGCTTCAAAAGAGCCCTCAGTGGAAAACCCTCAAGAGCAAGACAAGTTGTCGGAAGTTACTCAAAGAGTATTACATAATATCTTTACCCCTACAAGGGAATTGAGAGAAAGAATAACTTCCGATGAGATGTACAGTACTGATGAGGATATGCCACCACTGGAGGAGATTGACACCAATTTGAATGATGAGATACTTGTTGAACCAGTAACTGTGACTCGAACAAGTAAGACTCATCATGTGGAATATAAAAATTGGTGATCAAGAAATTCCAATGTTAACCAGGAGTCAAGCTAAAGCTAGTACTTCTGAATACACCAGCTTATACGTGTCAATCAAAGAAACTGGGATCACAAATAAATGTCTTTATGCATGCTATATCTCGCAAGTTAAACCTAAAAATGTTCAACTGGCGTTAAAGGAAAGCTCATGGGCAGAAGCTATGCAAGAAGAATTGACTCAGTTTGATGTCGTGTGGACAAGCCTAGTTTAACAATTTATAAAAGGAAATACCTTATTTATACTTTTCACACAACCAGGCAACAATACCTAATCGAATGTTGGTATATACTTGGTAAGTCCGAGTCGATCACAGGGAACGATGGTTATTTATAAAAATAGAAATTACTAATTAACTAAGAAACAGTAAATAAGGGGCCGTTTTAGTTCTGTACGAACATTTTAGTTAAAAAAAAAATTAAAATAAATAAATGACTTAAATTAAATAACAAATAGAAAATAATAGGAAGGAACATGTAATCGTATAGTAATTTCACTCAGATTCAAATATCCCGATTCAGTGCATGTTTATTGTTTAACTGTGATTTCTTTTATATCAACTTAAATACTAATCAAAGAATTCAAATTGAATGTAAATTAGCCAACTGTTCGGGTCCAACTAATTTCTATAACCTAGGGTTCCACATTAAACATCGATCCGATGTCACAAGAATTGTACTTTTCTATTGTGTGCTTTGCCCTAAATTACGCATTAAATATTCACGATTGATTATGATTTATCCTCGCGATATGAATCACCAATACCTACTAACAATTACTTATTAGCTTATTCATTTTAGATTAATTAGTTATTACACTCTTAACCTGTCAACCTCAATATATTCAGCAATGATCAAAACCTAGATTCTAATCATCAATAATTAATAGTCTCAATGGAAATCAATCACAATGACATAATCAATCACGTTAAGAAATAACTAAGTAATCACCAATAATTAAGGTTCAACGGATAACCTAATCATCTTCAATCAAACAACATAATAAACATGCAATATAATCGTTCAATCAATCATTATCCGAGTTTTATCATTACAAAACTACTAATGAATTCAATTCATCATACAATATGCAAACTCGGATTCATTAACATTCAAAAACGTCATGTAATTGAAATAAATAAGAGTAAAACAAACCAAAATAACGAATCACAAGAAGATAAGTTGAAATAAGATCCACCTTTACTTCTTATGCCTCCAAAATAACCCTAGAATTCGTAAATAAATCGAACTAGTCGTCTGGAAAACCCTCTGGTTGAAATCCCAGCCGAACTCTCGTTTTTAGGGTTAAAAACGCGTTTTATACTTTTCTGGAAAAATGATCCACACGGCGTATGGATTGAAAACAAGCCCGGCCCGGCTCCGCGTTACACTGGGCCTCCACCGCCTCATCCATACGGTGTATGGATATTCCATACGGTGTATGGATATTCCATACGGTGTATGGAATGAAATTCCATCCGATTTTCATACTTTTCTTCCTTTAATCCTTCGGCATTGCTCGCTTCTTCAAAAATGCATCATTTAACTTATTTATTGACTTTTTTCGTTCTTTTCTCCAAAAAGCTTATCTCCACATCTAATTGCAAATATAAACGAAATAAGTACCTGGACTTAATTAAATGCAATCAAAACATACAAGAACAGGGGTAAAATACTACTTAAATATAGTACTTATGCGCGTTTATCAAACATCCCCCACTTGAATCCTACTTGTCCTCAAGTAGACTATCAATTCAAAAATTCAATTGCAAAAGAAAACAGTCATCACCATTAACCTAAATAACTTAAAGGGAGTTACACAATATTACCCATCTTCAACTCAAACATTTAAATTTAAAAACCTGTTAATTCTAAAAACAATTATTTAGAAACTATGAGATTGCAAAAATAATCTACACATGAAGTTATTATTCTTAAAACATTGAGTAACTTCATCATGATTACCGATATTGTTGTCCACTTAAACAATCTATATTCAAATAATTGAGCTTAACTCTTTATTGTTCGCGTAAATGTCCCTTCAAATTCTCAATAGTTATATACTCTCATACTCATAACATGCCAATATTACATATTATGAAATTCCAATCAAAGCTATCATTTTCAAATCAAGACATAGGTGACAGGTCTGTGCCTCAACACAACAAAGCGACATAACTTGATTTTGGTTAGCAATATAAATTTTAATCAAGACATAGGTGACAGGTCTGTACCTTAGTACAACAAAACAACATAACTTGACTACATTTTAAAATCATGAGTTGTTAAACTCTTTTTCTCTTTTTCATTAGATATACTGATGGAGACCAGGTCTGTACTTCCGTACAACAGAGAAACAACACCCAGTATATCCCCAAATGATGTTAATTAAATTTCCAAAATTATGACATATCGCACGCTATTAATATGAAAATTAAGACAACCGTCCTACATAACTAAAGTTCATCCAAAAGTAACATACACTACTTTATCTTAATTTCTTAAAAGCTCAAAAATTCTAATATAAATTGCCTATCAATACATCCTATAATGAAGCTAAATAACATTTTTCATAGTTTATGATTTAATTAAAAGAATAGAAAATTTTAAAATTAACCTGCATTGTTACAAAATAATTATCTCTAGAAAACAGAAATTTGAATTTAAAAATTTGGTTGAAAAATGGGTAACTTATAACCTCCTAGTTACGTAACTTAATGAGATAAAAAGTTAACTAAATTACAACATCATCTACTTACTTTTAACGACAAATATGTGGAAACCTAATTCATTCTTTTCTCTCCCATTCCCCACTTAAAGATGTACAATGCCCTCATTGTACAAATAATGAACTGCTAAAATGGAAAAAAGAGAAAAGAAATTAGATAGAAAAACTCCCCTGGAATATTGTGTGAGTTACAGGAAAAACAAGGCTGGCCGATATGATACTCTCAAAATTCCTTGCTTCCAATTTCGCTGAACTTACTGCCAGTATCTCATATGCTCATCACATAATTCTAAAAGGGCAGTAACAAACACAACTAAATGATACCAAATAAAAATTCTAAATAACACAAACATAACTAACAAAATGTAAAACTACAAATATCCAAAACATAAATAAAATAGTACGAATAAAAAAAATAATAGTGTCTAGAATTAAGAATCAAAATAGGATGCACATCATCCTAATCACTGTCTTCCGCCTCATCCATGCTCCGGTAAGTATGAGATGCACCTGCCTGATCTAGTGGTGGTGGTGGCATAAACTCCCGTGGCATATGATACTGGAAAGGCTGGTAGGGAAGATTAGCTGGACCAAACAGCTACTCAAATAGGCTATCCTGATAATCCATATGTGCACTCATTTGATGAAAGTGTTGCCTCTGCATGAGCTCAATCTGATCAAACCGGCGAGTATGGCTGAGGTCCATCTGCTGTAGCTGCTGCTGTAACTGATCAAACTCAACAGCATATCCTCTATTGCGGCCACGAGCTGCTCCTCTACCTCTAACAGCATCACCTCCAGCTGCAGCAGCCCGAGCCTGTCTAGGATGCAAAACCTGCCCCATCGTAGTGGTAGCAACCCAATAGTACATCTCTGCATCACCACCATATATACTACATGGCTCAATAATATCTAGAGCCTCTAACCTCCGTGCTGTCAACCATCCCATACCAGGCTGAACAACAGTGCACGAACCTATCTCCTCCGGGGTTTCTAACCCAAAATACCTAGCCTACCGAGTGATAAATTGACCACCACATAAACTGCTCGAATCTCTAGTACCAGTAGCTCTCTTAGACATCCACCTAGCCAATCTCCAAGGCACATTCACTATCCTCTTCCTAACAATGGAACTAAGGTAAAACAAATCAGTTTTGGAAACCTTCTCATGTCCCTCTCGACGGCCAACAATGGTAAACGTCAATAATCGGTGAATGAGATGGTGACGGGGATCTCGAATAGCTCGGTAAGAAGGGGTACGATCCCCATAGCCACCCTGGGCAATATACTGCCACTCTTGCGCAATCTCCAAATCTGTAAGCTTTACCACTGCACCAGCTAAAATATGAGCCATAAAATTTGGGTTGTATATCTCATTCTCCTCATATAATCCAACTCAAATAGCAAACTGAACAAGAGACATCTGTCGCGGCTGTCCCCCAAGCTGGAAGGAAATGGTCTCTTCAACCCATTTGGTCGACCTGTGAGAAAACCGAAATTTGCTGTAGAACTCCACCACAAGCTCTCTATAAATATGCTCTCTAATACTAAACATCCGGTACCAGGCATAAAAAAACAAATTCAATATTACCATTCTCAAGCCTATAGGGAACAGACCATAAATTCCTAATCGTCTCATGCCCAGTAGCAAACCCGTTTCTCTCAACCACATGCTCCAGAACATTCCAGTTCACAGCATCAAAAACCGCAATCGGCTGGTCGACATTCGCAGCTAAACGCTCTCCGAACTGATATCTAGCAGTCTCAGAAAGAGAATCATGAAAAGTAAGATATCTGTGAGCTCTAATCAATGGATTGCCCAATGTCTGACCGCCTCTGGTTCTCCTGCTAACCATTTAACTGCTAAGAAAAATAAACATTAGGGAACTAGGAAATGCAAATAATGTACCAAAAAAAATTTCGGCAGCATTTTGGCTATCTGTAAAATGATCCACCATAAAGATTTAGCCTAAAACTACAGCAACGATCACAATTCACATATCCTAATCTACATGATAAACCAAAATTACTCAACTTACTAAAATATATACACTTAATTAATATTCCTGACAATTGTCTATTAAAATGCAATATAACAATTTGGTACCACTATGAATCATACGAATAATTAACTTCTCACAATTACTAAACTCGAGCATTAGTAACTAGCAATCATCCATACAATCTCACAATGAATTATTATAGAATGCATTTTGATATAAATTCGAAGAACGACATGTTGTCATACAACCGTAATCACAAACACTTGTGTACCAAACAAATATTCGCAATAATCATCGTATGGCCGGAAAAGTAATAAGTTCAACCAAAATCAGAGCAAGTGAGTAAACAAAACATCAACCTTAATTAAATTTGAATGAGTAATTCGAGTAAATCATAATATGCAATTTATTAAAGAAATGATCATGGCATTACATCATATGGTTCAAAGCAAACATAATTTAATCAATACATGCCCAATAACATACTCAAATTCGAAATACCCAATTCGCATACACAAACTCTAACTATCCAACGCACAATATAGCCAATGAACTTAAAAATTTTGAGTTGTACCTTGTGGAGGAGAACTCGTATAACAAGAAAATAAAAAAATGCGGTTGAGATGGTGGCCGGAAGGTGGTGGTTGTGGTGGTGGCAGCAGCGGCAGTGGGTGGTGGTTGTGGTTTCAAAAATGGAGAAGAAAGGTGTTGCATACGGGTTATGCACTTTTTGATCCATACGGCGTATGGAATTTCTCTACGGCGTATGGATTTAAAAGGCCCAGGTTAAGCTTAATTAAACCCAGTTAACCTGGACTGCGACCCAACTTCAATCCATACGGCGTATGGATAATCCATACGGCGTATGGATGTAAAAACAAAATTTTCAGAACTTCATTAACCACCAATGCACTACTTACACGCCACAAATTTTAAAACTTAAACACATACCTGGAGGATCACAATGACTTCATAGTTTCCTAAATTCCAAACTATACAAATAAACAATAGAAAATTGAAAACTAAAATAAATTGTTCAACATTCAAATCACACCAATAATAAATAAATCCAAAAGAACAAAAATGTCAGGGGTAATCCAATGAAATAAAAGTTATAGAAGATGAGAACTAGTGGAAGGGGTATAGAGCTAAGAAACACTCCATCATTTTAGCAACGATATTCTCCACGCCATGACCAAAACTCGAGAAATTATTCAAATGCCCAGTAGCTACAGGCTGCAGATAAATCAAGCTCCATCCAATTTTCTATACTGCCTTATTTACCTCTCCTTCTTCAGCCCAAACTACTTTATCACCATCTAACTTAATATCACGATCAGGATTATTCTCTTCCAACTCACTCATGAATTCTAACAAGGCTTCTACTATCCCATGATGCTTGCTTACCAGTGGACCCTTTCTCAAATTTCTCACTCTTTGTTCAGCCTTCTGAATCACTACCTCTTGTCTATAGCTAAAGTCCAATCCTGACAGTTTGAATATCTCAACTAACTTAGTGTAGATTTCTAGCATCCCATAGTGGAAATGTTCCCTCGGGGTTAGAACCTTACTCATATCAATCAGAGTATCAAAATTAATGACCAGATATCTAGCTAAATCAATCTGACTTTGAGGGTGGATAAAATCAGGGTGAAGTCTCTCTCCTTCCTCCTTAGCAAGATCATTCAACTTTGTTACCATATTATGAAGATAGTAGTGAATGTGTTTGTCACTATAAATTGGTGAGGTGTCAGATCTCTAAAGTGGTCGTCTGACTATAACAATCGGATCAAATCTCTCAAACCACTCATGAACTCCTTATCTGCTTCCGAATCTGGATGTCCGGTAATCTGATACACTGCTGTCAACATACGATAAAGACATGATGCCTGTTTAGCTAAAAATGGAAATGAAGAATGTCTCAAGATCTCATAAATCTCGGTGCACCGCTTTTTCTGAGCAGTGAAAAATCCTTTCTCTTCATCAATTCTCATATCCAACAATTCCTCCAAAGCAATGAGTTCATCAAAGAATCGTTGTTCATATCTAAACTGCCTCTCTAACTCTGCAGCATCTAACACATTCTGGATCAGAGCTAATTGATAATCAGTAAAATAAACGGAAGATTTCCTTATTAGTTCAGCTGTGAAAGGAATGTCCCATATGAATTTCTCAATAGCATCTAACAACTCTTGACAAGATGAAGTGATTGGCACTACCCTACGACCTAAATGCGTAAAAGATGGCACTATCTTGTCAGAACTCGAACCAGAGCTATCAGAGTTTCTCTCCCTAACCACGTTGTTGTCATTCGCATCACTTACTAAACTTCGAGCCATGGGATCAAACCTGAACAAAAATTAAATCTGGATACAAAACAAGCTAACGAAAAACAAGTTAGTTTACAAAAAATGAACTAAAAATTAACATATTACAAAAGAAATTTTTTTACAAGCATAACTCCAACCGGCGGATGGATTTCCATCCGCCGGTTGAAACTAATCCCCGGTTGGTTTAACTAATCCAACTGCCAAATGAAATTTCAATCCGGCTTTTGGATGTAAAAATAAAACTTAATTGAAAAATTGTTTTTAGCCCAAACATAAGGAATTATTTTCAACCTAATTAACAAACAATTTAATTTAAAGAACTAACCTTAAATTATGAAAATAATTTAACCAAAAAGCATTAAACAAAAAAAAATTAATTATACTTAAAACACCTAAAAATTCATATTTTATATAGACAACGCAACCGTTCCCCGGTAGAGGCACCAAAAACTTGATGTCGTGTGGACGAGTCTAGTTTAACAATTTATAAAAGGAAATACCTTATTTATACTTTTCACATAACCAGGCAAGAATACCTAATCGAATGTTGGTATAGACTTGGTAGGTCCGAGTCGATCACAGGGAACGGTGGTTATTTATAAAAATAAGAAATTACTAATTAACTAGAAAAACAGTAAATAAGGGGGGCATTTTAGTTCCGTACAAACATTTTAGTTGAAATAATAATTAAAACAAATAAATGTCTTAAATTAAATAACAAATAGAAAATAATAGGAAAGAACTGTAACACCTGGCATTTTAGGCTATCATTATTGTGCCTAATCGCGAGATTATTACGTGTATTAGACACGTCGGGCTACACGTACATGGGAGTTAGTGAAAATTCATACGCGCGTACATGATTCGTTTAAATCGTGCTAACAATGTACCGGGCTGAACCCGACACATCCATATTAGGGAGTTGGTGACAAAATTTATAAATAACGCGAAATTATCCAAACAAACATTGTTCACTATAATATATTACGATAATATATTACACAATATCATATTGTTTAAAACATATCCTACGCGACGAAACCGCACGAAACGCACCCCAACGAGATATTTGTAACAAAAATTATATTTTAAATTATATTTTTATAATTTTACAACTTGAAATAAAGTATGTTGATAAAATACTTCGGTTAAATCAATATTGCGGGTATACTTGGCATATTTACAAAACTTAAGAAGACTTCGCAATTAAACAACTATGGGTCATAACATGACACTCGGAAACTAAATTACGCGAAACCGAGACTCGAGTGGGTCGGCCCAGACCCGCTGACCCCAACCCACCAACCCAAGACCCAACCCTTTTAATCTATTTCCCCTCCCCACTTCACCTCACTTTACACACACACTTACACCTAAAACTCACTTTCTCCTCTCAAAGCCCTCTCTTCCATTCTCCTTGAAATCGGCAGCTGCAACATCAACAACATCACCACCAAATTGCTCATCATCATCATCATCATCTTCAAGAACGAGCACCAAGACCGCCTCCATCTCCACCATACCTCGATTTCGATTTTCATGGTAAGAAGCCTCAACACTCTTTTAAATTACTTGAAAAGCTTAGATTTTCATGCTAGAACATTTACCCAACAAGATTATGTCCAAAAATCAAGTCGAAATGCGTTTTTAGGACCGATTTGTACTTACAGCAGCGTCTGCGAACTGAGATCGTCTCAGCTTGCAAATCGAACTGCGAACCGAGATTGAACTCGCGGACCCAAATTTGCGAACCGAACTGACTTGCGAACTGACTTGCGAGCCGACCTGCGAGTCGACGTTTGCGAATCGAACCATATGCTGCTAACCAAACTCAGTTCGCAGCCTACTGCCTTGCGAGCCGAACTCAACTCGCCTCGCGAACTCAGTTCGCAACACAATCTCAGTCCGCAGCCAGACTAGGTTAACTTTCCCCCGATTATTAAATTACAAATGCAATTTTTAATAAAACGATGTAGTAAGTGACAGTGTTGTCCGAACTCACATTCGATAATACCTTCACGTCGCGATATGAATGACCGACTTATAAATACACTTTACAAAGAAACGACTTAACGAGATACAAAACAATGATAATACTTGAGTTATTATTACAAACCGTCACCAACGGGCCATAATAGATTTCAAACTCACGCGATTACAAACATACAAACAACCACTTGGACATTTTCCATTTGAATGGGCAACTAGCATGGGTGATCTTTCAGGACACCAACTTAATTACTTATTTACTTACAACCTTGTGCGTTTCGGACGCCAGAAGGTTGCAGGGTAATGAGAACCGATACACGGACTTACAACTGCGTCACTTACTTGATTTCGCTTACCTACTTGCTTGACACAGGTGAGTCTCACAGCCCATTTTTACTATTTTTACTCTGGGGTGAGATGCATTACTTGTTTTACTTGGACATATGTACAGATTTACTGTTTTACAGACTTACAGACTTACCGATATATTGATTGCATAGGTTACGTTAAATCCAATGAAGTCCTCTGAATCATAGTTGTTAATTTTGGGATAAGCGCGAGTTTTAGTATATGGATCCATATGGGACTGACAATCCCCGCCCGGGGTGGTAGCGTCACCACGAACCGTACCGTAGAAACGGGCGTTTCTTACTCGTTACACCTGAGTGTTTTTGGATTAACACTCATAGGGGCACTTACCTGGTACTTAATTTTACCTTAACGACTGGTTAAGCTTCGACTATGATGCTCATGGCAATGTATATCAACCCGATTGTATTCGTGCAATCATTACTCACTACTTGGTTAAAACTGTACAAATACTTTCACTACTTGATGTGTCCGAACTTACTACTTATTATAAACCTGTGAGATTCACCAACCTTTTGGTTGACCTTTTAGTGATGCATTCTCAGGTATACAACAATTGTAGGGTCACCCAGCAGGACTTGCTTACTAGCTAGAGTCGCATGATTTTCCACACTGCATCTAATGGAGATTCATAGCATTATCTTTTGTATGTTGTGATTATGTAATAGAATATCCCGCTACATGCGTGGACTCTAGGGAATTACATTTTTGTAACCGAAAACACTAAGTTTTCAAACTTCGTATCTATGGATTGTAACTACTTTTCAAAAATTGCATATAGATGTCGTTTGCTTAATCTTTGTGTTGTTGATATTTGATTAGTAGCACCCCAAAGCTCGCTTCCGCGAACCACATAATTTGGGGGTGTTACAAGAACAAGTAATCGTATAGTAATTCCACTCAGATTCAAATATCCCGATTCACTGCACGTTCTTTGTTTAACTGTGGTTTCTTTTATATCAACTTAAATACTAATCAAAGAATTGAATGTAAGTTACCCAACTGTTCAGGTCCAACTAATCATCTTCAATCAAACAACTTAATAAACGTGAAATATAATCGTTCAATCAATTATTATCCGAGTTTTATCACTACACAACTACTAATGAATTCAATTCATCATAAAATATGCAAACTCGGATTCATTAAGATTAAAAAACGTCATGTAATCGAAATAAATAAGAATAATACAAACCGAAATAACGAATCACAAGAAGATAAGTTGAAATAAGATCCACCTTTACTTCTTATGCCTCCAAAATAACCCTAGAATTCGTAAATAAATCGAACTAGTCGTCTGGAAAACCCTCTGGTTGAAATCCCAGCCGAACTCTCGTTTATAGGGTTAAAAACGTGTTTTATACTTTTCTGGAAAAATGATCCATACGGCGTATGGATTGAAAACAAGCCCGGCCCAGCTCCGTGTTACACTGGGCCTCCACCGCCTCATCCATACGGTGTATGGATATTCCATACGGCGTATGGAATGAAATTCCAGCTGATTTTCATACTTTTTTCTCTTTAATCCTTCAGCTTTGCTCGCTTCTTCAAAAATGCATCATTTAACTTATTTATTGACTGTTTTCCGTTCTTTTCTACAAAAAGCTTATCTCCACATCTAATTGCAAATATAAACGAAATAAGTACCTAGACTTAATTAAATGTAATCAAAACATACAAGAACAGGGGTAAAATACTACTTAAATATAGTACTTATGCGCGTTTATCATAGTTTAAAAGGCTGAACATTTGGGAGTTGGTTGACTTACCTTCTGGTGAATATCCAATTGGAACTAAATGGGTATTTAAGTGCAAGAGAGATTATCGGGATATTAACTTGCAATAAAGCTCGTTTAGTGGTTCAGGGTTTCAATCAAGAAGAAGGGATAGATTATAACGAAGTGTTTGCACCAGTTGCTAGGCTTAAAGCAATAAGGGTATTCTTATCATTTGCAACTTACAAGAAATTAAAGTGTATCAGTTGGATATTAAGAGTGCCTTTTTGTATGGCAAAGTACAAGAATTGGTGTATGTTTCTCAACCTCCAGGGTTTGTTGATCCAGATTATCCAGATAGAGTATATCGATTGAATAAAGCTCTATATGGATTACATCAAACACCTAGGGCATGGTATGAGACACTATCAAAATACTTACTTGAGAATGGATTTACAAGAGGTTCAATTGATAGTACACTTTTCGTTAAATGGAAAAAGAAACACTTTCTGCTTGTTCAAGTATATGTTGATGACATCATTTTTGGGTCTTCTGACGAAAAGATGTGTCAAGAATTTGAGAAAGTCATGCGAAAAAGGTACGGGATGTCTGCTATGGGAGAGTTGAATTTCTTTTTAGGATTACAAGTTGATCAAAAAGAAGATGGTATGTTCTTTCATCAAACAAAGTACACATATGAACTGTTAGAACGATTTAAGATGGATGAAACGCGTGTATATCATACTCCTATTCAAGAAAATCATGGACTTGGTCCGGATACATCGAGTGACCAAGATGTGGATCCTACTCTTTATAGGGCCATGATTGGGTCACTAATGTATCTTAATGTATCTAGGCCTGATATAATGTTCGCAGCATGTATCTGCGCAAGATATCAAGCTACTCCTAAAGAGTCTCATATGCAAGCAGTTAGAGAATCTTTCATTACCTCAGAGGGAAACCAAAGTTGGGACTTTGGTATCCGACTGGAGGAGACTTAGATTTTATTGCTTACACTGATTCTGATTATGGAGGATGCAATTAGAATAGAAAGTCCACAACTGGTGGATGTCAGTTTCTAGGAGGAAGATTAGTGTCTTGGCAGTGCAAGAAGCAAACCTCAGTAGCCATTTCTACGTGTAAAGCTGAGTATGTTGCAGTAGGCAGATGTTGCTCTCAAGTGCTATGGATTCAACAGCAAATAAGAGATTGTGAATTAAACTTGACCAACACTCCGATGATGATTGACAATGAATCCACCATTTCAATAACTAATAATCCTGTAAAGCACAGCAAGCCGAAGCACATTGATATTCGTCATCATTTCATAAGAGACTATGCTGAAAAGAAGCTTATTAAGTTAGTCAAGGTTCCATCAATGGACAACTTGACAGACTTGTACACAAAAGCTTTTGACAGGAATCGCTTTGAGATATTGGTTCAACGGAACGGAATGAGGAATCCTGAATAACTAGTCTTCCAAAGGATATGTAATAGTTAGCTGTAAGTTTATTTATGTCTTATATTAAAAAAGGGGGGGAGGGCGTGTAGCATTCATTTGCTTATTACCTTAGGGGAATCGCCTCCGATAAAAGAACAACAGTAGTTCTTTTAGAAATTGTTTAAGTTTTTATTTGCAAAAACTTGGGAGATGATAGTACATTAGGAGAATAAGCTTAAGAATAATTACCTTAAGTATTAAGTACGATGTGTTAGTAGATTCATATAAGTCGCACTAAGATAACAATTTTAACTAGGACTTGACTTATATTTATCTTATTATACACCTATATCCACTGATTATAACCTGTCTTTTTACTTAAGTGATAAGAATAACTTAAGTCTAGTCAGTTTCATCATATGATATATTGGTAGGCAGATTATGCTAAGATTTCCGAGCAGTTAAGAAATGCTAATTTCACGTGTCTTATCTTTTGTGAAACTGCTATATGATGTATGACTTATGTCTTAATTGTTGAATGATAGTATTGTCATGCACTGTTATCTAAAACAAAAACAAAAAGATACAAAGTATCAAAAGTTTAAAAGGTGAGTTATATGTTTATAAAGAACATAATTTAGTAACCTCTACCTTACATATGATAGATACAAAGTATCTAGTGTCAAGTGTATGTTATATGCTTCTAAAGGACATTATTTAATAACTCCTACCTTACAAATAAAAGATACAGTGTTATGTGTTGTACTTGAGTTCTTCAGTATGTTGTATAGTGGAAAACACTAGATGTTGTTTACATTAATAATAAAAGGTTTACTCAGAAATCCGCGAATAATTTGTTTATGTGGATCATAATATCGTTAATCATCTTGGACTGTCTAAGACATATGAACATTCACCTATGTGAATATTATGTTCTAAAGAAATAATAAGTTATTTTTCAATAATGTGTTATATAGTGTGGATAAAGGTAAATAAGATATAATTTTATAAATATAAGTATATTACTGGTTAAGTTGTAATCTTATTGTGCATATATGAATTTCATGAGGTATTTATACTAACAATCATCCTAGACTTATTAAAATCAAATAAGTTTAGCTTATTTTTTCTAATATGACCCCTAAGCAGATAAACTCTTAATCATTTGAGTATAGGATTTATTTTTATTTTTGTTTAGCAAGTATGTTTACATTTTTCTTTTTGTAAAGTTTACGTTATTATAATTAAATAAAGTTTTGTTTTAATTTATTTATTGTGTTATCCTTTGAAATTAAGTAAACTGCAATTTATTATTCCGTGTTGAATAAATGTGACAAAAACGCAATGGAAAGTTAAAATTTTTGACTTAAAAATAATAATTACAAGTCCAATTTATATTTAAAGCTAAAATCGCATTTTTGGTCAAACCTTCGAAGTTGACCAAGTCAAACTTGCGAGGTGAGCTTAGGGTATAAAAGGGCCAAGTCAAAACGAGTCCACTCTCACTTTCCACACATCTTTGTGAAGCGAAACCAAACACCCCTGCGAGGTGACTTTCTGCGACGCGAACCGATCACGGTTTTTGATTTATTTTCGGTTTTGTAAAACGAGGAAGGGATTTTCACTCCATGGTTATTATTCACATTTCGATTACGCATCATTTGAAGTAAGTTTCATCAATTTTCACCGTGTATTTTGTGTTTAATCGATGGTTCTCTGTTTTCGAATGTGTCGGCTTAGTTTATCACGGATTTAACTCAAATTGCTGATTTAGAAAATCTAAAACTAGTTTCTAATGCTTAATCGATGCTTATTGAACATGTTTTAATAGTTCAATTGCTTCAAAACTCGGTCGATCATTGATTTTGTTCAAAACTTTTAAAACCGTCAGTTCTGCGAAACGAGATTCATCTCACTTCGCAACCCGCTGCTGCGAAGCGAGTTCACTTTTGAACCCGGATCGCAGCTTTGATCTGTGAGGTGAAACTCAACTCGTAGTCGCTTTATGCGAAGCGAGATAATACCTTTGACTCACGTTGACCATGGCGTGGTGAACTTCGACTCGCAGTAGCTTCCTGCGAAGTGAGTTGAGAAGTTTGATCCGTTTTGACTTTCTGTGAAGCTAGGTGAATCTTAAGGTTTTGACCCGCATTGACTTCGCGATGCAAGGTCAAACTTTGATATTGCGAATTGAAATGTTAACTTTAGTCACAGTTTCAGTTTCCAACTTGAATTTTTAATTTTAGACTCGTGTTTCTATTTGAGAACTTTATGTTTACAAATATATTACGAGTTATGATTATTTAATTAACTTAGAAGTTAATTATTTGTTATACGTTTATACTTAAGAACTTACGTTTATGAGTTAAAATACGTATAATATATGAACTTTTGGGTTATTTCATATCGAAAGTCTTCCGACTCATAACGTAGTCGAGCGGCGTGTCCTGATTGTTGTCGGCGGTATGATAACTTAAATTGTGCTTCTAACTAACGAACTTTATATAATTTAAAAGATATAATTGAAAAGTTAATTATTCTTAATTGTTCGATTAAGTTTCCTTAAATTAAGTTATTAGTTAATAGTAGACTTTAGATGTTTGGTGATCTTTTGATCATAATACGTTGATGTTTAAATTAACTAATGTTTGTTAGGTTAAGCTAATTGCCATTTGTGTAATTTCTGATTACAGATATGGCTGCTAAAACTTTGGCGTCTACTCACAATATTCTGGTGAGTCTAGACATTCATGAGCGCGGTGCTGAGCACTTTACTGAGATCTTGACGTTTTTGGCTAGATCGCGTATTAGATATGCCATTACAGAGTCTCCATTGATCTCTCAGACTATTCAGAACCAGTTTTGGGAGAATATAGAGTACGATGTTGCGGCTAACCCTCCAGTGATTCGGATGAGGGTTAACCAACATCCTGTTCTTTTCTCTGCTAATGATATTCGATAGATTTTGTGATTGGGTACTGTCGAGCAGGAAGCTAGTCCATCCGTCTACTCTACGGATTTTATCGAGGGCGCACTAGGCAGAATGGGATATTCAGGTCCGAAGAGAGGACGCCAGTTTATCAAGGTGTTTTTTCTAGGATAGTGGAGATTCCTGTTCCATATCATTGTTACTATCTTTGGTAGCAAGAAGGGAGGCTACAATGAGTTGAGCCCTGAGCTTTTATCTGGTTTACTGTCCCTGGTTTATAACAAACCATACAGTTTTTCTTCATATATATTCAGCTCGTTTATCAGAAAAATTACGGGAGTTGTCAGATCGAAGTTTTTGATTTATCCTCGATTCTACATGTTGATTATTAGTCACCGTATTCCTGACCTGCCAGCTTCTAAGCCTGACTTGAACGTCGACAGGATTGGCTTGAGAACTTACAACGCTTGTTTTCTCAATTCTTCCAAGCATCATGATCATATCAAGCCTGAAGCTTGTTATCTGTTTGGGTATATTCTGGATGAGAACTATGTTGCTCTGGCCTCAGGATCTGATTGAGGATATTTTGATTCAGGCTGGTCAGCAGGAACAACATGTAGTTCCTGAGATTACAGCTCAGGTAATGCAGGATGTACTGGGACATCAAGATGATGTTACCGACCCAGTACTTCAAGCGATTGAGGATTATTAACCTTAGGTACTTAATTTTGTACTTAAATATAATTATATTGAAACTTAGATGATAGAGATTAATATCTAATCATAAAAGTTGAAATATACTACATCACAGGAGGATGCTGACCTAGAGGTTGTTAGACCTGAGGGCAATTTGAGGCACACTGGACCGGATGCTGGGACATCTGGTAGTTTGCGTAAAGAGGGTGCCACGGCATCTGATTCTGATGATGAGGAAACTGATGATGATACTGATCCTCAACCCAGGTTTCCTATGGGTATTCCTTGGGTATGATCAAGAAAGGATCAAGGGTATTCATGGATTCAGCCAACAAGGGCAAGAATAACGCAGATGAGAAGGATCCTGATTATCATTTGATTGATGAGGATTCAGAGGATGACGAGGATACACCTCTCGTGACATCACGCAGGAACCGTATACGCTCAGCTACTACCCAATTAACTATTAGGGATTTGTCTCGTCCCGATAACTTTTAATATTTAGGATTACTTGTAGTATGTTGTATATTCTACTCTAGAGACTGAGATAGATATTTTCTATAACAGTTGCTAGGAAAGACATCCTGCTCAGGCTAAACCTAAAGGCAACGATTGACTTCTTCCGTGTCTAAAACCTCAGAGAAGGTTAGAGATACATATTATGTTAATATTGCTTACTTAATCAGTGATTGGGACAGATTATTCTGTGATGTTTACTGATTTAAGTTATTTTTAGGAGCCTGCTACTACTACTCCTACTTCTCGGTTTCCGACTAATAAGGCTAGTCGTGTTGCTGCGAGCTTGCTAAGTGATGCATTTGAACAACTGGTTCAAACACATGTACGATCTATATCTACACAGCCACCGGTAAAAGCTTCTGAACGAGTTTCCAGCTTGGAATGTCACGTTCAAACTCTTGAACGTCAGCATGTGACTTTTGCCAAAGCATTTACGACTCAGGGTCAAGCTTACAATGACCTGTTGAAAGCACACAAGATGTTGCTTAGAGATGCTAAGGATAACCAGAGAAAGCTTGATCGTCTTGAGAGATTAGTTATGAATCTATACAAGGATAAGCCATCTCAGGGGGAGTTCCTAGCATACCATGAGTCATGCAAGGAAGATGAGCTGAGAAAGAAGCAACATGATGACAGAGATGATGATCCCAATGCACAAACAGATCGTGATGACAGAGATGAGAAAGAAGCAACGTAATGACAGAGATGATGATCCCAATGCACAAACAGATCGTGAGCCGGCAGTCCTTCAAAGACTAGTGAGCAAACTATGATTCAGGGGGAGTCTGAGTCTGTTGGTGCTGGTGCAAGTGGAAGTGGAGCTAGTGAGAAGTAGCTATGCTTTGTAATTTGAAACTGATATACTTTTGTAATCTTAGATTAATTGTAATATTATTTATAATCTTTGAAAGATTAATATTTTGTAAGTATATAAGTTAAGTTGATATAAGATTTAGACTTGTGATTTTACATATAACAAGTAAAAATTATATAAGATTAATTATATAAGATTTAGATTTGAGATATTTTATAACAAGTTAAAATTATATAAGATTAATAATTAGTTGTGATTATACAATTGAGATAAATAAAGGAAATTCTTAAATTGATGAAGGGTAATCAATGAAAGGATTTATATTATATTATCTAATTCATGTTATTTAAAATGATTACATAAAAGAAAGTTGAAATTGATTCTGATATTGAGATTATCGATGAGGTCGAAGTAGAAGTTGATTATGATCTAGATGAAGGTGAATTTGTACCTCCTGAAGATTGGACTTCTATTACTAATGTTGGGTTAGTTGAAGGTGTTGATCTTGATGCTGATATTGATGAACATATCATAAACCCTTCAAGGACTAATGTGGTTATTCAGGATGAAGAAGGAGAAAGAGTTATAGATTTGGATGAATATCTAATTGAATCAACTGATTCTGATTCTGAAGAAAATCTTCCTGATAGTCATAAAGATAATCCGATGTTTAAGCCTTTGGAGAAGAAGAAAAAGGCAAATACTTCGATATTAGTAGTTGATATTACTGGAAAACGTGTACCTAAGAAAGGTATAATTGGATGGTATTATGATACAGATCAGAAGTTTTTTGCAATCAAAAGATATGACGGAGTTCAATATTTTAAAAGAAAGCTTGCAGTCTTCAGTTCTTTACCAAGGTTTGAAATTCGAGACTTGGCTAGATTGGAGATGAAGAACCCTAGTAATGATCCTTATGGAAGGTATGTCAAAAAGATAATCAAGACTGAGGGTTGGTCAATTAAATTTGAACGTATTAAGCTAAAAGTCGGTAGGACCGTCAAGTTAAAAGATTGAAGTCAAACAACAGGAAGACGACTGCGTAAAAAAGATATATCCAGTAGTTAAATGCATACAGTAGATACCGTTAAAGCTTATGCCTGAGGATATTCTGGGAAATATGAGAAGATGACATGTAGAAGCTGGAACTGGTGAAGCTGTGATTTTTCAAGCTGATGATGAAGTGGAAGGTGATGAGAGAGAACTTTTGAGAGTATATGATCATCGATACTTAGTGAATCTTTCCAAGAGTGACTTGTTGATGTTATACAAGAACATGATCACTGCTATTGACGGATGGGGAAATTTAGGAAGAGATTATCATCTAATGGTTAAAACTTGCATTAAACTAAAGATGTATGCTGGAACTAAAATTTACAAGTGATTATCAAAGACAACTTGAAGACAAAGATGCTAGAGCTAATGTCAAGGGGGAGTCTGTTGGGACATGTTATTGTGACAACAGATCTAGCTTGTAATAGTACTAGGGATTATTGTAATCAAGTTTGTAAATTGATTTTGAATTGTAATGAAAATATTGGTTGGTAAACATTTTAGAGTTAAATGTTAAATGCTGAAAAATGTTGACCGAGTTTGACTTGTTATCCGCGGTGCGAACCGACTGGATTCGTAAGGCAGAGTTGTGAGGCGAGCTGACTAGACTCGCTGGGCCGAGTTGGGCTGCGAACCGAGTCGGTTCGCAGAGCCCATAAACTAGGAGCCGAGTCGAGTATATATACAAAATTAAGTTTAAACCTAATTAACTTTTTCCATAATACCCATATGGATTTTCTGTGTTTCCAGAGCAATTCTAAGCATTCTACGAGCTAGGTAATGATAGATTAACGTTGGTTTTAATCAATATAAAGCTAAATAGTAATTGATTTCACTAGTACTTGTGAAACAAACCGTTTACTATCCGTAAACTAGAATTAAGGTATTCCGCACCTTAACACCTAAAGATAACCTCGTTATCGATCCTAATACATACGGACTTACATTTTTACTTTTATATTTCTTTATTGTAAAAAAGAAAATAATAATCTTTGAATTATTATTGTAGTATAGTTAGCCAAAAAAATCAAAACCCCAATAAATTCCTTTTAATTCTCTCTAAACATCAAAATTTATTCATAGTGAGGATTATAATTATATATTGCATAATCTCTTGTACATTGTATTTGTATAAATATATTAGGCCAAATTATCTGAAAGTATAACTAATTTTGTCAAAATTTGACGATAAAGACTGTCGTACCCCCAAATTCGAGTTCCGGAACCGAATCGGGTCGGGGCACGACTAATCAATATTCACAGCACATAAGATATAATGAACGACCACTAAATGCGTCATTTTACATTGTATTGATAAAAACCAAAGTTTACATCAAAATATTGTTTACATTAGCTCAGTTACTTGAAATTGAGAGATTTACATTACATAATTATTTTATACAAAATATAATAATGCAATTAAATCTCTGATTTGTTTGAATGCAGGCTCGAGCTAATGATTCCTGTTTTGGGCAGCCAACCTACTGTTGAATACCTGTGATACATGATAAAAGGGGTCAGCGAAATGCTGGTGAGCTCACAGGTTTGTATGTCAACACATATATGTATGAACCGCAAGATTTAATTGAATTTAAAATGCAATTAAGCAAAATAAAAGTTATACAGCCATGAGCATATAGTCTGAGCTTAACTTGAGCGTTAGGTCCAATTAAGGAAACCTAACTGAGTTGCCTCTTACGAGTGCCTAATCTACACTCGTCTTCCCAAATGCTAATACGTCCGTTTGACCAGTTAGTGCGTGCTAACCCGGACGAGGATTGTCAATCATATATGATTAGTGAAAACAACTCATGTAGTATTTGATTTGTATTATACTTGCGTTCATATTGTATAATAAAATGAGCAATGTAATCACACCCCAGATGAAAACCGTATAATAGGGGCTATGAGACTCACCTGAGCCTTGAGTGTTTAACTTAATAAACTTGAATTGATTAGCGGTGAATTGATGTCCGAAGACTTGTAACCTGAGGGTGTCCAAGACACGCGATGGTTATAACATGAGTAGGCATCTCGAAAGATTGCCCTTGTCGTTGTTCATCCAACTTAGAATGTCCAAATTACTACGATTTGGTTGTTGGACTTGTCCAAGTTACTACGACTTGGTTGATTTGATAGATGTTTGAAAACATGTACGGCCCGTCGGTGAATTAGTTGTATCAATAATCTCATTATTATTTTTATGATTTTGAAGTGTTATTCTTAAAAAGTAAGTTCCAATGTGTTTTAGAAGTCATATCACATTCGTGTTTGATGTTATACAAGTTTAACACTTGGTGTGAAAGTTTAAATGTAACACTGTTACTCGTGACCCCAGGGTAAGGGCGAAACCTGTTAATGACGGGGGTCCGGGGGCAGCGCTGCTGGTTAGCGGGGTCCAAGGGGCTGAGCCATTGGTTGCGGTCGAGCTGCCATTTAGCTTGGAAAAATTTTATTTCTACTACATTGCTTTATTGAAAATGCACTTGGGATCTGAATTCTGGTAAAATGGGTTTCAAATTTGAGCCTCAATACTTGGTGAAATATGAGTTTTAAACTTTATGTTTTTAGCGACACTTGATCCGTCACTTCCAAAATTTGGGCGACACTTAGGAAGTGTCGCATAAAATGATGGTTTCTGAATTATTAGCATCACTTGGAGAAGTGACGCATAAGGGGGGCCGACATTTAGGGAGTGTCGGGTTCGAGTGTCGGTTTCTGATCATAGGCGACACTTAGGAAGTGTCGCTAGAAGTGTCGGATAAAGGTGTTAGGCGTCACTAGGAAAGTGACGGTTGGAGTGTCGGGAAAAAGGGGTTTGATGCGGCACTTAGGCAAGTGACGCATAGTTAGGGTTTTATGCATCACTTAATGCGACACTTAAGTGACGCACGAAGTGACACTACGCAGCTGTTGCCTATGTGACACTTAGGTCTGTTGACAGATTTTTGAGTCGAAAATGAGGTTTTCAGCCACGGTTTGGTCCGATTCTTTTACCCAACCCACATTTGGACATTTCAAGCTTAAATAAACAACTTTTAGATAAAAACACTTAAAATCGAAAGGGTTCTAAATTAGTCAGAAACTTACAAATCGACGCACGAAGAATCCGAAAAGACAGAAATGTAGATCGTTGCGAGGTGGCCGTTTTTCTCTAAATAAGCTCCGAGATTTGATGATGTTTTGTGGTGCTTTTTGATGATTTTTGGTGATGGTGGTGTTGGTGGATTTTTGAAAGAGAAAAAAAAAAGAGAAGGAGTGAGATGATGATGATGGTGAATGAGGAAGAGGGGTGGGGTTTCCCCCCCTTTTGTGGGTTGATTTCGATGGGGGCCCACCAAGGTGTGGGTCTCCATTTTATGAACGTTTAATTATAGGTTTTAAAATACGAATATTTATTCAATATTTTACTTGGAGTATTTCATCAAATACCTAATGATTGAGTTATAAAATATAACTTGACTTGTTTTGTTTTGATTGCGCGTTTAGTTTTTTAATCGCGTAGACCTTGTTTGTACGATACAAAAATTGAATTGAAATATTATCACAATAATATTTATGGATTTAATAGTTGTATTAAATAATATTATATTATTTGATAAAGTTGTTCACCAACGTCCGTATTAATTGAATCGAAATCCATTCGATTGGGAAATGTGTATGATTTAAATCAAATCGCATATTCGTATATATTCAACAATATATATTATGATACATTAATTACCTTAATCAAAGGACTAATTACATATATTAATAGTTGATTAGGCACTAATCACTAGTCCTAATTTGGTGGGTGTCACATTCTCCTCATGTTAGAAGAATTTCGTCCCGAAATTTAGTTCGTAGATGCGTTTGATGTAGAGTCAGTGAATAACTGAGGATACTTGAGTCACATTTGGTCTTCCCGTTCCCAAGTGAATTCCGAACCACGCTGCGAATTCCACCTGACCTTAACGATGGGAATACGACTTTATTTGAGTTATTTGACCTCACGGTTCATGATTTCAGCGGGTTCTTCAACGAAGTGAAGTTTGTCATCGATGCGAATCTCGTCGAGTGGAATAATGAGTGTCTCATCAGACAGACATTTCTTCAAGTTAGAAATGTGAAAGGTGGGATGCACGCTGCTAAGTTCGGGTGGCAGCTACAATCGATATGCCACTGAACCTATCCTCTCGAGGATCTCGAATGGTCCAATGTATCTGGGATTTAACTTCCCACGTTTACCGAATCGGATAACACCTTTCCAAGGTGAAACTTTTAGTAGTACTCAATCCCCAACCTGGAACTCGAGTGGTTTGCGTCTCACGTCAGCATAACTTTTCTGACGATCACGTGGTGCCTTAAGTTTGTTTTGAATCTCAAAGATTTTCTCAGTTGTTTCGTATATGAGTTCGGGACCAGTGAGTTGGCTATCTCCCACTTCGGTCTAACAAATTGGTGATCAGAACTTACAACCGTACAGTGCCTCGAAAGGTGCAACCTTGATGCTGGTGTGATAGCTATTGTTGTACGAGAATTCGCACAACGGTAGGTTTTTTCCCAGCTTACACCGAAGTCAACTACGCAAGCTCGTAGCATGTCTTCCAGTGTTTGAATTGTTCGTTCACTTTGGCCATCGGTTTGAGGATGGTATGCGGTACTCATATCAAGACGGGTACCCAATGATTTTTGAAGTGATTGCCAAAAGTGAGATGTGAAATGGCTATCCCTATCGGAGATAATCAAGATTGGAACACCGTGTCGAGAAACATCCTCTTTGATGTAGATTCTTGTGAGGCGTTCCATTTTATCGGTTTCCTTGATTGCCAAGAAGTGAACAGATTTCGTGAGACGATCGACGATCACCCAAATGGTATCGCAACCGCTCAATGACTTGGGTAGTTTGGTTATGAAATCCATAGCAATTTGTTCCCATTTCCATTCAGGAATGTTGGGTTGTTGGAGTAAACCAGAAGGTTTTTGATACTCGGCTTTGACTTTTAAGCAAGTAAGGCACTTGCTGACGTATGTAGCAATTTCAGCTTTCATATTTGGCCACCAATAAAATTCCTTGATGCCGTGATACTTTTTGTCAGATTCAGGATGGATAGAATATTTGGACTTGTGAGCTTCATCCATCACTAAGTCTCGCAGGTTTCCAAAACTGCGCAACCAGATTCGGTTTGAGAAATACCTAACTCCGTTAGGTTTGATTTCGAATTATTTATCCATGCCTCACAAGGCTTCATTTTTTATGTTATCGGGTTTCAGAGCTTCGAGTTGAGCATTGAGAATCTGAATGTTTAGATCGTTGTGAATAGTCATATTGAGGGCTCGGACTCGGAGTGGTTTCGATCGTTCCTTTCGACTGAGGGCGACGGCAACAACATTTGCCTTACCCGGATGGTATTTGATTTCGCAATCATAATCGGTGAGCAACTCGACCCACTGACGTTGCATCATGTTGAGATCCTTCTGATCGAATATATGTTGGAGACTTTTGTAGTCGGTAAAGATTGTGCACTTAATGCCGTAGAGATAATGTCTCCAGATTTTGAGAGCAAAAATGACAGCTCCTAGCTCGAGATCGTGGGTGGTGTAGTTCTTTTCATAAATTTTGAGTTGTCGCGAAGCGTAAGCAATTACTTTGTCCCGTTGCATCAACACGCAACCGAGACCTTGGTGAGAAGCATCGTAGTATACCACGAAGTCATCAGTGCCTTCGGGTAAGGATAAAATTGGAGCACTGCAAAGTTTTTGTTTCAGGAGTTGAAATGTTGACTCTTGTTTATCAGTCCAATCGAGCTTTTTGTCTTTCTGAGTCAGTGCCGTGAGTGGTTGAGCTATTTTTGAGAATCCTTCGATGAAGCGCCGATAGTACCCTGTCAATCCCAAGAATTGGCGTACCTCGGTCGGTTGGCGACTGCCAGTCTTTGATAGCCTCGATTTTTGATGGATCGACATGGATTCCTTGACTATCGATAACATGTCCAAGGAATTGAACGGTTTGCATCCAGAACTCGCACTTAGAGAATTTGGCATAAAGCTCCTCGTGCTTAAGTAGTTCTAGGATGGTTCTGAGGTGTTGCGCATGTTCCTGTTCGTTGCGCGAGTAAATGAGAATGTCGTCAATGAAGACATTGACAAACTTGTCGAGATATGGCCTGCAAACCCGATTCATAAGATCCATGAATATAGTCGGTGTGTTGGTTAGACCGAATGGCGTCACCTGGAATTCGTAATGCCCATAACGGGTTCTGAAAGCAGTTTTTGGGATGTCGGTGTCACGAACACGTAATTGGTGATAACCTGAGTGGAGATCGATCTTTGAATAAAAAATCGACCCCTGTAGTTGGTCAAACAGGTCATCGATTCGAGGGAGTGGGTATCGGTTCTTGACAGTTAGCTTGTTCAACTCTCGATAGTCGATACACATTCGAAAAGAAC
The DNA here is from genome assembly GCA_963422505.1 of Pseudognaphalium luteoalbum. Lineage (NCBI taxonomy): Eukaryota > Viridiplantae > Streptophyta > Magnoliopsida > Asterales > Asteraceae > Pseudognaphalium > Pseudognaphalium luteoalbum. The sequence continues at coordinate 74,601,215 of OY730195.1, forward strand.
CGTCTTTCTTTCTGACAAACAGGACCGGAGCTCCCCAAGGTGAAGAACTCAGCCTAATGAATCCTCTTTCTAGGAGTTCCTGTAATTGATTGGACAACTCCTGAAGTTCGGATGGGGCTAAGCGGTATGGTGCTCGGGCCACAGGTGCGGCACTTGGCACGAGTTCGATTGAGAACTCAACCTGTCTTGGTGGTAGTAGACCAGGTAGTTCTTCGGGGAAGACTTCTGGAAAGTCTCGAATGATGGGCACATCCTCAAGTCGCTTCTCCTCTGACTTTTTCTCCATGATGTGCGCGAGGATTGCTGGATAACCCTTTCTCAGAAATTTCCGAGTTTTCAAGCAAGATATGATGTTGAGTCTCATCCCACCGGTCTCCCCTTGTATGACCAAGGTTCTACCGACGGCAAGAGGAATACGAACGATCTTATCGTAACAAATGATTTCGGCATGATGTTTGGACAACCAGTCCATACCAATGATGACGTCGAAATTCCAATTTCAATAGGCATAAGATCGATTGAGAAGGTCTCATTGGCTAGGTTTAAAGTGCAATTAGGTATCACACTATCGGTTTCTATGAGTTTACCATTTGCAAGTTCTACGGTGTACTTAACATCTAGAGCAATAGGTGCGATATCAAGTAGGGGGCAAAACTCATCAGAAATAAAGCTTCTATCAGCACCAGTATCAAACAGAATAGAAGCAAAAATGTTGTTGAGAAGGAACATACCCGTGACCACATTCGGGTCTGGAGGGGCATCCCCGGAGTTGAGTACGAACGCTATTCCCCTTGCGTTGTTGTTGTTGTTCTTGTTCTTGTTTTTAGGGCATTCGTTACTGAAGTGTCCCATTTCCCTACACCCAAAGCAGGATTTGGGTTGGTTGGAATTGTTGTGAGAGGTGTTGTTGGATTTGGGGGCTCGACAATCTTCGGTCAAGTGCCCGTACCTCCTGCAGTTGTTGCAGAGAGTACTGCATGGACTATCGTGGTGATAGTTATACTTGGAGCAGTGTAGCCTGTCCCCAGTGTATCCACGCTTGGGTTCACAATTTGTGTTGTAAACTTGGATGGCATTGGATTTCTTGTTGTGGTTGTTGTGGTGTTCAGATGATTTGCGTTTGTTGTTGTTGGAAGAGGATGTGTTGGATGTCTCACGGCTGACAACCATGGCCATGAGTTCATGCTCCAATTGAATGGCACTGTCAACAGTGGTTGGTTTAGATGAGGCGACATTCCCCTGGATATTCTCCGGGAGGTCGTAGATATATCTCTTGATGCACTTCTCCTCCGGATCAACTAAACCCGGGCATAACAAAGCGAATTGCTGGAATTTGGTGGTATATCCAGCAATGTCATTTCCCTGCACTGTCAAGTGCCAGAATTCTTCCTCTAGACGGTGCAGTTCTTCTTCGGGACAATATTTTCCCCTAAGCTTTTTCTTCAGTTCAGCCAAAGGAAGTCGGTTTGCTATTTCAATACCCACGGATTTCGTGTGGGTGTTCCACCACGTAAGGCACCTTCCTGAAAGGTGTAGGCCATAAACTTGACCTTGTTATCCTTCGTACAGTTACAGATATTGAAGACGGATTCCATATGTTCAATCCATCTGATTAGGCCAATGGCACCTTCCGTTCCTTTGAAGTAGAGTGGTTTGCAGCTAAGGAAATCCTTGTAAGAGCAAGGTTTGATAACAGGAGTATTGACTAGGGTTTCATCATTGCTTCGAGAGTTATGGGGTGAATCCCGAGCAGCCAAAGCATCGGCCACTGCTCGAGATACGACCGCAACAAGTTCGGCATCACTGTAACTTTTCTTCTTTGATGGCATGATTCTTCAAGAGAGAAATAAAAGGTACATGAGAGGTGGTACCAAAATAATAAGTACGATAGATGTATATATATAAAAGTGGTAATATACAGCATCACAGGGTAAAATCACAATGTAGAAGTAACGGGAGAAACTGTCAATTCATATTACGAAGTCGAATGGTTACAGACAATTTCTAGTTAGGAGCTTCAAAAGTCACAGACTTAGACGTTTTACAAAAGTGACGGGAATTATTACATCCGGTCGAATTACATAGGTCCTACGAAAACATGATAAAGTACAGATTTAGCCTAAGCTAATCCTGACGTAGATTGAGTTGTGGCAGTAGTGTGGTGAGATGGTCCACAGATTCTGCAAGTCTGCTAACCATTCGGAGGGCGTCCTCGGTTTCCCTTAGACGTGTCTCGCACTGGTTCCGCCTTGATTGTAGGACGGAAATTTTGTTTCGGTTTCCAATCACTTGGTTGTGGAAAACCTCCATAGTTTCGATGGTTTCACACAGACGGTTGTCAAGGGTGTCCATGTAGTTGACGGTTTTTTCATGATCTTCGGAGACTTGATTGATACGTTCGAGCGATGTGAGTCTCCAGTTTTCGTTGGTTTCTTGTAGTTCGATATCCATTATATCAAGTCGTTGCTCGTGTCGGTGTAGCCTAGCGGCTAAGTCTGACAAAGCGAAGTGAATGAGGTATGGGTCAGCTCGAGGCAACTTGGTGTTCCTCCTAGCTACCCTTGGGTTTCGCGATTCATACGGATGAGAGCGTGACGAATTGGTTGGTGTGTTTGCTATTCTGAGACAAAGCGTTAGAAAGAATGAGGCCTATATTCATACAATACCTATATAATATAGCCTAAGATATTGAGCGAGAGTGAGACTTATCTATGTATATATATATCAAAATTCGGGTTGCGGAAGCAAATCGGGTCGGGACGCAACTAATCAATATACACAGCACATAAGATATAATGAACGACCACTAATAGCGTCGTTTTACATTGTATTGATAAAAACCAAAGTTTACGTCAAAATATTGTTTACATTAGCTAAGTTACTTGAAATTGAGATATTTACATTACACAATTAATCTATACAAAATATAATAATGCAATTAAATCTCTGATTTGTTTGAATGCAGACTCGAGCTAATAATTCATGTTTTGGGTAGCCAACCTACTGTTGAATACCTGTGATACATGCTAAAAGGGGTCAGCGAAACGCTGGTGAGCTCACAGGTTTGTATGTCAACACATATTTGTATGAACTGCAAGATTTAATTGAATTTAAAATGCAATTAAGCAAAATAAAACTTATACAGCCATGAGCATATAGTCTGAGCTTAACTTGAGCGTTAGGTCCAATTAAGGAAACCTAAATGAGTTGCCTCTTACGAGTGCCTAATCTACACTCGTCTTCCCAAATGCTAATACGTCCGTTTGACCAATTAGTGCGTGCTAACCCGGACGAGGATTGTCAATCATATATGATTAGTGAAAACAACTCATGTAGTATTTGATTTGTATTGTACTTGCATTCATATTGTAAAATAAAACGAGCAATGTAATCACACCCCAGATGAAAAACGTAAAACAGGGGCTATGAGACTCACCTGAGCCTTGAGTGTTTAACTTAATAAACTTGAATTGATTAGCGGTGATTTAATGTCCGAAGACTTGTAACCTGAGGGTGTCCAAGACACGCGGTGGTTATAACATGAGTAGCTGACTAGACTCGCTGGGCCGAGTTGGGCTGCGAACCGAGTCGGTTCGCAGAGCCCATAAACTAGGAGCCGAGTCGAGTATATATACAAAATTAAGTTTAAACCTAATTAACTTTTTCCATAATACCCATATGGATTTTCTGTGTTTCCAGAGCAATTCTAAGCATTCTACGAGCTAGGTAATGATAGATTAACGTTGGTTTTAATCAATATAAAGCTAAATAGTAATTGATTTCACTAGTACTTGTGAAACAAACCGTTTACTATCCGTAAACTAGAATTAAGGTATTCCGCACCTTAACACCTAAAGATAACCTCGTTATCGATCCTAATACATACGGACTTACATTTTTACTTTTATATTTCTTTATTGTAAAAAAGAAAATAATAATCTTTGAATTATTATTGTAGTATAGTTAGCCAAAAAAATCAAAACCCCAATAAATTCCTTTTAATTCTCTCTAAACATCAAAATTTATTCATAGTGAGGATTATAATTATATATTGCATAATCTCTTGTACATTGTATTTGTATAAATATATTAGGCCAAATTATCTGAAAGTATAACTAATTTTGTCAAAATTTGACGATAAAGACTGTCGTACCCCCAAATTCGAGTTCCGGAACCGAATCGGGTCGGGGCACGACTAATCAATATTCACAGCACATAAGATATAATGAACGACCACTAAATGCGTCATTTTACATTGTATTGATAAAAACCAAAGTTTACATCAAAATATTGTTTACATTAGCTCAGTTACTTGAAATTGAGAGATTTACATTACATAATTATTTTATACAAAATATAATAATGCAATTAAATCTCTGATTTGTTTGAATGCAGGCTCGAGCTAATGATTCCTGTTTTGGGCAGCCAACCTACTGTTGAATACCTGTGATACATGCTAAAAGGGGTCAGCGAAATGCTGGTGAGCTCACAGGTTTGTATGTCAACACATATATGTATGAACCGCAAGATTTAATTGAATTTAAAATGCAATTAAGCAAAATAAAAGTTATACAGCCATGAGCATATAGTCTGAGCTTAACTTGAGCGTTAGGTCCAATTAAGGAAACCTAACTGAGTTGCCTCTTACGAGTGCCTAATCTACACTCGTCTTCCCAAATGCTAATACGTCCGTTTGACCAGTTAGTGCGTGCTAACCCGGACGAGGATTGTCAATCATATATGATTAGTGAAAACAACTCATGTAGTATTTGATTTGTATTATACTTGCGTTCATATTGTATAATAAAACGAGCAATGTAATCACACCCCAGATGAAAACCGTATAATAGGGGCTATGAGACTCACCTGAGCCTTGAGTGTTTAACTTAATAAACTTGAATTGATTAGCGGTGAATTGATGTCCGAAGACTTGTAACCTGAGGGTGTCCAAGACACGCGATGGTTATAACATGAGTAGGCATCTCGAAAGATTGCCCTTGTCGTTGTTCATCCAACTTAGAATGTCCAAATTACTACGATTTGGTTGTTGGACTTGTCCAAGTTACTACGACTTGGTTGATTTGATAGATGTTTGAAAACATGTACGGCCCGTCGGTGAATTAGTTGTATCAATAATCTCATTATTATTTTTATGATTTTGAAGTGTTATTCTTAAAAAGTAAGTTCCAATGTGTTTTAGAAGTCATATCACATTCGTGTTTGATGTTATACAAGTTTAACACTTGGTGTGAAAGTTTAAATGTAACACTGTTACTCGTGACCCCAGGGTAAGGGCGAAACCTGTTAATGACGGGGGTCCGGGGGCAGCGCTGCTGGTTAGCGGGGTCCAAGGGGCTGAGCCATTGGTTGCGGTCGAGCTGCCATTTAGCTTGGAAAAATTTTATTTCTACTACATTGCTTTATTGAAAATGCACTTGGGATCTGAATTCTGGTAAAATGGGTTTCAAATTTGAGCCTCAATACTTGGTGAAATATGAGTTTTAAACTTTATGTTTTTAGCGACACTTGATCCGTCACTTCCAAAATTTGGGCGACACTTAGGAAGTGTCGCATAAAATGATGGTTTCTGAATTATTAGCATCACTTGGAGAAGTGACGCATAAGGGGGGCCGACATTTAGGGAGTGTCGGGTTCGAGTGTCGGTTTCTGATCATAGGCGACACTTAGGAAGTGTCGCTAGAAGTGTCGGATAAAGGTGTTAGGCGTCACTAGGAAAGTGACGGTTGGAGTGTCGGGAAAAAGGGGTTTGATGCGGCACTTAGGCAAGTGACGCATAGTTAGGGTTTTATGCATCACTTAATGCGACACTTAAGTGACGCACGAAGTGACACTACGCAGCTGTTGCCTATGTGACACTTAGGTCTGTTGACAGATTTTTGAGTCGAAAATGAGGTTTTCAGCCACGGTTTGGTCCGATTCTTTTACCCAACCCACATTTGGACATTTCAAGCTTAAATAAACAACTTTTAGATAAAAACACTTAAAATCGAAAGGGTTCTAGATTAGTCAGAAACTTACAAATCGACGCACGAAGAATCCGAAAAGACAGAAATGTAGATCGTTGCGAGGTGGCCGTTTTTCTCTAAATAAGCTCCGAGATTTGATGATGTTTTGTGGTGCTTTTTGATGATTTTTGGTGATGGTGGTGTTGGTGGATTTTTGAAAGAGAAAAAAAAAAGAGAAGGAGTGAGATGATGATGATGGTGAATGAGGAAGAGGGGTGGGGTTTCCCCCCCTTTTGTGGGTTGATTTCGATGGGGGCCCACCAAGGTGTGGGTCTCCATTTTATGAACGTTTAATTATAGGTTTTAAAATACGAATATTTATTCAATATTTTACTTGGAGTATTTCATCAAATACCTAATGATTGAGTTATAAAATATAACTTGACTTGTTTTGTTTTGATTGCGCGTTTAGTTTTTTAATCGCGTAGACCTTGTTTGTACGATACAAAAATTGAATTGAAATATTATCACAATAATATTTATGGATTTAATAGTTGTATTAAATAATATTATATTATTTGATAAAGTTGTTCACCAACGTCCGTATTAATTGAATCGAAATCCATTCGATTGGGAAATGTGTATGATTTAAATCAAATCGCATATTCGTATATATTCAACAATATATATTATGATACATTAATTACCTTAATCAAAGGACTAATTACATATATTAATAGTTGATTAGGCACCAATCACCAGTCCTAATTTAACGGGTGTCACAAAGACTATATGAATTCTGTCGATGTGATAGGACTCACATTTTAAGATCGTGTCTTAAAATGATTTAACTTTATGGAATCGTGTCCTCAAAGATTTTAACGCTCCAATGAAATAAGTTTTAAAAACTTATACTTAATGTATAAGTGTTCATATAGTATGTTTGTTGGGTCTACAATGTTATTTATTAAAAGAATATATGATATTGTCAAACATAAAAAAAACCAAAAGTAATTTTAACTTTAGTTAAACTTTTAGAAACTTAAATCCTTTTATGACACAATTTTAGTATTTAAATTCTTATAGCACCAACAAAGTCATATTTCTTTGACTCTCAAATTTTGATAAATATATTAACTTTCTCCCCGTAAAAGAATATGTCCGAGATGTAGAAAATAGTTTCCTTAGAAAAATAAGTATAATAATGTGTGGTATTTTTTGGACTGATGATTTTATGTATTTTCAAACTAAAAGACCAAGTTAATATTTCCTTCTGAATATCAAATACTAGATGGCATGCTCTGGTTTTCAACATTAACGGTGTGTTTGACAAAATTAGCTGAAGATGGAGATGGAGCTAGAAGTAAGAGGCTGCAGATGGAGGTTTTATTTTGGGCAGGAGCTAGATTTTTTATTTTTCAATAAGTGTTTGACAAACTTGTTGAGTCACTGATCGCTGAACTCAAGTGGTCACTGATCTCAAGGATTAAGGGGGAGATTATATAAGAGATTGTTAAAGTCATTATTCGCTGATAAGTGAAGTCACTGATCATGCCATCTGTTCACAGTCTCTGATCTTCTCAATAATGCTCCATGAAGAAAATGATTCAAGTCAAGCTCCTGTTGCTGAAGGTCTCTATGTCGCTGATCAAATGATAAGCCAGTAGATGAAGATCTTATCAAGATAAAAGACTCAACTATGTGTGTCGCTGATACTCATCTATCAGCGAGAGTCTCCAAGTCTTCTTGAGTTCTCTCTTCTGCTGAATAAAAGAAGTCACTGAAGATTAGTTGTTCAAGTCATTCTTTAGAGCATGTTAGCTCGCATCGAGAATGAGGAGAATTGTGTTTCTATCAGTGACTGCAGCATTAAATGCCACATTAAATAAGAAGTCAACATTCGGTGTTGTTACGGCGCAGCACGTGTTCCTCGAAACTTGAAAAGAGTAACGTGGAAGCTTTTGATTGGTCTATGGTACAAGGTGATATTTCCCAAGACAGAATGTCATGCCATGATGTATCACATCTCAACTACCTCTCCAATCAATCAGCGACACGTGTCCATCAGATCCGGAAATTAAGGATTTCAGCGTCTATAAATAGCGTAGTATGTTGTACTTCATTTCGTGTCGATTACTTGTATTGTCACTTGTTTATCAGTGACTAGTTTGTCTAAGATACAAGTAACACCAGCGTGTAAACTAGTAGCGTGTTTGTCCACTACTAGCTTACCTCAGCGAGTGAGCAGTTAGCGTGTTTGTCCACTACTGCTCATCTCCTTTGTAATAGCTATATTGTTTGATTTGGATTAGCTTTGGCTAATCTATTCCGCAATCAACCAGAGATAAATTTTATCAATAAAAGAATTTATCTTTCAGCTACATTTGTATCAGCAACTGAACTGTTTATCTTATATATATATACCTGTGTTCATATTGTTGTTACTTCAATACGATTAAAAACTTGCTAAACAAAGATAACACTATAACAAAGAAAAGAAAAGTTTTTAATTGTATTCAACCCCCCCTTCTACAATTAACTCACTGTTAATGATTCACAATCACTAACATAATAGTGATTAGGGACTCACAATTGGTATCAGAGCAGAGTTGGTTTAAAATATAATTTAACCAGATCTGCAATGGAATCCGTTAAATACAGTTGTGTTGATTCTGAGTACCAGAAGGGAAATGGCTCCACTACAAAACCTCCAGCGTTTGACCCATCAAGAATTGAAACCTGGATGTCCAGGATGATGATGTTCTTAGACCTTGTTGAAGATCGTCTTTGTTCTATAATAACTGACGGTCCTCACACTCCCACTAACATTATTCCTGCTGTTGCAGCCACTGCAACCACTCCTGCCTTACCAGAAATGGTTAAGCCAAAAAGGGAGGAACAATAGACAGATGAGGATAGGCGCATGGTCAGGCTGGATAAACAAGCTAAAATATACATAAGCATGTCACTTCCTGATGAAGTGTTTGAGTCCATTAGATTGTGCAGTACAGCGAAACACATGTGGGACACTCTAAGAAATATCTATATTGGAACCCCCGAAATTATTCGCTGTAGAGAAGTAAATCTGACTCGTCAATATGAACTGTTTGCCATGGAACCCAATGAGTCACTGGCCTCCACCTATACTAGATATCAAGCTTTAATAAATAAAATGGAAAAGGCTAATATAGGAAAGGACCAAAGATTTGTTGTCGAAAAATTTCTAGAACTGTTGCCTAGAAAAGTTTGGGGAACCATTGCAACATGTACTCGACAACGTAATGATTATACTTCTCTCAATCTAACTCAAATTTATGGTATATTGTTAAATTGGGAACAATCTGAAAAACAGGCTGATCAAAGTGAGCACATTCGTGCTGCACTAGGCAGTCAAAAGATTTCTAATGCCCTTGTAGCTGAGCTAGAAGAGATTGATCAAAAGCAGAAAGTTAAGATCACCAAGTTAAGTTCAAAGTCATTGATTGCAGATGAGGAAGGTTGTGCTGCTGACAGTCAGTCTGAAGTCAGCTATGAAGAAGGACTAGAGAAGCTGGAAAGAGATATGGCCATGATGGTTGCAAATTTCAAAAAGAACACAAGGTTTAACAAATTTGCTGGTGCACCATCAAGTGACATCTAAAGTCAAAAGGCGACTGCTACAAATGTGGCAAACCTGGTCACTTTGCAGCTGACTGTAGATCCAAAGCTGTCAATCCTCTCCCTGAACAAAGGCCCAGCTTCAAAAATGACAAGTACAACAAGTACAAGTCAAAATACAAGAAGCTGAAAGCCATGTCTAAAGTTGGCAGGAAGAAGGGAAAAGGATTCATCGCTGAAGAAGGATACTTCAGCGACTCTGACTCAACCTCATCATCTGATGAAGAAGAAGCTATGATTTGTTTAGATCGGGATTACTGCCTGATGGCTGATGATGCTAACTTCCATGAAGACATCAAAGAGGTAGCTAAGAAATGTTCAGCATCCGGCTGGGATCCAGAGACTCTCTACAAGGTACATTGCTTTAAATCAGCTTTAGTGACTGAAAAGGAGAATATCTTTGAGACTTTGATAGTTGATCTATCAAATGCTCATGATATTCAGAAAAGGCAAGAATGCATGATCCATAACTTGACATCAAAACTTAAACTTCAAGAAGAAAATTTGTTGAAAATGAAAGACCTAAAACTTGAACTTGATGCACAAATACATGCAAATCAAATGTGCATTCAAGAGAAAATAAGCTTTGAAACCAAATTTTCTCAACTCAATGAAGTTATAAAGTCATGGTGCAAATCTGCATTAAATGTAAATCAGTGTGTCAATAATCAAATTCCAAAACAAGTAAAAGCTATTTTAGGAGGTGATTATGACACAGTTGCTTCTCTGGCTGATGCCACAAGCATTGATCAAATATTCAAGCCTGATCAATCATTTTCAAACTTCGTTTTTGAGCCAATGTTAGTCTTCAGCGAGCCTAAACCAAATCACTTTGTTAAAAGCTCGCTGGTCACTGACAACTTTGATATAGCTGCAAGTATTGATAAACTGAAAGACTTGAGCATAAATGAGTCAACAACTAATCCAGTTCCCATCAGTATTACTGCTATTAATCAAAAGTTATTCAGCAACCTCACCTCTGACACTCCAGTGACTGATGATCTTGTCATCAGTGACTTGGAGTCAAAGAAACAAATTGAGACACTAAGTCTGAACTCTTTTAAATCAAATAAGCATATTGAGCAAAAGAAGTCTAAAGCCACAAATAAAAAATGCTATAAGTGTGGAAATAGACAACATGTGTTAACAGATTGTTCATCAGTACAAGCTTGTGTCCAACCAACCACCAGCAGTGAATCAAATGTCTTGCTGGTCAGTGGAAGCCAAGTTCAAGGCTTGTCCACCATGAACCCATCTCAGGATGGGTTCATAAATTGAACTAACATTTTATTCCTGATGTAGGGCATTCTTAGAGAAACAATCTGGTATCTGGACAGTGGGTGTTCCAGACATATGACCGGATGTAAGTCCCTGTTCAGCGACTACCAGGATGAAAGAGGTCCTGATGTAGTTTTTGGTGATAACAACATTGGTAAGACCAGAGGGTATGGGGTCTTGACCAATGGTAATGTCATGTTTAAAAAGGTGGCATATGTAGAAGGACTGAAGCACAATCTATTAAGCATCAATCAGTTCTGCGATGCCAAAAATAAGGTGCTATTTGATCATGAAGCTGGAGTTGTTTACAACAAGAATGGAAGTGCTGTCCTGGGTGCTCAAAGGAAAGGAAATACATATGTAGTCAATATGGATTCAGCACAATCAGGAACATGTTTTTATTCCAGAACCGTTTCAGAAGAAAAATGGTTATGGCATAAGCGTCTTTCTCACCTGAACTTCAAGGCCATCAGCAAGCTCAGCAAGAATGACTTGGTAAATGGTCTTCCAAAGCTTACTTTTGACAAAGACAAGCTTTGTTCAGCGTGTGAGAAGGGAAAGCATCACAACTCTTCTTTCAAAAGCAAACAAACATCTTCAGTGACAGAATATTTTCAACTGATGCATATGGATCTATTTGGTCCAGTGAGTTCTCCTAGTCTTGGTGGTAAAAGGTATTGCTTGGTAATTGTGGATGAATATTCTAGATATACTTGGGTATTCTTCCTCAAAGCCAAAAGTGATCCAACACAGGAAATTATATCCTTTATCAAAAAGATGGAAAACTTAAATGATTGTTCAGTTAAACATTTAAGGAGTGATAATGGCACTGAATTCAGAAATATTGACCATGAAAGTTTCTGTGATTCAAAAGGTATTTCTCAAAACTTCTCTGCACCAAGAACACCTCAACAAAATGGTGTTGCAGAGAGAAGAAATAGGACCCTGATTGAATCAGCAAGGTCAATGCTCATAGATGCTGGTCTTAAGACCCACTTCTGGGCTGAAGCAGTTAACACTGCCTGCTACACTCAGAATAGGTCTCTGATTGTCAAGAGACATGATAAGACAGCCTATGAGGTGTTAAGGGGGAGAAAACCTGACATAAGTTTTCTTCATGTTTTTGGCAGTACCTGCTATGTCTTAAACAAAAGAGATCACTTAGGAAAGTTTGATCCCAAAGCTGATGAAGGTATATTTGTTGGTTACTCAATCATTTCAAAAGCTTTCAGAGTTTATAATAAGAGAAGGGAATGTATTGAAGAATCAATAGATGTTACTTTTGATGAATCTTATGATGAATCACTCACTGATCCAAAACATTATGAAAACCTTATTTTTAATACAATCAGTGATGACAAGCATGAGGTTCATCCATCAGATTCTGAAAGGGAAGATGATGTCCCTGAAGATACTTCTGGCTCTACTTTAGCTAAGAATAATTCAGGAACTTCATCTTTGCCTATTGATATCCCATCATCATCATCTCATCATTTGCATCAAAATAATAACACTCACTTTCCAAATCAAAGCTTAAACATTAATCATGCTTCTAATGCTGATGTGTCTGGTGGATCATCTCTGAATAATCAAGTCACTGCTGAACCTCAGCGAGTGACTAAATGGACTAGACATATTGACAATCAATTGATTATTGGTGATCCTCAGTCCAAGGTCCAGACCAGATCAGCATCTGCTAATTTTTGTTTGTTTGTAAACTTTGTGTCACTGATTGAACCCAAGAAAATTGATGAGGCACTCACTGATCATCACTGGATAGCTGCCATGCAAGATGAGCTATCTCGGTTTGAAAGGAATAAAGTGTGGAAGTTAGTACCTCAAGTAGCTGGGAAATCTGTGATTGGAACAAGATGGGTGTTCAGAAACAAGATGGATGCTGACGGTGTTGTAGTAAGGAATAAGGCTAGACTGGTTGCACAAGGTTACTGTCAGCAAGAAGGAATTGATTACGATGAAACCTTTGCACCAGTTGCTAGGCTTGAAGCAATCAGGTTGTTCTAAGCATATGCAGCTCAGAAGAAGTTCAAGGTATATCAAATGGATGTGAAAAGTGCCTTCTTGAATGGAAAGCTGCAGGAAGAAGTGTATGTGAAGCAACCACCTGGATTCACTGATCCCAAACATCCAGGTTATGTCTATAAGCTGGAAAAAGCTTTATATGGACTAAAACAAGCTCCTAGAGCTTGGTATGACACTCTGTCCACCTTCTTAACTAACTGTGGGTATGTCAGAGGTAAAATTGACAGCACACTTTTTATTAAAAAGGATAAGAGAGATGTTATATTGGTCCAAATTTATGTTGATGATATTATTTTTGGGTCTACTAACAATGACATGTGCAAGGAATTCAGTAACCTCATGACTAAAAGTTATGAAATGAGCATGATGGGTGAACTAACATTCTTCCTTGTTCTGCAAATAAAGCAAACCAAAACTGGTATTTTTATAAATCAAGGAAAATATGTTAAAGATTTATTAAAGAAATTTAAATTCACCAACTACTCATCCCTTGCTACACCAATGTCATCTGCAGTAAAATTACATGCTGATCCTGATGGTAAATCTGTAAACATCACTGCTTACAGAGGAATGATCGGGTCACTGCTGTATTTAACTGCTAGTAGACCAGACATTATGTTTTCTACTTGTCTATGTGCTATATATAAGCTGATCCAAAGGAATCCCATTTGCTCACTGTCAAAAGAATATTCAGATATCTGAAGGGTACACCAAATCTTGGTCTCTGGTACCCATCTGGTTCAGCTTTCTCACTGAAGGGATATTCAGATTCTGATCATGCTGGATGCAAAATGGATAGAAAGAGTACCTCTGGTAGCTGTCAGTTTCTTGGAGAAAAGCTTGTAAGATGGTCAAGCAAGAAACAAAATTATGTCTCAACTTCTACTGCTGAGGCTGAATATGTCGCTGCTGGAGCCTGCACAACTCAAATTCTGTGGATGAGGAATCAGCTCGCTGACTATGGTTTTGACTTTGGCAATGTTCCAATTTATTGTGACAGTCAAAGTGCCATTGCCATAGCAAATAATCCTGTGATACACTCAAGGACAAAGCATATTGATGTCAGATATCACTTCATCAGGGACCACGTCATGAAAGGTGACATTGAATTGCATTTCATTCCAACTGATTAACAACTCGCTGACATTTTTACAAAACCTTTAGATGAGAAAAGATTCACCTTTCTCATCAGCGAGTTGGGCATGCTGAACCTAAATGATTAAAACCTGTTTGTTTAATAAAAGGTAGTTACAGAATATATAGTTTATACTTTTAACACACTGACCTATTATTCTCACTGATGTAGTCAGCAAGAACAATAAGTTAGCATAGTTATAATCAATAAATTATATACTTTGTAACTGCACATGAAAATTCCTTATATCATATAAATAAACTATATCTTATGCTTCACATACTTGACTAGCTGATTAGATTAGTATTCTAAGTTGTAATTTGATCAGCGACATCAAATGTGAAACATAATATTTATTTTATTTTAAGATATAATTTATTTTCATCTCGCTGAGACATAATGTATCAGCGAAAGTTTTGTTATTATTTAATACAGCATTTATTTCGACATATATTCCTTACAATTAATACATTTTGTATTTAATTTTTAACGATTTATATTCTTAATAAATGCCTTATTAAAAATCTTATGGGAACTCGAAAAGGTACACTTTTTCTGACACCTCGTATACCTTTCCGGCGCACCACTCCCATCACCATTTGAATGTTACCACTTATCACCATCATCACCCTACTCCACTACCACCAACCACATTTTTTTTTTACTTTTTGACCACGTACATACTCGTTTTGACCACACATTTTCAACATCAGTAACCGTATATAAGCAGCGAAACCCTTACCTTTTCATTCTTTACGCTTTCTAATTTTTCAAACTTCATCTTCTTCATTTTCTCTGCAAATATCCCACACTTTAAATCTTCTACTTTTTCTTTTTCTAAAATGGCAAGGACAAAATTTTTCAACAATGCTTACACACCGACTCCAGAGATTTAAGCTCTTCGAGCCTCTGCGGTCAGTGAGACCCTTGTCATTACAGTTCCCAAATCTAACTATTTGGGAAATGTAAATTGCCCTAAATCTGAGTATGCGGAGGTGATAAACTTTTTGAAAAATCACTTTATCCTCCCTGCTCTTACCTTGTATACTGGGGAAATGAACCCAGAATGGCTCAGTGAGTTCTGGTATACCTGCACTCACTCTGTCGTCTCTGGTGTTTCCCAACTCCAGGGTTTTATAGACAATGGTACCCAACCCATCATCATAACTGCCAACACCATCCGCTCCATTTTACAACTGCCGACCTATGAGTCGTACGAGTCACTGCCAGAGAGCGACGTTGCCAAACAAGGCCTCGTCGATCTTACTGAGATTGAGTGTAAATACTCAGTCGATGGCAGTGGCAACCGTAAGTACTCTACGGTCCACAAAACAAAAATGGATGGTGTTTGGAATGCTCTTTTCACAAACTTTATCCAATCTTTGGGTACAAAATCAGGGAGCTATGATCAATGCAGCTCCCTGGAGGCCCAGATCAGTTGGTCACTGGTCAACACTCTACGAGTTGACTATGCAAGTGTGATCTTTAACGAACTGATCACCAAAGTTGCTGAGCCTGCCAGGGCAAAATATGTACCTTACCCTAGGTATCTCTCACTGATCTTTAGGGATCAGTTTGCTGTCTATGATAGGGTATCTTTTCAGGGATTTGAGCCCACTCTGGTAGGATCTCAAATTTTTGCAAAACCAGCGACTGCGGTGTTACCCGCTTTTATGAAACACCCGGGGATCCTTGCACCCCAACCTGTAACTTCTGTACATATGTCAGTTGCTACCCCCCCCCCCCTAATCGACCACGTCACTGACCACACCCCCAGTGACTACTGTTGGTCACCCACCAATTAAGAAACCACCAACTGCTCCCAAGAAAAAATCCAAATTAGGGTCCCTGACATTAAAGGATCAGGGACATAGTAAAAAGAAGACATCTACGGATGCCAGTGGTGAATCAGTGACTATACGTTCAGTTGCTGAGGGCACCACTGCTGAACCCTCAACTTTACCTGCTTCACTGGATTCCCGAAAGTCCAGTGACTCTACAAAGGGACAATTACAGACAGCTGCAGTGGATCAAACCACTGTTAGCAGTGATTCGGGTGCACCCCACACACTCAGATTGAGTCAACCCAGCCACTTGTCATCCTCACAACAGGGTGACATTTCATTAAAAGGGCAAGTGACATCAGTGGGTGATAACACACTCATAGCTGATGTCACACCACTGGCTACAGACCCGGGCCATCTCTCATCTATCACTGCACCGACTGTCAATGTCTCACCACTGACCCATGGTGAGATACAGGTCGCTACTTCTATTTCCAATGAACCACCAGCTAAATCACAAGCTGATGATGAGGAAATCATGCCAATGGACACCTCTGAGGACACCCAACCCATTCCTCCACCCACATCCAACTCTCCCATCAGAGAGCTCACCCCCACCTCTTTCTCCAGTGATAACATCCAAGTCACTGCTGATCAGACCACACCCCCTGATCAGGTAGCCCAATCTACACCTACCCCCATTATTGTTACCCAAACTACTCCCCCAAACACCTCCACTCACTCCACATCAGATCAGCTACTGATGGAGTACATTGCCCAATCCCAAATCCAAATTAAGATGCTCACTGAAGACCGTGAGGCACTTATTGGCAATGTCTCTGTCCTTCAGAAAGCTGTTGCTGCTCTCACTGATGTATACAACTCCATTGAACCATGGAGCACATCTGTTAGTGAGAGGGTACAAACAGTAGCTGATGCTAGTGCTGCAATAAACCATGCAGTCACTGAGCTAGCCTCCACCTCCACCAACAACTTCACTAATCATGCTGCTGCCATTGCCCAGCTCACCACCAACCAAAATGACTTAGCCATTTCTGTATCTAACTACCTGTATAACACTGACAAAGTTATTAAGGTACTTCCACAGGTTGTCTCACAGCTCACAAAGACAAGAGCTGAGGTCGCTGCCCTGCGAGAGGAAAATGCAGATTTCACTGATCAGATACTTAGGGCAGTTGATCAGTTTGAGCGAACCAGTCAGGGGGAGAGTGAAGAAGAGGACTTTGTCTCTGATCCTGAGATGCCCCGTAAGATGACTGATCCGCTATCAAACAAAGCTCACAGGGACATTGTGCTCACTACTTATGCACTTCGTCCGATCGCTGAGCAACCTGAATTGGAGGCCCTTGCAGTTGCTGAACTGCATTGGGTAGATATGAGATAGCCACTGATATGGTGGATATCACTGAGAGCTTTCCTGAGTTCAGTGCTGAAGAGCTCAGGAACTACAATGGGCTGGTGCAACAATGGGCAGTGGATGATACTGCTAGGATAGAGGGTACCTCAGTGAGCTATGAATTGGCTCGATGGGAATGGATGAATAGGGAAGTGGCAGCTGATGCATCTGATGATGAGGAGGATGATACCATCATGCATGATGCTGATGATAATGATGATGATAACAATGATGATGGCCAGGGAGGTGGTCATGAAAATGGTCAGGGTTCAGATGATGAAGATGATATAAATATGGAGGATCAGCAACCCATATCTTCTGTTATAAAAAGAAAAAGGACCAGTGATACCTCTCCTGCATCTACTCCTCCATCAAAGAAACAACAGGTCAGTAACCCTCAATTACACATTGTCATATCTGAGTTAGCTGTACCTTCATCTCCACCAGCAACCCTAAACCTACCCTCACCTACAGCAACTACAACTACAACAACCCAAACAACCCAAATAACCACACCTACCCTAGCAACAATAACACCAATCTCCACAGCAACTCCTTCCAATACTACCACCTCAGATACCTCCCCTACAGCATGCCTTTCCTCTGACTCAGCCTCAGATACCCCTTGTCCTAATGAAACTAAAGAACAGAGAGTTGCCAGAAAGATAAAGGCAAGACAGGACAGGGAGCATGAGATGATAATGCAAATAACCTTTCAGGATGAGTTAAGAGAGGAACAAGAAAGGAAAAGGTTGCTGAAAGAGCAATTAGATGCTGACAGAGCATACCTACTGGAATTAAGCTCTAAAGATGCCAATGAAAGGGCCAGACTTCTTAAGCAAAAGAAAGATCAAGAAGAGTCTGATGCTGCAATTGCCAGGGTACTTGCTGAGATAGAAGAGAGTGAGCTAGAGCAACAAAAACTGAAAACTTCAGCTAGCAAGAGCTCTAAATAGAAAGGGGGAGCTGTCAGAACAGCAGTGGATAGGAAATGGGATGAAATTGATAGAAAAAGGTTTGCTGCCCGAATGACAGGGAGATCAAACCCTGCACCTATTACCAAGGTTAAATTGAAGAAGTCTAAGAATCAATCTCAACCTCAACTGCTTATTCAAAGAGGTTCAGAGACTCAAGCCATGCTACTTGATCAAGTTTGCAAGCTGCACAGAGAAGAATGGAATGAGATTAGGCTTGCTATCAGCCACTCAACAAGTGCAGCTAAAGCTGAGGTCCTGAAAGAGATTGATAGACTATATCAAAAAATGGTGTCACTGCAACTTCTCAGACCAGAAGATACTGTCACATTTGGTGAAGAGATTGTTCAGCCACCAAGCCCAAGGTATAGGTCAGGCACAAGCAGCATCTATCGAATCCCTAACACTTCAAGGCTAAATCTATCTATCCCTGCTAGTGTGCCAAAGCTTGAAGGTCATGAAGTCACTGAGGGGGAAAAGGGTCTGGTATACAGGGACCTAAATGGTGCCCTTAGGTTTCAGAGAGAAGCTGAACTTGAGAAGGTTGATCAAGAACAACTCATACACCTAATCAGGTCAGCTAGCATGCTTCCAACAGATTCAAAGATCAGAAAAGCTATTCTCGATGAAGCCTTGGCCAGAAAATTCAGATACCTGCCCTCCAAAGACAAATATGAACTTGAAGCTGAGCTTGGCATAGTGAAAGAGGAGGAGATGTGGAGAGATAAATAACTTAGATATTTTGTAATAATTAGCTTCTGTAGATATTTATTCTATGATATAAATGAGGCATTGCACAGAAAATCTACAAGTACAAGTCACTGGGCGATCCACCTACTGTCAGAGATTTAAAACTTTTCAACAACAAAATTTACAAGTACAAGTCTCTGCGCAACCAACTTATCTTCAGAGACTAAAACTTTCCTGCAACTAGTTTGTCTAAGGGAGCTTTGACTTAAACCATTTAGGGGGAGATTGTTGAGTCACTGATCGCTGAACTCAAGTGGTCACTGATCTCAAGGATTAAGGGGGAGATTATATAAGAGATTGTTAAAGTCATTATTCGCTGATAAGTGAAGTCACTGATCATGCCATCTGTTCACAGTCTATGATCTTCTCAATAATGCTCCATGAAGAAAATGATTCAAGTCAAGCTCCTGTTGCTGAAGGTCTCTATGTCGCTGATCAAATGATAAGCCAGTAGATGAAGATCTTATCAAGATAAAAGACTCAACTATGTGTGTCGCTGATACTCATCTATCAGCGAGAGTCTCCAAGTCTTCTTGAGTTCTCTCTTCTGCTGAATAAAAGAAGTCACTGAAGATTAGTTGTTCAAGTCATTCTTTAGTGCATGTTAGCTCACATCGAGAATGAGGAGAATTGTGTTTCTATCAGTGACTGCAGCATTAAATGCCGCATTAAATAAGAAGTCAACATTCGGCGTTGTTACGGCGCAGCACGTGTTCCTCGAAACTTGAAAAGAGTAACGTGGAAGCTTTTGATTGGTCTATGGTACAAGGTGATATTTCCCAAGACAGAATGTCATGCCATGATGTATCACATCTCAACTACCTCTCCAATCAATCAGCGACACGTGTCCATCAGATCCGGAAATTAAGGATTTCAGCGTCTATAAATAGAGTAGTATGTTGTACTTCATTTCGTGTCGATTACTTGTATTGTCACTTGTTTGTCAGTGACTAGTTTGTCTAAGATACAAGTAACACCAGCGTGTAAACTAGTAGCGTGTTTGTCCACTACTAGCTTACCTCAGCGAGTGAGCAGTTAGCGTGTTTGTCCACTACTGCTCATCTCCTTTGTAATAGCTGTATTGTTTGATTTGGATTAGCTTTGGCTAATCTATTCCGCAATCAACCAGAGATAAATTTTATCAATAAAAGAATTTATCTTTCAGCTACATTTGTATCAGCAACTGAACTGTTTATCTTATATATATATACCTTTGTTCATATTGTTGTTACTTCAATACGATTAAAAACTTGCTAAACAAAGATAACACTATAACAAAGAAAAGAAAAGTTTTTAATTGTATTCAACCCCCCCTTCTACAATTAACTCACTGTTAACGATTCACAATCACTAACATAATAGTGATTAGGGACTCACAAAACTAGCTGGAGCAAAAACTTATTAATGTAAAATGACACAAATGGATATGATATTTTCTAATTTAATAATAAGGAGATGGAGACTATTTGAATAAGCTACTTTTACTTTTAGAGATTCTAGTTTAAGGGATTTTTTTATAGAATCCATATATAACGCCCCTCAAAGATAAAGCCATGACTAACCGGATACCTTCAGTTTTCATCTAAAAATCATGGTGGAAGGTATCTATTAGCCACAACTTTAGACTTATAAGGAACTCCAAATTCTTATCTTTTTTCGATGTGGGACAGGTTGTTACAAACTCTCCCACTTAAAATCCTGACGTCCTCGTCAGGCCGAAACATAACCAGGATCCATACCCCAAGAGATGTACAAGCCGCGTGCCCATCACACCGCGAGAGGCTATGTCTCTGATACCATATGTAATGCCCCTCAAAGATAAAGCCATGACTAACCCTTTTTTAAGTTGTGAACTTTCATTTTTTTTGCTTTACATTTTTTTTATGAACCCTTATATTTTCTTTATTCACATAAAATTTTCGTTTGTAAATTTTTTTAAGATTTTTTTTATTGTGAACTTTTTTTTTTTAGGTTCACAAAAAGTTATTAACTTTTTCAACTGTGAACCTTAATTTTTTTGAGTTCACGGAAAGTCTTTAACTTTTTTAATTGTTAACTTTTTTTTTCAACTGTGAACTTTAATTATTTTTTTTAGTTTCACGGAAAGTTTTAAAAAAATTCAATTGTGAACCTTTATTTTTTCAACTTGTAAGTCCATAGTTCTAGGATCGATAACTTCGTTATCTGTAGTATTAAGGTGCGGAATCCCTTAATACGATGTTATCTTACTAACAACGAATAAGTTCGCGTTTTAGGTAATCTAATACTTTGCTTTAAACGTAAAACCGTCAAAGCCTAGCCGTTAGGTTTTGTTCTCTCTTAACACTGAGTTCGCAGGTTATAATATACGAATAGCAAAAGTGTTATGTTTTCACGTATTGAAAACATATTTATATTCTCGTCTCAACTCGCAGCCACTGGGCCTGCGAGTTGACTCGACTCGCCACGCAGCCCAAGCCCAATACTGAACTTGGCTCGCCACGGTCTTTTGTTCATAGCTTTGCGAGTTCAGTTCTCATCTCGCTTCGCAACACTTGCGACCTGAGAACTCGACTCGCAGTAAACATAAATTGTTAATACAAAATTTCGTCTATCTTTATTAACAAAATATTCATTTACAAATCTAAACCAATACACAAACATAATAATAATTACACCAGTCCTATTTCAAGCTAGATCTATTGTCACAATCTATGTCTCAACAGACTCCCCCTTGACAATAGCTCTAGCGTCTTTATCTTCACGCTTGTCTTTAGTTTTCATTTGTAAATTTTACTTCCTGCATATATTTTCATCTTGATACAAGTTTTAACCATCATTTGATAATCTCGAGCTAAATCACCCCATGCTTCTGTCGTCAAGATTCTATTTTCATGTAACTTTAACAAATCTTTCTTCGACATATTCATTAGGTGTCGATAGTCATAAACTTTAAAAATCTCACGCTCACCACTTTCAACCTCATCATCTGCTTCAACCATGACAGCTTCTCCAGTTTTTGAATCCACATACCAACATTTCATATTTCCCAAAATATCTTGTGGCATTGTCTTCAGAGGAATCTGCTGTACACACTTGACAGATGGATAAACCTTCTTTCTTTTTCTTCTTCCTGTCCTTTAACTTCTCTCTGCCAACTTGATAGTCTTTCCTTTTCTTGGCTTAATCTTTTTAAACTTATTAGCTCTAACCTCAGTCTTGATTATATGTTCAACATATCTTCCAACAAAATCATCACTTGGGTTATTCAAAGGTAATCGAGCCAAATCTCGAATTTCAAATCTAGGCAAAGAACTAAACACTGCAAGCTTTCGCTCAAAATATTGAACTCCGTCAAATCTTTTAATAGCAAACAGCTTCAGCTCAGAGTCAAAGTACCAACCAATAATCCCTCTGCATGGTACACGTTTTCCTGTTATATCTACTTCTGAAACTCCAATTTTCTTTCTTTGTTTTGGAAGTTTCCTAAGCACAACAGCTGGATTATTTGTAGAAATAAGAACTTCATCTTCTGTATCGGTTGAGTCATCGATCTCTTCATCTACATCGACAACCATTGGACCCTCATCATTTTCAATAACAACCTCTGTCCTAGATGGGCTCACATGGTGTTCATCAACATTAGCATCTGGATCTACACCCATATCTTGCTCAATCTCAGAAACAGCAGTCCAATCTTCAGGTGGTTGAAATTCTCCCTCTTCAAGATCATAATCAATCTCTTCATCTATCTCATCCAAAATATCATTTTCTGAATCTGATAGATCTAGAATTTCCATTCCTAGAGAAAACAAACAAACACAAATTAATAATTTAAATTATCTTATTGATTTCCCTGAATCAATCTAAGAATTCCAATACTAATCCTTTTGTGTAATAAACGCGAAATATATAACTCATAAATCTTTTATTGATTACCCTGAATCAACCTAAGATTTCCTAAGTCTTATCTTAAACACTTAACAAACATTAATTAAATTTAAACTCTAATGTACTGTAAATAATCACCAAACATTTAAGTTTACAATTAACTAACTTATATAATTTCCAAGACTTAATTAAACTGTTATATAATAAAACTTAACTTTCAATTATATCTTTAAATTATATATCATTTATCTAGTTAAAAATCATACATTTTTAACTTGTTAGTTATAAAAACTCTCAAGTCTAAAATGTCTAAGTTAAAATAAACTTTGACCGCTGAAATAAATCAGAACACGCCGCTCGACTTCTCAATGAGTCGGAAGACTTTCGATCACTAATTTGTTTAACTTTTCACAATCAAATTACTTAAATAATTTCTAATATATTTAACTTGTAAAAATAATCTCAAGCCGAATATATTACCAAAACTATTAAGTTACAATTATTCAGTTACAATTATAAATTACAATTATAATTACAATTGTAAATTATAATTCAACTAAGTTCTAAGTACAAATATCTACACAAGTCTAAGCTATCTTATCAGCTTTACTTGTACCCGCAGTACTTGTACCAGCACCATCACCACTTGTACTAACACCAGCAGACTCCCCCTGAATAATAGCTTGCTCACCAGTCTTTGAAGGACCAGTCGGCTCACCATCTTTCTGTGCACTAGGATCATCATCTTCACCATTTCTTATCTTCTTTGCTAACTCATCCTCTTTGCAAGCTTCTTGATATATCAATATCTCCCCCTGAGCAGACTGTCCTGAATGCACTCTCAACACCAAACGTTCCAAGTGTCAAGCTTCAGTCACTGGGCAGTAAAATCAGCAAGCAAAGTATCATGAGTCTTCAGCAGAGTCAAATGTGATTCACTGATATGAACCATCTGCTGAGCAAGAGAAATATTCTCAGCTAACAACCCTGGAATCCTGGATGTACTCTGTTCCAATTCCTTAACTCTTGACTCCAAGGATGTAATCCTTTCAGCATCAGTCGTCGGAATAACAGAAATTGTTGATGGTCCAGGTGGTGTAAGCGAAGCAATGTGAGACTCGGGTGTAAGCTGTGGAATAGCTTGAGATAACGCTTCCTTGAGAATACTAGCTACAAATCTACTAGCTTTATTGGTTGGGAACTGTACATCATGTACGAGTTTGGCAACTCCCTCCTCAATAGTCTTGGAGACCATTTCTAGTTCCACTGACTCAAGCAGTTTCTCAGCCTGTAAAGTTAGATACAATTAAAGAAGTAATTGTTACAACTCTGTCTCAATCTCTAATTAAATATTTATAATACTCGGAGTACTAAACGTTTATCTCATACCTCAGATGGTACAGATACTTGTTCAGTAACCACCGGTATCATCGTCTCTACTTGCGATGTATCTCGAGAAACTGTCACATAATTAACTGTCTCAGTTGAACTCCTGATAAACAACAAGTTAAGATAATCTAACTCTAAGTAAAACATACCATCCTGAATGGTCAACGTCATGGAATGCTTACGGCGTTGAGAAATAAGAGATATATCCTCTTCCTCAGGACCTTCTTGAATAATACTGAAGTCTGTGTCGACTTCCTTAGCCTTTCTCTTCTCCTTCAGTGCTGGATCTAGAATCATCCTAGATCGATATCTAATATAACCAGCATCTGGAGGTGGAAAAGGAGTACTATCATCATCATCTGAAGCCGATTCACCATCACGGCCTCCAGATGGACCAACATCAGAATCCTTAGAAGGTAAACCCTCAGATCCATCAAGCTGTCCCTACTCACCCTCAGGTCGAGTGACCTCTGGGTCTACAGTCTCAGCTACCTGTTCATAATGATATTTATATTTTATAATATGAAATATTATCTAATTAACTAAATATCTATAACATTTGCATTATATAATAATATTATAATAATAATGTAACAACTAAGTACCTATATTAATATATAATTATAAAATTACCTCAGGTGGTGCAACATAACTATCAATATCCCGTAGCAAGGGATCAGTAGCATCATCAAGCTCAACCAGCACCTCCTGTATTACCTGGGCAACAACATCTGGGTTCACCTGTTCCCCAGCATGTCCAGGTTGTTCCAACACATCCTCGATGAGCTCTTGTGGATCTTCAGCATGAACCACATCAGTTATCGGGTCTGAAACAGTAGCAACAATACCAACATCTAACCAACCATGATTCGGTGGCGTCACATAGGCAGGATCGACAAGAAAACCAAAAAGCTCTCTCTCCTCAGGCTTCACTACCCCTTCCTTCCTCACTGTCTGCAAAAACATAGCATTGTATCCTCTGAGTCCGATAGTATCTACACATAAGTGTGGCCCAGGAATAACAAGCTCTGGCAGACGAGCACGAATGATCAGCATACAAAAACGCGGGTAAACTAGAAACCGTGATCTAACAGAACCCGAAATCTGTCTAACCAACTCGCCAAAAATGTAGTCACAAAAACTGTATGGCTTTTTGTAAACCAGGGACAGCACAGTTGATACAAGGGCAGGGCTCAACTCATCGAAACCTCCCTTCTTTGGTGCTAAAACCGTGACAATCACGTACCACAAAAACCTCCATTGTCCAATAACCAGAGGTTTTTGGAACTGACGACCTCGTCTATCACCCGTATATTCCATACGGCCTATAGCTCCCTCAATGAAATCCATGGGAAACTCTATATCACCATTCTCCTGTTCTTCCGTCCTAAGCTGTAAAATCTCATGAAGATTTCCAGCAGTAAAAACAATCGGTTGCTGATTAACCGTTGTTCGAATAACCGAAGGGACAACAGTTTGATCATACTGAATACCATCCCAGAAATCATCCAGTATTGTAACACCCACTTTATGGGTCCAGTATTTTACCAATTATTTCCTGACTTGAAATGGATAATTGAAATGTTAGGAAATATTGTAAATTGGTAATTGAAAATAAATGGGTAAAAGAGTTAAATAATTTATTGTGGTTAATAAATTATTAACTGTTTTAATTTATTTCAGTTGACAGTAAAATAAAATAATGTTTCCCCGCAAATGGTTTTTAAGTTCCAGACAATGATAAGTACGGGGAATGAAATTTAACCACTTCTAGTACACTCCCAAATGTTGAGTCGGTTGTTTGATTGTTATCTCCACAAATACATACATACATCTCGTACATACATACGTATCACTTGAAACCCTAAATTGATTCAAGAAATCACTCTTTAACATGAAATTGAAGCTTCGTAACTTGGATTCAAGCTTCTTTAATCGTCCTAATCAAGGTATAATCTTGTGTTCTTCATTTTCTAGAACCTAGAATTTGGGGGTTTTAGTGTTCTTGGTTAAAATCCGAAATTAGGGTTTCAAAAGTGTGAATTGATGTTAGTTAAGCTTCAATAACATGTATTAATCATTCTATTATCATTATAAACATGTTGTAATTGCTAATTCTTGAATTTAATGTAAACCCTAGAAAATGGGTTTTGTGTATTGGATTTAATTAGCATGATTAAAGTGAAATTGAAGGTTGAAATGATGATATAGTTGTTAGTTGATGCTTAAACAAGGATTATCATCTAAACCCTAACTTAGAAATGAAAGAATTGGTGTATGATCATGAGAAAAGTCATGGTTTAGTTGATTTTGGAAGAATCAATGTTTAAGTTGATTGTTATTATGGAATGATTGATAATAATTAATTATTGATGATGATTAATATGATTTGAGGCTAATGATGAATTTATTAATAATTGAAGTGGATTAATGTGATAAGATGGTTATTCATAACCTTGGCATGATTGGTGTTAGAGTAATGTAAGTTAATAATCATGTATATGTTTGAATTAGAAAGAGATTATCATGATCATTAATCATGACTAAGTGAATAATGAATTGAGTAATAATTCATTGAAATTGAGATTATGAATCATGTTGTACGACTTTAACATGAGTTGATTATTATAAATGAGTTACTAACTCATTATGTATATTGTATTCTCAGATATGGAGAAAGACTCAGTGACATTAGACTACTGAGTGGACAACTGAGGTGTCGGTGAGTGGATCTTTAGTTGTAACAGGTTTGGTTACAACGGGTAATCGTATTATTACTGCTTTTGATTTGCCATGATTAATTTGGTTTGATAGTAATAATACTGTTGATAGAATGGTTATCTGATATGTTGACTTGATTGAATATGTGAATATGTGATCACTTGAGATTTGGCCTTCGGGCATCAGTGTATTGAGGTCAACTTGTTGGTTGGTTGGGTTTGGTTACTATTGTAAGACGACAGGAATTTCCTTGTACTTATCGTTAATAGGAAATTAGGTCGTATGAGATTAGTACCAAGCTATCGGTCTAGTCTGTATTGGCCATACAGATTGTTGGGTAAGTGTTCTGGGAGAATCCCCGGGTATTATGATATCTCCAGAGCCACCGAACCTCATTGATATGTTGTGTATTGAGATGTTATCTCATTGATATTATGTGGTTATTGTTGGTATTCTTGGTTGAAGGTTTCCCCAAGAACCATCGATCCATTGTGATGTTATTTGTTTACGATGATTTGCTGTAAACAAGGTTGTTATGCTAAGTTAGACTGTTGGTTATGTATTCCCTCACTTAGCGTTATGCTAACCCCACCACCCCACTTCTTGCAGGTTATGGTTTTGATATAACGGGATTGTCAAGAAGTTGTTCGGGACGGAATGTTTGACCAAGCCTACTCTGATATTTGATTATACAAATCAATGTTATTTAGTGTTTTGGAAGTAACACCCATGTTAATAAACTATGTTTTTAAATTTGTTGAAATTGAAATGTAACTTGGTATTGTTTAAAGTTGGACTAACGCTTCCGGATTTATTATATTTAAATGATGTAAATTGAGGGGTGTTACAAGTTGGTATCAGAGCATGAGTTTGGGTGAATTGTACATTGTAAGATGTCCAATCCCAAACTTTGATAAGTGTCAAGTCAAACATTCCAGGGTGTGGGGATTAGTGGTTGTATGAGAATGTGGTTATTGAATGTGTACAAACCTATAACAAGGTTCGAGGTTGTGTTTTGGTTGCAGAGACGGAGGAATATGAGGAACCCAAGGGTATTCTCAATGATTCCTCAACCTTCGTGGGCCTATGTATATCAGGTACTTTTCGATAAGCTTGGTGTATTTCAATAAACTTGAATTGTTTACTTTGCTATGATATGATTGGTAGTAAAGTAAATTGAGTCAGACTGATATGAATCCCCAGTTGTGAGTCTTTGGTGATCAATACATGTTAATGTGATACTATGAATTGTGTGTGTGGAATTATTTGCTCTTGTGAAATAATGACTTTGGGAGCAATTGGATTAAGTGTAGTAATAAATCTTGGAAAACAACGTTGATATGACTCCATGTAGTAAATTTAATGAGATGTTGGTAATCTCAATTAATAAGTTTGGAGTCTTGTTGTTGTGTAAATTAGAAAGTGTCCATTGATTGAAATGTGTATCTTTGACTAGGAAAAGTCAAGGTTGAAATTGGTAGAGTCAAATTGTGTATCGATGTGACACCCGACGATTTAGGGTTACTTATTAACCTACTAGAAACCCTAATTACGTGTGTTTAGTTAGTATTAGGCTAAATACTAGTAATTACTTGTAACTATTTGTATATTTATGTGAATATACACCCCCGAAATTGATTTATATTACGCTTACGCAAATTGGTGAAATTGTGCAAAACGACCGGACGGAGTCCGACATAAAATACGACGTTGGTGAAAACATTTTTATAAATAACTTGAATCCATTTTTAGAAGTTATTTATCATATATTATTATTATTATATAATAATACCCGAAAAAAAAAAAAAAAAAAAAAAAAACCTAGACGTTCCGATTAAAACGTCACGCGATTTAAAATCCGTACAACGAACGCGCAAATCGAGATTTCTAATTTAACGAATTATTTTTTGTAAATGTTTTTCAAGTATTTAGATTAAATACTTCAAATAAAAATATTGAAACTTAAATCGTTACTTAAAAACGCGTATTAAACGTTTAAACCCAAACCGAGCGAGTAAACGAACGAAAAACGCAACAAATAAAGCTAGAATTGGAAAATGACCAAAAATACCCCTGGTGGGCCCCCCTAGGCCGGCCCCCCTCTCCCCTCATGGCTGCCCATGTGCCACCCCTTCCTCTCCCCTCTCATTTTGCATGCAAAAGCATGATTGCTTTTCTTGAACACCTACACACTCCACCCTTTACTTTACCAACACATCTCTCACACTCTCTACACTCTCACACTCTCTCATTTCTCTCTCTTTCTCCAGAAAAACTCAGATCATTCTCCACCCAAAAACTTCCATTAAACCACCATAAACCACCATTAACAACCACCACCATTGCTAGGGTTTTCTCAAGCTCAAGAACATCATTTCCTTCATCATCACTTGTTCTTCATCTCTTCTTTGTAAGGGTTCTTAATAACTCTCATTAATTTTACTTTCATACTACTGATTTACATATTATTAAGTTCATCTAACACTAATATGTCCAAAATCTTGATCGAAGTACATTTTTATAACACCTATATGAACCTGCATGAGTCTGTCCAGAAACTTTCTTCACTTACACGAATTTTATAAAATTCATCCTTTCATGAAAATGGTCGTTTTTATAGGTTAAAATCAAGCTCAAGATGTTATCTTTCTAACACCGCAAACCTCATGCCTTTTTGAGCTCGTTTGGTATTTTTAATAATTTAAATGGAAACACATAGACTTTCTGGTACTGACAGTCAGAAACTTGAACCATATGATTTTGACCATAACTTGAGTTCTACAAAGAATTAGAAGATGCATTTTTTTTAATAGTTGCGTATTGAAAAGATCTACAAAAAGTTCTTCTATGACTCCTTCCATAAACCTACGGATTTTCTTAGAAATATGAATCTATGCGACTGGCCTGCATGACATTGAAAACTGTGTATGGATTCATCCATAAATTTTATACCTAACAAGATGGACACTATAATTAATGGAAAAATTAAGTTAACCTCTAGACATATGGTAGAACAGCTGGTAAAAATCTTAGACTCTAACTCGGAATATAGCTAGTTAAGAAAAATAGAGAAATTAAACCGACAAAACCGAAAAATATACATATGGACTGTTTTTGGACTTGTATAAAAACCAAGACTATTGGTGAACTCCGACATGAACCAACAACATATTTAGACCCTATAAACTGATATTTGGGTTGGGTGAAAGTTTCGGGTCAAACCGAGTAAGTTTGACCAAGTCAACAAAAGTGGCTCGTTTTCGAAAAAAACTTACTATATTTGGAAAGTGGTAACAAAAATGGGTTTGAATGACTTAATTAGTAACTTGGACCAAAAACTAATTTTAGAAAGTTTCCCGAACGAAAACCGTCACTTAGAACACTTGGATTAAAATTGAAATTTAGATCAGGCGTAAGTGCCGCCCTACCAGCGACACTTAACCAAGTGACGCCTATAGCGTCACTTACCTCTAGTGACGCCTGAGCAAGTGCCGCCTATAGCGACACTTACCTAAGTGACGCCCTAAGTGATGCCTAAACAGAATCTTTAAAACTAGATTTCACACTAAGTGTTGAACTTCATGTAACCTCTAAACTTATACGATATAACTCGATAACACATAAACATGCTTTGTAAGCACACGATACAACATCATAATGATAATGTCTTAACGAATTATTATTACAAACTTTCACCAACGGGTCGTACACGTTTTCGATAAACAAACTTGAACTACTATTTGGACATACTAGTTGATGAACTAGCTTTAGTTGGACATAAAACCCCCACCTACTCGATTGGCTTAAATGGACATTAACCCCCACTTATACAATCGCTATAGATGGTCTTTTGAGACATCTACTTATACGACCTCATACGTTTAGGGCGTTAGGAGGTTGCACACGGGAACGAGAACACCCACTACTTGCTAATATTTGATATTGCTTGCTACCTGCTTAACTCTGGTGAGTTTCATAGCCCCTTTTTACTTGTTTTAAATTGTTTTGGGGGAGAATACATACATACATGTTTTATACAACTGTCTTTATACATGCTTTATACAACTGTTGTTGTGCAACTATTTTTATACAACTGTCTTTATACATGCTTTATACAACTGTTGTTGTGCAACTATTTTTATACAACTGTTTATAAACAATGGGAAACAAAGGAAAACAAAGGATAGCAAGGATAACGCATGAGTGAGACCATAATCCAACAAAGCCCTCACACATCGTAGTTCGTTAATTTTGAAGCGTGAATATTATTGGATAGATCTATCGGGGATTGACACCCCCGTCCGGGTTAGATTGCTCTAATTGGTCAAACGGACGCAGTATTATTTGTTTAAACGAGTGTTCCGGATTAGACACTTGTCGAGGCAACAACAAGGGTTAAGCTTCGAACTATGAGCTCATGACGCAAAGGATAACAATTGAAAACAAAGGATAACAAGGATAACAAAAGATAACAAAGGTTAACAAAGGATAACATGATACTTTTTACAACTGTTTTCGCATTCGTACAATGCAAAAGAAATCATGTGTTTCACACTTATGTTTTCAGCTGTTTAAACCTATGAACTCACCAACTTTATGTTGACCTTTTAGTATGTATTTCTCAGGTAACCCGCCGTACTAGGAAGCTTTTGGAAAGCTTAGCTCGAGTCGCATTGTTTTCAAAACATCAAGAGATTAGATTGCATGTAGCTGTATTTTGTAAATTCAGTAATGTATTAGAAATCTCTAAACGGTTCATGCGAACTCCAGAATTATTTTGTAAACATTTGAATTATGGTAATGTAATATTTTCAAACGTCTCATATAGAGGTCGTTTGCTTTAATCCTTGTGTTATGATTATTGATTTGGTCGGCGCCCCCGTGACACCTCCCACTTCCGCTGCCACGTGTTTTGGGGGTGCGACAGATTGGTATCAGAGCCAAAGGTTATAGCGAACTAGGATTGCATTAGTGACCTAGACTATAACCATTAGGTTAGTATTCTTGTTTATTATGACTGGTTCAGCGATTGCATCATTTGAATTTAATTTAACATAGCCTGATCAACTATGTACAATTAAAGGAGAATTGATGCGAGACCTGAAATGGTTATAGTGAATGGGAATGCATTAGAAGACTTTGACCAAGGATAGAAACGGGACCAACCCTATACGTGCTTATGTGCTAGGTTATTATATTTCTATATATAACCTTAACTTCTCGTACACTAAACTCCTTGCCACAGAAATGGCAGACTCCTCTAATGTATCATCAACCAGCTTGAACAACGAAACTCAAATGCTATCCACTACTGAGGGTACCACTCCCTTACCCATCTCTACGACATCAAACTCTCCCGAACCTCTTTACTACATGACCGACGAAGCCTGGGTAGTACGAAGACGTCGAGGGAATGCCGGGTCATCCCGAGCAAACCCTTACTCAAACTCTATTGCTAACACCACAACTAATACCCGTCGTCCGGCATACGCCCGTAGGCGGGATGTGCTCCACTCATTATCCTTTATTATGTTCCGTAAACTTTCAAATTTAGACCGGATGTAACATTCCCGGCACTTTTTGTAATTCTTATAATTGTGTCTTTTGAAACTCGTAGCCTGTATTCAACTTTTCAATCTAATGAACTATTGTTATCATTCAACGCTGTTGTATATTACCTCATTATATATACACATGTGATATATCATAACCTCTTGCAACCCTCTTATATGTCTCAGTTCGTTGTTGTTCAGCATCATGCCTCCAAGACGACATACTTACACCGACGCCGAAATCGCTCAAGTCATTGCACAGAGCGTAGCCCAAGTCCTTGCTGCTCAACAAAATCCGAGCGGTGGAGGCGCGCCTGATAACACATCTACTCCAAAACCATGTTCCTATAAAGACTTTTTGAACTGCCAACCCTTGTACTTCAAAGGTGCCGAAGGAGCCATCGGTCATATACGTTGGATCGAAAAGATGGAATCTGTTTTTCGAATCTGCAACTGTGCTGAGGAGGACAAAGTTAAATTCTCCACCTGCACCTTATCTTAAGGTGCACTCACCTGGTGGAACTCTTATGCTCAGACTCAGGGAATTGATGTCGCCTATCAACTTCCCTGGGAAGAACTCAAGAAAATGCTCAGGGAAGAGTATTGCCCCCGTGAGCAATTACAACAACTTGAGCAGGAATTCTGGAATCTCACCGTACAAGGAAATGACATCACCAGTTACACCACTCGATTCCACCAATTAGCTGTCCTATGTCCATCCATGGTAGACCCCGAATACAAACGTATCGAAAGATACATCTGGGGGCTACCAGAATCAATCCAAGGAAATGTAACCTCTTCAAAACCCGGAACCATCCAAAGTGCCGTCCGTATGGCACATGAACTCATGGCGCAGATTATCCATCGTGGTACACCCGCTGAGAAAAGCATCGGAGATAACAAAAGGAAACGCGATGGAAACAACAATGAAAACCCAGGACAACAATTAGCAAAGAGACCAGAGACTGTCAAGGCCTATGCTATAGGACCCGGAGAAAAGAAAGGTTATGAGGGAGACTGGCCTTATTGTTCCAGCTGTAATCGTCATCACAATGGACCATGTGGTACTCCCTGCAACAAATGCAAACGTTATGGACACCAGACCAAGGATTGTAAGGCAAAAACTTGTTTCGAGTGCGGAAACGCTGGGCATTTCAGGAACGAATGTCCGAAGTTGAACAACAATGCCCGACAGAACCCATAACTTTGTTACGGGTACGTTTCT
This sequence comes from Pseudognaphalium luteoalbum, assembly GCA_963422505.1. Lineage (NCBI taxonomy): Eukaryota > Viridiplantae > Streptophyta > Magnoliopsida > Asterales > Asteraceae > Pseudognaphalium > Pseudognaphalium luteoalbum. The sequence continues at coordinate 74,634,973 of OY730195.1, forward strand.
TTTCGATCACCTGACTCTTTCAAATCTTAATCAATACCGAACGACCTTAAATCCATTAGACAAACTTACGCTAGAAACACACGCTTACTTTCTCTCAGACTCCACACAAACCGTCACCTCGAGAAAATTTCGGGACGAAATTCTCCTAACAGGGGGAGAATGTGACACCCGACGATTTAGGGTTACTTATTAACCTACTAGAAACCCTAATTACGTGTGTTTAGTTAGTATTAGGCTAAATACTAGTAATTACTTGTAACTATTTGTATATTTATGTGAATATACACCCCCGAAATTGATTTATATTACGCTTACGCAAATTGGTGAAATTGTGCAAAACGACCGGACGGAGTCCGACATAAAATACGACGTTGGTGAAAACATTTTTATAAATAACTTGAATCCATTTTTAGAAGTTATTTATCATATATTATTATTATTATATAATAATACCCGAAAAAAAAAAAAAAAAAAAAAAAAAAAACCTAGACGTTCCGATTAAAACGTCACGCGATTTAAAATCCGTACAACGAACGCGCAAATCGAGATTTCTAATTTAACGAATTATTTTTTGTAAATGTTTTTCAAGTATTTAGATTAAATACTTCAAATAAAAATATTGAAACTTAAATCGTTACTTAAAAACGCGTATTAAACGTTTAAACCCAAACCGAGCGAGTAAACGAACGAAAAACGCAACAAATAAAGCTAGAATTGGAAAATGACCAAAAATACCCCTGGTGGGCCCCCCTAGGCCGGCCCCCCTCTCCCCTCATGGCTGCCCATGTGCCACCCCTTCCTCTCCCCTCTCATTTTGCATGCAAAAGCATGATTGCTTTTCTTGAACACCTACACACTCCACCCTTTACTTTACCAACACATCTCTCACACTCTCTACACTCTCACACTCTCTCATTTCTCTCTCTTTCTCCAGAAAAACTCAGATCATTCTCCACCCAAAAACTTCCATTAAACCACCATAAACCACCATTAACAACCACCACCATTGCTAGGGTTTTCTCAAGCTCAAGAACATCATTTCCTTCATCATCACTTGTTCTTCATCTCTTCTTTGTAAGGGTTCTTAATAACTCTCATTAATTTTACTTTCATACTACTGATTTACATATTATTAAGTTCATCTAACACTAATATGTCCAAAATCTTGATCGAAGTACATTTTTATAACACCTATATGAACCTGCATGAGTCTGTCCAGAAACTTTCTTCACTTACACGAATTTTATAAAATTCATCCTTTCATGAAAATGGTCGTTTTTATAGGTTAAAATCAAGCTCAAGATGTTATCTTTCTAACACCGCAAACCTCATGCCTTTTTGAGCTCGTTTGGTATTTTTAATAATTTAAATGGAAACACATAGACTTTCTGGTACTGACAGTCAGAAACTTGAACCATATGATTTTGACCATAACTTGAGTTCTACAAAGAATTAGAAGATGCATTTTTTTTAATAGTTGCGTATTGAAAAGATCTACAAAAAGTTCTTCTATGACTCCTTCCATAAACCTACGGATTTTCTTAGAAATATGAATCTATGCGACTGGCCTGCATGACATTGAAAACTGTGTATGGATTCATCCATAAATTTTATACCTAACAAGATGGACACTATAATTAATGGAAAAATTAAGTTAACCTCTAGACATATGGTAGAACAGCTGGTAAAAATCTTAGACTCTAACTCGGAATATAGCTAGTTAAGAAAAATAGAGAAATTAAACCGACAAAACCGAAAAATATACATATGGACTGTTTTTGGACTTGTATAAAAACCAAGACTATTGGTGAACTCCGACATGAACCAACAACATATTTAGACCCTATAAACTGATATTTGGGTTGGGTGAAAGTTTCGGGTCAAACCGAGTAAGTTTGACCAAGTCAACAAAAGTGGCTCGTTTTCGAAAAAAACTTACTATATTTGGAAAGTGGTAACAAAAATGGGTTTGAATGACTTAATTAGTAACTTGGACCAAAAACTAATTTTAGAAAGTTTCCCGAACGAAAACCGACACTTAGAACACTTGGATTAAAATTGAAATTTAGATCAGGCGTAAGTGCCGCCCTACCAGCGACACTTAACCAAGTGACGCCTATAGCGTCACTTACCTCTAGTGACGCCTGAGCAAGTGCCGCCTATAGCGACACTTACCTAAGTGACACCCTAAGTGACGCCTAAACAGAATCTTTAAAACTAGATTTCACACTAAGTGTTGAACTTCATGTAACCTCTAAACTTATACGATATAACTCGATAACACATAAACATGCTTTGTAAGCACACGATACAACATCATAATGATAATGTCTTAACGAATTATTATTACAAACTTTCACCAACGGGTCGTACACGTTTTCGATAAACAAACTTGAACTACTATTTGGACATACTAGTTGATGAACTAGCTTTAGTTGGACATAAAACCCCCACCTACTCGATTGGCTTAAGTGGACATTAACCCCCACTTATACAATCGCTATAGATGGTCTTTTGAGACATCTACTTATACGACCTCATACGTTTAGGGCGTTAGGAGGTTGCACACGGGAACGAGAACACCCACTACTTGCTAATATTTGATATTGCTTGCTACCTGCTTAACTCTGGTGAGTTTCATAGCCCCTTTTTACTTGTTTTAAATTGTTTTGGGGGAGAATACATACATACATGTTTTATACAACTGTCTTTATACATGCTTTATACAACTGTTGTTGTGCAACTATTTTTATACAACTGTTTATAAACAATGGGAAACAAAGGAAAACAAAGGATAGCAAGGATAACGCATGAGTGAGACCATAATCCAACAAAGCCCTCACACATCGTAGTTCGTTAATTTTGAAGCGTGAATATTATTGGATAGATCTATCGGGGATTGACACCCCCGTCCGGGTTAGATTGCTCTAATTGGTCAAACGGACGCAGTATTATTTGTTTAAACGAGTGTTCCGGATTAGACACTTGTCGAGGCAACAACAAGGGTTAAGCTTCGAACTATGAGCTCATGACGCAAAGGATAACAATTGAAAACAAAGGATAACAAGGATAACAAAAGATAACAAAGGTTAACAAAGGATAACATGATACTTTTTACAACTGTTTTCGCATTCGTACAATGCAAAAGAAATCATGTGTTTCACACTTATGTTTTCAGCTGTTTAAACCTATGAACTCACCAACTTTATGTTGACCTTTTAGTATGTATTTCTCAGGTAACCCGCCGTACTAGGAAGCTTTTGGAAAGCTTAGCTCGAGTCGCATTGTTTTCAAAACATCAAGAGATTAGATTGCATGTAGCTGTATTTTGTAAATTCAGTAATGTATTAGAAATCTCTAAACGGTTCATGCGAACTCCAGAATTATTTTGTAAACATTTGAATTATGGTAATGTAATATTTTCAAACGTCTCATATAGAGGTCGTTTGCTTTAATCCTTGTGTTATGATTATTGATTTGGTCGGCGCCCCCGTGACACCTCCCACTTCCGCTGCCACGTGTTTTGGGGGTGCGACAATCGACTATGTTATTAAGTGATAAATGTGGTAAGATGTGTATGTGTATAATATTGATCATGATTGTGGTTGAATTATGATCTATCCACTAAAAGTGGTGTAGTAAGAAAGTTAAGTGGTCAACGAGTCCTATATGTGTTGACAAGTTGTAAAAAGTCAAAATTTGAAAACTTGTTGAAATTGAAGAGAAATTCGTCTATATATGATGAATAGATGTGAAATTGGTGTTGTACGGTCATAATGTAACACCAGTAATGAAAACAGTTTTATTTGACTTAAAATAGTCAAGGAATGGTAAATTGGGTGCTAGAATGGTGGATATATAGGTTGAAACCCAAATGGGTTGTTAAGGTGCCCAAATGAGTCACTTAATGGTTATATAGTTAAAACGAGTGTTGGGTTGGTTATAACCAATGTAATAGTGACTTTAAGTCCTACATATAGTATGGATGTGTATTGTAAGTGTTAATATAGTCAAAATGGTTGAATTTGGTAAAAATGCCCAATTGGACCCCTAAACGGGTCAACAAGTTAAAACATGATAAAATTGGTATGTGGGTGTGATGAATATGCTCACACGTCCCAAATATATGTGTAAACATGTGGTTAAAAGGTTAGAGTCAGAAACCAAGCCATTTGGAATATGGCGTGTCAACCAAAATGGTCGAAAATGGCTCAAAATGAATCATACGTCCGTTTTCTCGTAAAACGTGAATTTTGAAAAAGTGTGAAAATGAAAAGTTGCATTTTGGTTATATGAAGGTTCCTGCAAAATATCAGACTCTAATTCATTATGGTTTAGGAGATATGCTCGTTTGAATTTCAGAAAAAGTGCATAAAGTGGTGCAGGTCTGAAGTTGAGCTGTAATAAGCTCAAACGCGATCCCCACGTGTTGCCCAGATCACGTTTAGTAGTTATAAATTGTCAAAGTCGATTTTGGTCTTACGAACGCGATCCCACCCTTGTTTCCGGATCGCGTTGCTTAGTGTAATTCAGTAACAGAAGATTTTTCAAAGGGGAAACGCGATCCAGCCCTTTGTTCCGGATCGCGTTGCCAAGTGTATTTTGGTGACAGAACGTTTTCTAAAGGTGAACGCGATCCAGCCCCTTATTCCGGATCGCGTTTGCATGAAAAAAAAATTTTTTTACGATGTTCGTCGTAACGTTTGACGTAGAAATTTCCGTTACAAAATTTTGGTGTCCGATTGAGATGAAATTTACATGGTCACTCGGAAATGGCCCAACGGTCAAAGCTCTTTGCTTTGCCATGAGCCCTGACGGTTTTGGGCAGTTCGGGGTCGTTTGAGGCCCGAAAATGGCATTTTATTGTTTTTCGGACCTTATTTCGGACTTTTAGTTTACGTTTTCTATTGGGCCTTTGTTTCTTTTAGCCCAGGGATCATTCCTATGACTAAATACAATATAAAAACTTGTTTTAAGAGGTCCACATATGTTATTGTGTGTGAGTTATTCTTAGACGGTTTGATTAACTGCCGAAATATACCAGTAAATGGTATTGTGATTGTTACTAACTAAGGTTAGTAAACATTGAGTAGGAAATTATGTGAATCATATATGTGAATCATATATGTGAACTAATTGAAATATGATGAAGTATTTGAACCATGTAAAACATTAAAATTAATTGAATTGAGCATTTTAAGAATTTATAAGTTAAGTACATGAGCTTATAGCTATGTGATCATTAAACATGAGATGCTCAATTGTGATTCAACTAAAGGTATGTAGATTGATGAATATGTGTTGGATATTGCACATAGTATTGATCAATTGTTTAGTACTATCGGTATTATAAGTATTAATTGTCATACCAGTAATTGACATTGAATCAGGTAATAAAGAGATTGATTGATGTAATTGTGTTGAATATTACATTTGTGACAATGAAATAGTAAAAAGAGTTATATTTACCTGATTATGTGATTAGTTGTTCATTTAAATGATAAATGAAATTGGTATCAAGTTAATAAGTGGTCATATAACTGCTACAAAGTGTTCTTATACATGTGATAATTAATAATATCACCTTGTGAGATATGAGAAAGTAAAAGTTAACCACTTTGGAGATTGATGGTATAAAGTAACCTAAAAATAAAGTGTACCTGACATAATATGACGACGTCTGGCCAACGTATTTATATTATGCCATTTTACATGGAATTGTCGAGGTTACCAAGTACCAGAGAACTTAAAGTGATTTTGAAATAACAAGTAAGATATGTTGACCTTGTATTGGAAAAATAGTCAATGATTGACTAAAATGAAAGAGTGGTAAACCACAAATTGTTATAATGTGGTAGTTATGGTACAAGAAATGTGTATATAATAAATTGCAACTAGTAATAAGTAAAAGATGAGTCAAACAAAGTAGAGGTCAATTGACTGCAGATAACAATGTGTTAATATTGTTGAATAGTTGATTAATGACAACACCTTGTGTTGATATACCAATGCTGATGGCGCATGGTATTGACAGGTGTTGATTTACAATTCAAGTTGAGGTGATGGAATGCTAATTGAATTGCGTGCTAAGAGTTTACCTATAAGATTTGACCTCTACATGTGGCTTACTGTTTGCTCTTATGTGTCTAAGATTATATGAATTGTGGTTCATTCTGAATAAAGAATCTCATATAATCTGGTTGTAATTGGTTGTGTTTATAATTACATGTTGTGAAACAATAATGAACAAGTTGCAAAAGTTGAATCCAATTGTTTCACCACTTAAGGTGATATGTGGATACTAGTTGGTTATTAGTTATGAAATGAATTTGAAATTCATTGTTAAATATGTGTATTGTGGTTTTATAACCACTGTTATCGATATTGTTTTATTCTTGTTGTTAAGAAGATAAGTGTTAAAGATTTTAGCATATTGCTAATTTCTGGTTATCAGAATATCATAAGTGTTTATAATTGTCAATGATTCTGGCATGTTGCTAGTTTCTGATTGTAAGTGGTTTTGTATTCCACTTGTTAAGTAATTATATGTTTTAAAAAGTTTGAATGATTGATTAATGATAAACGAATCATATAAGTAATTACTTTATGAATGGAAATAGGGTTTATGCACAGTATTTGTGCAGGGGAAAAGATAAAATCATGTACATTTAGATATGTGCATGTGGAAAGAATTGAAAACATGTATTCATAATTGTAAGTTGCTCATGGGAGTAACATTTGATATGTGTATATATTATGATCAAATAGTTAATAATACTATCCTTTATGTTGGATATTGCATTTGGTGATAGATATTATGTGTTTATATGAATTCAATGGTAATACACACTGGTGGTGTGTAAGTTGATGAAATAACATATATCTAAATAAATATATGTAGATACATTGGTGTTGTATGATTAAAGATATGCATAATGATGATATGCATAAGTAAATTAAAATTATAACCACATCTTGTGTATTAAGAGTAATGAATAATTATGTGGTTAGGAGTATATGAAAACTGTAAATTGAAATAGAAATGAATAGGTGATTATGTCACACTAGAGTGATTAAGTGTGATTAAATTTCGGGGACGAAATCTTATAAAGGGGGGGAGATTTGTAACACCCACTTTATGGGTCCAGTATTTTACTATTATTTCCTGACTTGAAATGGATAATTGAAATGTTAGAAAATATTGTAAATTGGTAATTGAAAATAAATGGGTAAAAGAGTCAAATAATTTATTGTGGTTAATAAATTATTAACTGTTTTAATTTATTTCAGTTGACAGTAAAATAAAATAATGTTTCCCCGCAAATGGTTTTTAAGTTCCAGACAATGATAAGTACGGGGAATGAAATTTAACCACTTCTAGTACACTCCCAAATGTTGAGTCGGTTGTTTGATTGTTATCTCCACAAATACATACATACATCTCGTACATACATACGTATCACTTGAAACCCTAAATTGATTCAAGAAATCACTCTTTAACATGAAATTGAAGCTTCGTAACTTGGATTCAAGCTTCTTTAATCGTCCTAATCAAGGTATAATCTTGTGTTCTTCATTTTCTAGAACCTAGAATTTGGGGGTTTTAGTGTTTTTGGTTAAAATCCGAAATTAGGGTTTCAAAAGTGTGAATTGATGTTAGTTAAGCTTCAATAACATGTATTAATCATTCTATTATCATTATAAACATGTTGTAATTGCTAATTCTTGAATTTAATGTAAACCCTAGAAAATGGGTTTTGTGTATTGGATTTAATTAGCATGATTAAAGTGAAATTGAAGGTTGAAATGATGATATAGTTGTTAGTTGATGCTTAAACAAGGATTATCATCTAAACCCTAACTTAGAAATGAAAGAATTGGTGTATGATCATGAGAAAAGTCATGGTTTAGTTGATTATTGATGATGATTAATATAATTTGGGGCTAATGATGATTTTATTAATAATTGAAGTGGATTAATGTGATAAGATGGTTATTCATAACCTTGGCATGATTGGTGTTAGAGTAATGTAAGTTAATAATCATGTATATGATTGAATTAGAAAGAGATTATCATGATCATTAATCATGACTAAGTGAATAATGAATTGAGTAATATTTCATTGAAATTGAGATTATGAATCATGTTGTACGACTTTAACATGAGTTGATTATTATAAATGAGTTATTAACTCGTTATGTATATTGTATTCTCAGATATGGAGAAAGACTCAGTGACATTAGACTACTGAGTGGACAACTGAGGTGTCGGTGAGTGGATCTTAATCCTCAGTGTAATTTAGTTGTAACAGGTTTGGTTACAACGGGTAATCGTATTATTACTGCTTTTGATTTGCCATGATTAATTTGGTTTGATAGTAATAATACTGTTGATAGAATGGTTATCTGATATGTTGACTTGATTGAATATGTGAATATGTGATCACTTGAGATTTGGCCTTCGGGCATCAGTGTATTGAGGTCAACTTGTTGGTTGGTTGGGTTTGGTTACTATTGTAAGACGACAGGAATTTCCTTGTACTTATCGTTAATAGGAAATTAGGTCGTATGAGATTAGTACCAAGCTATCGGTCTAGTCTGTATTGGCCATACAGATTGTTGGGTAAGTGTTCTGGGAGAATCCCCGGGTATTATGATATCTCCAGAGCCACCGAACCTCATTGATATGTTGTGTATTGAGATGTTATCTCATTGATATTATGTGGTTATTGTTGGTATTCTTGGTTGAAGGTTTCCCCAAGAACCATCGATCCATTGTGATGTTATTTGTTTACGATGATTTGCTGTAAACAAGGTTGTTATGCTAAGTTAGACTGTTGGTTATGTATTCCCTCACTTAGCGTTATGCTAACCCCACCACCTCACTTCTTGCAGGTTATGGTTTTGATATAACGGGATTGTCAAGAAGTTGTTCGGGACGGAATGTTTGACCAAGCCTACTCTGATATTTGATTATACAAATCAATGTTATTTAGTGTTTTGGAAGTAACACCCATGTTAATAAACTATGTTTTTAAATTTGTTGAAACTGAAATGTAACTTGGTATTGTTTAAAGTTGGACTAACGCTTCTGGATTTATTATATTTAAATGATGTAAATTGAGGGGTGTTACAAGTATCATCTGAGAAATAGGTGGAGATGTCGTAACAGCATATCGGATACGTGAACTTGCCAAGAATGTCAGCACTTGAGCAACTTTATTTGCTCCGCGTGCCGAAGGATCAAGATCAACTAGAATGTTGTGACCTTTATCGAATTGTCGTGTCATATCTGTAAAAACAAATATAACAGCAACAATTAACACACGTTAAATGATTTTAACTATAACGTATTATGAATCGAAATTCATCAAACATCTTAGTTTAAAATTATATATAACTTGTTACTTTGCAGTCGCAAGTCGTATATAATAATATAACTTATTACCATTGAGTCATAAGTTAAAATATATATATATATATATATATATATATAATGGTATAAGTAAATTAAAACCAAAGTCTTATATATATATATATATATATATATATATAAATACATATGTCATTACGTATTAATATAAGATTCGTACGTCAAAACATATTATAATAAACTTTTAAAGTCATAAGTTTCTTTTAGATACAAATAAAAGTAGCTTATTATATTAAAAGTTATTAATGACAAGTTACATTTTATTTTTACAAGTTATATTGAACTCGCAAAAATCAAAATTGAACTCGCAACTCAATTCGCAGCCACGTCAACTCGCTAACCAAGTCAATCCGCAACTCGACTCGCAAGTCGATTCGCCAATCCACTCGGTCTGCAAGTCAACAAGTCAGAATCTCAACTCGCTAAAGTAAATCTGCGAGTTGAGTATGTGTTCAATTCGCAAAGGGAAATCTGCGAATCGAGAGCTATCTCAACTCGCTAATTGTGGCTCTGCGAATTGAAGTTGTGGTCAACTCGCAACATGAACTGGTGTTGCGGGTTGAGATCAAAATCGATTAAATTCTCAAATTTATTAAGATCTATCGATTGGTTTACGTTCATTACGGTTCGCTTAACATTAATCCATAGGGTTCGAGTTAAATAACACCTTTAATCTACGTTAATCGTTTAAACTTTAAAACGAAACCCTAGATGCATAAAAACTTCAATTTCGTGTAATTTAAACGGTGAAATCCGTTGGTTTATACCTCAAAATGTTCACAATACGAAAGTGTATAGAAAATACGGATCAAAAACTCTTCCTTGTGACTAGCAGGATCAAAATCAAACGAAAAGTGTATTTCGTTTCGCACTAACTGGATTCGCAAGTTAAGTGAACTCGCAAATAGGAAGTGGATTCGGTGATGAGTTTGACTCGTTTGACCACCCTATATACTCTTACTCGATTCTCAAGTTGGATTTCGTTTCGCAAGTTGGATCTCGATTCGCAGGTTTGACTTGTCAAACTCGCAGAATTAAAAATGCGAATTAAATTATGAGTATAAATTAACACCCATTCACAATTATATAGTTAACTCTGTAACTATGCAGCCTAAACATTTTAACGAAAATATTTTTGCATAATTTTTCCTCAATGATAATCTTCTTACATATATTAACCGACTAATCCCGTGATACATTTAATCTTGTATAAAGAAAAATCTTGAGCTAAAATTATTTACTTATATAGCTTATGGTCTTAAGTATATAGACAAGTCTAAAGTATATATAAGTTATAATAGAAAAATTAACCGTTGATATAAAATCAGGACACGCTGCTCGACTACATGTGAGTCAGAAGACTTTCGATTAACATTCCACGTAACCTATATAGTATTTTTCAGTTGTCAACACTCGTTTGTTCAACATAAAACAAATATCCAGTATAATTCAATTCCAAAGGGTTGAATAAAATAAAATTAACCTTTCTATTAATCATTAAACATAAATACAAAATAAGAAATAAGAATTTAAGAGTACTAACATCCTATAAAAGCAAACAAATTTAAACTTAAAATGCTTAAAATTTGAACTGCTTAGGGATCATATTAGGAAGAATAAGCCATTTATATGAGATTTTAATAAGAACAAGACGATTGTTAGTATACATACCTCATAAAATTCATATAAATACAATAAAATCACAACTTAACTCGTAATTAACTTATATTTATAAAATTATATCTTATTTACCTTTATCCAAACAACATAACTTTGATATTAAAATAACTTCTTATATATTTAGAACTAATTATTCACAAAAAGTGAATGTTTCAATTTCTTAAACAGTTCAAGATGATTACCGGTATTATGATCCGCATAAACAAATTAGACATAGATTTCTGAGCAAACCTGTTATTATTGATGTGAACAATATCTATAGTGTTCTGTTATATAAAATACTGAAGAACTTAGGTAAAACACATAACACTATTTATATAGATTCCAAGGTAGAGGTTACTAAATGATGTATCTTTTCGAAACATATAACATACACTTGAGTTTAGATTTTGACAAATATCAAACATCCTCTAAAGATACTAGTGGTTCCAGATCTGTACTTACGTACAATAGAGGATCCCTTATTATAATTAAAATAAGTTTGAGACTATTGGCAAAACTAAAGGCAACAGGTCTATACTCACGTACAACAGAGTTATCTGTTAGTTTCACTAATAACCATATTTTTAACTATTTGTCATCTGTAGATAAATGCAAGATAACAGTGTATGGCAGTACCATCATCCATCAATTAAGACATATGTCATACAGTATATAACAGTTCACAAAAGATATGACACACAAAATTAGAATTTCTTAATCGCTCATAAATCTAAGAATAATTTGCCTACCAGTATATCATATAATGAAGCTGAATAAACTTTAGTTATTCTTATCACTTATGTAAAGTACACGAGTTATTATCAGTGGATATAGGTGTATAATCAGATAAATATAAGTAAATTCCTAGGTAAGTATACAATTCTAATGAAACTTATATGAATCTACTAACACATCAATCTTAGCACTTAGATTTATTATTCTTAAGCTCATTCTCCTAATGTACTATCATTTCCCAAGTTTTTACAGCCAAAACTTAAAGCTTTTTCTAAAAGAACTTCGGTTGTTCTTTTATGGGAGGCGATTCCCCTAAGGTAACAAGCAAATAAATGCCATACGCCCCCCTTTTTTTATTATTATTTTATTATTTTTTTTATAATTTTTTTATAAAAGCATAAAATTTACTACTAACTATTACAAAAATACCCTTGGAAGACTAATCACTCTGGATTTTTCATTCCGTTAAGTTGAACCAACGTCTCAAATCGAGCTCTGTCGAACGCCTTGGTGTATAAGTCTACTAAGTTATCCAAAGATGGAACTTTAACTAACTTTATCAAATTCTTCTCAGCACAGTCTCTAATAAAATGATGTCGAATATCAATGTGCTTAGTTTTACTGTGCTTCACCGGATTGTTGGTGATCGACATTGTTGATTCGTTATCAATCATCATAGGAGTATTGGTTATATCTAACCCGTAATCCCGCAGTTGCTGTTGGATCCAAAGAACTTGAGAACAACAGCTGCCAGCTGCATCATACTCAGCTTCAAATGTAGAAATGGCTACTGAGCTTTGCTTCTTGCACTGCCAAGATACTAATCTACCTCCTAAGAATTCACATCCTCCGGTTGTAGTTTTCCTATTCTGATTGCATCCTCCATAATCCGAATCAGTATAAGTGTCACACCCCCAAAATCGGTAATCGTGTTTATTAAAGGTTTAGCGGAAGCTTTAGTTAATTAGCGGAAGCATTTTAAGTTTACAGTTTAACAGCGGGGGTGCTGATGTTACAATAGTGCATTCAATATATCAGAGCATATGATCATACAGAGCATATCATTTTAAGATGCCATAAGTTTAAACGTTATTACAAAAGGGTACGACTTATAAAGTCGTACAAGTAGTGTTGTTGTAAATCAACATCAGTTTACAAAACACGAGTTTATAAAAGAGGGATTTCGTAAGTATAACCAATGGAATTGGTAATACAAAGGAAATCCAAGTGTCCCAAAAGTGGCATCATAATTAGTCTGGGTTGCCTACGTCCTTTATGCATGCAGAAGTACCTGAGTCCTAATTCCCTGAAAAACATAGTAAACCTTCAACATTGAATGTTGAGTGAATTCACAGGTTTAGTATAAGCGTAGTTAAACCAAGTTTTGTATAAATCATTCATGTACACAAACATAATGTTTATATGTATAGTTGGAAACACAAGTGTTCTTATTAAAGAAAACATTTCCTATTTTATTGTAAGAATGTCATTCTTACTACAATTCAGTCGATGTGTTAGGAAACACAAGTTTAGTCATAAACATTTCCTAATAATAGTTGCAGGAAATACAGTTTAACAACCAAGTAAACATTTCCATATAAGTAGATGTAGGAAACACAGGTTTAACAGTCAAGTAAACATTTCCTAAAAAGAAACATGCGTAGGAATACCTGTCCTATTAGTTATCACAGGGAATTCCCTTCCCTAATCAAGTTGTAGTTTTGTTGTTTAGTTATGTGGGAAATATAGACTATGATCCCTCTAAGGTGAGCGACACCTTTAAAGTTAAAGTAACGATACCTAGTACTATAACCAATCCACGACTAGTTGATGTTGTTGCCTCAGTAACACGGTAAGTATACACTCCTCGTTACGACTGCCGTCGTGTGGTTGGAATGACCAATGAGTTATAACAGTGGGAGAGTTGTCAAATCGATAGTAATATCTGTATACTTAGTGGCTAGAGTCACCTAGCTAATGGTTATAGGTTGCAAGCATTGGGACTTATGTGCACTACAACTACCTCACGTAAATCTAGGATCGTACCAAGATTCGTTGTCTTATTCCCAAAAAAGTTTGTGAAAACGTTTCATATAGTTAACAGTTGATTATAGAGCATAAAGCATTTATGCGAATTAGTTTAATATAAAAGCATGTCAAGCAATTAGATAAACAAGTAGCATGTAATAGCACGTAGTTCTATGTTTTCCACCCCTTGTTTTAAAAGCATTTAAAACAAGTAAAAGATAGGGGCTGTGAACTCACGTGTAGCTAGTCTTTAGCTAGTAATACAGTAGTCCGAACGTGCCTCTCAATTACCTAGACAAATTTAAATATACTTTACATAAGTATATGGACTAATCGTTAAGTTGAAATGTTTATAACATCTTAGTTGTTGGTGATATTTACGTCGATACGATCGTTGTGTATAAGTATATATTTACATACACTTATTAGTTGAATATATATATTCTTATATATATTAATTGTCGTTGGCGTGTGTATATATATATATATATATATATATATATTATTCATTTGTCAATGTCGCGTGTATATATATATATATATATATATATATATTGTTTATCGTTGTTGTTTATGTTTTAAAAACATAAGAACGTTTGTTATAAAATTAACCTTGTTTTAATACGATTGTCGTAGTTCATTTATATAACTATATATAAATTATAATCGTCCACTATATATATAACCTATCTGTCGTGTTACTAATCTCATTTGTCCCATTTAACTCGTCACTTATATATAATTCGGTTTAAGTTTGCGTTTTCAAATCTCGTAGCCCGTTGGGCTCGACCCAAAATAATTTGGCCCAAATATGTGTGGCCCAAAATAATTTGGCCCAATTACATTTAAGAAATCATTTTGGCCCGTTTACAAAATACCATTTTTGACCCAATTTAGATTCGGCCCGTTTGGCCCAAAAAGTTATATTATTAATTGTCCGTGTCAAATTAACGTCTCGCGGTCGAGTACAATTTTGTCCCAAACTTTGTATCAACTAGTTTTATAACTTTTACAACTTCTTAATATTTGTATTTCGTACGCGTTAATATATTTGTACTACGAGGTATACGTATCGACAGTGTATTATTTAAACGCATCGGAAAAATCAGTACACAAACAGCCTAGCCGATCGGGTAAGAGTTTAACAAACCGTTCGGCTCGAAAACACCTTAGACGATCGGCTAAGTGTGATGAGCCGATCGGCTCATTGAATCCATCCGATCGGCTGGTTAAAACCAACCGATCGGTTTGGTTCCTAGCCCGTGTTCGTCCCTTGTTCTTGGTCTGTAATTGCATATATGTATATGTTCGGGTGTTTGATCTCAGTTTTTGTACACTACTACATCATCATAATATATCATACAATTCCTACTATAAAATGTTTACATACATACTAACAACATACAATCGTAGTTATATGGAAACATATGAAATGAAATATAGATTTTAAGTTATAAAAATATTCTCACAATGGAGATGATGATGACGGTTGATGACTCTGATGTGGATGATGATAACAACAAGATGATGATGATCAAGAAACCATTTTGTGCTAGTTTTGGTGTTAGTTTGAGTGTTTGATGGTGGATGAAGAGGATGAAGGTGATGTTGGTTCTGCTTCTTCTTTCTCTTCCTGCTGCTTCTCTCGGCACACACACAGATCACAGAGGAAACTTGGTTGGTGACTCCAAGAAATTTTGAGGTGGCGTGTGATCAAAAGAAAGAATGGAAATTTTATATGTGTTTCATATTTCAAATAGAGGTAAGGTGGGAATAGGAATGTGTCGATAGATATTTTCCAAGTGTTAATAGTTTAGGTTTTTAACCCGTTAATTCCGTGTACGGGTCCAATTATTTGTACCTCGTGTCCCACTTAATTATTCGTTAGTTTAAATTTTATTTTAAACTTATAATTGATAAGTACAAAAATGAAATAATTTTATTTAAAATTATTAATAAAATTATTCGTCGTACTGGGACTGTACAGTTAAACTGCGTGCCAGATTTCAGTTGAATTTGGAATTTATATTTTGAGGTAATATTCCAAATACTAAAACAGGAACGGAAAAATAAATAATTTTATTATTTTCGACCTTTAGGTACGTTTTATAATTGTTTCTGTTCGTGTATGACGCGCTCGTCACGTTTAATGTAAAACGTATAATATCGTATATTATTTCAATAATATAAGTTAATAATATTTGTAATTAATAATTTTTAAATTATTAATTATTTTGTATCACCAACTTTGTTGTATTTAATTTTTCGAGTTTAATACGTTCATTTCGTACGTAATTACATATACATATAACTACGAATCTAATATACCACGTATCACATAGTAAGTTTCACAAACTTAACACATAAAATCGTTTTGAATTCACTAATCAGGGAGTTACTCTAGGTAATGCATGAAATTAAGTAAAGATTAATACCCTAAATGGAGGATTGTCACAATAAGCAATGAGATCTAAGTCTCCATCAATTGGATACCAAAGTCCCAGCTTCGGTTTCCCTTTGAGGTAACGAAGAATCCGTTTAACATCTTGCATGTGTGACTCTTTCGGATTTTCCTGATATCTTGTGCATATACAAACAGCAAACATAATGTCAGGCCTAGAGGCAGTAAGATACATTAGTGATCCGATCATGGCTCTATAAAGAGTTGGATCCACATCGGTATCACTCGATGTATTTGGTCCAATGTTGTGATTGACTGGAATTGGAGTATTGTAGACCTTACTTTCATCCATCTTAAAGCGTTCCAATAGCTTATATGTATATTTAGATTGATGAATAAAGAATCCATCCTTCTTTTGATCAACTTGCAATCCTAAGAAGAAGTTTAACTCTCCCATTGCAGACATCTCAAACCTTTTTCTCATGACTTTCTCAAATTCTTGACACATCTTTTAATCAGAAGATCCAAAGATAATGTCATCAACATATACTTGTACAAGTAGAAAGTCATTCTTGTTCCACTTTACAAAGAGTGTACTATCAATTGATCCTCTTGTAAATCCATTCTAAAGTAGATATGTTGATAGTGTTCCATACCATGCCCTAGGTGCCTGATGTAATCCGTATAGAGCCTTATTCAAGTGATATACTCTATCTGGATAGTCAGAATCAGTAAACCCTGGCAGTTGTGAAATATACACCAATTCTTCAACTTTGCCATACAAAAAGGCACTCTTAACATCCAACTGATAAACTTTGATACCTTTAAAAGAGGCAAATGCTAAGAATACTCTAATTGCTTCTAGCCTAGAAACTGGTGCAAACACTTCGTTGTAATCTATTCCTTCTTGTTGATTAAACCCTTGAACCACTAGACGAGCTTTATTGCGAGTAATGACTCCCCAGTCATCTCTCTTACACTTAAATACCCATCTAGTTCCAATTGGATATTCTCCCTTTGGAAGGTCAACCAACTCCCATACTTGTAATTTTGAGAACAGTTGCAGTTCTTCTTGCAAAGCTTCGACCCACGAGCTTTATTTGAGAGCCATTTGCACATTTTTAGGCTCAACTTGTGAGATAAAGCATGAATATAGACATTGATTAGGAATCCCTGTCTCTTTCATAGCAGTATACAAGCTTTCTAAATTTTCAGATGTACTAGCTTTAGATTGAGTCTGTAACACCCGCCAAATTAGGACTAGTGATTAGTACCTAATCAGTTGTTAATACATGTAATTAGTCCTTAGATTAGGATAATTAATGTATCTCAATATATATTGATGAATATATACGAACATGCGATTTGATTAAATCGTACGCAATCCCAAATCAAATGTAATTCGATTCAATTTATACGGACGTTGGTGAACACTTTTATTAAACAATATAATATTATTTAATACAACTATTATATCCAAAATATTATGTTAATAATATTTCATATTTATTGCGTATCGTGCAAACAAGGATTTTGCGGTTAAAAATAACAAACACACAAACAAAATGAAACAAGTTAAGTTATATTTTATAACTCAATTATTAAAGTAATTGGTGAAATATCTTAATTAAAATATCGGGAAGTTATTCGTATCTTAAAATGTGTGTATGACGCACGAAATAAATATTTAAACGTTCAAACGATCTAGAAAACGAACACTGCACGAAGCGCGTACGCGGGAGAACGAAAAACTAGTGAAGCCCACACTCGGTGGACCCCACCAGCAGGCCCTCCCCTCCCCTCTCTTTTTCCCTCATCTCTTCCCTCCTTTCTTCTCATTCTCACCATCCACTTTTCTCTCTCTTTCTTCTTTTCTCTCTACAAACTCCATCACCACCACCACCTCTAAATCACAAAATTACACCACCAAACGACCTCGGTTTTCATCGCTCATTTGGAAGAAAAGAACCACCTCGCAACGATCTACATTTCCATCTTTCCGGATTCTCCCCGCGTTAAGTTGTAAGTTTCCGACAAAACCCGCAACTCCTCGATTTTTAGTGTTTTCAAGCTTTAGTTGTTTCTTCAAGCTTAAAATATCCATATAAGGGTTGGGTAAAAGGATTAGACCAAACAGAAACCGAAAAACTCGTTTTTGGCTCAAAAATCCGTCATCAGACTTAAGTGTCGCATACACAGCAACAGCTATGCGTCACTTCATGCGTCACTTAAGTGACGCATAGAGTGACGCATAAAACCCTAATTTTCCGTCACTTGCTTAAGTGCCGCATAAAACCCTCTTTTCCCGACACTTCTACCGTCACTTGACTAGTGACGCACAACAACTTTAACCGACACTTCTAGCGATACTTCTTAAGTGACGCCAATAATCAAATTCTGATTTCAATCCGTCACTACCTAAGTGATGCCTAGACCCATACCCGACACTTATACCGACACTTACCTTAGTGACGCCCTACCATGCGTCACTTCCCCTAAGTGACGCACATGCTCAGATTTACTATTTTTAGCGACACTTCCCAAGTGTCGCCCAAGCCCCTAAGTGACGCTATAAGTGATGCATAAAACAGAAGGTTTCAAACTAATTTTACACTAAGTATTGAGGCCCAAATTTGACGCCCCATTTCACCCAAATTCAAGTCCAGATGCGTTTTTCACCAAAGCAATATAGTAGAAATAAAAAAATTTCACCTGGCAGCTCGACCCCAGCCAGGGGCTCTGCCCCTTGGACCCCGCCAGGGGCTGCCGCCCCTTGCACCCCGCTACCAGGGGCGCTGCCCTCGGACCCCCGTCATTAACGGGCTTCGCCCTTACCCTAGGTTCACGAGTAACGGTGTTACATCTAAACTTTCACACAAAGTGTTAAACTTGTATAACATCAAACACGAATGCTACACAACTTCTAAAACACATTGGAACTTACTTTTAGGTATAACACTTCAAAATCATCAAAATAATAATGTGGGATTATTATTACAAACAATCACCAACGGGCCGTACACATTTTCGAGCACTTAAACAAACAACCAAATCATGGTAATTTGGACATTCTAGTTGAACAAACAACTACAAGGGTGATCTTTGAGATACTCAATCATGTCATAACCATCACGTGTCGTGGACACCCTCAGGTAACAAGTTGTTGGACTTCGATTCTTGGCTAATCAATCTAAGTTTATTAAGATAAACTCTTCAGGCTCAGGTGAGTCTCATGGCCCCTCTTTTACTGTTTTACTAGGGGTGTGATACATTGCTCTGTTTTTAACACGTGAACGTGAGTACATATTTCAATATACTACATGAGTTGTTTTCAACTAATCAACCAAAGTCCTCCGTCAGTATAGTCTGGTAATACGAAAGTAGCGTGAATATTAGTATATGGTACCATATAGGATTGACCCTCCTCATCCGGGTTAGCAAGCACTAACCGGGTAAACGGACGTACTAATATTTGGGAAGACGAGTGTAGATTAGGCACTCGTGGAGGCACCTCGCTCGGAATTTTCTATATGGGACCCGACCCTCGAGTTAAGCTCAGACTATGCGCTCATGGTTGTATACATTATCTGTAACTTTATTTGCTGGATGCAAATCAATACTTAAATCTTGCGGTTCATAGAATATTATTTGATACTCAAACCTGTGAGCTCACCAGCGTTAGCTGACCCATTTTAGCATGTATCACAGGTACTCAGCAGTAGATTTGGACTGCCCATCAGGATGCATCTTAGCTCGAGTCTTCATGCAAACTTCAGAGATTTCATTACATTATTAGATTTTGTATAACTAATTATGTACTTAAATATCTCATATTACGAACACGAGCTATGTATGAGTTCAAACTATTGTAAACCTTTTAATATTAATACATTTTGTTAAAACGACGCATATAGAGTCGTTTGCTATATATCTGTGTGCTTTGATTATTGATTAGTAACACCCAAAGTATGCTTCTGTGAATCATAAATTTGGGGGTGTTTCAGAGTCCTAGTTTGAACCGGAGTATTAATATCACCGATGATGTTTTCAACGGGATGATTCTTACTCGTTCTTGTAACTGGTATAGGGTCAACTATTAACTCATCTCCTAAGTTAGTACCAATTTCTTCTAATGAAGGCATATCTTCTGAACTAGCTGAAGATAACCTTAAATGGTTCAAAGAAGTAAGTATATCATCAAACTTTATTTGCAGATCCTCCTCAGAATCTTCTGTTTCTTGATACTTATCCTTTGAAGGTTGTTGTGACCCACTTGAAGAAGCTTCATTTGAGTCATCTGTTGTCCTGATTCCAGATTTCGGAACACTCGATGTTGAAGAAGGACCATTGTCCAAATCTTCATGCAATAAGTGCTGTGAGATCTCTGAATCACTGACAAAGTCACTTAATGAAACTTTAAATGACTGAAAGAGATCTGAATAGTCAAATTGCCAATCTAATCCCTTATGTACAGCAGGAACATAGCTCGTAACCTCAATGTTATAAACGATTTCCAGTCGTCCCGTGACTTTATTGAAAACCCTTTTATTAGGCGAATTGGGTACATAACCTAGGAAAAATCCTTCGTCAGCCTTTTTGCCAAATTTAGGTTGATTTCCTGTTTTCAATATTGTACATGCAACTCCAAAGGGTTCAAATCCCTTCAGATTAGGTTTCTTATTATTCAATAATTCGTAACAAGTCTTGTTACGCTTTTTGACCGTAAGAACCCTATTTAGAACATGACATGCTGTATTCACTGCTTTTGCCCAAAATATGACCGGAAGCTTTGAATCTGCAAGCATTGTTCTAGCAGCTTCAATCAACGTTCGATTTTTCCTTTCAGAAACACCATTCTGTTGAGGTTCATATGGTGCACTGAATTGATGTTGTATCCCTTTGCTTAAGCAATAGATATTCAATGTTGAGTTCTTGAATTCCGTTCCATTATCACTACGAATACACTTTACTCTTGTTTTATAGACATTCTCTACTAGATCAAAGAACTCCATTAAAATTCCTGGAGTTTCATCCTTAGATCCCAAAAAGAATACCCATGAGAATCTATAGTAATCATCTGTGATAACTAAACAGTACCACTTGCCACCTAGACTTCTCTTGCTTATTAGCCAAAGAGGTCCATGTGTAGTAGTTCAAATGGCGAGGAGATTGTGTTTTCAGTCTTAGACCTGTGTGGTTTCTTGTGCTGCTTTCCTTTTAGGCAAGGAACACACTAGTCTTCAGACTCGAAACGGTTCTGTGGTACACCTAGAACTAATCCATTCTTGGTTATAAAATTCATTTCTCTAAAGTTCAGATGTGCCATTCTCCTGTGCCATAAAAGTGCATCTGCTTCTGAGGCCTTGGATAGTAAGCATGTCCACACCATTGAAGAATTAGAAACACCCATGTTTATAGCATAGATGTCCTTCTTCCTTGGTGCCCTCATCAACATCCATTCTTCAGGAATTGTAAAGCCTGGCTTCAGAACTAAAGCCTCCTTTTCATTGAAATGAACTGGATGACCTTTATCGCAGACTTGGGAAACACTCACTAGGTTATGAGTTAGTTCTTCAACATAATTCACATCCTCTAGACTCAAAGTTCCATTTGAAACTTTTCCTTTCCCAGTAATTACTCCTCCTTTGTCTCCTGCAAAATTTACTTTTTGCTTGAAACCTTCTTTGAAGTCCTTCAGTAGACTTCGTTCACCTGTCATGTGTCTTGAGCATCCACTGTCTACATACCACCAGCTGTCCTTGTTCACAGTCTGCTCCTACACATAACAAGTTGTACACAGTCAGTTTTCAAGAGGGACCCAAGCCATTACGATCTTGGTTTGTCCCTGATCATCTACAATCTGAACCTCCTTAAAGTAACCATAACTATTCCCATCGGGAGTCTTGGTAACTTTCACAGGAGTTTGAGATTGTTGATGATCTGTAGTCTTAGGCCTATGAGGAGAGTGAGTAGAAAACCTCCTAGGCACAAACTTAGTTCCCTGTGCACTTGAAGTAGAACCATTTTCAAACTGACTATGGTTTCTACTTGGGGTCCTAAACCTCGAAGGTGTCTTATCTCTTGGCTTATTGAAAGTATTTTCGTTTAGAGTATAAGGCCTTTAGGTTTAGGTGGATAGACACTATGATTACCATCTCTTTTCAGAATGTTTACAGGTTTGCTGCCTAATCCCGGTTTGGAGCCTAACCTGTCTACAATTGAACTAGAAGTGGTCTGTGTCTTTTCAGTATTCACTAACTTATGTGATGCTTCCAACTTCTTATTTGGACAACAAGAAGCCACATGTCCTTTTTGGTGACATTTGAAGCAGGACATCTGTTTTCGTGACTTACTAACTTTTGCATCCGCAGTCGGTGTCTTAGGCACTAAAGGTTCAACCACATGTTCTTTATTAACCACTTCATCAGTCTTAGTATCATTACTTACTCCACCAGGTACAAAATGTACTTTAGTGTGAGGAATTCTCTTACTATCATCAGATGACGGATTCTTAATAACATTCTTTTGTGCCTCTGACTGATCAGGTTTAGCTATTGGTTCTTCAGAACATACTTCAGTCATTTCAGTATCTTCTAGAAGCCTAGTGTAATTTGAATTGAAAGGAGGAGGTGTCTCATTATAACCTAGTCCTGATTTATCCTTTACACTTCGTTGAGCATCTAGCATCTTGTCCATCTCAGTGGTTCTATAATTTTTTATCTTTCGATTTTGCTCAACTAGCTTCAATTTACAGTCAGCTAACTCTTTCTCCTTATTAGCAATTGTCTGATTTAAGTCTTTTAGGTTCATATAGAGGCCATCTATGATGACAGCTTTTTCATTAATGGTATCTCTAAGTGCAATCCTATCAGAATCATTAGACTTAATTTTATCTATAAAGTCCTGTTTATCATCACTTAACCTACGCACATCAATCTTAGCTAGTTCAAGTTCAGATCTAACAGTCTTATTAGATTCAGTCAATATGCTAACTTGAGAAAATAGGTTTTTTTTTATACAGTTAAAACACTAACTTGTGACTGTAAATCAGTAACTAAATAACAGACATCAACAAGAGTAAGAATACCAATACATATCCTTTTCTTATCTGTTTGAATTTCAGCCATGCGTGCTACAAAGTCTTCAGGATTCATATTTTCAGTTGAATCCATATACAGCATGTCTTCATCACTTGCTTTCATTTCAACCTCAGGCACCTTTACATCACACTATGCATCAGTAGGCATGTAGGATGTAGACTCATCAATCTCAGCCATGAAAGCTTCCTCAGACTGAGCTTTCCATTCATAAGAGTCATCCAACTGTTTCACAACCAAGGCTTTGGAAGCAAGAGTGCTTCCCGAACCTTGTTTTCCATTGCCAGCTTCTACCTTAGGTCTTTGGCATTCCCGAGCAAAGTGTCCATAACTCTGACAGTTAAAACACTTGATCTTGGTCTTATCAAACCTTGATCGATTGCCAACTACCTTTCTACCAGTTTTCTTCAAGAAATTCTTTACTCTTCTAGACAACATAGCAAGTTGATCCTGAAGTTCTATTTCTTCAAGATACTCAAGGTCGATCTGATTATTATCTTCGTCAAACATAATTGGATCATTGATTTTACCCTGAATGTAGTTTTCATAAGAAGCTAAAAGGAAGCAAGAACAGATAATTGTTGTTCAGCAGATTTCACACTCATAGGCATCTTTTGATGCTCCTGAGGTGACTTCTCAGTTGGTTTTCTCTTTTCTTCACTACCAGATGAGGTAACAAGACACAATTCATCAGTAATCATTTCACCTTTTCCATCAGCATTACCAACAAACAAAGTAGTGGTCGAGCTCGAGGAAGCAGTAGAGATAGTAGATTTTCCGTGATATAGTCCCGGATCCTGAGCCTGATCAGAATCAGTTTCTCTAGTCTTCTTGGTGAAATCATAACCTCTGAGCTTATCAATTGCCTGCTCTAAGGTCATGGTTGCATACCTCTCATCATTGTCTTTAAGCATTATGCCATGCATTTCCCACTTAGACGGTAAACCCTCAATAAACTTATCGGTTTTCTCAGTCTCGGTAGTTACAATCTCATGGTCATCTAGCTCACTCAACAAATGGTAGTATCTTGTGGTATAAGCATCAAGATCTTCTCCTTTCAAAGATTTGAAAATAGTAAACTGCTTTTTCAGGAGATTTCTCTTTCCTGCTTTAACTTGTGGACTACCTTCACACCTCTTCTCTAGAGCTATCCACAAAGTTCTTGCAGTTTGGAAGGACTTCAGTTGATGATTAAGTTCCTTAGGTAGACTCATCTTGATTGAAGAATGAGCCTTGTTCTCAACCTCAAATTCCTTCTTTTGTGCTTCACTTATCTGTTGATAAGTGAGAACTACAATAGCATTCTCAACAGTTTGTGTAGGTGCCGCATATACATTCTTGATACACATCCAGATAGATAGATCATGGAATCTACAGTAAGATTCGAACCTATCCCTCCAGCTATAATAATCCTCAACTCTCAACATTTTAGGTGGAACATTAGATTTTCCAATCTCGTGTTCCATCTCAATCATTTTGCTAAGGACAGACATCGTGGTTTAAAGTTAAAATGTATTCGCGAATTCAGAAAAAAAATATCGACTCGCAGAAACTCAGTTTAACTCGCAATCTCAGCTCGACTCGCAGAATCTCGGTTCGCAAGTCTCAGTTCGGATCGCAGTGATGTCAATTCGCAAGTGATCTCAGTTTGCAGGAGATCTCGGTACGCAGAATATTTCAATTCGCAAATAAGTTCGACTCGCAGAATGTCGATTTGCAAGTTCAACTCGGTTCGCAGACTTATCTGAAACCCTAATCTCGACTCACGAAACGGCTGAAAAACCCGAAAACAAAAATTTTAGGTATTTTTACGATTGAAACTGGAAATTTCGACCGTAAACAAACCCTAAATCGTCCAGAGAATGATTTTGATCGTTAATATGTACTAATACACGTATAAACGATCCGAATCAAACGCGATTAACACTAAAACTTTGAACAACCTTCGTTATCTATCCCGAAAGCTCTGATACCAATTGTAAGTCCCTAGTTCTAGGATCGATAACTTCGTTATTTGTAGTATTAAGGTGCGGAATTCCTTAATACGATGTTATCTTACTAACAACGAATAAGTTCGCATTTTAGGTAATCTAATACTTTGCTTTAAACGTAAAACCGTCAAAGCCTAGCCGTTAGGTTTTGTTCTCTCTGAATAATGAGTTTGCAGGTTATAATATACGAATAGCAAAAGTGTTATGTTTTTCACGTATTGAAAACATATTTATATTCTCGTCTCAACTCGCAGCCACTGGGCCTGTGAGTTGACTCGACTCGCCACGCAGCCCAAGGCAAATACTGAACTCGGCTCGCCACAGTCTTTTGTTCATAGCTTTGCGAGTTCAGTTCTCATCTCGCTTCGCAACACTTACGACCTGAGAACTCGACTCGCAGTAAACATAAATTGTTAATACAAAATTTCGTCTATCTTTATTAACAAAATATTCATTTACAAATCTAAACCAATACACAAACATAATAATAATTACACCAGTCCTATTTCAAGCTAGATCTGTTGTCACAATCTATGTCTCAACACAACTGTGAACCTTAAATTTTTTTGAGTTCAAAGAAAGTTTTTTACTTTTTCAATTGTGAACCTTAATTTTTTTTATGTTCACAGAAAATTTTAACTTTTTTAATTGTAAACTTTTTTTTTTCAACTGGGACCTTAATTTTTTTGGGGGTTCACAACAAGTTTTTTATTTTTTCAATTATGAATCTTATTTTTTTGTTTTGGGTTCACAAAAGTTTTTAAGTTTTTAATTGTGAACCTTAATTTATTTTTTTTAGATTTGACATTTTTAAAAAAAAAAAAATCACACAAAAAATATTTTTTTGTGTGAACCTTAATTTTTTATGATTTACTTCAAAAAAAAAAGTTCACACCTTAAAAAAATTGTGAATCAAAAAGTATTTTTACCGTTTTTTTATCCCACCCCTTATATATATATATATATATATATATATATATATATATATATATATATATATATATATATGTTAGATTAGATGGAGGGTGGAGATGTGTTTTCACTATTTTTTTTATCTCGTTGTTTTCACAGGATCCCCTTTCTATTTATATAGGGTAGGGATCCTTTGAGAACTAATTAGGTGTGAGAACTATGAGAACCACTTAACAAATTAGCGGGCAATTAATAAAATATCCAGGCAGGGCAATATTGCAGACGTTCCATTTCCTTTTTTGAAAGCCCACAATGAATGCTCAGTATATGCAACTGAACATGCATCCATGCATCTTAATACTGATACATTATAGCTAATAATGAATGTTCAGTATATGTCACTGAACATATATAAAAGTTATTTATTGTACTTGCATCTAAACTTGCGTATTCACAATTAGTTACTGAACATGCATCTTAATACTGATAAATTATAGCCAATAATGAATGCTCAGTATATGTCATTAAACATGCATCTTAATACTCATTATATGTCACTGAACATGTATAAAAGTTATTTATTGAACCTGCATCTGAACTTCCATCTTTACAATTATACTAACTCATCTTTACAAAAAAACGAATAGCCATGCATCTTAATAGTATACTAATCTTTAAAAAATCTTAATAGTCATGCATCTTAATAGTCAGTATATTTTAGTATCTAAACACGTATACTGAATGTATCTGAACTTGCATCTCCACATGCATCTCCACATGCATCTTAACATGAATTTATAATCACAAAAAGTGAATCGTCGGTATGTGCAGACTTACTCAACATATTTATACTGATTTAAAACTACACAAAAACTCAACACTTTTGTACTAACAAAATCCACACACGGAACTGTTTAAGGAACAAGACTTTAGAGATCACACATTCACAAAAAGCTAAAACCAACTTCCATGTTATCTCTCTACTTGCTTAAATCAAGAAGAATCTTTTTTATTATTTTGTTTTAAAGCCCAGTCTAGTATGGTTCAGTTACATACTATGTGACAATTAGGGAATTAAGTAACTTTAATACCAAAAATTCATGAAAGCTCTTAATGTACTACGACCGTAGTTTTAATATTCTTTATATCCGATTTTAACTTGTAGTTACTACAAACTGAAAAGGTTTTGGGGATGGATTATAAAAAATATATATCTCAATATGATTTGGATGGTGCTAGCTAGGTTTGACCAGAAATAAACTTACTGGTAGTCCGGCAGACATACTAAGCAACGCAATTTTATTCGTTCCACCTCGGAGGTCAACTGATGAGTTAGCATCTATGATTTGTTAAGCTAGTATGTTTTTATTTTGCAATTGAATTGAAAATTAGAAGTTCGTAAAGTAGAATACTGAATCTCTGCTGACCGTATAAACTGTCCGCACTAAAAACTTCAGTTCTCACAGTTCGCATCCTAACTATAGTTCGCAGCTGATCCTTGTACTATATACATATATATATATATATATATATATATATATATATATATATATATATATAGAATCAATATGTATGTCATCGGAGTGCTATCTCCTTCAACATTAAAAATCCAATTAGAGAAGACACCCTTTGCGATGATGTAATATATCTCTTTTATTTGGATTTTGGATGTCAATAGAGATATGTAACGCCCCAAATTCTGTAAGTTTATGTTGAGTCACTGATCGCTGAACTCAAGTGGTCACTGATCTCAAGGATTAAGGGGGAGATTATACAAGAGATTGTTAAAGTCATTATTCGCTGATAAGTGAAGTCACTGATCATGCCATCTGTTCACAGTCTCTGATCTTCTCAATAATGCTCCATGAAGAAAATGATTCAAGTCAAGCTCATGTTGCTGAAGGTCTCTAAGTCGCTGATCATATGATAAGCCAGTAGATGAAGATCTTATCAAGATAAAAGACTCAACTATGTGTGTCGCTGATACTCATCTATCAGCGAGAGTCTCCAAGTCTTCTTGAGTTCTCTCTTCTGCTGAATAAAAGAAGTCACTGAAGATTAGCTGTTCAAAGTCATTCTTTAGAGCATGTTAGCTCGCATCGAGAATGAGGAGAATTGTGTTTCTATCAGTGACTGCAACATTAAATGCCGCATTAAATAAGAAGTTGACATTCGGCGTTATTACGGCGCAGCACGTGTTCCTCGAAACTTGAAAAGAGTAATGTGGAAGCATTTGATTGGTGTATGGTACAAGGTGATATTTTCCAAGATAGAATGTCGTGCCATGATACATCACATCTCAACTACCTCTCCAATCAAGCAGCGACACGTGTCCTTCAGATCCGGAAATTAAGGATTTTAGCGTCTATAAATAGCGTAGTATGTTGTACTTCATTTTGTGTCGATTACTTGTATTGTCACTTGTTTGTCAGTGACTAGTTTGTATAAGATACAAGTAACACCAGTGAGTAAACTAGTAGCGTGTTTGTCCACTACTAGCTTACCTCAGCGAGTGAGCAGTTAGCGTGTTTGTCCACTACTGTTCATCTCCTTTGTAATAGCTGTATTGTTTGATTTGGATTAGCTTTGGCTAATCTATTCCGCAATCAACAAAAAATAAATTTTAGTAATAAAAGAATTTATCTTTCAGCTACAATTGCATCAGCAACTGAACTGGTTATCTTATATATATACTTGTGTTCATATTGCTGTTACTTTAATACGGTTAAAAACTTGCTAAACAAAGATAACACTATAACAAAGAAAAGAAAAGTTTTTAATTGTATTCAACCCCCCCCTTCTACAATTAACTCACTGTTAACGATTCACAATCACTAACATAATAGTGATTAGGGACTCACAATTGGTATCAGAGCAGAGTTGGTTTAAAATATAATTTAACCAGATCTGCAATGGAATCCGTTGAATACAGTTGTGTTGATTCTGAGTACCAGAAGGGAAATGGCTCCACTACAAAACCTCTAGATTTTGACCCATCAAGAATTGAAAACTGGATGTCCAGGATGATGATGTTCTTAGACCTTGTTGATGATCGTCTTTGTTCTATAATAACTGACGGTCCTCACACCCCCACTGTCATTATTCCTGCTGTTGCAGCCACTGCAACCACTCCTGCATTACCAGAAATGGTTATGCCAAAAAGGGAGGAACAATGGACAGATGAGGACAGGCGCATGGTCAGGCTGGATAAAAAAGCTAAAATATACATAAGCATGTCACTTCCTGATGAAGTGTTTGAGTCCATTAGATTGTGCAGTACAGCGAAACACATGTGGGACACTCTGAGAAATATATATATTGGAACCCCCGACATTGTTCGCTGTAGAGAAGTAAATCTGAATCGTCAGTATGAACTGTTTGCCATGGAACCCAATGAGTCAATGGCCTCCACCTATACTAGATATCAAGCTTTAATAAATAAAATGGAAAAGGCTAATATAGGAAAGGACCAAAGATTTGTTGTCGAAAAATTTATAGAACTGTTGCCTAGAAAAGTTTGGGGAACCATTGCAACATGTACTCGACAACATAATGATTATAATTCTCTCAATCTAACTCAAATTTATGGTATATTGTTAAATTGGGAACAATCTGAGAAACAGGCTGATCAAAGTGAGCACATTCGTGCTGCACTAGGCAGTCAAAAGATTTCTAATGCCCTTGTAGCTGAGCTAGAAGAGATTGATCAAAAGCAGAAAGTTAAGATCACCAAGTTGAGTTCAAAGTCACTGATTGTAGATGAGGAAGGTTGTGCTGCTGACAGTCAGTCCGAAGTCAGCTATGAAGAAGGACTAGAGAAGCTGGAAAGAGATATGGCCATGATGGTTGCAAATTTCAGAAAGAACACAAGGTTCAACAAATTTGCTGGTGCATCATCAAGTGACATCTCAAAGTCAAAAGGCGACTGCTTCAAATGTGGCAAACCTGGTCACTTTGCAGCTGACTGTAGATCCAAAGCTGTCAATCCTCTCCCTGAGCAAAGGCCCAGCTTCAGAAATGACAAATACAACAAGTACAAGTCAAAGTACAAGAAGCTGAAAGCTATGTCCAAAGTTGGCAAGAAGAAGGGAAAAGGGTTCGTCGCTGAAGAAGGATCCTTCAGCGACTCTGACTCAACCTCATCATCTGATGAAGAAGAAGCTATGATTTGTTTAGATAGGGATTACTGCCTGATGACTGATGATGCTAACTTCCATGAAGACATCAAGGAAGTAGCTAAGAAATGTTTAGCATCCGGTTGGGATCCAGAGACTCTCTACAAGGTACATTGCTTTAAATCAGCTTCAGTGACTGAAAAGGAGAATATCTTTGAGACCTTGATAGTTGATCTATCAAATGCTCATGATATTCAAAGAAGGCAAGAATGCATGATCAATGACTTAACATCAAAACTTAAACTTCAAGAAGAAAATTTGTTAAAAATGAAAGACCTAAAACTTGAACTTGATGCACAAATACATGCAAATCAAATGTGCATGCAAGAGAAAGTAAGTTTTGAAACCAAATTTTCTCAACTCAATGAATTTATAAAGTCATGGTGCAAATCTGTATTAAACGTAAATCAGTGTGTCAATAATCAAATTCCAAAACAAGTGAAAGCCATTTTGGGAGGTGATTATGATACAGCTGCTTCTCTGGCTGATGCAACAAGCATTGATCAAATATTCAAGCCTGATCAATCCTTTTCAAACTTCGTTTTTGAGCCAATGTCAGTCTTCAGCGAGACTAAACCAAATCACATTGTTAAAAGCTCGCTGGTCACTGACAATTGTGATATAGCTGCAAGTATTGATGAACTGAAAGACTTGAGCTTAAATAAGTCAACAACTAATCCAGTTTCCATCAGTTTTACTGCTATCAATCAAAAGTCATTCAACAACCTCACCTCTGACACCCCAGTGACTGATGATCTTGTCATCAGTGACTTGGAGTCAAAGAAACAAACTGAGATAGTAAGTCTGAACTCTTTTAAATCTAAATCAAATCAGTATAATGAGCAAAAGAAGTCTAAAGCCACAAATAAAAAATGCTATAAGTGTGGAAATAGACAACATGTGTCAACAGATTGTTCATCAGTACAAGCTTGTGTCCAACCAACCACCAGCAGTGAGTCAAATGTTTTGCTGGTCAGTGGAAGCCAAGTTCAAGGCTTGTCCACTATGAACCCATCTCAGGATGGGTTCATAAATTGAACTAACATTTTACTTCTGATGTAGGGCATTCTTAGAGAGACAATCTGGTATCTCGACAGTGGGTGTTCTAGACATATGACCGGATGTAAGTCCCTGCTCAGCGACTACCAGGATGAAAGAGGTCCTGATGTAGTTTTTGGTGATAACAACATTGGTAAGACCAGAGGGTATGGGGTCTTGACCAATGGTAATGTCATGTTCAAAAGGGTGGCATATGTTGAAGGACTGAAGCATAATCTATTAAGCATCAGTCAGTTCTGCGATGCCAAAAATAAGGTGCTATTTGATCATGAAGCTGGAGTTGTTTACAACAAGAATGGAAGTGTTGTCCTGGGTGCTCAAAGGAAAGGAAATACATATGTAGTCAATATGGACTCAGCACAATCAGGAACATGTTTTTATTCCAGAACCGTTTCAGAAGAAAAATGGTTATGGCATAAGCGTCTTTCTCACCTGAACTTCAAGGCCATCAGCAAGCTCAGCAAGAATGACTTGGTAAATGGTCTTCCAAAGCTTACTTATGACAAAGACAAGCTTTGTTCAGCGTGTGAGAAGGGAAAGCATCACAGCTCTTCTTTCAAAAGCAAACAAACATCTTCAGTGACAGAATGTTTTCAACTGATGCATATGGATCTGTTTGGTCCAGTGAGTTCTCCCAGTCTTGGTGGTAAAAGGTATTGCTTGGTAATTGTGGATGAATATTCCAGATATACTTGGGTATTCTTCCTCAAAGCCAAAAGTGATGCAACACAGGAAATCATATCCTTTATCAAAAAGATAGAAAACTTAAATGATTGTTCAGTTAAACATTTAAGGAGTGATAATGGCACTGAATTCAGAAATATTGACCTTGAAAGTTTCTGTGATTCAAAAGGTATTTCTCAAAACTTCTCTGCACCAAGAACACCTCAACAAAATGGTGTTGTAGAGAGGAGAAATAGAACCTTGATTGAATCAGCAAGGTCAATGCTCATAGATGCTGGTCTTAAGACCCACTTCTGGGCTGAAGCAGTTAACACTGCCTGCTACACTCAGAATAGGTCTCTGATTGTCAAGAGACATGATAAGACAGCCTATGAGGTGTTAAGGGGGAGAAAACCTGACATAAGTTTTCTTCATGTTTTTGGTAGTACCTGCTATGTCTTAAACAAAAGAGATCACTTAGGAAAGTTTGATCCCAAAGCTGATGAAGGTATATTTGTTGGTTACTCAATCATTTCAAAAGCCTTCAGAGTTTATAATAAAAGAAGGGAATGTATTGAAGAATCAATGGATGTTACCTTTGATGAATCTTATGATGAATCACTCACTGATCCAAAAGACTATGAAAATCTTATTTTTAATACAATCAGTGATGACCAGCATGAGGTTCATCCTTCAGATTCTGAAAGGGAAGATGATGTCCCTGAAGGTACTTCTGGCTCTACTTTAGCTAAGAATGATTCAGGAACTTCATCTTTACCTATTGATATCCCATCATCATCATCCCATCAGTTGCATCAAAATAATAACACTCACTGTCCAAATCAAAGCTTAAATCATGCTTCTAATGCTGATGTGTCTGGTGGATCATCTCTGAATAATCAAGTCACTGCTGAACCTTAGCGAGTGACTAAATGGACTAGACATATTGATAATCAATTGATTATTGGTGATCCTCAATCCAAAGTCCAGACCAGATCAGCACCTGCTAACTTTTGTCTGTTTGTAAGCTTTGTGTCACTGATTGAGCCCAAGAAAATTGATGAGGCACTCACTGATCATCACTGGATAGCTGCCATGCAAGATGAGCTATCTCAGTTTGAAAGGAATAAAGTGTGGAAGTTAGTACCTCAAGTAGCTGGGAAATCTGTGATTGGAACAAGATGGGTGTTCAGAAACAAGATGGATGCTGATGGTGTTGTAATAAGGAATAAGGCTAGACTGGTTGCACAAGGTTACTGTCAGCAAGAAGGAATTGATTACGATGAAACCTTTGCACCAGTTGCTAGGCTTGAAGCAATCAGGTTGTTCTTAGCATATGCAGCTCATAAGAAGTTCAAGGTATATCAAATGGATGTGAAAAGTGCCTTCTTGAATGGAAAGCTGCAGGAAGAAGTGTATGTGAAGCAACCACCTGGATTCACTGATCCCAAGCATCCAGGTTATGTCTATAAGCTGGAAAAAGCTTTATATGGACTAAAACAAGCTCCTAGACCTTGGTATGACACTCTCTCTACCTTCTTAACTAACTGTGGGTATGTCAGAGGTAAAACTGACAGCACACTTTTTATTAAAAAGGATAAGAGAGATGTTATATTGGTCCAAATTTATGTTGATGATATTATTTTTGGGTCTACTAACAATGACATGTGCAAGGAATTCAGTGACCTCATGACTAAAAGTTATAAAATGAGCATGATGGGTGAACTAACATTTTTCCTTGGTCTGCAAATAAAGCAAACCAAGACTGGTATTTTTATAAATCAAGGAAAATATGTTAAAGATTTATTAAAGAAATTTGAATTCACCAACTGCTCATCCCTTGCTACACCAATGTCATCTGCAGTAAAATTACATGCTGATCCTGATGGTAAATCTGTAAACATCACTGCTTACAGAGGAATGATCGGGTCACTGCTGTATTTAACTGCAAGTAGACCAGACATTATGTTTGCTACTTGTTTATGTGCTAGATATCAGGCTGATCCAAAGGAATCCCATTTGCTCGCTGTCAAAAGAATATTCAGATATCTGAAGGGTACACCAAATCTTGGTCTCTGGTACCCATCTGGTTCAGATTTCTCACTGAATGGATATTCAGATTCTGATCATGCTGGATGCGAAATGGACAGAAAGAGTACCTCTGGTAGCTGTCAGTTTCTTGGAGAAAAGCTTGTAAGCTGGTCAAGTAAGAAACAAAATTCTGTCTCAACTTCTACTGCTGAGGCTGAATATGTCGCTGCTGGAGCTTGCACTACTCAAATCCTGTGGATGAGAAATCAGCTCGCTGACTATGGCTTTGACTTTGGCAATGTTCCAATTTATTGTGACAGTCAAAGTGCCATTGCCATAGCAAATAATCCTGTGATGCACTCAAGGACAAAGCATATTGATGTCAGATATCACTTTATCAGGGACCACGTCATGAAAGGTGACATTGAATTACATTTCATTCCAACTGACTACCAACTCGCTGACATATTTACAAAACCTTTAGATGAGAATAGATTCACCTTTCTCATCAGCGAGTTGGGAATGTTGAACTTAAATGATTAAAACCTGATTGTTTAATAAAAGGTAATTACAGAATATATAGTTTATAATTTTAACTTGCTGACCTATTATTCTCACTGATGTAATCAGCAAGAACAATAAGTTAGCATAGTTATAATCAATAAATTATATACTTTGCAACTGTACATGTGAATTCTTTATATCACATAAATAAAATATATCTTATGCTTCACAAACTTGACTAGCTGATTAGATTAGTATTCTAAGTTGTAATCTAATCAACGACATCAAATAAGAAACATAATATTTGTTTTATTTTAAGATATAACTTATTTTTATCTCGCTGAGACATAATGTATCAGCGAAAGTTTGTTATTATTTAATATAGCATTTATTTCGACATATATTCCTTACAATTAATACATTTTGTATTTAATTTTTAACGATTTATATTCTTAATAAATGCCTTATTAAAATATCTCATGGGAACTCGAAAAGGTACACTTTTTCTGACACCTCATATACCTTTCCGGCGCACCACTCCCATCACCATTTAATGTTACCACTCATCACCATCATCACCCTACTCCCCTACCACCAACCACATTTTCTTTTTACTTTTTGACCACGTACATACTCGTTTTGACCACACATTTCGCATATCAGTAACCGTATATAAGCAGCAAAACCATTACCTTTTCATTCTTTACGCTTTCTAATTTTTCAAACTTCATCTTCTTCATTTTCTCTGCAAATATCTCACATTCTAAATCTTCTACTTTTTCTTTTTCAAAAATGGCAAGAACTAAATTTTTCAACAACGCTTACACACCAACCCCAGAGATTAAAGCTCTTCGAGCCTCTGCGGTCAGTGAGATGCTTGTCATTACAGTTCCCAAATCTAACTATTTGGGAAATGTAACTTGCCCTAAACCTGAGTATGCGGAGGTGATAAACTTTCTTAAAAATCACTTTATCCTCCCTGCTCTTACCTTGTCTCCTGGGGAAATGAACCCAGAATGGCTCAGTGAGTTCTGATATACCTGCACTCACTCTGTCGTCTCTGGTGTTTCCCAACTCCAGGGTTATATAGACAATGGTACCCAACCCATCACCATAACTGCCAACACCATCCGCTCCATTTTACAACTGCCGACCTATGAGTCGTACGAGTCGCTGCCAGAAAGCGATGTTGCCAAACAAGGCCTCGTCGATCTTACTGAGATTGAGTGTAAATACTAAGTCGATGGCAGTGGCAACCGTAAGTACTCTACGGTCCACAAAACGAAAATGGATGGTGTTTGGAATGCTCTTTTCACTAATTTTATCCAATCTTTGGGTACAAAATCAGGGAGCTATGATCAATTCAGCTCCCTGGAGGCCCAGATCAGTTGGTCACTGGTCAACTCTCTACGAGTTGACTATGCAAGTGTGATCTTTAACGAACTGATCACCAAAGTCGCTGACCCTGCCAGGGCAAAATATGTACCTTACCCTAGGTATCTCTCACTGATCTTTAGGGATCAGTTTGCTGCCTATGATAGGGTATCTTTTCAGGGATTTGAGCCCACTCTGGTAGGATCTCAAAATTTCGCTAAACCAGCAACTGCGGTGTTACCCGCTTTTAGGAAACACCCGGGGATCCTTGCACCCCAGCCTGTAACTTCTGTACAAATGTCAGTTGCTGCCCCCCCATCGACCACGTCACTGACCACACCCCAAGTGACTACTGTTGGTCAACCACCAGTCAAGAAACCACCCACTGCTCCCAAGAAAAAATCCAAATTAGGGTCCCTGACATTAAAGGATCTGGGACATAGCAAAAAGAAGACATCTACGGATGCCAGTGGTGAATCAGTGACTGTATGTTCAGTTACTGAGGGCACCACTGCTGAACCCTCAACTTTACCTGCTTCACTGGACTCCAGAAAGTCCAGTGACTCTAAAAAGGGACAACTACAGACAGCTGCAGTGGATCAAACCACTGTTAGCAGTGATTCGGGTGCACCCCACACACTCAGATTGAGTCAACCCAGCCACTTGTCATCCTCACAAAAGGGTGACACTTCATTAAAAGGGCAAGTGACATCAGTGGGTGATAACACACTCATAGCTGATGTCACACCACTGGCTACAGACCCGGGCCTCCTCTCATCTATCACTGCACCGGCTGTCAATGTCTCACCACTGACCCATGGTGAGATACAGGTCGCTACTTCTATTTCCAATGAACCACCAGCTAAATCACAAGCTGATGATGAGGAAATCATGCCCATGGACACCTCTGAGGACACCCAACCCATTCCTCCACCCACATCCAACTCTCCCATCAGAGAGCTCACCCCCACCTCTTTCTCCAGTGACAACATCCAAGTCGCTGCTGATCAGACCACACCCCCTGATCATGTAGCCCAATCTACACCTACCCCCATTATTGTTACCCAAACTACTCCCCCAAACACCTCCACTCACTCCACATCAGATCAGCTACTGATGGAGTACATTGCCCAATCCCAAACCCAAATTAAGATGCTCACTGAAGACCGTGAGGCACTTATTGGCAATGTCTCTGTCCTACAAAAAGCTGTTACTGCTCTCACTGATGTCTATAACTCCATTGAACCATGGAGCACATTTGTTAGTGAGAGAGTACAAACAGTAGCTGATGCTAGTGCTGCAATAAACCATGCAGTCACTAAGCTAGCCTCCTCCTCCACCACCAACTTTACCACTCATGCTGCTGCCATTGCCCAGCTCTCCACCAACCAAAATGACTTAGCCATTTCTGTATCTAACTACCTGTATAACACTGACAAAGTTATTAAGGTACTTCCACAGGTTGTCTCACAGCTTACAAAGACAAGAGCTGAGGTCGCTGCCCTGCGCGAGGAAAATGCTGATTTCACTGATCAGATACTTAGGGTAGTTGATCAGTTTGAGCGAACCAGTCAGGGGGAGAGTGAAGAAGAAGACTTTGTCTCTGATCCTGAGATGCCCCGAAAGATGACTGATCCGCTATCAAACAAAGCTCACAGGGACAATGTGCTCAATACTTATGCACTTCGTCCGATCGCTGAGCAACCGGAATTGGAAGCCCTTGCAGTTGCTGAACTGTATTGGGTAGATATAGAGATAGCCACTGATATGGTGGATATCACTGATAGCTTTCCTGAGTTCAGTGCTGAAGAGCTTAGGAACTACAATGGGCTGGTGCAACAATGGGCAGTGGATGATGCTGCCAGGTTAGAGGGTACCTCAGTGAGCTATGAATTGGCTCGCTGGGAATGGACGAGTAGGGAGGTGGTAGATGATGTATCTGATGATGAGGAAGATGATACCATCATGCATGATGCTGATGATGATAACAATGATGATGGCCAGGGAGGTGGTCATGGAAATGGTCAGGGTTCAGAAGATGAAGATGATGTAAATATGGAGGATCAGCAACCCATATCATCTGTCTTAAAGAGAAAAAGGACCAGTGACACCTCTCCTGCATCTACTCCTCCATCAAAGAAACAACAGGTCAGTGACCCTCAATTACATATTGTCATATCTGAGGTAGCCGTACCTTCATCTCCACCAGCAACCCAAAACCTACCCTCACTCACAGCAACCCAAACAACCCAAATAACCACACCTACCCCAGCAACAATAATACCAATCTCCACAGCAACTCCTTCCAACACAACCACTTCAGATACCTCCCCTACAGCATACCTTTCCTTTGACTCAGCCTCAGATACCCCTTGTCCTGATGAAACAAAAGAACAGAGAGTTGCCAGAAAGATAAAGGCAAGACAGGACAGGGAGCATGAGATGATAATGCAAATAACCTTTCAGGCTGAGTTAAGAGAGGAACAAGATAGGAAAAGGTTGCTGAAAGAGCAATCAGATGCTGACAGAGCATACCTACTGGAATTGAGCTCTAAAGATGCCAATGAAAGGGCCAGACTTCTTAAACAAAAGAAAGATCAAGAAGAGTCTGATGCTGCAATTGCCAGGGTACTTGCTGAGATAGAAGAGAGTGAGCTAGAGCAACATAAACTGAAAATATCAGCTAGCAAGAGCTCTAAAAAGAAAGGAGGAGCTGTCAAAACAGCAGTGGATAGGAAATGGGATGAAATTGATAGAAAAAGGTTTGCTGCCCGAATGACAGGGAGATCAAACCCTGCACCTATTACCAAGGTAAAACTGAAGAAGTCTAAAAATCAATCTCAACCTCAACTCCTTATTCAAAGAGGTTCAGAGACTCAAGCCATGCTACTTGATCAAGTATGCAAGCTGCACAGAGAAGAATGGAATGAGATCAGGCTTGCTATCAGTCACTCAACAAGTGCAGCTAAAGCTGAGGTCCTGAAAGAGATTGATAGACTATATCAAAAGATGGTGTCACTGCAACTTCTCAGACCAAAAGATACTGTCACATTTGGTGAAGAGATTGTTCAGCCACCAAGCCCAAGGTATAGGTCAGGCACAAGCAGCATCTATCGAATCCCCAACACTTCAAGGTTAAATCTATCTATCCCTGCTGGTGTGCCAAAGCTTGAAGGACATGAAGTCACTGAGGGGGAAAATGGTCTGGTATACAGGGACCTAAATGGTGCCCTTAGGTTTCAGAGAGAAGCTGAACTTGAGAAGGTTGATCAAGAACAACTCATACACCTAATCAGGTCAGCTAGCATGCTTCCTACAGATTCAAAGATCAGAAAAGCTATTCTCGATGAAGCCTTAGCAAGAAAACTCAGATACCTGCCCTCCAAAGACAACTATGAACTTGAAGCTGAGCTTGGCATAGTGAAAGAGGAGGAAATGTGGAGAGATAAATAATTTAGATTTTGTAATAGTTAGCTTCTGTAAATATTTGTTCTATGATATAAATGAGGCCTTTGCACAGAAAATCTACAAGTACAAGTCACTGGGTGACCTACCTACTGTCAGAGACTTAAATATTTTCAACAACAAAAATTTACAAGTACAAGTCTCTGTGCAACCAACTTATCTTCAGAGACTAAAACTTTCCTGCAACAAGTTTTTCTAAGGGAGCTTTGACTTAAACCATTTAGGGGGAGATTGTTGAGTCACTGATCGCTGAACTCAAGTGGTCACTGATCTCAAGGATTAAGGGGGAGATTATACAAGAGATTGTTAAAGTCATTATTCGCTGATAAGTGAAGTCACTGATCATGCAATCTGTTCACAGTCTCTGATCTTCTCAATAATGCTCCATGAAGAAAATGATTCAAGTCAAGCTCCTGTTGCTGAAGGTCTCTAAGTCGCTGATCATATGATAAGCCAGTAGATGAAGATCTTATCAAGATAAAAGACTCAACTATGTGTGTCGCTGATACTCATCTATCAGCGAGAGTCTCCAAGTCTTCTTGAGTTCTCTCTTCTGCTGAATAAAAGAAGTCACTGAAGATTAGCTGTTCAAAGTCATTCTTTAGAGCATGTTAGCTCGCATCGAGAATGAGGAGAATTGTGTTTCTATCAGTGACTGCAGCATTAAATGCCGCATTAAATAAGAAGTTGACATTCGGCGTTATTACGGTGCAGCACGTGTTCCTCGAAACTTGAAAAGAGTAATGTGGAAGCATTGGATTGGTGTATGGTACAAGGTGATATTTTCCAAGATAGAATGTCGTGCCATGATACATCACATCTCAACTACCTCTCCAATCAAGCCGCGACACGTGTCCTTCAGATCCGGAAATTAAGGATTTCAGCGTCTATAAATAGCGTAGTATGTTGTACTTCATTTTGTGTCGATTACTTGTATTGTCACTTGTTTGTCAGTGACTAGTTTGTCTAAGATACAAGTAACACCAGTGAGTAAACTAGTAGCATGTTTGTCCACTACTAGCTTACCTCAGCGAGTGAGCAGTTAGCGTGTTTGTCCACTACTGTTCATCTCCTTTGTAATAGCTGTATTGTTTGATTTGGATTAGCTTTGGCTAATCTATTCCGCAATCAACAAGAGATAAATTTTAGTAATAAAAGAATTTATCTTTCAGCTACAATTGCATCAGCAACTGAACTAGTTATCTTATATATATACTTGTGTTCATATTGCTGTTACTTTAATACGGTTAAAAACTTGCTAAACAAAGATAACACTATAACAAAGAAAAGAAAAGTTTTTAATTGTATTCAACCCCCTTTCTACAATTAACTCACTGTTAACGATTCACAATCACTAACATAATAGTGATTAGGGATTCATAATTTAAAACTTTAAAATATATTATTTTAACTGTTTTTGTTAGTAGGACTAACTGTGAAAGAACTTTTATGCCACAGGACTTGTTAGTTAATGAATTAGTTAGTAGAGGGACTAATGTTGTCAAGTGTAATAAGTTGAGGGTTTAAATGAAATTAACAGTATAAAAACACAGATTCTAAATACTTCTATTTTAATTCTCCAATACTGAAAATAAGAAAATTACGTACAGAGGTTTTGTGTAAGTCGGTTCTTGAAGGAACCAAGGAAATTCACTAAATTGAAGCTAGGGTTTGAGTGATTAGAGGTTATAACTACAAATTATTCATCCTAAAGGTATCACTAACCTTCCTTTGTGTTTAATTTGATGATTACATGATTTAGGTTAAACCCTAACTTTGGGGTTTTGATAAATTAGTGAGTTATTAGCTTAATTGATGTTTCATACACTTCAATGAACTAAATGATATTAGTTTGATTAGAATGCTCATAATCATATGTTATGGGTAAATTGATGATCCTTGTTTTGATATAAAGGAATTGATAATTACATATAAAATGGGTAGTTCATGATGATAAAGATATTGGTATATGTGATTATAAACTAAGGTATAGTGACCTTAGTGTAAGTTAATGATTATGGTTATTGATAATACTAAACTACCCATTTGTATATAATTAGTGGTAAGGTGTATGAAACAATCTATGAAATCATGAATATTGTGAAACTTACACTTATTGAATATGATTAGTGAAAATGCTTATATGATTGATACTTGGATACATGATTATATGATTAGGTGATAAACGTATTGAAAATGTTTCAAGTGATGATAATCGTGGGCTATCGCGAGGTAAGTTAATGGATGATGCTATCTTTATTCAAGTAATGCGTATTCCATTTACTTGGAAGGACCGGTAATGGATATGTCATTTACTTGATGAGTTATGATTATGTACCGGGGTGTAGGCCCGAAGATGTTAATTCTTGCGGGAATTAGCATATGATATTATGGATCCTTAATATACGTATGTTGAATTGATATTGATTATTATGGATAGCCCATTACTTACTAAGATTTATGCTTACTCTATCATGTTTATGTATTTTTATAGGTGAGCCAAGTGGGACCCAAAGGGATTCGGGAAAGAGGCCCGAGTAACGCTAGTGGTGGAGCTTGTTAAGTTGTTGGTAACAAGCTATTTCCTTTAATCATGCTCTTGATATGTATATGTTCACCCCTTTTTGGTCAAGAAACATGGTTTTGTCATATAAAGTTGAAAGTCAAAGTTTAGTTATGCTTATGGTCAAGGTCAATGTAGTCAACGAGTTATGTATGGCCGTTGACAATTTTGGAAAGTCTGTATGGACATTTATAGTAATTGATATATAAATCATAGTTTTATGTGAAAATGATACGATATGGTTATAATACAATTCTGATAGTAAAAGTGACTTGGTTTGACTTAGAAAAGTCAATGATATGTAAAATGGGTGTTGGAATGATAATTATATGGGCTTAGACTTAAACGGGTCATAAAAGAGCCTAAACGGGTCACTTAAAGGTTAAACGGGTAAAATGAGTTGTAGTTCGGGTATGAAGGATGTTAAAGTGGCTTTAGGTCTTAATTGTAGTAGTGGACAAGTGGTAAAAATATTGCGACATGAAGTCTTGTGATTTGAAAGTTGATGTGTCAATGGATTGAGTTAAAAATGGTCATTTTCGAGTCAATGGTTCAAATCCTAATAAAACGCGAATTTGAGAAAAATGGAAATTGAGAATTGTTTCAAATGTCATTTTACACGTGTCTGCAAAGTTTTATATTCTCAGGTTATCTAGATTAGAAGTTATGCGCATCCAAAATTGGTATTTTGGGTCAAAAATGTGCAGATCGGA
Source organism: Pseudognaphalium luteoalbum (assembly GCA_963422505.1). Taxonomy (NCBI): domain Eukaryota; kingdom Viridiplantae; phylum Streptophyta; class Magnoliopsida; order Asterales; family Asteraceae; genus Pseudognaphalium; species Pseudognaphalium luteoalbum. The sequence continues at coordinate 74,677,779 of OY730195.1, forward strand.
GCATCTGATGAACTACCCGGCGGGTAGGTTAAGTACCCGGTGGGTACTAAGTTTCAAATGGTACCAGAAGTGATTCAGAGCTGAGTACCCGGTGGGTACTAAGAGTACCCGGTGGGTACTAAGAGTACCCGGTGGGTACTAAAGTAGTACCCGGTGGGTACTAAAGTAGTACCCAGGGGGTACTAAGAGTACCCAGGGGGTACTCCCTCAGCATCTTGAACAATTGACTTTTAAGGTTCTAAACATATATTAGGATGTGTAAACATATGTAAAAAAAAAAAAAAGTTTAAAATTTTCGTGGTGTTTCAAGTTGGTATCAGAGCACGGTTTAAGGGATTCGGGTATCTACCATTAGTGGGTACTTGATCTTAAACCATTATTATTTATTTTGAGCATGATGTTGAATTATTAATTGTTAGACTTGTTATATTTGATTTGTTGCTAAGATTTTTAACTTGAAATGTCACGTGATGACTTCGGAAGCGTATAATTGGAATATGATAATTATTATGCCTGGCCAACATAATGATTATCATATGACTTTGTACGGAGCCAAGGAAGTCACGAGGTATTGAAATGATGAGGTCTTGGCAGTTGTTGATTATTATGTGATATTGTTTATATAAAGTAGACAATAAATTTTAATCGTATATGTATATTAAACTAATTGTCTACTTTCAGTAACAAAATGAATGATCAAGAAGAAATAGAACTAACTCTTGGGCCGCGTCCACGAAACCAAGCCCATAATGTGCGAGCTGGAGGTGAGGATGATAGACAAAGACCTCCAGCAGACGATGTGAGACTTTCTTTACTTGAATTGAAAACCTTAATTTCTGCTGAAGTGGCAAAGGCTCAAGAGGCGTCCCTTCCCCTCTTATTGAGCCGTATTTCTGAAACTATTCGTGAGACTGTTGCCGATGAATTTCAGAGGCGAGATGATGAAAATGAACTTGACCTTGAGAGACCACCTCCGGGTGCTGAACGAAATGAGGAACGACCTCCAACACCGGTTGTTCAAAGAATACCATGAGAGTTGGATGAGGATCGTAAATTCAGCTATAAGGATTTTTCTGTTTGTAATCCACCATCTTACGAGGGAGAGATGGACCCAATATTGTGTCACAGGTGGTTGACTGAAGTTGAAGGAGCATTTGCCACAGCAGAAGTCCCTAAAAGGTTGAAGGTGAGATATGCTGCGAATCTTTTAAAATCGTGTGCAAAGAGCTGGTGGAAGGTACAAGCTCTTAATCTGGGTGAGGAAGGTGTAGCAGCTTTATCTTGGGAAGAATTTAGAAAGATGTTTGAGACGGCATTTTCTCAAGATGCTGATCTAAGTCGAATTCATCGTGAATTCCTTTCTATGGAACAAACGACTGAATCGATAAATGAGCTTGTGGGAACTTATCTGGATCGAGCTCAATTCTGTCCAGAATACATGACGAATCCTAAACTACTTATGGATCATTTTCATGAAATTCTGAAGAAAGAGATTCGACAGTTTGTAAATCCAAAGAAATGTAGTACTTTTTCTGAAATGGTAGACGAGGCTCGATTTCATGAGCTAGAGTTAAAGAGGGAGGAGAAAACTTCGACGAAAAGAAACGTTGAATCCATTTCTACTTCATCTAAGAAGTTTAGAACTGGTGGGAGTTTTAGAAGAGACGATCGAACTGAAGTCCCAGAATGTAAGATGTGCCATAAAAGGCATCGAGGGGAGTGTAGAGCTGGGACTTTTAATTGTTTTTCTTGTGGAAGGCAGGGACATTTTAGTAAAGACTGTCCCAATCCAATCAAAGTTTGTCATCATTGTCTGAAACCGGGACATATTCGACCTGATTGTCCCGAATTGAAATCTCAATCTACTTCTTCTGCTCCTCGTAAGAATACTGAGAGGAAGGCGGTGGAACCACCAAAGCCTAGACACCGTTCCTTTCAGAAAACTGCAGAAGAAGCACAACGAGCCCCTGATGTGTTAACAGGTACTTTCTTTGTAAATCTTAAACCTGCATACATACTGTTTGATTCGGGAGCCTCACGATCATTTGTATCTGAAAAGTTTTGTCGATATTTCCCAATTCCTCTCGCTGAGTTAGATGCTCCACTAGATGTGGAGGTTGCTGATGATAGGGTTATCTTTGTGACAAATGTGTATAGAGGCTGTCAGTTAGTAATTGACAATGAAACCTTCAGCATAAATTTAATCCCGATGCAAATGGGTGAGTTTGATGTAGTTGTAGGAATGGATTGGTTCGGCAAACATAACGCCATAATACAATGTGAGAAAAAGATAATTCGGGTTAATTCGCCTAGTGGGGGAGTGATAGATATTTATGGGGAGAAGAGAAAACCATCACTTTCTATTTGTACTTTTGCTCGGGCCAAACGTCATTTATCACATGGGTGCCAGGCTTTCTTGGCACATGTGATTGATACTCAGAAACAAACCCCTAAACTTACAGAAATCCCTGTTGTTAATGAATTTCCCGATGTTTTTCCCGACGAGCTACCGGGCATTCCGCCTGATAGGCAAGTCGAGTTCCGAATTGATTTGGTACTTGGAGCTACTCCTATTGCCAAAACACCTTATAGACTTGCTCCCTCTGAAATGCAAGAGTTGATGAAACAATTGTAGGAATTGCTCGACAAAGGTTTTATTCGTCCGAGTAGTTCACCGTGGGGTGCGCCGATTTTATTCGTTAAAAAGAAAGATGGCACTATGAGAATCTGTATAGATTATAGAGAATTGAACAAGGTTACCATTAAAAATAGGTATCCTTTGCCTAGGATTGATGACTTGTTCGACCAGTTACAAGGTGCTAGTTTCTTCTCGAAGATTGATTTACGTTCTGGTTATCACCAATTAAAGGTTCGAGAAGAAGACGTTCCTAAAACTGCTTTCAGAACTAGGTATGGCCATTATGAATTCGTGGTTATGCCTTTTGGTCTGACAAATGCCCCTGCAGCTTTTATGGATCTCATGAATCGAGTGTGCCGACCTATGCTCGATAAGTTTGTAATTGTTTTTATCGATGATATCCTTATCTATTCTAAATCTGCTGAAGATCACGGTGCTCATTTAAGGCAAGTTTTACAAACTCTGAAGAATGAGAAACTCTATGCCAAGTTCTCTAAGTGTGAATTTTGGCTTCGTAAAGTGCAATTTCTGGGTCATATTGTGAATAATCAGGGTATTATGGTTGACCCTGCAAAAGTGGAGGCGGTGATGAGATGGGAACCTCCAACCAATGCAACGGAAGTTAGGAGTTTTCTGGGTTTAGCTGGCTATTACAGACGGTTTATCCAGGATTTCTCCAAAATTGCTACTCCTCTGACAAAGCTTACTCGTAAAAATATTAAGTATGAATGGAATGATGCAGCTGAACAAGCCTTCCGCACTTTGAAATTAAAGCTTAGTCAAGCTCCTGTCTTAGTACTTCCTGATGGTACTGAGGACATGGTAGTTTACTGTGATGCTTCTCGCAATGGTCTCGGTTGTGTCCTTATGCAGAGAGGTAAAGTGATTACTTATGCTTCTCGACAACTGAAAGAACATGAAAAAGGATATCCAACTCACGATTTGGAACTGGCAGCGGTTGTCTTTGCTCTGAAAATCTGGAGGCATTACTTATATGGTGTGAAGTGTACCATTTATACTGATCATAAAAGCCTTAAATATTTCTTTGATCAGCGTGATCTTAACATGAGACAACGACGTTGGCTCGACTTGGTAAAAGATTATGATTGTGAAATTCTTTATCATCCAGGAAAGGCTAACGTTGTAGCTGATGCTCTCAGCCGAAAAGCAATGCATCATGCTTTAATTGTTAAATCTCTTCGCATTACTGTCATTCCTGATTTACTTGACCAGATTAAGGAAGTCCAACAAAGTGCATGGCAAAAAGGTCTTTGGAGAGCAGAACGTATAAAAGGTCAAATTCCAAACATCGTTGATGATTCTCGTGGGATAAAAACACGTTATGGAAGAATCTGGATTCCTAATTCATCTGAGCTGAAAAAGTTGTTACTTGATGAAGCTCACAAGTCCAGATATTCTATTCATCCTGGTGCAACAAAATTGTACCACGATTTGAAGGTTGATTACTGGTGGCCAGGAATGAAGCGTGAAATTGTAAAATATGTCGAACAATGTCTAACGTGTTTGCAGGTTAAAGAAGAACACCAAAAGCCGTTTGGCAAAATGCAACCGTTGAACATACCTGTTTGGAAATGGGAGCACATTACAATGGACCTTATCACTAAATTGCCCAAAACTCAACGTCATCATGACACTATTTGGGTGATAGTTGATAGGTTAACAAAAAGTGCTTTATTCTTACCGATTAAGGAAACTTATACTTCCGAAGCACTTGCTGATTTGTATGTCAAAGAAGTGCTGGCACGTCATGGTATGCCTATTTCTATTGTTTCTGATCGAGATAGCCGATTCACTTCTAGATTCTGGAACAAATTTCAAGAAGACTTGGGTACTCGCATTCTTCTGAGTACTGCATACCATCCTCAGACTGACGGGCAGAGTGAAAGAACTATTCAGATGCTAGAAGACATGTTGAGGGCATGTGCCATTGATTTCGGTGGTAACGGGGATACTCACTTACCGTTAGTTGAGTTTTCTTATAATAATAGTTATCACGCGAGCATTGGAATGCCACCTTATCAGATGTTATATGGCAGAAAATGTAGGACTCCAGTTTGTTGGGGTGAAATCGGGCAGAGAGAACTGGGCAGTACTGACATTGTCCAGAAAACTACAGAGAAAATTGATCAAGTCAGAGAACGTTTAAAAGCTGCCCAGGATCGACAAAAGTCTTATGCTGACAACCGAAGACGCCCAATTGAATTCCAAGTTGGAGATTTGGTTATGTTAAAAGTATCTACATGGAAGGGAATCATCCGATTTAGAAAGCGAGGAAAGTTAAGTCCTCGATTTATTAGTCCCTTTAAAATCCTTGAAAGAGTTGGAAAGGTAGCTTATCGCCTTGAGCTGCCTAATGAATTAGCTGGAATTCATAACACTTTTCACGTGTCCTATCTGAGAAAGTGTTTGGTGGATGAAGCCGCTTATATATCATTGGATGAAATTGAAATTAATGATCAACTGAATTATGTTGAACAACCTGTGATGATTCTTGATGAGAGGATAAAGAAGCTGAGGAATAAAGAGATAAAGTTGTTCAAGGTCCAATGGAAACATCGTAAGGGTTCAGAATTCACATGGGAACCTGAGGAAGAAATCATTCGTTATTATCCAGCAATATATCAGGAATGGATTGTGAGGACACAATCCTGAATAAGTGGGGGAGAGTTGTAACGCCCCAAATTCTGTAAGTTTAAAACTTTAAAATATATTATTTTAACTGTTTTTGTTAGTAGGACTAACTGTGAAAGACATTTTATGCCACAGGACTTGTTAGTTAATGAATTAGTTAGTAGAGGGACTAATGTTGTCAAGTGTAATAAGTTGAGGGTTTAAATGAAATTAACAGTATAAAAACACAGATTCCGTATCCTTCTATTTTAATTCTCCAATACTGAAAATAAGAAAATTACGTACAGAGGTTTTGTTTAAGTCGGTTCTTGAAGGAACCAAGGAAATTCACTAAATTGAAGCTAGGGTTTGAGTGATTAGAGGTTATAACTACAAATTATTCATCCTAAAGATATTACTAACCTTCCTTTGTGTTTAATTTGATGATTACATGATTTAGGTTAAACCCTAACTTTGGGGTTTTGATAAATTAGTGAGTTATTAGCTTAATTGATGTTTCATACACTTCAATGAACTAAATGATATTAGTTTGATTAGAATGCTCATAATCATATGTTATGGGTAAATTGATGATCCTTGTTTTGATATAAAGGAATTGATAATTACATATAAAATGGGTAGTTCATGATGATAAAGATATTGGTATATGTGATTATAAACTAAGGTATAGTGACCTTAGTGTAAGTTAATGATTATGGTTATTGATAATACTAAACTACCCATTTGTATATAATTAGTGGTAAGGTGTATGAAACAATCTATGAAATCATGAATATTGTGAAACTTACACTTATTGAATATAATTAGTGAAAATGCTTATATGATTGATACTTGGATACATGATTATATGATTAGGTGATAAACGTATTGAAAGTGTTTCAAGTGATGATAATCGTGGGCTATCGCAAGGTAAGTTAATGGATGATGCTATCTTTATTCAAGTAATGCGTATTCCATTTACTTGAAAGGACCGGTAATGGATATGTCATTTGCTTGATGAGTTATGATTATGTACCGGGGTGTAGACCTGAAGATGTTAATTCTTGCGGGAATTAGCATATGATATTATGGATCCTTAATATACGTATGTTGAATTGATATTGATTATTATGGATAGCCCATTACTTACTAAGATTTATGCTTACTCTATCATGTTTATGTATTTTTATAGGTGAGCCAAGTGGGACCCAAAGGGATTCGGGAAAGAGGCCCGAGTAACGCTAGTGGTGGAGCTTGTTAAGTTGTTGGTAACAAGCTATTTCCTTTAATCATGCTCTTGATATGTATATGTTCACCCCTTTTTGGTCAAGAAACATGGTTTTGTCATATAAAGTTGAAAGTCAAAGTTTAGTTATGCTTATGGTCAAGGTCAATGTAGTCAACGAGTTATGTATGGCCGTTGACAATTTTGGAAAGTCTGTATGGACATTTATAGTAATTGATATATAAATCATAGTTTTATGTGAAAATGATACGATATGGTTATAATACAATTCTGATAGTAAAAGTTATAATACAATTCTGATAGTAAAAGTGACTTGGTTTGACTTAGAAAAGTCAATGATATGTAAAATGGGTGTTGGAATGATAATTATATGGGCTTAGACTTAAACGGGTCATAAAAGAGCCTAAACGGGTCACTTAAAGGTTAAACGGGTAAAATGAGTTGTAGTTCGGGTATGAAGGATGTTAAAGTGGCTTTAGGTCTTAATTGTAGTAGTGGACAAGTGGTAAAAATATTACGACCTGAAGTCTTGTGATTTGAAAGTTGATGTGTCAATGGATTGAGTTAAAAATGGTCATTTTCGAGTTAATGGTTCAAATACTAATATAACGCGAATTTGAGAAATGTGGAAATTGAGAATTGTTTCAAATGTCATTTTACACGTGTCTACAAAGTTTCATATTCTCAGGTTATGTAGATTAGAAGTTATACGCATCCAAAATTGGTATTTTGGGTCAAAAATGTGCAGATCTGAGCATCTGATGAACTACCCGGCGGGTAGGTTAAGTACCCGGTGGGTACTAAGTTTCAAATGGTACAAGAAGTGATTCAGAGTTAAGTACCTGATGGGTACTAAGAGTACCCGGTGGGTACTAAAGTAGTACCCAGGGGGTACTAAGAGTACCCAGGGGGTACTCCCTCAGCATCTTGAACAATTGACTTGTAAGGTTCTAAACATATATTAGGATGTGTAAACATATGTAAAAAAAAAAAAAAAAGTTTAAAAATTTCGGGGTGTTTCAAGATAGAAAAAATTTGATTAGTTGGACGAACCGGTCTTGTAATCCAAATCCCTTTTGATCTTTTTGTATACATGTTACTGTCTCTAGTAACTTACTAGTAGACATATTCTAATGCAATCGTTGTGCTGTTAAAAGAAAAAGAATCAATATGTAACGGAGAGCTATTATTTGCGTCACTAATTACATGCATGTTACGGAAGGATCAAAATATGAAGGGGTGATCCGAGTAAGGATGTGTTGAGTGTTAACGAAATCCAAGTTAATTGTCTTGTTGTTTTATTCTTGACCTCGCATCCAAGTTGTCAGAGTGGTGTGCGCGCGGGTCCGAGCCATGGTTCATGAGTGCTGTACATGTGTATTCCTAAGGGAGGTTTATTTTTCAGTGGGGGCGGAGCTAGGACTTTTAGAAAGGGGAGCAATTTTTTTTATTCTATTATATTAGGGAGGTCAAAATTCTAAACTGTCACCCATTACCTTTAAAATAATTTTTTTCAATAATTTTTGATTTCTAAGGGCCTTCTAACTCCGGCCCTGTTTTTCAGGTGGCATCATATCGTATTATTATTGGAGTAAATTTTACTGCTTTAGTTGTTTTTTCGTATACATTGGTGCTGTATCTGTGTTATTGCTTAGGTGGTGTTGTTTTTGCTGTGTTTGGTGTGTCTGCATGGCGCATGCTCCTTGTAGACATTTGGTTGGATTTTTGTTCTTTATGCTTTTAAAAAAATAAAAATAAAAAAATGTTTGACCATTTCCGACCCTCGTTTCCTTGGTCAACACGTGAGCCCTAGCCTTCCGCCTACTGTTATTCAAGAAAATACAAAATTGACCAAGTCAAACATCCAATCGAATTAACTACTCCATTACTAGATGACTATCTATATATACCACCCACCCTTCCTAGTTATTGAGCAAATCATTTATTCAACCAATTAGTAACACATAAAACTCCTTATTGTTTTAAACACTGCACACAGTCTCATCAATAATATATAGTTTTGTAATCTTGCTAAAGATGGCATTGATCAAGAAAACAAGTATCCTTTTAGTTGTTATGGTGATCATGATTGTTGTTGTGAGCCCACTTGTTGTTCAAGGTAGAGTCTTGTGTGATGACTTTACCAGCACAAACCATCTTGCTACAACGGTGTACGAGAAGGCCGCAACTGGTGTGTCGATTTGGCTCCAACGGCTTGCATCAGGGCCTAGCCCTAGAGGACCTGGTCATTAGCAGCCTGATTAGGTGCCAAATAAGGAGATCATATATTCATTAATTCATTTCTTTGTTTTTTAAGTTGTGTTACAAACTAAGTATATACTTAAATAAAGCTAGCAATAAAAAGTTTTATGGTGAAGTTATTTGTTTCTCTTTCACCTAGATTCTAGGTTGGATTTCTTTATACAGCTTGTGATCGAGCATGCAATTGAATCGGCGGCTATTAACTTTTAGAGCTTTGTTATATACTATCGAGATACATTCACATTGTTTGTGATTGCTGAAGATCGAGTTGTATGCAAGACTTTTTGATTTAATATATGTTGTTCGCTAGTCGCTACATGTAATTTATGGATCATATATGATTCTTTTTGGTTAATTGAGTTATACTGGTTGGTATATACGATATGGGTATATTATATTGTACCCTATAATTACATGCATGACGAATGCATATACAATTCAGTAACATTTGTTACATGACTACAAGTTCGAACATGCAGGGTGAGGTGTTTCCTGATAAAATTTTTGGTCTAACATGAACCCTAGTAAAGAGTAATATTGCTGGGGGATCGATTACAACAATAAGAAATTACACAAGAATATATATATATATATATATATATATAGATATATATATATATAGTTAATGAAAGAAATGAAAAAATAAAAAAAATTACGTTAAAAAGAAACCTCTCAAGCAGAGAGTAAAAATTATGGGACGCTTTAACCACTTAAAATTCAATATATATAAACGAGATTATAAGAATGGACTCCCCTAATAGTCTGGATACGCTCTTACCTCTTTAAAAGGTAGATTACAATAACCAAGTTGCTCACAACATAATTAATTACCAGAGACTAATTACCGCATATGGAGGGAGAGTCATAGTACGACCTTTCATCGAACCTATCTTATTTCTCAACATCCTCACCAAAATCCCGGGCATGCAACACCCAACTTTCTTATTAAGTTAACTTCTTTCTTATGATCACTCATTTTATTATCATAATCCTCTTTTTTGAAACATAGTTGGGTTTAAAAATCAATTTTTTCTAAATTTGGGAGAACGTACGTATCAATGTATGAGATCCGTTTATTATTATTTTATAAAACTTCACTATCCTATACGTTTTAAATATCTCAAAAGTGACTTGTCATCTTAATTATTACATGGTATCATTTCAATGAACTCAATTCGTTATTTTTTTCCCTCTTTGTTGGTGATTAGGTTAATTACATAAAACCTAAAAACATAATGTACTTTCATTTTTGTCCTCATTTTCCCATTTTATTTTTTAATGTCTCAATTCCCTATTCAACTTTCATTTTTTTCCATATTTTCCGAACTTAGAACAAAATATCATTTTTCAAGTTTTATTTATAGTTTTTTTTGTCATTTATAATTCAAAAATATTTGATTTCAAAAAACTTATCACTTAAACTTGAAATATAACGTTCTTTAATAATTAATTATATAAAACTTTTAAATAAAATTTAAAAAATGATAGATCTGTTACATATTGGGGAAATAGGGACAAAAATTAAAAGTTTGATCAGAAATTGAGACGTAAAAAAGTAAAATGAGAAAAAAAGGAAGAAAATTGAAAATACGTTGTATTGTTAGGTAATTAACCTGTGATTACAAGATCTGATTTGTATTCTATATTTTAATTACAAGGAACTAAAATAACATCAGTTAGGAAGGGTCATTTTTCATATATAAACCCTCTGTTGCATAGGAACGTTACTTATATATTTTTTAGAGATATTGACGTGATCACAAATCACCCCAGTACCCCCACCATATTGAATATGTCGTTACATCGATCAGTCCGGAATAGTACTTGTTCCTTAACAAAATTAATTAATGGGTTATCTTATTTTAATTTATAATGTTGTGATGTTGAAGTTTTAATATGTTATATATTCGGATTAACTGTTATGTTTTCTTAGTTTACTGGCAAATACATACCGCGTAAGTAAGAATTAAAAAAGAACAGTAAAAACGTTTTAAATGTACACTATTATTCAATAAAGTTATCAGTTTCACAGTCCTATGTCTCAAATATGAAAAAAGAAAAATAAATGTGCATTTCTATATAAAGATACAAAATCTGAAATCACGACATAATGATGTATCATTTCAAATTTTCATATAAATGTTATGGATCAATCAATTTTTCAATTTTTATACATTTCAAATAGCACATTTATTTCAAAGAATTAAATGGCTTGCTTTAAAAAAATATAATTAATCGTGATTAATCTGTAATTTAAAGTCTTAATTTTCTTTACATGATCATTGTTGGAATAGACCTTTAATTTGTCACAGAACTATTGATAATTCGTTAGTTACACTTTGCCTTATTTATTTACTACAAGAGATCCAAGAATTATACGCGCTGCAATAATTTTTTTCTCTTAATCATGGTTTTGTCTCACTAAGACGTTTTCCTTACAAAGTAATTGCCTCGAAATGAGGGGCATTCTATTTCTCAATATCTCTAATCATCACTATAACTATCGTTAAATATTAGCTAAATTGACTGTTATTTACAACATAGTAAATTATATGTATTTAATTTTGTGACACCCGTTAAATTAGGGCTAGTGATTTGTACCTAATCTTCTCTAATACATGTAATTAGTTATATGTTAGGCTAATTAATGTATCAATTAATATATATTGTTGAATATATATCTATGCGATTTGATTTAATCGAACTTATTTTAAATCGAATGGAATTCGGTTCAATTAATACGGACGTTGAAGAAAATTTTTTTTAAATAATATAACATTATTTAATAACACTATTATATCCAAAATATTATTTTGATAAAATTTCATACATGTTTCATATCGTACAAATAACGTCTACGCGGTTGAAATAAATGAGCGCGCAATTAATAGAAACAAATCTAAGTTATATTTTTATAACTCATTATTAGGTATTTTGACTAAAATACTTCAAATAGATATCAAATACTTATTCGTATTTTAAACTCACATTTAAAACGCGTATAACATTAATTAAACGTTTAAACGACCGGAAAACGAACATCGCATGGAGCTCGAATTCAGGGTTGGTGAAGCCCATACATGGTGGACCCCATCAAAACCGACCCCCCTACTTTCCTTTTTCTCTCATTTTTTCTTTGACCAACCACAAAGACTCACTCACTTTCACTCTCTCTCTCTCTCTCTACCTCCATTTTTCTCTCAACTCTCACTAAAAACCCTAATCAAATCCACCATTTTCACCTTCAAAAAATTTCATCTTTCAAGACTCGTTTAGGATAAAACGACCACCGCGACACGATCTACATTTCTACCTTTTCAGAATCTTCATCCGACTACTTTGTAAGATCCTGACACTTTTGAAAACTCTTGTATTTTACTTATCTACATGTTTAGTTGTTTATCTAGCAACATTATGTCCAAATAACTAGTTAAAACTTATTTTTGAAACATTTGTCGAAAGTTGCGGTTGTGATCATTTTGATGAAACCGACACCTCGGGACATCCCCGACACAAACCAATAATTTTCCTATACACTACTAACCATTGTGAAGTTTGTGTAAAAGTTTCCGGTCAAACCAGAGTCGTTTGACTACAGACCCGAGCCTTAAATCTCGATCAGATCATGTCCACTACTACAAAATCCCAAATGGTACACGGTTAAAACCATATATAGATCACGGAAATCGGGGGGTCGACAAAGGGAGAGAAGTCTATTTGCAAAGCAAAAGGACCACGGTATGAAAATTCATGATCTAATAACCAGTCGGATCACGGCTAATAATTTAAAATCGTGTTCAAGACCACTGGTAACTATTCGCGATTCATTATTCAGAACCGTGGTCCGCATGTGACCAGTCCACGGTTCTCTTTTGTGGACCGCATGTTTTATAAATAAAACAAGTTTCATAGGAATATTTTTAGAACCTGCATGTCACCAGCAGTTCTATTAATACTCTCTCCGTCCCAGTTTTATTGCCCCCTTTTGACTTTTGAAGTTTTTCTTTGACAACTTTGACCTTGAATATATTTGTATGTATTATATAATACTTGATGCAAATTATACCAATGAAAATGCATTCAAAACCCAATCCATTCATATATTTTGCATTAAGTATTATATAACACAAACAAAAATATTCAAGGTCAAAGTTGTCAAAGAAAGACTCCAAAAGTTAAAAGGGGACAATAAAACTGGGAAGGGGGAGTATAAAACAGTAGTCGAGATACCCATTCCCCTCAGTAAGTGCTCTCATATCTCATATCAGTCGATGTTGCTTAAACTTGTAAGTGGTAATCGATTTAAGATTACCAACTTAACAAATCTAATTGTTGTCACCATGATAACTATTTAATATGAGATTTCATCATTGGGCGCATCTCAAAATGTTCAATCAAGCTATGTTGATCTTGCATGAAAGATTTGTATTAATATTTTAGCATATTTTTGTAACTATTATACTTAAGCATACAAACATCTATATATATATATATATGTATATATATATATATATATATATACACACACACACATTTTAGCATTCGAAACGAATCTAAATCATTTAAGTAAAGGGAATAAAAAATACACTGAATATTTATGTAACTATCATATATACTTAGCATATCAACATCTATAAATATATATTAACATTTTAGCATAATGAGTTAAGCATTCAAAACGCATCTAAATCATTTAAGTAAAAAGAATAAAGTATTCATGCACCTATCATATAAGAATTTGCTGTTGGAACCATGAACATCACCTCCTAACAATGTTGTTGAGGTCTGTGAGCGATAATGGAGTTTTGTCCAGGTAACATGGAATACATCTCGCTCCATGCACTGAGAATAATGAAGAGAATAGATCGATTGTGTTAGTTTTGATAATAAGATGTGCATATTTCTAGCTTTATATGTTAAGGAAAATCCTTACTCGTTAAGACACTTCACGATGCGTTCTGTTTCTTGTGGATCTGATTCAAAATCATACATCAGATTCTTTGCTGCTTCACTTTAGCCCAGCAGTGTAAAACACTTGGAATAATATTCAATCTGCACCAGTGGTTATTCTGACCCCTCCATCCAGTTGATTGTACTGCTGCACTCCAAAAGAGCTCATAGCAGTGCCATACAGTGACAGGAGAGTATGGCTTCATGAATATTCTCATTACAATCTCAGGCACATACATCTGTCTCAGATGCTCAAACAGATGATGGCTGTCATCATATCCTCTCTCTCCTTCATATTTTCTCATTACAACCTCAAACATCCTTTCAAAGGCACATCAGTATGCACTTCCTTTTCCTTTTCAGACATAACCATCTTTTTATTCTTTCTTATAAAGATTTTATCATTCTTTTCTTTTTCCACCAAATCTTCTTTTTCTACCAAATGTCATAAAGAGTTATCATTCTTTTCTTTTTCCACCTTTTTAGCTGGCTTATCTTTTTTTTTTTGTGTGTGGACTTTGTAGCTAGTCTCCTCACCCATAGGGATAAATTTCTATTCTGCTTCATATCTTCTCTTTAAAGATTCAAAATCCCATTTTTTGAGAGCAGTGAGCGACAGACCAGTTGATCCTCTTAAGCACATGGCATAATGATCTTTCATCTGAGCTTTTATTTTTGGCTTGGCTTTGAGCTTAGCTTGCCTTTGTGCTACCTCATGAGCTTTTTTAGTTTTCAACATTTCCATCAATTCAAGCTGCCTTTCAGCTGGGGTTAATTGAGTCCATTGAGCTTCCATATACTATTTAGAAAAGTTTAGATCAAAATGAACTTGTTCTTCTTTTGTCATAATACGCACAACCCCAGGTTCAATATCAACTGCAATCATACCTGCTTGCTCAGCATAGACATCTGCACTTATGGCCTCAGGATCCTTTTATTTCTTAGGCTTCTCAGGCTCCACATACAGTCCCTTCCCCTCATCATTAGCCTTAGCTATTTCCTTTTCTTTCAAAGCCTCCTCTAATCCCTCTGGTCTGTTATCAAACAAAGGCTCTCTGAATGATACACCTAAGCCCCTAGATGGAACAGTTTTGGTGGGGTTGGTGCATTGGCTACATCAACTAATGCCGCAGCAGCTGCAAGATCATCATTGGCAAGTGGAACTGATGCAGCAGTAGAAGTAGGAGGATTTTCAACTGCCTCAGGTGGCACATCCTCAAACAAACCAGTACCCAAAATAGTTCTTTTTGTTGGCTTTTCTGGCTCCTCCATAATCCCTTTTCCTTTGTCTTTAGCCTTTTCTCTATCAGCTTCATCAAATGTAGGCTTAACAGATTCACTTTCAGAATTTGGTTCATTGTGAGAATTCCTGGATGCTTTATCCCAGACATTTCTCACAACCTCCGGCTTCAACCTCAAACTCTTTCCTTGATCTGCTTCTAGAGCAGACTTCTTGTGTCTACTTGACTTCCCCGTTACTCTACCCATAGTCATCCCAACTTGAATACTTTTTGCCCGTATACGCTTGCCAGATTTTGTAGGGACCTGTTTTTTCTTAATTGGGACCTGATCATCCCGTACAGGGGTAGGGCCCTGTTGTTCCTGACATGGAGAAGGTTGATCTAATTCAGTTGTATCCTTTTCCAGTAGGGTACTCCTTTCCTCATTTGAATCCTCCTCACTTGGCTCCGGGGATGACTCTCTCCCATCCTAGTAACAAAAAAAATGGAAGTGCATACTGTTATGACATGCGTAGAAATATTTTAACACACAAATATACGATACTCGGAAATAAATAATGTGTACTTACCTCAGAAAATATAATAAATGAACGTGGCCACTGAAGGAGACTATTTTTTGCTTCCTGTAAGACGGTCATCCCAGTAGTTGGCTTAGGCAGTCTCATCTCCCCGAATCCATCCTGAATACTCTCAATTTATACCATTAGGTGGTCTGGTGACATAGACACCCCATGTATGTACCCGGACCCCCGAGGATGAGCCTTTCCTCTCGCAACAAGCTTTCTTTCAAATCTGAATTCCACGATTAACTTACATGCGGTGGGTTCCTACAACGATATGGTATGAATATATAAGTGATACTAAATAATTTGTGGTAAAAGCATAATTACATACTAAATAAATGTGATTACCGGTAACTCTTCAAAAGGTTGGAACTCTGACCCAGCACCAGTACTCCTCATATCGAGACTTGCTGCAGGTCTTTACGCCACCAGCTCCCTCGATGTCTCCTCTGATGTGCCGTGGATCACGAATCGCAATTAGAACTTTATATCTATGCGGAATACAAGATATATATTAATATATGAATAAGAGAAGAAGAAGTATTCAATATCAAACTTTGCTTTTGTATTTCAATAACACACAGAGAATTCTGCGACAATAGGTACAAAAGACTTAGAAAAAACTTCAACTAAAAGCCTATATATATAGACTAATCTGTGCGACAATACTCAATTCACTTTGACCTAGTCAACTCCGACAATGCTATTGTCGAAATGACTTTTACGACAATGCTATTCACGAATCTCTATTGTCGCAAAAACAAAAACACTTAGACAGATTCTATACATTTCAGTTTTTGAAAAAATAAATAAAATCAAGCTTTAGACAATCTTGCTTCAACAAACTCCCCCTTGGATAATGCTTGATTTCTTGAAACTTTAAACTTTATGTATATCCAGGAAAATTACAACCGGCATGAACACCTTGAGCACAGCAAACTTCAACAACTCTTTGAAACTTCAAGGCCATGGCTTCATCATCAAATGCATCATCATAGATAATTGGATTTACTAGAAGAACTTCAAGATCATCTTTTGAGAGATTCATCAAACTCAAGGGATCGAACACATATACAATCGTTTCACGATTCCACATAATTTCTCCCTTGGTATCTCGGTCATAACATGCAATCTCTGCTTCTCCTGTGCTTCCATAAACTTCCAATAACTCATGAATTTACAAAAATTAATTGGAAGTTTCTCAAGTGGAATTCTTCTCAGACATTTTACCTTTGGATAAGTAATGATTACTCGTGGTTGATTTGAAACGGGTTCAATGTCGAAATTATCCATAGTTTTCCTTGGAAACGTCTCTTTAACCCAAGTATATTTTCCTTTATTGCATTCACGAGAGAGAACTTCAGTCATCCAATTTACCAGACCATTCTTAGAATGATTGATAATGTCAGTTGAAGCAATATGATTGATTTCACACTTTGGAAGTTTCTCAAGGGCTTTAAAAGTTGGATAAAAATATTGCAGCCCATCTGTTCTCTTAATGATAAACACTTTGTTATCATCATCATACTTCCATCTAATAATCCTTCCCACACATTCATGTCTTGGAATCTTGAAGAATTTTCTTCATCTGAGTCAACCCAAAACCCTTCTTGAGAACACATATCAGACTGAACTTTTTCCGGATGTAGTTCATCTTCGGAATCTTCCCAGTCTTCAATATGTACATCATCAAACTCAGGCTCAAACCCTGGAGGAAATATTGGATCTTCAAATTCATCAAAATCATATTCACCATCATTACATAACTCCACAAACGGGACCAAATCTTCAACAATAATATTCAAAGGAGTAGGACATAGAATCTCTTCTTCGTCATCAATACTATCTGATAACTCCTCTTGATCAAATCTACGTGAAGATTCACCAATTTCAAATATAGAAGATTCTCCAATATCATCAAACAAACTTTCAAGATGTAAATCATTTAAATCTGTTTCACCAAGATCATCAAACTCCATATCTTCAAAACTTGGTTCGGGAGTCAACACCAAAGCAGGAACAGAACTTATTGGTTCGACATTTAAAGGTTCTTCCTCTTCAACATTCTGAACTAATGCCATTGCTTGAGAAAAATTTGGCTGATCACTACCATTTTCACCAGAATCATCAGAATCATTGTCATCATGCCCTTCAACATCATCTTCATCAGATCCTTCATTTCCTTGATTATTCAGTTCAGCATTTCCTTGATCATCATTATTCTGATCATTATCATCAACATCAGCAACTTCATGCACATTCTCCCCCTGATCACCTAATTTTTCTTTCAAAAGAAAGACTTCTTGTTCGAGTGACTCAATCCTTAAGGTCTGAGAAGCAAGTTGTTGACCTTGATTAGCAATAAGAATATCCTGGGTGCCAATGCATTGTAGAGCATGAAATAAATCATCTCGCAATTTATCAACCAGAGACATCAAAGGAGTCACAGCTCTTTGAAGAGAAGCATCAAGAGCTGACATACTCACAATAGGAGTAGTTATGGTCGATGAAGTTCTAGCAGCTGTAGAAAATGAAGTAGCAGGTATGGATGAAGGAATAGGAAGAGAAGTAGAAATACCAGATGCAGAAGACATAACATGCATTGATATAGAAGAAGAAGGCAATGCTGAAGAAGTGACTGGCAAAGATTCAGAAATAGATATTGCAGAAGAAGTCACTAGTAGTGAAGAAGAAGAAGATCCAGCATCAGAAGATACAAACAACTTCCTTCTTTGAGTAGGTCTAGACTCAGGAATATACTCAGGATCATGTGCCTCCTCTCGTTGTCGTCTTCAATCTTGTCATTCCTTCTCGATATTTTCCTCAGTAAGTCATTGAGAAGCTAAAGATTCTTCAATAGTCTTTGGACTTATAGGTTCCTCATCCTCAGAACTAGATGATTCTATCTCAACAGGATGATCAAGATTTTGTTGAACAATATCATCAATTTCATGAATCATTTGAAGTTCATCTTATCCTTGAACTGACTCACCCTCAGCTGAAGCTTCCTCACTATCATCGTCTGATTCCATTTGAATATCAATCTGAGGCGGAAGAAAGTCATCATCAATGATATGCCCAAAGAGATCAATAGTTGGTGGTGTAGGTTTACCACGATAACTGTTACAGTCATCAAACACTCTCTTGGGAATCAGAGTATAATGCAAAATTGTCCCATGATATGTAATCCCTTGAATATGTTGATCAAAGATCAGCTGAAGAAATCGTGGGTACATAAAAAATCCGTCTTCATTGATATTCCCAACCAAATTATCAAAAATATATCTTGAGAAGTTATACGGAATGTTGAGTACCAAAGCTATCATTAAACCAGCTAAGTGGTAACTCATTGCGTCAAATCCAGCTTTTCGTGGAGAGATACATCCAATCAATGTGTGAGCCAAAAATTTCCAATGTGGGCAAAAATGATTCTTCATGATCTAGACATCTTGTGGTCCTTTTATACAACCCATTTGGTGAAGACACTCATCAATAATATTTCGAGGAATATTATTTAACGCATTCACAGAATCACCTAATTGTAAAGTGTGTCGAATTAATTCCTCAGTGAGAACCAGAGGTCTTCCATCGACTGTGGCCATGATACAAGAAGGTTGAACATCCGTGTGATATTCAGCTGAGACCCAGAAATCCGTCATATGATCCTCATAGATGTTGGCAACTGGAACCATTAAGGCATGAGATATCCTTGAACGTAAAAGAAACCTAACCATAGGAAAGAATTTCCTGGTTTCAGGTTTATCCGGTGCCTCAAGTAGATAAGCTGTGGCATTGTGTCTTTTCTCAAAAACAACAGGCCGTCGAAGCACATCAGGTTGTGCAGCAGAGATAGGATCAAGAACTACCATGGATATACAAATACAAACTCCACAAAGTATATGTTAAGCAAAGAACCTAAACATACTTTAGAAAAAATTTCAAGTCTCAAAAAATCTGAAAATTTTCTAAGTGTTGAAAGTATGCGACAATAAGAACTTTGAGCACTGTTCATGCGACAATCCCATTATTTATACGACAATAGTTATATACAGAACACTGTTCATGCGTGAATAACATTTGTCGAAGTACTATTCATGCGTGAATAAGTACTGTTCATGCGATAATAATGAATTGTCGTAACAAGTATTTAAAACAAGTCAAAGTCAACAAGTCAGATTCACAGAATACTGTTCATGCGTAAATAAGCTATTCGCACATCAAACCCTAATTCACTGTTCATCCAACAATAAGTATTGTCGGACGATTTTGGAGTACTGTTCATGAACAGTGTATTTCGCACATTTTTAACGATTAAAACTTATTTATAGAGAGATAAAGAGGGAAAAGTATACCAATAGATGCGTAATGAAAAGGCGTTCAGTTCTGTCGGAACAAAATCGAAAGAAATGAAACACACATCAAGTAATCGAAAAGAAACTCAAAAGTTCAGCGTATTGTCGGAAAAGGCTATTGTCGGATGATTTTTGAAAAAGTGAATAAAGTTTCAAAATTTGAAATACTTATACTCTTTTTCCTTTTTTCTGTTATCCGTGAATAAAAGAAAATCCGTGAATAAATTCCGAGAATATTATTCCGACAATAACTTGTAATAAAAACATTTTAATCAAATCAAATATACTTTGGATAAAATGCTAAACTATTTTAAAACTAAAAAATGAAAAGTCATTAAACTAAATATTTACAAACTAATCATAACAAAATAAAAATAAAAGTAAAATATTTTTGTTGGGGTAATTCTCATGTGTTGGGATCATATTGGGATAAATGAATGTATTTATTTTTATTGTTTAGAAATGAAAGTCTATTTTGATTGTTAGTATTTTTGACCTCTTTAAATTTACTTAGCATTAATAAAACATGCTTTCTAAGAATCATTTTACATGTGTTTATTGGTATTTATTGGTCTTTTAAACACTTTTGCATTTAAATATCTTTAATACTTTTATTATTCGCATGCATATTACTTTAGACAATCTAAATAAAAATATACTTTTAAATTCATAATATATTAATATTTTCATATAAAGAGTAAGAATATGATGATATCTTTAGAAGTACACACATATGTTGGAATGACACTTAGTCACACATGTCATACCCCGGGTTGGACTTATAAACTGTATCACATGTCTATACATCGTATAACAGGGTGATAAAGTTTATTTTGATTTGATATATGTAACTTTGGAATATTTGCACGTCCTTTTATAAAAATATATCAACTAAGATCTGTACTCAGTACAACAAATAGTCAATATATTTCTCCAGATATCATAATATTAAGACCCTAAATCATGAATCATAATATACTAATCCTTCAAAATTTAAGACATTTATTATCATTTTGATAACCTTTGATCGTCATATATTAATATCTTGATTATGTAAAATAATATGCATATGTGATTTAAAATTTCTTAGACTAGGTATTTTAAATGCAAAAATGCCTACCAATAAATCACATATAAAATTAATTAGTAGAAAATTTGGTTTAAAAATGCTATGTAAAACTACTAACACATCAAATATAGTACTTATCATTTCTTTTACGTATTATTTATTAATACATTTCCCAATGTACTATCATTTCTCAACTTTTTACATAAAATCTCCCTCGATTTTTTATTTTTCAAATGTTTTTGGTTTTTTATTTTTTAAATGTTTTTGGATTTTTTTTTTGTTTTGTTTTTTTTTTAAAAGAAAGAAAAACAAGCAAACAACAAACAGGAAATAAAAATGTTAAAGATCCAAAGTTTACTTAATTTGATCCAAATGTTTCATGCCGAGCATCGAAATGAGTTCCTCAAAATGTGGTTTTGAAAAGGCTTTGGTAAATAAATAAGCTCTTTGTTTCAATGTATCAACATGAACCAAAATGATCAAATTTTTCTCATAGCAATCCCGTATGAAGTGAAAACGTATTTCAATATGTTTAGTTTTTGAGTGCTGAACGGGATTATGTATGATACTTATGGCTGCAGTATTGTCAATATGCAAAAGAGTTTTGGTAAGAAGTAAACCATAATCTCAAAGTTGTTGTTGAATCCAAAGGATTTGCGAACAACAACTGGCAGCAGCAATATATTCTGCCTCCGCAGTAGAGGTAGAAACCGTGTTTTGTTTCTTGCATTGCCAGGTCACGAGACGATCTCCCAAATATTAACATCCACCAGATGTGGATTTGAAGTCAATACCACATCCGCCATAGTCAGAATCAGAGTATGCGGAAAGTGAAAAGTCTGCATCATTCGAATACCAGATGCCTAGATCAGGCTTGCCCTTCAAATATCGAAAGATTCGTTGTACGACCCTCAAATGTGAGACTTTGGGATTTGCTTGATATCGCGAACAAATAGACACAACAAACATAATATCAGGTCTGGAAGCAGTTAAATACATAAGAGAACCAATCATTGATCGATATTCCTTTTGATCAGTTGGTGATTCATCAAGAGCAGGTCCAATTTTGTCAACAAGATCATTGGGAGTTGACATAGATTTGGCATCCACCATCTTAAATTTCTTTAAGATGTCATGAACATACTTCGTTTGATGTATGAAAATACCCTTGTCTAGTTGTTGAACTTGCAAACCTAGAAAGAAAGACATTTCCCCTATTGAACTCATTTCAAACTTAGACTTCATGATATGCTCAAATTCTTTGCACAAACTGTCATTCGTAGACCCGAATATAATGTCATCTACATATACTTAGACTTCAATCTGAGTGAATCCTTGAACTACTAATCTTGCTTTATTATGAACCACAATTCCTCGATCATCTTTCTTATTTCTGAAAACCCAACGCGTGCCAATAGGATGAATATCCTTGGGAGGTTTCACCAATGTCCAAACTTGCAATTTTACAAACTGCTGCAATTCTTCTTGCATTGCTTGAACCCAAGAAGAGTCTGACAAAGCTATCTGAACATTCTTTGGTTTAATCTGTGATAAGAAACAAGTAGAAGAGTTGTGTTGATGTCGAGTTTTGATCCCTTCAGAAACATTTCCAATCACATTTGTGAGAGGATGTTTATGCTCAGAATTAACCCGCAAAGTAGGAATAGATTTCACATTCAAGTTGGTTCCTAAATATGAATCCTCAGGATTACTTTCTACTTCATCACTAGAATCATCATGAAATGATTCTTCTAGTTCAGTAGAAGGTTCATGAAAAGCTTCAGTATCATCAAGATTTGAAGTTGTGTCAACTTCATCGTTTGGCAAAGGGTGAGAAGATTCATGAGCAACATATTCTTCAGTTGATTGAGGAGGAGAAAGATTAGAAGTAGATACTGGTGGAACAGAAGAAAGAATCGGCTCAGCAGGAGAAGAAAGAACCGGAATAACAAAATCATCAGAATCCTCAAAAGGAGATGACACATCATGTTGAAAATGAGCAAGAGAATTAAAGAATGAGTCATAGTCAAATAACCATTCTGGACCGATCCCATTGGATGGAGAGGAGTACCGTAAGAATTCAACCTCATAGCATTCTTCTATTCGATGTGATGCCGTGTTATAAACTCTTTTGTTTCGAGAATTTGCTGAGTAACCTAAGAAAAATCCAGATTCAGATTTCTCAGCAAATTTGGAAATACGATCCTTAGTTTTCATCAATAAACATGGGCATCCAAAAGGTTCTAGAAAGTGAATATTCGGCTTCCGATTATTCAATAACTCATAGCTCGTTTTCTTTTTGTCATTGACAACAAGAACTCTATTTAATACGAAACAAGCCGTATTAACTGCTTTAGCCCAAAAAGTTGTTGGTAACTTTGCATCCGAAAGCATAATTCTTGCAGCTTCAATCAATGTTCTGTTCTTTCTTTCAACAACTCCATTTTGCTGTGGAGTTCGTGAAGCACTGAATTGTTGAGAAATACCATGTTGAAGACAGAACATTTCCATGATGTAGTTCTTAAACTCCGTTCCATTATCACTTCGTAACCTCTTTACTTTCAATGAGAATAAAGTCTCTAATCGTAAAATCAGATACTTAATTTTCTCAGCCGTCTCATCTTTGGTACTTAGAAATTAAACCCATGAAAATCTTGAGTAATCATCAGTAATTACCAAGCAATAAGATTTACCACCAATACTCCTCACACTAATTGGGCCAAACAAATCCATATGGAGAAGTTCCAATGGAGTGTTAATAGAATTCACCAATTTAGGTTTATGAGACTTTTAGTTTGTTTTCCCTTTTTACAGGAAATACAATGATCATTTAGTGAGAAAGTCTGTTTAGGAACTCCAATCACTAAATCATTTTTGACTAAAAAGTTAATTTTCTAAAGTTGATATGCGCCATCCGTCTGTGCCATAAAACTGAGTCCTTCTCTGATGCTTTTGACAACAAACAAGTATGCTCCATTGTAGGAGTTATAGAACGCATATCTAGGACATACATATCTTTAACCCTAGGAGCCCTCATAAGAATCCATTCTTTTGGCACAACAAATCCTGGTTTTAGAGTCAAACATTCTTCATCATTGAACCATGTTGACAGCTTTTTGTCACACACTTGTGAAACATTAAGTAAATTATGTTGAAGTTGTTCAACATAATTCACTCTGTCAAAACTTATTTCGCCATTTGTGACAGCTTCTTCACCTGAAATCATTCCTCCTTTATCTCCCGCAAAAGCAACAAACCCTCCATTTTTGATTTTAACATCTTCGAGTAAGGAGAGATTCCCGGTCATATGTCTTGAGCAGCCACTATCTATGTACCACACATTATCGATAGCTCGGTATGACTGCAAGACATTTGATGGAAACAATTAGTTGCTAATGGAGACCCAAGCCTTGGAGGCTTTGGGTGGTCCAGTGATTTCATCTATGATGAAAACGTCAATTTCTTTGAAATCCTTTTTGAAATCTTTTGACGCATCATAAGATGATGATTTTCTTTTAGAAGAAACAAAAGTATTGATTCTCGGTTTTTGTGGATTTTCATTAGATGATTTTGAAACATTGTTGTCCTTTGAAGATTTAACTTGCTTCGAATGTTCTCTCGAACGTTTTCTAGCAAGTTTATGACAATCATTCAAAAGATGTCCACGAATTCCACAATAGAAACAACTTCGTGTTTCATACTTTCTCCGAGAATGAAAACTTTTATGAGAACCATGATATGAAGGTTTACTGTTAGAAGCATCACATTTATAATATGAGCTTTTACTAGTAGAAGCTTCACATTTTGAAAAGTCAGGTTTGGAAGCATGATATTGACCTTTTGGTGATGAAGAAGATGATTGTGATTTGTGTGGAGAAGAAGTTCTTTTCAAAATCTTGGTAACTTGTTTTGGGATTTCATAAGCTTTAGATTTTTCTTTATCATTTTGATTCAAAACACACTTCTTAATCTTTTCACAATCATCACAATCATTGTTCTTCATCTTTGAAGATTGATTAGAGAAATTTAATGAATTATTCTCATGTGGTGATTCAGAACTCTCATTAGAAGAAACCTTTTGAGTTGCTTCTTTTTGAGGTTTTTAATCATCAACTTTTCCCTTCCCATACACAAACTCAGAATCAGATTCATCTTTAACTGGCAATTGAAAATAAGATTTTGGTGGTGGAACAAAATGATATCCAATTCCAGCATTAGACTCTGCTTTTGATGTTTTGGCCTTTTCATTTAAATCATTTTGATATCCAATTCCATATTTAGATTTGGTATCTAAAAGCTGTTTATGGATAATTTCATCAAAAACCTCTGCTGATGTAGAAACATTCAACAATTGTCTTTCAAGATCTAAAATTTTAGAATCAGCTTCAGATTTTTCTTGTTTAAGTAAATCCATCTCAACCAAATAACTGTTTATAATAGATTGCTGATTTAAAATTTTAGCTTTCAAATCATGAGTCTCAACATCAGTTGACTCAAAACGTTTATTTAAAAGCATGTTGTTTTCCACCAACTCCTTATTTTGATTTTTAATCAATTCAATGTCAGTTAAAAGTTGTTGATTTTAAGTTTTGTACAGACTAAGTTGATCACTCAAGTCTGTACATTTTAAACAAATTTGTTCAAATGGAGAAGAATCAACCTCAGAGACATTTGCCATGAAAGCTTGATTTTGAGAATATTCCTCCACGTGTGCACTCCAATCATAAAATTCATCTGCTGTTGAAATTAGTGCTGATGATGTGGAAGCAGGAGTTGTATCTTTTCCAGAAGATTGTGGTTGAGCAGAAGAATAGGTTTTGGATGTGGAAGGCTTGGTGAAACCAGATGTATGTGCTTTGCTTTTCTAACATTCCCGAGCAAAGTGCCCTAAATTCTTACAGTTGTAACACCGAACCTTCGACTTGTCAAATCCTGGTTTACCCCCTAACATGCTTTTTCCAGTTCTTTGAAGAAACCTTTTCACCTTTCTTGTTAATATAACAAGATTCCATTGGAGGTCCATTTCTTCAAGATCGTCAGGATGTAACTGGTCGTAATCTTCTTCTGTCAAGTCTACATTACCAACCTTTCCAGCAATAAACGCTTCATATGATGAAAGAAAAGGTGTGACAACATTTGCATGATCTTCGGTTATCTTTGAAACATGTTGATTGGAATTTGATTGTTGATGACTAGTAGCTAAAGCACTTCCAGATCCATAAAATCCATAACCAGAATATCCACCTGTGGATCCACTAGAATTCCCACCACTGAATGTCTCAAAACCAGAGAACAATGTTGTTGTTTCTGAAGTTTTCTTAGAACCGAATTCATAATATTGCATCATCTTTCCAGTCTCCTTCTTCTGTAAAGAAACATCATATACTTGCAACTTGTTGATCAAGTCTTCATATGCATATACACCCAACGATTCATCTTCCATCAAAATGTTAGCCTTAATATCCCACCTTGAAGGTAAAGCTTCAATCAACTTCTCATTGATTTCAAGACGTTCCAAAATCAAACCATGTCTTTTGAGCTCACTGATTAGCTGGGAATATCGGACAATCAAGTCATTAAAATATTCATTTGGCATGCATGTAGATACATCCCATTGTTTCTTTAACAAATCACGTTTACTTTTCTTCAACTTGTCATTTCTAGCAAAACGTTTCTCCATTGCTTTGTAGAGCTCATAAGCCGTATTCAAATCTTTCCATCCAGCAAGAACATCACTAGGAAGACTCATAGAGATAACTGACTTCGCTTTCTTGTCTCAATCATGTTCTTTCCTTTTATCAGAAGTCATCATTTTGAGTGACTTGGGAGGAGGATTATTATCTCTATATATTCCTTGAGCTCTAGGATGAATGTATTGCTCCGAGATAGGAATCATTAGATCTGGATCATATAGAGCAATAAATGACTCAAACCGATACCTCCAGTCATCATAATCATTTTGACATAAAAAATTTGGTGGTTTGGTTGGAGTTCCAATCTCTTGTTCATTCTTAATCATAGCTTGCCAATTCACATGAGCCATTTCAACACTTAGAAAAATTCAAAAATACCAATATCCGTGAATAAGCAGATAATCCGAGAATAGCAGCTTCAAAATACTTCGAGAGTAACAATTAATCCGAGAGTAATGACAATCCGAGAATAATGATCAATCCGAGAATAACAATCAATCCGAGAATGATAGTTAATCCGAGAGTTAATCCGAGAGTAATGGCAATCCGTCAATAACACTCCGTCAATCACAACTATCCGTACTCCGGAAATAACAAACCTTCCAAACACTGTGTTGAGTCACTGATCGCTGAACTCAAGATGGTCACTGATCACAAAGATTAAGGGGGAGTCATTAATCGCTGATAAGTGAAGTCACTGATCATGCTATATGTGCACAGTCTCTGATCTTCTCAATAATGTTCCTTGAAGAAAATGATTCAAGTCAAGCTCCTGTTGCTGAAGTTTATGGTCGTTGTTCATATCTTAAACCAGTAGATGAAGATCTTATCAAGATAAAGACTCAACTATGTGTGTCGCTGATACTCATCTATCAGCGAGAGTCTCCAAGTCTTCTTGAGTTCTCTCTTCTGCTGAATAAAAGAAGTCACTGAAGATTAGTTGTTCAAGTCATTCTTTAGAGCATGTTAGCTCGCATCGAGAATGAGGAGAATTGATGTTTCTATCAGTGACTGCAGCATTAAATGCCGCATTAAATAAGAAGTTGACATTCGGCGTTATTACGGCGCATCACGTGTTCCTCGAAACTTGAAAAGAGTAACGTGGAAGCATCTGATTGGTTTATAATACAAGGTGATATTTTCCAAGATAGAATGTCGAACCATGATGTATCACATCTCAACTACCTCACCAATCAAGCAGCGACACGTGTCCTTCCAGATCCGGAAATTAAGGATTTCAGCGTCTATAAATAGCGTAGTATGTTGTACTTCATTTTGTGTCGATTGTTTGTATTGTTACTTGTTTGTCAGTAACTAGTTTGTCTAAGATACAAACAACACCAGCAAGTGAACTAGTAGCGTGTTTGTCCACTATTAGTTTACCTCGGCGAGTGAGCAAGTTAGCGTGTTTGTCCACTACTGCTCATCTCCTTTTGTAAGAGCTGTATTGTTTGATTTAGATTAGCTTTGGCTAATCTATTCCGCAATCAACAATAGATAAATTTTATCAATAAAAGAATTTATCTTTCAGCTAGTATTGCATCAGCAACTGAACTGCCTATCTTACTTATATATTTGTGTTCATATTGCTGTCACTTTAATACGGTTAAAAACTTGCTAAACAAGTTAACACATTATAACAGAAAAGTTTTTAATTGTATTCAACCCCCCTTCTACAATTAACTCACTGTTAATGATTCACAATCACTAACATAATAGTGATTAGGGACTCACAATTGGTATCAGAGCAGAGTTGGTTTAAATATAATTAAATCAGATCTGCAGTGGAATTGGTTAAATACAGCTGTGTTGATTCTGAGTACCAGAAGGGAAATGGCTCCACTACTAAACCACCAGCCTTTGATCCATCTAGAATTGAAACTTGGATGTCCAGGATGATGATGTTCTTAGATCTTGCTGATGATCGTCTTTGTGCAATAATTACTGATGGTCCATACACCCCAACTATTATTGTTCCTGCAGTTGCAACTACTGCAACTACTGCTCTACCTGAAATGGTTATGCCCAAAAGGGAGGAACAGTGGTCAGATGAGGATAAACGTATGGTAAGGCTAGATAAACAAGCTAAAATTTACATAAGCATGGCACTCCCTGATGAAGTGTTTGAGTCCATTAGATTGTGCAATACAGCGAAACATATGTGGGATACTCTTAGAAACATATATATTGGAACTCCTGATATAATTCGTTGTAGAGAAGTTAATCTAACTCGTCAATATGAATTGTTTGCTATGGAACCAAATGAATCACTGGCATCTACCTATACTAGATATCAAGCTTTAATTAATAAAATGGAAAAAGCAAATATAGGAAAGGACCAGAGATTTGTTGTCGAAAAGTTTCTAGAATTACTACCTAGGAAAATCTGGGGAACCATTGTAACATGCATAAGACAAAGAAATGATTATAACTTTCTCAATCTAACTCAAGTTTATGGAATTTTACTTAATTGGGAACAATCTGAGAAGCTAGCTGATCAAGGTGAGCACATTCGTGCTGCACTAGGAGGACAAAAGATTTCTAATGCCCTTGTAGCTGAGCTTGATGAAGTTGACCAGAAGCAGAAAGCAAAGCTCACCAAGATGAGCTCTAAGTCGCTGATCGCGGAAGAAGATAGCAATGTCGCTGGTGATCATTCAGAAGTCAGCTATGACGAAGGACTTGAGAAGTTAGAGAGAGATATGGCCATGATGGTTGCAAACTTCAGAAAGAACAGCAGATTCAACAGATCTACTAGTGCTTCAACAAATGAGGTTTCTAAACCAAAAGGTGAATGCTACAAATGTGGCAAACCTGGCCATTTTGCAGCTGAATGCAGGTCCAAAGTGTCAACTCTTTCGCTGATCAAAAATCCAGCTTCAGAAATGACAAGTACAACAAGTACAAAGCAAAGTACAAGAAGCTGAAGGAATTGTCCAAGTCAAAGAAAAAGAATAAAGGATTTATTGCTGAAGAAGGATCCATCAGCGACTCTGACTCAACTTCATCATCTGATGAAGAAGAAGCTATGATCTGTATGGACAGGGATTACTGCCTGATGGCTGACGATGCTGCTTTTCATGAAGACATCAAAGAAGTAGCACAGAAATGTTCAGCATCTGGCTGGGATCCAGAGACTCTCTACAAGGTACATTGTTTTAAGTCAGCATCAGCTACTGAAAAAGATTTAATCTTTGAAACTTTGATAGTTGACTTATCAAATGCTCATGACATTCAGAAAAGACAAGAATGTATGATCAGTGACTTAACATCTAAACTTCAACTTCAAGAGGAAAATTTGTTAAAAATAAAGAATCTTACACTTGATCTTAATGCACAAATACATGCAAATCAAAAATGCATTCAAGAAAAAGTAAAATTTGAAACTAAATTTTCACAACTCAATGAAGTGATGAAGTCATGGTGTAGATCTGCATTAAAAGTGAATCAGTGCATAAGTAATCAAATCCCAAAACAAGTTAAGGCTATTCTGGAGGTGATTATGAAACTGCTGCTGCTCTCGCTGATGCAACCAAAGTTGATCAAATATTCAATCCTGATGAAACATTCTCAGAGTTTGTCTTTGAACCAATGTCAATTGTCAGTGAGCCTAAACCAAATTACTTTGTAAGAAGTTCACAGGTTACTAATAGTTATGATATTGCTGCAAGTATTGATGAACTAGAGAAACTAGAAATTTATGAATTAACTACTTGCACTGCTCTTGTCAAAACTATCACTGATGATCAAGAATCTATCAGTGACTTCACTTCTGACACTCCAGTCACTGATGACCTCATCATCAGTGACTTGAAGTCAAAGAAGCAAAATGAGGTAGTAAACCTGAGAACTTCTATGTCTTCGTCCAGTGTGAACAATAAGTCAAAGAAATCTAAGTCCACAAATAAAAAATGTTACAAATGTGGAAGTAGACAGCATGTGTCATCAGATTGTTCATCATCACAAGTCTCACTTAGTCAATCATCATTAGTATGTCAGCATGTGGTATCTGAATGTTCAGCTTCATCATCTTCAAAATCACAAATAATCAGTGAGCATTCAGATACTATTGATGCAAGCCTATGGAAGCCTGAACCAAAGGCTGACCACCATGAACCCATCTCAGGATGGGTTCATCAATTGAACTAATTGTTTATGTGTGATGTAGGGCATTCTCAGAGAGACAATTTGGTATCTGGATAGTGGTTGTTCCAGACATATGACCGGATGTAAGTCCTTGCTCAGTGACTACCAGGATGAAAGAGGTCCTGATGTAGTGTTTGGTGATAACAACATTGGTAAGACCAGAGGGTATGGGGTCTTGACCAATGGTAACGTTATGTTTAAAAAGGTGGCATATGTTGAAGGACTGAAGCATAATTTATTAAGTATCAGTCAGTTCTGTGATGCCAAAAATAAAGTGTTGTTTGATCATGAAGCTGGAGTTGTTTACAACAAGAATGGAAGCGCTGTCATGGCTGCTCAAAGAAAAGGCAATACATATGTAGTCAATATGGACTCAGCACAATCAGGAACATGCTTTTATTCCAGAACCGTTTCAGAAGAAAAATGGTTATGGCATAAGCGTCTCTCTCACTTGAACTTCAAGGCCATCAGCAAGCTCAGCAAGAATGACTTAGTAAATGGTCTTCCAAAGCTGGCTTATGACAAAGACAAGCTATGCTCAGCATGTGAGAAGGGAAAGCATCACAGCTCTTCATTCAAAAGCAAACAAACATCTTCAGTGACAGAATGTTTTCAACTGATGCATATGGATCTGTTTGGTCCAGTGAGTTCTCCCAGTCTTGGTGGTAAAAGGTACTGCTTGGTAATTGTGGATGAATACTCCAGATACACCTGGGTATTCTTTCTCAAAGCCAAAAGTGATGGAACACAGGAAATCATATCCTTTATCAAAAAGATGGAAAACTTAAATGATTGTTCAGTTAAACATTTAAGAAGTGATAATGGCACTGAATTTAGAAATGTTGACCTTGAAAGCTTCTGTGATTCAAAAGGTATTTCTCAAAACTTCTCTGCACCAAGAACACCTCAACAAAATGGTGTTGCAGAGAGGAGAAATAGAACCTTGATTGAATCAGCAAGGTCAATGCTCATAGATGCTGGTCTTAAGACCTATTTCTGGGCTGAAGCAGTCAACACTGCCTGCTACACTCAGAATAGGTCTCTGATTGTCAAGAGACATGATAAGATAGCCTATGAGGTGTTAAGGGGGAGAAAACCTGATATAAGTTTTCTTCATGTTTTTGGCAGTACCTGCTATGTCTTAAACAAGAGAGATCACTTAGGAAAGTTTGATCCCAAAGCTGATGAAGGTATATTTGTTGGTTACTCAATCATTTCAAAAGCTTTCAGAGTTTATAATAAAAGAAGGGAATGTATTGAAGAATCAATGGATGTTACCTTTGATGAATCTTATGATAAATCACTCACTGATCCAAAAGACTATGAAAATCTTATTTTTAATACTATCGGTGATGACAAGCATGAGATTCATCCATCAGATTCTGAAAGGGAAGATGATGTCCCTGAAGGCGCTTCTGGCTCTACTTTAGCTAAGAATAATTCAGGAACTTCATCTCTGCCTATTAACATCCCATCATGATCATATCATCATCTGCATCAAAATGATAACACTCACTGTCCAATTCAAAGCTTAAACATTAATCATGCTTCTAATGCTGATGTGTCTGGTGGATCATCTCTGGATAATCAAGTCACTGCTGAACCTCAGCGAGTGACTAAATGGACTAGACATATTGATAATCAATTGATTATTGGTGATCCACAATCCAAGGTCCAGACCAGATCAGCAACTGCTAACTTTTGTTTGTTTGTAAGCTTTGTGTCACTGATGGAACCCAAAAAGATTGATGAGTCACTCACTGATCATCACTGGATAGCTGCCATGCAAGATGAGCTATCTCAGTTTGAAAGAAATAAAGTGTGGAAGTTAGTACCTCAAGTATCTGGGAAATCTGTGATTGGAACAATATGGGTGTTCAGAAACAAGATGGATGCTGATGGTGTTGTGATAAGGAATAAGGCCAAACTGGTTGCACAAGGTTACTGTCAGCAAGAAGGAATTGACTATGATGAAACCTTTGCACCAGTTGCTAGGCTTGAAGCAATCAGGATGTTCTTAGCATACGCAGCTCACAAGAAGTTCAAGGTATATCAAATGGATGTGAAAAGTGCCTTCTTGAATGGAAAGCTGCAGGAAGAAGTGTATGTGAAGCAACCACCTGGATTCACTGATCCCAAGCGTCCAGATTATGTCTATAAGCTGGAAAAAGCTTTATATGGACTAAAACAAGCTCCTAGAGCTTGGTAGTACACTCTCTCTACTTTCTTAACTAAATGTGGGTATGTCAGAGGTAAAATTGACAGCACCCTATTTATCAAAAAGGATAAGAGAGATGTCATATTGGTCCAAATTTATGTTGATGATATCATATTTGGGTCTACTAACAATGACTTGTGCAAGGAATTCAGTGACCTCATGACTAAAAGTTATGAAATGTGCATGATGGGTGAACTAACATTTTTCCTTGGTCTGCAAATAAAGCAAACCAAGACTGGTATTTTTATAAATCAAGGAAAATATGTTAAAGATTTATTAAAGAAATTTGAATTCACCAACTACTCATCCCTTGCTACACCAATGTCATCTGCAGTAAAATTACATGCTGACCCTGATGGTAAATCTGTAAACATCACTACTTACAGAGTAATGATCGGGTCACTGCTGTATTTAACTGCTAGTAGACCAGGCATTATGTTTGCTACTTGTCTATGTGCTAGGTATCAAGCTGATCCAAAGGAATCCCATTTGCTCGCTGTCAAAAGAATATTCAGATATCTGAAGGGTACACCAAATCTTGGTCTCTGGTACCCATCTGGTTCAGATTTCTCACTGAAAGGATATTCAGATTCTGATCATGCTGGATGCAAAATGGACAGAAAGAGTTCCTCTGGTAGCTGCCAGTTTCTTGGAGAAAAGCTTGTAAGCTGGTCAAGCAAGAAACAAAATTCCGTCTCGACTTCTACTGCTGAGGCTGAATATGTCGCTGCTGGAGCTTGCACTGCTCAAATTCTGTGGATGAGGAATCAGCTTGCTGACTATGGTTTTGACTTTGGCAATGTTCCAAATAAAATATTTCTTATGCTTCACTATTTGGCTAGCTGATTAGATTAGTATTCTAAGTTGTAATCTGATCATCGAAATCAAATATGAGACATAATATTTATTATATTTTAAGATATAACTTATTTTCATCTCGCTGAGACGTAATGTATCAGCGAAGTTTGTTCTTATTTAATATGGCATTTATTTCGATATATATTCCTTTACATTTAATACATTTTGTATTCAATTTTTAACGATTTATATTCCTAATAAATGCTTTATTAAATATCTGTCACACCCCGCCTCGGCGGAAGGTTGCGAGATGCGACTATCATGAGATCACAACACAAGAATTTCAATGAACGACCTCTACATGAGTCGTTTTAAACATACTTCAGTTTAAATTGTCTTACAGACTTAGACCATTTGTCTTTAAAAAGTTTACAACAATTCCCATAAGTTACAAAATAGTTAGGAGTTTAAGAATTTAAGATCAAAAGCAATGTTCGTCCATGCAAATGTAGTTCCTAACTTCAAAAAGGGTATGCCATCTTCTCAAATAGCAAGCATCTTAATTACCTGAGAATAACATGTAAAAATGGGTCAACATAAAGTTGGTGAGCTCATAGGTTTTAATAGTTGTAAAACATTACCGTGGATCACGAGATTTCAAGTTATATTGCCATTCAACAATATAGTAAAAATTGTATTACTATTGCCATAAGCTCATGAATTGAAACCTTAACATTTAGTGCCTCGCAAGTGTCCTATCCAAACACTAGTAGTTCTCAAATGACAATGCACCCGTTTGACTTATAGTCATGTTGGCGCTACCAACCCGGATGGGGGCGTCAACCCAAATAGATCTATTCATGACATTCACGTTTAAATCCTTAACTAACAATTCATTATAAAGGCCTACATAATGGATAGTGTCAACTCATGCAATACGTAACAGTTTAGTTTGTGTCCACAAAGAAAAGAACATGTATTCTCACCCCAAAAACATGTCAAAACATTTAAAAAAAGAAGTAGGGGCCATGAGACTCACCTTAGTGAGAGAGCGGAAAGTTGCAAGTACTTGTTTGGGTCTCGGTGGGGTTTATGCGTCCTAGATCACATAAAACGTTTAAGTTTAGTCATATGGTATATATATATATATATTAATTCTAATTTTTGTAAAGTTTCATCACCCATAGTTTTAGTTTAAGTGTCACGTTTTATTTAACCATTGACGGGTGCATATACACCCTTTTGAGTGATTCTTAGTAAAAGTCCAACTTATTTCCAGAAACTTCCAGACCAGACCCTTAAATCGGCTTGTAGAGAAGAATGTGTGCATTTCTGGAAAAAGTCTAAAACATGAAAGTTGTAGATCTTTTCAATACACAAATTTCAAAAAAAAATTCATCTTCTAACTCTTCCTAGAACTCAAGTTATGACCATTTTAGTAACCTGTGTTTTTCTAGACAGATTGTGTGTTCTTGTGTATAAATTTATGGAAACGTATTTTAAACTTGTATTTGAACATAATCTTGTAGATGAGCTTGATCACATTGAAAATCAGTAACAAAATGGTAGTCTTTATTTAAATATGCATGGAGTTATGCTCTTGTAAAATGGGGTATACGAATCGGCCACAACATGCGCAATAGTTTCGTATGGGCTGTTTGGAGGTCGAATACTCCATGTTTTTGAGTGAGACCACTTGGGTTTGAACGCTAATACATAAAAGTAATTTCAGTAGTAAAATGGTGGTATTTTGTTAAGTATACACGGATTTATGACCTCACAAAGTGAGATATAGAAATCTGGACAGATTGCATGGGTAAGTGTGGGTCAGGATTTCAAGTCATAGACTACCATCCTAACACATAGGCACTAATCATTGTTTAGCCCTTTTCCCACATGCAATTTCCATCATTTTTCTACAGATTTTGAGTATATTACAAGCATGATATTCTTGAAAGATTTTGTAGGTATGTAATAAGTAAAATTTACATCTTTCAACTTGATATAGGTTTGATCATGGATTATCACTTATCTTTAACACATGATTATGTGCAAAGTGATAATCTACAAACATCAAGTCATTTTTGTAGGCTTAGCCATACTTTTCAATACTTCAAATAAAAAGAAAATGGAGATGAAGATGAGTAATAAAATGCATGTTTACATCTATTTTGTAGGCATAGCCATACATAAGAATCACAATAACACAAAATATAAAGATGCATGTATACACATGTAGATTTGTAGGCATAGCCTTACATAAAATCTTACATATGTATGGAACAAAATATAAGATCTTATACATAGATATACATATATTTACATAAGTTTTGTTATTAGTCATCCATGGGTGATGATTCGTAAGAAAAAAAATAGAGATCTTCTTGTAATACCTTACTAATACAAACTAGTATGGAACTAGCTTGTACTTGGTACATGGAGGTGCTTCTAAGATGGTGGTTTGTGGTGGTTTTTGATGGTGAAGTATGGCTGATTTTTGGGAGAGAAAATGGAAGAGAAGAGAGTGTTTTTGAAGAGAGAAAAGTGTGTGGGTGTGTAAAATGAAAAAGGGTTAGAATGAGGTTCTTTAAATAGGAGAAATGAGGGGGGGGGGGGGGGGGGGAAGGGGAGGGGGTGGCCGGCCATGGGGGGGGAGAGGAAGAGTCTTGGTGGTGATTGGTGGAGAAATGGTGGTGATTAAATGGGTAATTAATTGTTTTAATTAATTAAATTAGTTTTATTTAATTAAATTAAAATTAAAATCAGATTTTTGTTTATAATTTAATTAAGTTTTATATAATTTAATTATAAGTATTTATTTAATTACTATGTTGTATTTCATGCAAAGGTGGTGGTTTGTTACTTTCATGCAAGTAAGTGTACTTATCACTATATTATTGTTTCACACATACTTATATATATATATATAAGTATATATATATATATATATATATATATATATATATATATATATATTAGGGTTTACTAGATGAATTAATAAACATAAACGTAAGCACTTTGTCACATTATATGCATCCACGGATAAACGCTTGTTTAGTGTCAGGTTGTAACGATAAGACGCCTAAATTCAATGTTATTTAATTATAGGCATTAATTCACTAAAATTATAGTTTAACTAAAACTAAAAAAAAAAAATTGCCTCTAAGTTTATTACCTGAGCGGAGTTGAATCATAGATTTTTGCCGGTTGTCACATTCTCCCCCTATTAAAAGAATTTCGTCCCGAAATTTAGTTCGTGACCTCGGTTGGTGCAGGGTTTGAGAATAAGTGGGGATACTTGCGACGGATTTGATCCTCGCGCTCCTAGGTGAATTCCGGACCTCGTTTCGAATTCCACCTAACCTTTACAATGGGTATACGACTCTGCTTCAAGGTCTTTATCTCTCGGTCCATGATCTCGATTGGTTCTTCGACAAAATGCAATTTCTCATCGATTTGTACTTCTCCGACTGGTATGACAAGTGATTCGTCTGATAAACACTTTTTCAGATTTGACACATGAAACGTGTCATGTACATTACTGAGTTCTTGAGGCAACTTAAGTTTGTATGCAACTGGACCAATTCTCTCCAGTATTTCGAATGGTCCAACATATCTAGGGTTTAGCTTTCCTCGTTTCCCAAAACGGACTACGCCTTTCCAAGGCGACACTTTCAACATGACTCTATCCCCAATTTGAAATTCTAACGGTTTGCGCCTCGTATCTGCATAACTCTTTTGGCGGTCACGGGCTGCCTTCAGTCTATTTTGGATTTGCACAATCTTCTCGGTCGTTTCGTGTATAATCTCTGGACCAAGGAGTTGACTATCTCCCACCTCAGTCCAACATACAGGCGATCGACACTTTCGTCCATAAAGTGCTTCGAATGGGGTGGCCCATATGCTAGTGTGATAACTGTTGTTGTAAGAGAACTCGCATAATGGCAGGTGGTTCTCCCAGCCACATCCAAAGTCGATAACACATGCGCGTAACATATCTTCTAGGGTTTGAATTGTCCTTTTGCTTTGGCCATCTGTCTGAGGGTGGTATGCGGTACTCATATCCAAGCGAGTACCTAGAGCTTTTTGGAGTAATTGCCAAAACCTAGAGGTGAAACGGCTATCTCGATCAGAGATAATCGAGATGGGCACCCCGTGCCTTGTCACCACCTCCTTCAAGTAAATCCTAGTTAATCTTTCCATTGTGTCGGTCTCCTTGATTGCTAGAAAGTGGGCGGATTTTGTCAGGCGATCAACAATTACCCAAATTGTATCACAACCATTTGCTGTCTTAGGAAGCTTAGTAATAAAGTCCATTGTTATTTGCTCCCACTTCCATTGGGGTATTTCGGGTTGTTGCAATAGACCTGATGGTTTCTGATACTCGACCTTTACCTTGGCACACGTCAAGCATTTACTAACATAGGTGGCCACCTCAGCCTTCATGTTAGGCCACCAATACAAGTCCTTAAGCCCATGGTACATCTTGTCAGCACCCGGATGGATGGAATACCTGGATTTATGTGCCTCGTCCATTACCAACTTCCTCAAGTTACCAAAACTTGGTATCCATATGCGATTTATATAATATCGGATTCCATCGGACTTGACCTCAATTTGCTTATCCATACCGCGTTGAGATTCACCCTTTACATTCTCCTCCTTGATTGCCTCGAGTTGAGCATCACGAATTTGAGAGGTAAGGTTCGTATGAATGGTCATGCCTAAAGCCCTAACTCGTAGTGGTTTCATCCGTTCTTTTCTGCTCAAAGCATCAGCTACAACATTTGCCTTGCCCGGGTGGTAACGAATTTCGCAATCGTAATCACTGAGCAATTCAACCCACCTACGCTGTCTCATGTTCAGATCCTTTTGATCGAAAATGTGCTGAAGGCTTTTATGATCTGTAAACACGGTACACTTTGTACCATAAAGGTAATGCCTCCAAATCTTGAATGCAAACACCACTGCTCCCAATTCCAGGTCATGGGTTGTGTAGTTTTTCTCATGCACCTTAAGTTGACGAGAAGCATAAGCTATGACCTTCTCCTTTTGCATTAACACACATCCTAGCCCTTGTCGCGATGCATCGCAAAAGACTACAAAATTTTTGGTTCCCTCCGGCAATGATAATACTGGTGCGCTACAAAGTTTTTGCTTCAACAATTGGAAAGCTTCCTCCTGCTCATCACTCCAATTATACTTTGCTATTTTCTGAGTTAGCAGTGTCAAGGGTTTGGCTATTTTAGAAAAATTCTCGATGAATCGTCTATAGTAACCAGCAAGACCTAAGAATTGCCGTACTTCTGTTGGGGTTCTAGGCATCTCCCAATTTTTGATAGCCTCAATCTTGGCAGGGTCGACATGTATTCCTTGACTATCAATAACATGTCCTAGAAATTGCACTCTTCGTAACCAAAATTCACACTTTGAGAACTTAGCATACAACTCCTCCTTTTTAAGCAACTCCAAGATTGATCTCAAATGCTTTTCATGGTCCTCTTTTTTCTTCGAATAGATCAAAATGTCATCGATGAATACGATGATGAACTTATCTAAGTACGGTTTACACACGCGGTTCATGAGGTCCATGAATACAGCCGGTGCGTTAGTAAGACCGAACGGCATTACTTGGAACTCGTAATGACCATACCGAGTCCTAAATTCCGTCTTTGGGATGCTTTCTTCTCCGACTCTCAACTGATGATACCCCGATCGTAGGTCAATTTTTGAGTAAAAACTCGAGCCTTGCAGCTGATCGAATAAGTCGTCAGTTCTAGGGAGTGGGTAATGGTTCTTCACGGTTAGTTTATTCAATTCCCGGTAATCGATGCACATTCTTAAGGATCCATCCTTCTTTTTCACAAATAAGACGGGAGCTCTCCAGGGTGAGGAACTTGGTCGGATAAACCCTTTATCTAAAAGCTCTTGTAGTTGACTTGACAACTCTTGCATTTCGGAAGGGGCTAATCGATATGGTGCTCGGGCAATGGGTGCCGCACCAGGCACCAAGTCGATATGAAATTCCACTTGCCGGGTTGGTGGTAGTCTAGGCAAGTCTTCAGGGAAAACTTCGAGAAAATCCCGTACGATAGGGACATCCTCAAGTCGTCTCTCTTCCGGTTTCTCCTCTACAACATGAGCTAAGATTGCTTGGTACCCTTTTCTTAGGTACTTCTGTGTTTTCATGCACGATATGATGTTCAATCTCGTTCCACTCTTTTCTCCTTGTATTATTAAAGTTGCTCCGCTAGAGAGGGGTATGTGGACAATCTTATCATAGCATACTATTTCGGCACGATTCTTGGACAGCCAATCCATGCCAACGATGACGTCAAAGCTTCCTATTTTGACGGGTATCAAATTTATGGGAAAGATTTCGCTTGCTAAGTTTAGGGAACAGTTTCGAATTATGCTATCAGCTTCAATTAATTTACCATTAGCTAACTCTACCGTGTATTTAGTGTCTAAGGCAGTTGGGGTGATATCAAGTAAGGGGCTAAACTCGTTAGACACGAAACTCTCATCAGCACCGGTATCAAATAAGACTGAAACAACCTTGTCATTTAGGAGAAACGTACCCGTGACTAGGTTGGGATCTTAGCGTGCTTCATTGGTATTGATCACGAATGCTCTGCCGCGCGCCGCATTGTTATTCTGATTTTTCAGCTTCGGACAATCCTTTTTAAAGTGTCCAGCACTCCCGCACCCGTAGCATGTGTTTGGAGTGTTAGTGTTGGCGACAGGTGCAGGGCTCTGACAATCCTTGGCTTGATGGCCAGGCTTCTTACATCTCCCACATGCGTTGCTACAGGGACCTTTGTGGTGAAGGTTGCAACGCTTACAATATGGTTTGTTTCCAGCATAACCTTTCTTAGCATCTGGCCCTGCAGCATAAGCCCTAACTGT
Source organism: Pseudognaphalium luteoalbum (assembly GCA_963422505.1). NCBI lineage: Eukaryota > Viridiplantae > Streptophyta > Magnoliopsida > Asterales > Asteraceae > Pseudognaphalium > Pseudognaphalium luteoalbum. The sequence goes on from OY730195.1 coordinate 74,718,495, forward strand.
CTCGGTCTTCTTATTATGTTGTTGGCTGGTGTTTCCCCTAGAACTTTCCTCCCATTTCCTTTTACCATCAGAATTCTTATCAACATTTCCCCTTTCCAATGCCCCACGTCGCACAATTTGATCCATTAAACTGTGTGCCATGTGGACGACATCGTGGATCGTATTGGGCTTGGATGAAGTTACATTTCCTTGGATTTGGGAGGGAAGTCCCCAGATATAACGTTCAATTCTCTTGTAATCGGGAGTGACCATAGATGGGCAAAGAAGTGCCAATTCATGGAATCTCCTTGTATATCTAGCTACATCAGCCCCAATGACAACCAGATTCCAAAATTCTACCTCCAACTTCTATAGTTCATTCCGAGGAAAGTACTCTTCCGTCATCATTTTCTTAAGATCTTCCCAAGAAATCTGATAAGCAGCATCAATGCCCACCGAATGGGCGTATGAATTCCACCATGATAACGCACCATCTTGAAGGGTGCATGTTGCACACTTAACCTTACAATCTTCCTTGCAGTTGCTAATACGGAAAACTGACTCTAGCTTCTCAAACCACCGAACCAAACCGACAGCTCCTTCGGTTCCATTGAAGTGATGGGGTTTGCAATTCGAAAAGTCCTTATAGGTGCATTCTCGGGTTACATTCCCCGAACCTCCTCCGGTTTCATTCCTTCTATCGGTTCTTTCGTTTCCATCATTCCTCTCAGTCCTTTGGGTGGCGATTGCCTCAGCTACTCTTTGTGCTACAAGTCGCTCGATAGGTGCATTACTCATCGTGGATGTTCTCTTGGGTGGCATGTTTCTTGAAATTACAAAGCACAACAAGACAATGAGATACTATTCAAGATAGAACTTTATCATGCGTGTAAGGAATAAATAAGTACAAACCACACAACCAAAGTCACAAGATAGTAAGATTAATAACCCAACAAGAGCATAAACTTAGTCAAAATACTTGATTCATTGTTCACAAAAACAGGCCGGGAATGAAACATCCGGGAAAATACAAGCAAATCCATAAATTTATCCTCTAGGCACAACCCGCCATAGTAGGTTAGAAATCGAAATGAAACTATCCGCGAAACTGGCCCAAAAGTGCACTAACATGTCCCAAACTATGCTCCATCGCGGACATACGCTGCTCTGACCTAGTCGCGCGCTCTTCCGCTAATTCAGCGCGCCTTTCGCTGTGCTCCACCCGTCGGCGTAACTCAGTGACCTCCTCTCGAAGTATCTTGATGTCGTCATCAGCACGGTAAACCGAGTAGTCCATGTTACCGATCCTCCTCTCAACTTCCGAAACTTGTGCCTGTATGAGTTCCACTTTATCGGAACGTGACTCATCCTGGTCGTACTCCAACTGATTAAGTCTCCTCTCCTGATCAACCAAACGTGCTACCACAACGAGGATAGTGTGATGTACAGGCTCCAAAGTAAGAGAGGGTATGGGTGTAGTGGTGGAGGGCTCCCCAACCTCTAGTGTCTCGGGTATCCCTTCTTCTCTTCTCCAAGACTGAATCTGCTCCTGCATCCAAGTCCACTTGCGGGATCGCACTCGCCTAGTAGTAGTGTTGGTAGTCCCGGTAGGGGGAATGGAGGGGGTCTCAGTAGGGGGGATGGAGAATGTCTCAGTCAAAGGTGGGAACACGGTTATCCGAGGGGTACGCATCAATCGTGGTCCCCCGGGGCGGAATGATCGGAGTGAAGAGGCTGGTTTTGGTTGGGTAGAGGGAGCAGGGGCAGTCTTAGTAGGTATGAAAGGGGAGGGATGGGATTCTTTGGAATCGGACTTGTCCTCAGTAGGCTCGGACTCTTCCTCCATTGGCTCGGTCTCATCCTCAAATGGCTCAGTCTCATTGGAGGAACCCGTCTTTTCAAGTTGGGTAGCGGACACAGGCACGAATGAGGGTGACTTAAGCGAGGTGAGGAGGCATGCAGCCGTCTCGGAGTCATCGTCGGAAACGACTTGGACAGGGCTATTAGGGTTCGACATACTCTGTCATATAAGATAATAGTATATAAATAGGGAGTATATAAAATAAGTAATTATTTAACATGTATGTACTAACTTAACAATTAACATGTAATAAGCATGCATGGAACCACATTCGGTAAGTAGGCAAGGATGTATGGATTTAATAATTAGCAAGTACACCTAAAGGTCCTTATTCTAGTCATGGCTATAGTCTAGGCCCACTAATGCAACCTAGTTCACTATAACCTTTGGCTCTTATATCAATCTGTCACACCCCGCCTCGGCGGAAGGTTGCGAGATGCGACTATCATGAGATCACAACACAAGAATTTCAATGAACGACCTCTACATGAGTCGTTTTAAACATACTTCATAAAAGTTTAAATTGTCTTACAGACTTAGACCATTTGTCTTTAAAAAGTTTACAACAATTCCCATAAGTTACAAAATAGTTAGGAGTTTAAGAATTTAAGATCAAAAGCAATGTTCGTCCATGCAAATGTAGTTCCTAACTTCAAAAGGGGTATGCCATCTTCTCAAATAGCAAGCATCTTAATTACCTGAGAATAACATGTAAAAATGGGTCAACATAAAGTTGGTGAGCTCATAGGTTTTAATAGTTGTAAAACATTACCGTGGATCACGAGATTTCAAGTTATATTGCCATTCAACAATATATATATTGTATTACTATTGCCATAAGCTCATGAATTGAAACCTTAACATTTAGTGCCTCGCAAGTGTCCTATCCAAACACTAGTAGTTCTCAAATGACAATGCACCCGTTTGACTTATAGTCATGTTGGCGCTACCAACCCGGATGGGGGCGTCAACCCAAATAGATCTATTCATGACATTCACGTTTAAATCCTTAACTAACAATTCATGATAAAGGCCTACATAATGGATAGTGTCAACTCATGCAATACGTAACAGTTTAGTTTGTGTCCACAAAGAAAAGAACATGTATTCTCACCCCAAAAACATGTCAAAACATTTAAAAAAAGAAGTAGGGGCCATGAGACTCACCTTAGTGAGAGAGCGGAAAGTTGCAAGTACTTGTTTGGGTCTCGGTAGGGTTTATGCGTCCTAGATCACATAAAATGTTTAAGTTTAGTCATATGGTATATATATATATATATTAATTCTAATTTTTGTAAAGTTTCATCACCCATAGTTTTAGTTTAAGTGTCACGTTTTATTTAACCATTGACGGGTGCATATACACCCTTTTGAGTGATTCTTAGTAAAAGTCTAACTTATTTCCAGAAACTTCCAGACCAGACCCTTAAATCGGCTTGTAGAGAAGAATGTGTGCATTTATCGAAAACGTATAAAACATGAAAGTTGTAGATCTTTTCAATACGCAAATTTCAAAAAAAAATTCATCTTCTAACTCTTCCTAGAACTCAAGTTATGACCATTTTAGTAACCTGTGTTTTTCTAGACAGATTGTGTGTTCTTGTGTATAAATTTATGGAAACGTATTTTAAACTTGTATTTGAACATAATCTTGTAGATGAGCTTGATCACATTGAAAATCAGTAACAAAATGGTAGTCTTTATTTAAATATGCATGGAGTTATGCTCTTGTAAAATGGGGTATACGAATCGGCCACAACATGCGCAATAGTTTCGTATGGGCTGTTTGGAGGTCGAATACTCCATGTTTTTGAGTGAGACCACTTGGGTTTGAACGCTAATACATAAAAGTAATTTCAGTAGTAAAATGGTGGTATTTTGTTAAGTATACACGGATTTATGACCTCACAAAGTGAGATATAGAAATCTGGACAGATTGCATGGGTAAGTGTGGGTCAGGATTTCAAGTCATAGACTACCATCCTAACACATAGGCACTAATCATTGTTTAGCCCTTTTCCCACATGCAATTTCCATCATTTTTCTACAGATTTTGAGTATATTACAAGCATGATATTCTTGAAAGATTTTGTAGGTATGTAATAAGTAAAATTTACATCTTTCAACTTGATATAGGTTTGATCATGGATTATCACTTATCTTTAACACATGATTATGTGCAAAGTGATAATCTACAAACATCAAGTCATTTTTGTAGGCTTAGCCATACTTTTCAATACTTCAAATAAAAAGAAAATGGAGATGAAGATGAGTAATAAAATGCATGTTTACATCTATTTTGTAGGCATAGCCATACATAAGAATCACAATAACACAAAATATAAAGATGCATGTATACACATGTAGATTTGTAGGCATAGCCTTACATAAAATCTTACATATGTATGGAACAAAATATAAGATCTTATACATAGATATACATATATTTACATAAGTTTTGTTATTAGTCATCCATGGGTGATGATTCGTAAGAAAAAAAATAGAGATCTTCTTGTAATACCTTACTAATACAAACTAGTATGGAACTAGCTTGTACTTGGTACATGGAGGTGCTTCTAAGATGGTGGTTTGTGGTGGTTTTTGATGGTGAAGTATGGCTGATTTTTGGGAGAGAAAATGGAAGAGAAGAGAGTGTTTTTGAAGAGAGAAAAGTGTGTGGGTGTGTAAAATGAAAAAGGGTTAGAATGAGGTTCTTTAAATAGGAGAAATGAGGGGGGGGGGGGGGGGGGAAGGGGAGGGGGTGGCCGGCCATGGGGGGGGAGAGGAAGAGTCTTGGTGGTGATTGGTGGAGAAATGGTGGTGATTAAATGGGTAATTAATTGTTTTTATTAATTAAATTAGTTTTATTTAATTAAATTAAAATTAAAATCAGATTTTTGTTTATAATTTAATTAAGTTTTATATAATTTAATTATAAGTATTTATTTAATTATTATGTTGTATTTCATACAAAGGTGGTGGTTTGTTACTTTCATGCAAGTAAGTGTACTTATCACTATATTATTGTTTCACACATACTTATATATATATATATATAAGTATATATATATATATATATATATATATATATATATATATATATATATATATTAGGGTTTACTAGATGAATTAATAAACATAAACGTAAGCACTTTGTCACATTATATGCATCCACGGATAAACGCTTGTTTAGTGTCAGGTTGTAACGATAAGGCGCCTAAATTCAATGTTATTTAATTATAGGCGTTAATTCACTAAAATTATAGTTTAACTAAAACTAAAAAAAAAAAATTTTCCTCTAAGTTTATTACCTGAGCGGAGTTGAATCATAGATTTTTGCCGGTTGTCACAATATCTCATGGGACCTCGAAAAGGTACACTTTTTCTGACACCTCGTATACCTTTCCGGCATACCACTCCCATCACCATTTAATGTTACCACTCACCACCATCATCACCCTACTCCCCTATCATCAACCACCACTTTTTGACCACGTACGTACTCGTTTTGACCACATAATCTGTACATCAGTAACCCTATAAAAGCAGAGACTCATCTTCCTTTTCATTCTTTACGCTTTCTTATTTTCAAAACTTCATCTTTTTCATTTTCTCTGCAAAAATTCTAAAATTCTAAATCTTCTTTCATTTATTAAAAAATGGCTAGAACTAAGTTTTTCAACAATGCTAACACACCGACCCCAGAGATTAAAGCTCTTCGAGCCTCTGCGGTCAGTGAGATGCTTGTTGTTACAGTTCCCAAATCTAACTATTTGGGAAATGTAACCTGCCCTAAACCAGAGTATGCGGAGGTGATAAACTTTCTTAAAAATCACTTTATCCTCCCTGCTCTTACCTTGTCTCCTGGGGAAATAAACCCAGAATGGCTCAGTGAGTTCTGGTATACCTGCACTCACTCTGTCGTCTCTGGTGTTTCACAACTCCAGGGTTTTATAGACAATGGTACCCATCCCATCACCATAACTGCCAACACCATCCGGTCCATTTTACAACTCCCGACCTATGAGTCGTACGAGTCGCTGCCAGAGAGCGACGTAGCCAAACAAGGCCTCCTCGATCTTACTGAGATTGAGTGTAAATACTCAGTCGATGGCAGTGGCAACCGTAAGTACTCTACGGTCCACAAAACAAAAATGGATGGTGTTTGGAATGCCATTTTCACCAATTTTATTCAATCTTTGGGTACAAAATCAGGGAGTTATGATCAATTCAGCTCCCTGGAGGCCCAGATCAGTTGGTCACTGGTCAACTCTCTACGAGTTGACTATGAAAGTGTGATCTTCAATGAACTGATCACCAAAGTCGCTGAGCCTGCCAGGGCCAAATATGTACCCTACCCTAGGTTTCTCTCACTGATCTTCAGGGATCAGTTTGATGCCTATGATAGGGCATCTTTTCAAGGTTTTGAGCCGTCCCTGGTAGGATCTTAAATCTTTGCCAAACCAGCGACTGCGGTGTTACCTGCTTTTATGAAACACCCGGGGATCCTTGCACCCCAGCCTGTAACTTCTGTACATATGTCAGTTGCTGCCCCCCCATCCACCACGTCACTGAACACACCCCCAGTGACTACTGTTGGTCAACCACCACTCAAGAAACCACCAACTGCTCCCAAGAAAAAATCAAAATTAGGGTCCCTGACATTAAAGGATCAGGGACATAGCAAAAAGAAGACATCTACGGATGCCAGTAGTGAATCAGTGACTGTACGTTTAGTTGCTGAGGGCACCACTGCTAAACCCTCAACCTTACCTGCTTCACTGGACTCCCGAAAGTCCAGTGACTCTAAAAAGGGAAAACTACAGACAGCTGCAGTGGATCAAACCAATGTTAGCAGTGATTCGGGTGCATCCCACACCCTCAGATTGAGTCAACCCAACCACTTGTCATCCTCACAAAAGGGTGACATTTCACTCTAAGGGCTAGTGACATCAGTGGGTGATAACACACTCATTGCTAATGTCACACCACTGGCTACAGACCCGGGCCATCTCTCATCTATCACTGCACCGGCTGTTAATGTCTCACCACTGACCCATGGTGAGATACATGTCGCTACCTCTATTTCCAATGAACCACCAGCTAAATCACAAGCTGATGATGTGGAAATCATGCCCATGGACACCTCAGAGGACACCCAACCCATTCCACTACCCACATCTAACTCTCCTATCAGAGAGCTTACCCCCACCTTCTTCTCCAGTGACAACATCCAAGTCACTGCTGCTGGTCAGAACACACCCCCTGATCATGTAGCCCAGTCTACACCTACCCCCATTATTATTACCCAAACTACTCCCACAAACACCTCCACCCACTCCATATCAGATCAGATACTGATGGAGTACATTGCCCAATCCCAAACCCAGATTAAGATGCTCACTGAAGACCGTGAGGCACTTATTGGCAATGTCTCTGTCTTACAGAAAGCCGTTACTGCTCTTACTGATGTATACAACTCCATTGAACCATGGAGCACATCTGTCAGTGAAAGGGTACAAACTGTAGCTGATGCTAGTGCTGCAATAAACCATGTAGTCATTGAGCTAGCCTCCACCTCCACCACAAACTTTACCACTCATGCCACTACCATTGCCCAACTCACCACCAACCAAAATGACTTGGCTATCTCTGTATCCAACTACCTTTTCAACACTGACAAAGTTATCAAGGTGCTTCCACAGGTTGTTTCATAGCTTACACAGACTAGAGCTGAGGTCGCTGCCCTGCGAGAGGAAAATGCTGCCTTCACTGAACAGATTCTTAGGGCAGTAGATCAGTTTGAACGAACCAGTCAGGGGGAGAGTGAAGAAGAAGATGACATTTCTGTCTCAGTCTCTGATCCTGAGATGCCCCTTCAAATGACTGATCCGCTGTCAAACAAAGCTCACAGGGACATTGTGCTGAACACCTATGCACTACGCCAATCGATGAGCAACCGGAGTTGGAAGCCCTTGCAGTTGCAGAACTGTATTGGGTTGATATGGAGATAACTACTGATATGGTGGATGTCGCTGAACGCTTTCCCGTGTTCAGTGCTGAAGAGCTCAGGAATTATAATGGGCTGGTACAGCAGTGGGCAGTGGATGAGGCTGCTAGGATAGAGGGTACCTCAGTGAGTCATGAATTGGCTCGCTGGGAGTGGATGAACAGGGAGGTGGTAGATGATGCATCTGATGATGAGGAAGATGATACCATCATGCATGATACTGATGATAATGATGATGACAACAATGATGATGGTCAGGGAGGTGGTCATGGAAATGGTCAGGGCTCAGAAAGTGAAGATGAAGATGATGTAAATATGGAGGATCAGCAACCCATATCATCTGTCATTAAAAGAAAAAGGACCAGTGATACCTTTCCTGCATCTACTCCTCCATCAAAGAAACAACAAGTCAGTGACCCTCAATCACATATTGTCATATCTGAGGTAACTGTACCTTCATCTACACCAGCAACCCAAAACCTACCCTCACCCACAGCAACTAAAACTACACTCACCCAAATTACCACACCTACCTCAGCAACAATAATACCAATCTCCACAGCAACTCCTTCCAACACCACCACTTCAGACACTTCCCCTACAACATGCCTTTCCTCTGACTCAGCCTCAGAAAGCCTCTGTCCTGATGAAACTAAAGAACAACGAATTGCCAGAAAAATAAAGGCAAGACAGGACAGGGAGCAGGAGATGATAATGAAAATAACCTTTCAGGCTAAGTTAAGAGAGGAACAAGAAAGGAAAAGGTTGCTGAAAGAGCAATCAGATGCTGATAGAGCGTACCTACTGGAATTGAGCTCTAAAGATGCAAATGAAAGGGCCAGACTGCTTAAACAAAAGCAAGATCAAGAAGAGTCTGATGCTGCAATTGCCAGGGTACTTGCTGAAATAGAAGAGAGTGAACTAGAGCAACAGAAACTGAAAACATCAGCTAGCAAGAGCTCTAAAAAGAAAGGGGGAGCTGTCAGAACAGCAGTGGATAGAAAATGGGATGAGATAGATAGAAAGAGGTTTGCTGCCCGTATGACAGGGAGATCAAACCCTGCACCTATTACCAAGGTAAAATTGAAGAAGTCTAAGAATCAATCTCAACCTCAGCTACTCATTCAAAGAGGTTCAGAGACTCAAGCCATGCTACTTGATCAAGTATGCAAGCTGCACAGAGAAGAATGGAATGAAATCAGGCTTACTATCAGCCACTCTACAAGTGCAGCTAAAGCTGATGTCCTGAAAGAGATTGATAGGCTATATCAAAAGATGGTGTCACTGCAACTTCTCAGACCAGAAGATATTGTCACATTTGGTGAAGAGATTGTTCAGCCACCAAGCCCAAGGTATAGGTCAGGCACTAGCAGCATCTATCGAATCCCCAACATTTCAAGGTTAAATCTGTCTATCCCTGCTGGTGTGCCAAAGCTTGAAGGACATGAAGTCATTGAGGGGGAGAAGGGTCTGGTATACAGGGACTTAAATGGTGCCCTTAGGTTTCAGAGAGAAGCTGAACTTGAGAAGGTTGATCAAGAACAACTCATACACCTAATCAGGTCAGCTAGCATGCTTCCTACAAATTCAAGAATCAGAAAAGCTATTCTCGATGAAGCCTTGGCAAGAAAATTCAGATACCTGCCCTCCAAAGACAAGTATGAACTTGAAGCTGAGCTTGGCATAGTGAAAGAGGAGGAGATGTGGAGAGATAAATAAATTAGATCTTTTGTAATAGTTAGTTTCTGTAAATATTTATTCAGTGATATAAATGAGGCTTGACACAGAAAATCTACAAGTACAAGTCTCTGGGCGACCAACCTACCGTCAGAGACTAAAAACCTTTCAACAACAAAAATTTACAAGTACAAGTCTCTGAGCAACCAACTTATCATCAGAGACTAAAACTTTCCTGCAACAAGTTTGTTTAAGGGAGCTTTGACTTAAACCATTTAGGGGGAGATTGTTGAGTCACTGATCGCTGAACTCAAGATGGTCACTGATCACAAAGATTAAGGGGGAGTCATTAATCGCTGATAAGTGAAGTCACTGATCATGCTATATGTGCACAGTCTCTGATCTTCTCAATAATGTTCCTTGAAGAAAATGATTCAAGTCAAGCTCCTGTTGCTGAAGTTTATGGTCGCTGTTCATATCTTAAACCAGTAGATGAAGATCTTATCAAGATAAAAGACTCAACTATGTGTGTCGCTGATACTCATCTATCAGCGAGAGTCTCCAAGTCTTCTTGAGTTCTCTCTTCTGCTGAATAAAAGATGTCACTGAAGATTAGCTGTTCAAGTCATTCTTTAGAGCATGTTAGCTCGCATCGAGAATGAGGAGAATTGATGTTTCTATCAGTGACTGCAGCATTAAATGCCGCAGTAAATAAGAAGTTGACATTCGGCGTTATTATGGAGCAGCACGTGTTCCTCGAAACTTGAAAAGAGTAACGTGGAAGCATCTGATTGGTTTATAATACAAGGTGATATTTCCCAAGACAGAATGTCGAACCATGATGTATCACATCTCAACTACCTCACCATTCAAGCAACGACATGTGTCCTTCCAGATCCGGAAATTAAGGATTTCAGCGTCTATAAATAGTGTAGTATGTTGTACTTCATTTTGTGTCGATTGTTTGTATTGTTACTTGTTTGTCAGTAACTAGTTTGTCTAAGATACAAACAACACCAGCGAGTGAACTAGTAGCGTGTTTGTCCACTATTAGTTTACCTCAGCGAGTGAGCAAGTTAGCGTGTTTGTCCACTACTGCTCATCTCCTTTTGTAAGAGCTGTATTGTTTGATTTAGATTAGCTTTGGCTAATCTATTCCGCAATCAACAATAGATAAATTTTATCAATAAAAGAATTTATCTTTCAGCTAGTATTGCATCAGCAACTGAACTGCCTATCTTACTTATATATTTGTGTTCATATTGCTGTCACTTTAATACGGTTAAAAACTTGCTAAACAAGTTAACACATTATAACAGAAAAGTTTTTAATTGTATTCAACCCCCCCTTCTACAATTAACTCACTGTTAACGATTCACAATCACTAACATAATAGTGATTAGGGACTCACACACTGTTTATGCGAAACTAACACAAATCCGTCCATGACATAAATCCGTCAATCCGTCATCAACTACTGTTCATGCGACAATAGCTTATTATCGGATCACTAATCACACAAATCCGTCAATATCAACTACTGTTCATGCGACAATAGTTTATTATCGGATCACTAATCACACAAATCCGTTAATATCAACTATTGTTCATGCGACAATAGTTTATTTTCGGATTACTATTCACGTAAGTGCAATCACGGATGAAATCGTTGTTACTATTGTCGGAAAAACGTTATTCACGCAAGAAATTTCCAGAAAATGAAAAGTGTTGTAAACTCTTCAATTTTAGCTTGTTTTTGCTAAAATTTATATCACTGAGCTCGGAATTCAATTTCTGATACTCGTAACTAATCAATTTGATCTTTTACCGTCAATTTTACAAATCCGTACAATTTTGACGATAAGTTGTAATCAATTCAAAAGATTAAACTAAGATAATCAGATCAAATTCGAATGAATTATGATCACAGAATCACGTACAACAACAAGAGTCTTCAGATTTTGAAAAAGTTCTTCAAATTCAAAGCAAATTGATCATTCAAATCAATCAAACAGTGTCCAATACTTTGAATCAATCAAATGGTATCAACCTGAATTCTTCCGAAACCTTCAAATCAATTAAATACTTCAAATACAAACTCTAGTTCAATCACGCAGCTCTAATTATTATTCGTACGGCTCTGATACCACTTTGATGTGTCGTGGATCACGAATCGCAATTAGAACTTTATATCTTGTGCGGAATACAAGATATATATTAATATATGAACAAGAGAAGAAGAAGTATTCAATATCAAACTTTGCATTTGTATTTCAATAACACACAGAGAATTCTGCGACAATAGGTACAAAAGACTTAGACAAAACTTCAACTAAAAGCCTATATATATAGACTAATCTATGCAACAATACTCAATTCACTTTGACCTAGTCAACTCTGACAATGCTATTGTCGGAATGACTTTTACGACAATGCTATTCACGAATCTCTATTGTCGCAAAAACAAAAACACTTAGACAGATTCTATACATTTCTGTTTTTACAAAAACAAATAAAATCAAGCTTTAGACAATCTTGCTTCAACATCCTCTCGCAATCCCACCTCCCTATCTTCAACCTCCATCCTCTCTAATTCAGCCACCCTTCTTTCTAACCTCTCAATCTCTTCGTTTCTTTTGTTGCATCGCGGCTGCCTCTCATAGCCATCAATTGCCTTCGTGAAGCCAATAGTGTGCCCCACCACCCTTGTCCTTCCAGGGTGCTCTTTTCCTATGACCGTCCATAGAGCATCTTTTCCTTGAGGATCTGGAGCCATATGCAACTCCTCGTCCTTCTTAATCTGTTCAAACCAATAAAAAGATTATGTTCTAATTTTACCCAGAATATTGATTACTAATAGAATTTCAAAGCAAACAAAGGTGATCTTACCAAATCCTTCACAATCGGAACAATACCTTCAGGTATAAACAACTGTCCTTGGCTATTGCGTCCACAGCGAACCCTGATGTACATAAACACCCGCAGACTGTGAACCCTATATAAGCGACCAACAAGAGAGGAGGGATCCAAAACCTTGAGAGCTTCTTTTCTCTCCTTCTTTGTGACAACCGCCAAATTAGAGCTAGTACTTAGTGCCTAATCACTGTGCTAATACATGTAATTAGGATTAATTATGTGTATCATTAAGTTTACTGATACATTTATATATATATATATATATACACACACACATACGCGATTTATTTAAATCGTGCATTTCATCATCGAATGGATTTCGGTACATTCAAATACGGACTTTGGTGAATAATCTATTAAATATTGTGAAATTATTTAATTAACTCATTTTTATTATATATTATTTGGATAATATATCCAAATGCATTTCGTATCGTCTAAAACTAACCGTACACGACAAAAATGCACGAAATGCGCTTGACAAACGAAATAAATCCAAATTATATTTATATAATTCATTATGAAGTATTTTTATAAAATACTTCGAGTACGAACATTACGATTATGTACGCACGAATAAAACTTTTAAAAACGTTACACGAGTTAAATAAGCATACAACTATGCAACGAACGCGAAAATCGAGACCCGACAACATTTTAATAACTTGAAATAGAGTATTTAGAATAATACTTTCAATAAAAACAACACAATTTAAATTGTTAACAAAACACATGTATTAAAACACATAACGATAATTTAACATTTAAACGACCGGGGAAACGAACACTGCACGGAGCGCGAATACATGGGAACAATTTGGAAGACTCCCACATCAAGTGGGGCCCCCCTTGGCCGACCAACACCCCTTCCCCTCCTTTCCTTTTCCCTCCTTCCTTCTTTGACAAACCACAAACACACACACACACACACACTTACTTTTCACTCTCTCTCTCTACCTCCATTTTTCTCTCAACCCTCTCACTAAAAACCCTAATCAAATCCACCATTTTCACCCTCAAATAATCATCATCTTTCAAGACTCGTTTAGGATAAAACGACCACCGCGACATGATCTACACTCCTACCTTTTCGGAATCTTCATCCGACTACTTTGTAAGATCCCAACACTTTCAAAAACTCTTTTATTTTACTTATTTACATGTTTAGTTGTTTATCTAGCAAGATTATGTCCAAATAACTAGTTAAAACTTGTTTTCGAAACATTTGTCGAAAGTTGCGGTTTAGGTCATGTTGATGAAACCGACACTTCGGGTTACTCCCGACACAAACAAATAATTTCTGCACTCTATAAACCCATCTAAGCATTGTGTAAAAGTTTCGAGTCAAACCGGGGTCATTTGACCACAACACACTTGAAAACCCAAACAGCCAGTTATGTCGCAGAAGGGCTAGGCCTTCTGCGACACAAGCCCTTATGTCGCTAAGTATAGGCTACGTCACACATAGTGACACAAGTCACTATGTCGCCAAAAATTGAATATGTCACACATAGCGACACAAGCCACTATGTCGCATCAAATTAGGAATTTCGCAGTAGCGACACAACACTTTATGTCGCATTAAAATGCGGATGTCGCCCATAGCGACACAAAGACCTATGTCGCAGTCCTGACCTGCGATACATGAGCCTATGTCGCATCCAGTGTCGCACCTAGTGTCGCACAAATCAGAACCTTGAAAACATGGATTCTTACTAAGTGTCAACACTTGTAATTTTATCCCTTACAATACCCAAATTCAGCTCGACCCTAGCCAGGGGCTCTGCCCCTTGGACCCCGCCAGGGGTTGCCACCCCTTGGACCCCGCTACTAGGGGCACTGCCCCCGGACCCCGGTCAGCCAGGACTCTAAAATACTTTTCACACTAAGCATTGAATTCTTACCACCACAAAACCTTATACGATGATACTCGTACACGCTATACATATAGTTTGAAAAGCATACAACAAACGTAATGATAATAATACTTTGACAATTATTATTACAACCGTCACCAACGGGCCGTACATGTTTTCAAAACACAAACAAATAATCAAACAAACCAATGTATTTGGACATAACTAGTTGGATGAACAACTAGTATAGGTGATCTTTTGAGATACCTACTCACGTATGAATCAACACGTGTCTTGGACGCCCTCAGGTTACAGTCTACGGACATCATTGCTTGGTTTAGCAACGCACGTTTATTGAGATAAACGCATCAGACTCAGGTGAGTCTCATGGCCCCGCATTTTACTATTTTACTCCTGGGGTGGGAATACATGCTCAGATTTGTTTTACATATGAACACAAGTACAAAACACGATATATTGACTGCATGAGTTGATTTACTAATCATAAAGTCCTCCACCACAGAGTTTGTTAGTATGGATTTAGCGTGAATGTTAGTGTATGGTACCATACGGGATTGACAATCCCTGTCCGGGGTAGTCGCGCTACCTTGACTGTGATGTCAAACGGACACATTATCATTTGTTTACAAGAGTGTAGATTAGGCACTCGCTCGGAGGCACCTCGCTCAGGTCCTTAAAAGCGGATCCTGACCCATCAGTTAAGCTCAAACTATGGATTCATGGCAGTGATATACACATTTATTTGATTAATTTCAAACACATTAGTAAATCTTGTGGTTCATACATTATGTTTATTATTTACACCTGTGAGCTTACCAGCTTTTAGCTGACCTTTTAGCATGTATTCTCAGGTACAACACAGTAGTAGGACTGCTCAGGATATTACTTAGCTCGAGTCACATGCAAACACGGACATCAAGAGATTTTTCTGCATTATTATATTTTGTATAAGTAGTAATGCTATAGAATCGTTCAGATCAGAGTACCGAGCTTGTCTAATCACTATAACTATCGTAAACTTTTATTACAATCAATGTATTTTGTTAAAACGACGCATATAGAGTCGTTCATTATATCTTTGTGCTGTGATTATTGATTAGTAGCACCCCAAGTATGCTTCCGCCAAATAATAAATTTGGGGGTGTTACAGATTGGTATCAGAGCCTAAGGTTATAGTGAACTAGGTTGCATTTAGTGGGCCTAGACTATGAGCGTTAGGCAGTATTTCCTTATTAGGTATGACTGGTTCAGGAATTACATCATACAACTTTAATTTAACATAGCCTGATCAACTATGTACAATTAAGGAAAGATGATGTGAGGTCTGAAATGGTTATGTTGAACAGGAATACACTAGTTGACTCAGACCACGAGAGAAACGGGACCATTACTTGTCTGTGCTAGACACTCTAGGCCTCACTTTCTAAATGTTCTTGTCTTAGAAATGGCAAACACTCCTACTGAAACACCACCTACTTCTTCACGTTCTCATCAACCGAGGTCACAAAACTCACATAGATTTCTAGGAGGACAACTATATCACCTCGAACTAACCCCTATTCCATACCATCTTTTGCAGCCAGGCTAAACCACCATGATCGATGATTTCGCGAAATGGACATAGAGCTGCAGGAGACTCGTGAGAACTGGAGACTCACAGCCCTTGAACGTATCAACCAACTCTCCAAAGATCACGAGAACACTATGGATAACATGGACACACTTCACGACCAGCTGGGAGAAACTATTAAAGCCATGGGAACTGTTCAAAACCAAGTGATCAGTAACCGAAATGAAATCTCTATTCTGCAAGCAAGATTACATCAGTGCGAGACATGCCTGCGGGAAACCGAGCAGGTGCTCAGGATGGTTAGCCGGCTTGCAGAGTCCGTTGACCAACTTACTTCTCTATTGCCACAACTCAATCTGCGTCAAGACTAGTGTAGTCTCTATCTTGTAATCCGTTAGTTACCTATGTTAAAATATATGTAATTCGACCGGATGTAACAATTCCCGGCCTCTTTGTAACTTTAGGTTCTGTAACCTTTTGTAAACTCTGAATTCTGTAATCAATTGAACTTTATATCGAGAAATGATTACTAACCCTAACGTATTATCTTACTTTGTTGATTTTCATGTTGTATATTACCTTTCTATATACATAAGTGTTATATCAAAATCATGTGAAAACGTCTCACTCATCCCTTCCTTGTTTACCCAGTGCCATGCCTCCAAGAAGACACATGTACGGCAATGTTGAATTCGCTCAACTCATTGCCTAGAGTGTGACTCAAGCCTTAGCTGCCCGACAGCCAAGTTCTGGCAGTGAAGACACACTGAATACCAACCCAACAGCCAAACCCTATTCCTACAAGGAATTCCTTAACTGTAAACCCTTGTACTTCAAGGGCACTGAAGGGGCCATCGGACTGATCAGATGGTTCGAAAGGATGGAATCTGTCTTCCGTATCAGCAATTGTACGGAGGATACCAAGGTTAAGTTCTCCACCTGCACCTTTCAGGAAGGTGCTCTCACTTGGTGGAATTCTTATGCCAATTCTGTAGGCATCGACACCGCTTTTCTACTTCCCTAGGAGCATCTGAAAAAGATGCTCACGAAGGAGTACTGTCCCAATGAAGAACTCCAGAAATTGGAGGAGGAGTTCTGGCGCTTATCGGTTTAGGGAACCGACATCATTGGTTATACCACCAGGTTCCAACAACTTGCTTTGCTCTGCCCATCTATGGTAGACCCCGAGCACAAACGCATCCAGAGGTACATTCACGGTCTCCAGGAAAATATCCAGGGGAACGTCGCCTCCTCCCGACCAGCAACCATTCAGAGTGCCATCCGCTTGGCACATGAACTTATGGCAATGATTGTCAGTCGTGAAACACCCGCTCCATCTTCCAACAACAACAACAAGAGAAAATGGACTGACAGCCACAACAACCAAAATAAGAAACCCGACACCATCAAGGCCTACACTTCCAACACTTAACCCAAGCGGGGTTACACGGGGACAAATACCTTTTGTTCCAAGTGCAACCACCATCATGACGGTCCTTGTGGTAATCCTTGCAACAACTGCAAGCGGTACGGGCATCTTCCCAAGGACTGCCGATCTCCCAAGAACAACAACAACAATGCCAACAACAACACCAACACCAATCAACCTCGAGCCTGTTAAGAATGTGGAGACACCGGACACTTCAGGAATGATTGTCCGAAACGCAAGAACAAGGGGAACCAGAACAATGCACGAGGTAGAGCTTTAGTACTTAACTCTAAGGACGCCCGTCAAGACCCTGATGTGGTCATGGGTATGTTCCTTATCAACAATTTATCTGCTTCTGTTATGTTTGATACTGGTGCTGACAAGAGTTTCATATCGAACGAGTTCAGCCCACTACTTGATATTACACCTGTTGCATTAGATACTTTATATACTATAGAGCTAGCTAATGGCAAACTAATCGAGGCTGATAGTGTATTACCTGATTGCACTTTAACCCTCGCAAACGAACTTTTCCCCATCAACCTCATACCCGTCGAGATCGGAAGTTTCAACATCATTGTTGGCATGGACTGGTTGTCCAAGCATCGAGCTGAAATCATTTGTTACGACAAGATCATTCGTATTCCTCTCATCACCGGTGGAACTTTAATCATACAAGGGGAGACCGATGGGACGAGATTAAATATTATCTCACGCATGAAAACCCGTAAGTATTTGGGAAAAGGGTATCCGGCAATCCTCGCGCATATTATGGAGAAAAAGTTAGAGGAGAAGCGACTCGAGTATGTTCCCATCGTTCGAGACTTTCCAGAAGTCTTTCCCGAAGAACTGCCTGGTCTACCACCACCAAGACAGGTCGAGTTCTCCATCGATCTTGTGCCCGGTGCAGCACCCGTGGCATGAGCACCTTATTGTTTAGCCCCATCCGAGCTTCAGGAGTTGTCTGCTCAATTACAGGAACTCCTAGATAAGGGATTCATCCGACCGAGTTCTTCGCCTTGGGGAACTCCGGTCTTATTCGTGAAAAAGAAATATGGTTCTTTCAGAATGTGTATCGACTACCGTGAACTCAACAAACTTACCATCAAGAACCGTTATCCACTCCCCCGTATTGATGACCTGTTTGACCAACTCCAGGGGTCGAGTTTTTTTTTCGAAAATTGATCTACGGTCAGGCTATCATCAACTCCGAGTTCGTACTCTGATATTCCAAAAACTGCTTTCCGAACTCGCTACGGGCATTACAAGTTTCAAGTGATGCCATTCGGTTTAACGAACGCACCGGCTGTATTCATGGACCTTATGAACCGAGTGTGCAAACCATATATCGACAAATTTATCATTGTATTCATCGATGACATCCTCATTTACTCGCGCAACGAACAAGAACATGCGCAGGATCTCAAAACCATCCTAGAACTACTCAGACACGAGGAGTTATACGCCAAATTTTTTAAGTGTGAGTTCTGGATGAAAACCTTTCAATTCCTTGGATACGTGATTGACAATCAAGGAATTCATGTTGATCTTTCAAAAATCAAGGCTATCAAGTGCTGGCAAGCACCTACTATGCCAACCGAAGTACACCAATTCTTGGGTCTTGCTGGGTACTATCGGGGTTTCATTGAAAAAATTTCAAAAATAGCCCAACCTCTCACCACACTAACTCAAAAAGACAAGAAGTTTGACTGGACAGATAAACAAGAGTCAGTTTTCCAACTTCTAAAACAAAAGCTTTGCAGTGCTCCTATTCTATCATTACCCGAAAGCAACGATGACTTCGTGGTATACTGCGATGCTTCCCACCAAGGTCTTGGTTGCGTGTTGATGCAACGAGACAAGGTCATTGCCTATGCCTCCCGCCAGCTGAAAATTCCCAAAAAGAACTACACTATCCATGACTTCGAACTTGGAGTTGTCATATTCGCTCTCAAAATCTGGAGACATTATCTTTACGACATTAAATGCACAATCTTTATCGACCACAAAAGTCTCCAGCACATATTCGATCAGAAAGATTTCAACATGAGGCAACGTCGATGGGTCGAGTTGATCACCGATTACGATTGCGAAATCAAATACCATCTAGGGAAGGCAAATGTTGTTGCCGATGCCCTCAGTCGAAAAGAATGATCAAAACCACTTCGAGTCCGAGCTCTCAGTAAGACTATTCATAACGACCTAAACATTCAAATTCTCACCGCTCAACTCGAAGCCTTGAAACCTGAAAACATCAAAAGTGAAGCCTTGCGATGCATGGATAAACAGTTTGACATCAAACCTAACGGAGTTAGGTACTTCTCTGACCGAATCTGGTTACCTAGTTTTGGAAACCTTCGGGACTTGGTGATGGACAAAGCCCACTAGTTCAAATATTCTATACATCCTGGATTTGATAAGATGTATCATGGCATCATAGAACTATACTGGTGGCCTAACATGAAAGCTGACATCGCCACGTATGTCAGCAAATGTCTTACTTGTTCCAAAGTCAAAGCTGAATACCAAAAACCTTCCGGCTTGGTACAACAACCGGAAATTCCCTAGTGGAAATGGTAGCAGATCACCATGGATTTCATTACCAAACTCCCAAAAACATCGAGCAATTGCGATACCATTTGGGTGATCGTCGATCGTCTCACCAAATCAGCTCATTTCCTCTCCATCAAAGAAACCGATAAATTGGAACACCTCACACGAATCTATCTAAAAGAGATTGTATCCCGACACGGCATTCCCATCTCAATTATCTCAGATAGAGATAGTCGTTTCACATCCCGCTTTTGGCAGTCACTTCAGAAATCATTGGGTACCCATCTGGATATGAGTACCACATACCATCCACAAACTGATGGCCAAAGCGAATGAACCATACAAACACTGGAAGACATGCTACGAACCTGCGTAGTTGACTTCGGTGCAAACTGGGAACATCATCTACCATTGTGCGAATTTTCGTGCAACAACAGCTATCATACCAGTATTGGAGCTGCACCTTTCGAGGCACTGTACGGTCATAAGTGCCGATCACCTATTTGTTAGACCGAAGTGGGAGACAGCCAACTCACTGGCCCAGAAATCATTCACGAAACCACCGAAAAGATCATTGGTATACAAAGCAGACTCAAAGCCTCGCGTGATCGTTAGAAAATTTACGCCGACATGAGACGCAAAAATCTTGAGTTCCAAGTTGGGGATCGAGTATTCTTGAAAGTATCATCTTGAAAAGGTGTCATCCGCTTTGGCAAATGCGGGAAGTTAAATCCCAGGTACATTGGACCTTTTGAGTGGCATATCGGTTGCAGCTACCACCCGAGCTTAGCAGCGTGCATCCCACATTTCACATTTCTAACCTGAAGAAATGTCTGTCTGATGAGACACTCATTATTCCCCTTGACGAAATCCATATCGATGATAAACTTCATTTCGTCGAGACCCTAGTGGAATCATGGACCGTGAGGTCAAACAGTTGAAACAAAGTCGTATTCCCATGATAAACAAAGTGGTATTCCCATAGTTAACAACCGGGGAAACGAATACCGCACGGAGCGCAAATACAGGAGAACAATTTGGGAGACTCCCACCTCAAGTAGGGGGCCCCCTTGGCCAGCCCACACCCCTTCCCCTCCTTTCCTTTTCCCTCCTTCCTTCTTTGACCAACCACAAACACACACACACTTACTTTTCTCTCTCTCTCTCTCTACCTCCATTTTTCTCTCAACCCTCTCACTAAAACCCCTAATCAAATCCACTATTTTCACCCTCAAATAATCATTATCTTTCAAGACTCGTTTAGGATAAAACGACCACCGCGACACGATCTACACTCCTACCTTTTTGGAATCTTCATCCGACTACTTTGTAAGATCCCGACACTTTCAAAAACTCTTGTAATTTATTTATTTACATGTTTAGTTGTTTATTGTTGGTGCATTTTGTGTGTCATTCACTTGGTCAACATTTGTACTTGTCAAAGTCAATTAGTCTTAGTAATTAGTGTGTATATTCGAGTCTGTAAATGAAATGTAATTATAGAATATACATAGAATATTAGGCGACATTAGCTTCAATGTCGCACCAGTGACATTGTAAGTTGGGCGTGCGACATTGGCAATGTCTTAAGGGTCTACACCTGCGACATTAAGGCTTATGTCGCAGGTAGGTTAAATGGTGAGTATAAATAGAGAGTTAGATTTTCATTTGTAGGTTGATCAAACCCTAGAGAGTGAGAGAGAAGCGTGGCTAGAGAGAGAGACAGAGTTTGTAATCTTGTTCATTAATTGTTAATACATACAATAGATTATAGATATCGTATTTGTTTGATTCGTTAAACGTTCAATACTTGATTGTTTGGATTCTGCACTTTCAATTGAGTTAACAATCTGACTAGGTCAGTACCGGGAACCTACAAGTGGTATCAGAGCCGTGAATCAAGGATTCAACGGTTTCGGATCGTGTTTAGAACGTTTTTCAGTTTGATTCGCAAAGGTTTTACTGTTTAATCTTCGTTTCTTGGTTAGTTTGCTTGAAGATTTCATTTTCTGAAGAGTTTTTTTGGGTTTGTTCGTCGATTTTCGTTCAAAATTCGTTAGGGTTTCAAAAAATTTCAAGTTTTGGGGTTTTGGCCGCTGCAGTGGCGATTTTGCGACATCAGCTGCGACATTGACTGCGACGTCGCCTGCGACATCATAATTTTAGACCTAATTTGGTCTTTGCGACATTGTGTTGCGACATCGTTAGCGACGTCGTTATTTTGACCTTAATTGGTTATTGCGACATTGTGTTGCGACATCTCGTTGCGACATCGTGTGACTTTGCGACATCAGTTGCGACATTAGACTCAACGTCGCATTTTTGATTCTTAATTGAATCCTTCACCTTCTGCGACATTGTGAGCGACATTGTGTGCGATATTAGCAGTTGTGTCGCTAATTTAATATTCTCTGATTTTAATTAATCTTGCAACGTTACCAGCGACACTTCCTAGCGACACTTACCTAGTGTCACTCTTGATTCGTAAAAAAAATTGCATTTTCAAAATTTTTCCGTAGGCTTAAAAGTGTTCAATTTTAGTCTGGAAAAAGTTTGATTTTACTCGACCATTTTTTGACGTTTTCGGACGGAATTTTGGCGGGAAAAATGCGAAAATTTTGGTAATTTTAAATTTTGTTTTTAAGCTTAAAAGAGCTAAATTTTACTGTCGGGAAAGTTTTGCCATACTCGGAAAGTCTTCGAAATTTTTGAATTCAATTTTTGAGGGAATGGCTATGGATACGAAAATGCCTCTTTCTACATCTTTGTTGTATAGTGATTTTGCTAACTGGAAGATTAAGCTATGCAATTTCATTGAACATAAAGATCCAAAGTTGTGGAACTGGTTTAATACTATTGATCGATATGAGCAACCAAGACTCAATGGGGTGCTTAAGTCAAGAGCACAAATGTCAGTCAAGGAACGGGAAGACTTTGACAAAGACAATAGAGCATATGAGATGATTACCATGTGTTTGCCAGAAGTTGTGATAAGTAAATTTGAAAATCAAGCAACTTCTACAGAGTTATGGGAAGCTCTTATAGAGGCTTATGGTCAAAAGAAAACAGTGGTAAATAAAGAAGAGGATCAACATACAGCAATGGTGGCTCAAATAAAAGACGTTGATTCTAATACACCTGAGGTACATGATGAACCCGAGAAACCTTTTACTTGCATATCGTGTATTACATTAACTGCTTCTTTAGAGATTTGTCAAATAAAGAATGTAGACTTGAGAGAAAAAGTTGTCAAACTTACTGAATCAAACAATTTTCATAAAGCTACTTTATGATAAGAAAATTGAGGCATATAAGTTAGACACACAGACTTACAAATCAAAAGTTTTTAGTCAACAAGATGCTATCAACAGCTATCTTACTGAAATTGAATTGTTAAATAAAGAGCTCTCTGATTTAAAAAGTGAGTACGATAACCATAAAAGCAAAATTTTAGGGTCTTCATCCGTAACTTTTGTCTTTAATGAAATCGTTAATAAGCAAGGGACAGGCGGTAAAAAGAAGGTAGGACTTGGTTATAAACAAGTCCCACCACCTTCCCATGCTGAATATTGTCCTGCGCCTGTTAAGGAATGCCTTGAAGAGATTCCAGTTGATTATACGAAGCTTTATGGTATTAAAGCTAAAGAAGCTAAGCAAAACAAACAGGTAAAGGAGAAAACCAAAAGGCCAGAGTATCCCTTGCCTAAGTTTGTTAAACCTGAAAGTCAATCTCAAGTTAGTGTTGAGGAGATTGTTGAGGTAGAAGATATTCCGATTTCCATTATTTTCACTTGTTTGTTGTTTGTAATAGCTTGAAATGTCCATCTAAGGGTTGGGAAAAAGAATCGGACCAAACGGAAATCGGAAAACTTATTTTTGGCTCAAAATCCGTCTAACAGACATAAGTGTCATATAGGCCAGACCAGTATATTGTCACTTCGTGCGTCACTTAAGTGCCGCATTAAGTGACGCATAAAACCCTAAATTTGCGTCACTTGCCTAAGTGCTGCATAAAATCCCTTTTTCCCGAAACTTACATCTGTCACTTGTCCAGTGACGCCTAACACTACTTACCGACACTTCTAGCATCACTAGCCTAAGTGACGCCTATAACCTAAATCTGATTTGTACCGTCACTTGCCTAGTGATGCTTAACACCTTTACCCGACACTCACACCCGACACTTGCTTAAGTGTCGCATCTCATGCGTCACTTCCTCAAGTGACGCTAGTACCCCAGAATTTCTCATTTTATGTGACACTTCCTGAGTGTCGCATAGACCCTAAGTGTCGCTATAAGTGTCGCATGAAACAGAACCCATATTTTTACTTAGTGTCGAGACCTGGAATTTTATCACTTGATTTTACCCAAATTTAAATCTTAGATGCGTTTTTCACTATAAAAATATGGTAGAAATAAAAAAATTTCGAGCTGACCTAGCATCTCGACCCCAGCCAGGGGCCAGCCCCTTGGACCCAGCCAGGGGTTGCCACCCCTTGGACCCCGCCAGGGGTTGCCACCCCTGGGACCCCGCTAACCAGGGGCGCTGCCCCCGAACCCCCCTCACCTAAAGTCTGTGAATCCTTTTTAAGTATAACACTCCAAAAATCATAACAATATTAATAAAATTATTATTACAACCAGTCACCAACGGGCCGTACACGTTTTCAAAACTTGAACTTACCAATCAAATCAAATCATTGGACATTACTAGTTGGATGAACAACTAGCATAGGTTATCTTTTAAGATACCTACTTATTTTATTTAAACTTGTGCGTTATAAATGCCCGGCAGGTTACAGTCTTCGGACACCCAATTTTACTTCACCACATTTGCTTCATTGCAACTCTTCAGGCTCAGGTGAGTCTCATAGCCCCGACTTTTTACTGTTTTTACTCCCGGGGTGGGAATACAAGCTCTAACTGTTTTATACGTGAACACAAGTACAAAACTCGCTATATTCTGCATGAGCTATTTTCTAATCACTTTTAAGCCCTCTACGATCATAGTTCTGGTAATACTTTATGTAGCGCGAATGTTAGTGTATGGTACCATATAGGACTGACCATCCTCATCCGGGTCAGCAAGCACTGACTGGTTAAACGGACGCATTAACTTTTGTCTTACGAGTGTGGATTAGACACTCGCCTGGAGGCACCCATGATCAGGCACTTTATTGTGATCCTGACACCCACGTTAAGCGCAGACTATCACCTCATGGCAGACATATACATCATTTGATTCATTTCAAATGGTTATCATTAAATCTTGTGGTTCACACTTACATAATCATTATGCAAACTTGTGAGCTCATCAGCATCAGCTGACCTTTTTAGCATGTGTTCTCAGGTACCCAACAGCAGTAGGACCTGTTCACTCAGGATGCCCATAGCTCGAGTCAGCATACACATCAGGAGATTATTTTGCATTACTACATTTTGTAACTAAGTTATGCCGATTAATATCTAAACATTGTAATTATTGGGCTTTTGTAAATATTTATACATTGTAAAACTTATATTATCAATGTATTTGTAAAACGACGCATATAGAGTCGTTCATTATATGCCTTGTATGTTTTGATTATTGATTGGTAGCACCCCAAAGCTTGCTTCCGCTAAACAGTAAATTCCGGGGTGTTAAAGATTGGTATCAGAGCCTAAGGTTATAGTGAACTAGGTTGCATTTAGTGGGCCTAGACTATGACCGTTAGGCAGTATATCCTTATTAGGCATGATTGATTCAGGGATTACATCATACGGGTTTAATTTAACATAGCCTGATCAACTATGTATAATTAAATGAAGATGATGTAAGAGCTGAAATGGTTATGTTGAATAGGGATACACTAGTTGACTCTGATCTCGAGAGAACCGGGACTCAAACATGTCTGTGCTAGACACTTAATAGGCTATTATGTGATATACATATATATATATACATAGATAGACCTCTTTATAAACTTTAGGCTATATTATATACGATACGAATATAAGCCTCATTCTTTCTAACGCTTTGTCTCAGAAATGGCAAACACACCACCAAACTCGTCACGCTCTCATCCGTACGAATCACAAAAATCAAGGGTAGCTAGGAGGAACACTGGGTTGCCTCGAGCTATCCCATACCATGTTCAAAACTAACTCAATAACCAGTCCCAATGGCAAACAACAACTAGCCAATGGCGATGGTTATCAAACTGACTTAACACCTGGAGGGATGAGGAAGGAATCCAACTCCCCATATCGAACGGAGGACTTTCCAACATGGACGTCTCTCCCTATACTCAAGAACCTGCTCACTTCACTGTACTTGTCCTGGCTGCCAGGGTACACCGTTACGAGCAACAACTGCACGATGTGAATATCGAACTCTAGGAAACTCGCGAGCACTGGAGACTCACATCAGTGGAACGTATCAATAATGTTGCTGAAGACCATGAGAACACTGTTAAAAACACTCTCCTGGAGACACCCACGATCAGGCACTTTATTGTGAACCTGACACCCACGTTAAGCGCAGACTATGACCTCATGGCAGACATATACATCAATTGATTCATTTCAAACGGTTATCATTAAATCTTGTGGTTCACACTTACATAATCAATATGCAAACCTATGAGCTCACCAGCGTCAGCTGACCTTTTAGCATGTGTTCTCAGGTACCCAACAGCAGTAGGACCTGTTCACTTAGGATGCCCATAGCTCAAGTCAGCATACACATCAGGAGATTATTTTGCATTACTACATTTTGTAACTAAGTTATGCCGATTAATCTCTAAATGTTGTAATTATTGGGCTTTTGTAAACATTTATACATTGTAAAACTTATATAATCAATGTATTTGTAAAACGACGCATATAGAGTCGTTCATTATATGTCTTGTGTGTTTTGATTATTGATTAGTAGCACCCCAAAGCTTGCTTCCGCTAAACAGTAAATTCCGGGGTGTTACATAATTAGTCTGGCTCTTGAAGTCAAACCATCGGACCCTAAACCATAAGTGATGTCAAAGTCATGATTAAGCATGCAGGAAGGATTTCCCGACTGCTCGATAGAGCATAAAGGATTAAATCCGGAAGATTCAAATCATTGTCAGTCGGAATTCGATCTGCTGAACATGGGTACCAAATCTGGAAGATTCAAATTAACTTATCGATGTATATGCCTTGTGCTTTTAGCTATATATTTTTCAAGATTTGTATGCCCTTTTGGCTTATTTAAAGTCTATGATTTATGATTTATTTTGAATAATTTTAAATATTATTTAGCTTTCTTTTCCAGCCAACTTTTGGCTATATAATAGTCGCATTTGTGTATATACTGTATTATATTTAATGAACGCGTTTTCTAACACTTTTCTTAGAAAAAAATTCTAGAAAAGTGGTAATAAACGATGGTTATATCGTGAACAGAACCAACCGTGGTTATAATTTGTAATGTGTAAAAAACGGTGAAAAAATTCAACACGTAGTCGACAAATTGGACCACATTCCAAGGTTTGTAATTACATAATGTAATCTTTAAAATGTTTACAATTGAAAGTCAAAGTTAGCATACACTATTTTTTTATTTTTAAAATGTTTATAGTTGTTTATGACTTTGAAATTGATTTTTATATAATTAATTATGTTGGTAGCTTATAAAATAAAACAAAATAGAGATAAAAATTGAAGAGTTGCCTCTAAATAAAATTGCATAGTAAAATAGTAAAAGTAATAAAGTAATATAATAATGTAAAATTACGATTATATTGTGGCCCGCGGTTCCATTTTAACTTAACCGCGGTTCACTGACATAGAACCATTTTCATTGCTTTGCTAATTATGTTGCTCATTAATTAAAATATAGATAATTAACCACGGTTCAGTTACATAGAACCGTGTTCATTCTTTACAATTTATTGATTTACACCTTAATTAAATACTCCATATTAAAAACGGCTGGTACAAGTTCTTGTTCAATTCCAATATTAATATATACACACACATAGTTAGGGTTCATCGTTTACATCTAAACCCTAAACATGAGTATTAGATTCTCTTTCTGTGATTACAGTTTTCACAACAAAAGTAACAATACGTACGTCCTCGCGACCACAATTTCTCTATTTACATCCACTTCTTTTACGAAGAACTGTTATGGTAGAGGATTTAATTAGTCTGCCTCTGGAAGTCAAACCCTCAGACCATAAACCATCAGTGACGTCAAAGTCAAGATTAAGCATAGCAACAATCATCGTTCTTTGCTTCTGATTTTAAAAACATAGCAACAAAATTACAGAGCATGAAGAGGTCATGAAAAGAAAGTATAATATTAATGAGCTTTAAAAGAAGTGCATGTAAGAAGAAAAAAAATTATTGCTTTCTGAAAACATGAAGTTAAAGAAAGATTTAAAGAAAAAAGAAACTGAAATTGAAGCATTGAAAAAGAAAAATGATGAAAAAGAAACTGAAATTGAAGATTTGAAAAACAAAAATGTTGAGTCTGAGGAAAAAGATAGGGTTTGTGAAAAGATGTATATGGATCTAACAAAAAGATATTTGTTGATGAGTCTAAGGAAAAAAAACATCACTGACGTCGTCGTCAATGTCAATATTAGGCATTCATGAAGAAATTCTAAAATATATGCTCAATAGAGAATAGAGGATTAAATCCGGAAGATTCAAATCATTGTCAGTTGGAATCGATATGAGAAGATTCATATTAACTTATCGATGCATATGTATATGCCTTGTCGATCTTTTCCTTTTTTTGATATGATGCAGCTATGTATGTTTCGCGATTTTTTATTTAAAAGTGTATGTATATATTTCAGCTAGTGTGTATATATATATATATACAGTTGTTTTTATAGAATATCCTTGAAAATAATCAAATGATCCTATTTTATAAATTGTCTTAATATCTTATTTTCCGGTTTAACAAATTTTTTTCAATATTTGAAATAGAAATTTCAATAGAATTTGTATGATCTTGTTCTTCTTCAATATCCGAAGTAGAACCGTCTTTTCGATTTAATAGTAGTTTCGACAATTTATTCATATTTCTGTAAATATTTGTTTTATTTTAACTTATTATCGGAAAACTTAATTTATATAGTTGAGCAAATATATTATCTCCGGGAACACCCCCATATCGTCGTTGTCCGACCGTCTTACGACGTTTACTGCGGCTAATCCAACCGACTGATCGTCAGGGCTAACCATATATATATATATATATATATATATATATATATATATATATATGGATCATTCCACATTTCCACTATATATAGCTAAATGTTCAACTAAGAACCAAAAAGGTAGATCGAACTTCAAGAACTTTTAAATTATAGAGATTTTAACATATTTAATGATTCAATTAAACGTTAACATTGATCTAGGTTTAGTTTAAAATTAAGCAACATAATTTGAGAAAATATGTTGCTCACAATTAACCTTGTAAATCAAGTTTAATAAAGTATATTAATACACGGTATTTCAGTAAATTCAATAGATTTTTTTTTTAAAAAAAATTATATATACTGGGGCATAATATATATATACAAATATGTGAAAACGTATGATCGTTTAAGCTCTAGACTTTTTAGGTCTAATCTAGGATATAATAACATTGACAATAATATGCAGCGGAATAAGAACAAATCAATGTTATCACAATAAGCCCCAATTTTATTTGATCAGAATAAAATGGTTATACAAATATAACAGGATCAAGAAACCTTGATCTTGAGGCTAAACAAACCCTTAGACGTCTACATTATGTGTGCACACTTTTTCCTACGTCACTATGTCTCTTAATATACTAGAGATATTAGGGTTACAAGAAATCATAATTATACTAGGAAACTAATTAAAATAAAACAATTCATCTTTAGTCCCTCAACTTTCATCTTTTATTTTGTCTCATCAAATTAATAATTCCTTACAATCTTCCCCTATTTGATGAAGACAAAATATCGATCTTCTTGCACAAACTTCCCCTTAACTCTTGATTTCTTTTAAACCATGCCATGTAATAACAATAAGCTGCAAATCTTGATCTTCAATTCTTCTTCCCCTTTTTGTCATTATCCAATAGGAATCTTCTTGAAGATAAGCAACTTTGAACCTTTACAACCACTTGCTATATAATACACCACTAATCCAATTTTCTAATGTCTCAAATTACCCTCCATGATGCATAATAAGAATAATGAATTTGAGCAATAAAAAATTACACTAGCAGTAATAATATATAACTAGCAGTAGTGATGAAACCTTTATCCCTCAAATTAAGCATGAACATCTCCTGATAGTTAAAAACTTTATATATAAGCTTCCCCTCAAATCAATATTTTAACCATCTCTTGAATCTCGAACTTTATAAGCTCTATGTAATGATCACTTATGAAGAAAATAGAGTATAACAAACTTAACAAAGAAGTTAAATCTTCCAAACTTGTACCTTATATCTTGTACTATCCACGACGTTGAACTTATATTCCAATGTATAAGTAGATCGTAATCACTTTGACAAAAATCCTTATTTTCCATAATAAGTCACTGAGCACACCATAACTCCTTCACGTGATAGCAAATGTGAGCATTGAGCACCATCAATTTGTAAATCAAAGACTTTTGCTAGATTTGTCAAGTCTTCATCATCACCATACAAACCAAACAAGTTATCTTCAAAGTGTATCATCCCACTTTGAGATATGATAAGATACACGCATGTCAAACTTAACTCCGATATCAAATAAGCTATAATCAACCTTCTTCAAAATCACATCTTAAAAAACCAAGAACAGTGGTAACCACTTTGCATTAACAGTGGTAATGTCCTTCAAATTCTACTAACAGTGGCAACAATGATACATTACGCAAACAGTGGCAATCATCAAATTTTGTACTAACAGCGGTAAGGATGTGCTAACAGTGGTAAGCTTGTTCTAACAGTGGTAAGCTTGTACTAGCAGCGGGAAGAACCTTCTAGCAGTGGCAACTTTTGTACAAACAGTGGCTGAACAGTGGCTAGCACATCTAACGAGCAGTGGCAGACAACTTCAGAATTACATATCTCCCTGATTACGTATCTGATCATGCTCAAATTTTTACACGAAGTTCATGAATGTTTCATTAACCACATATCCATAAAACAAGTCGATCCAACGGTTAACGAACACACAGCAATTAAAACACAGCAGCTGCGCAAACAGAAACCACAAACATACTGCAGCAATTTCGAATTTTCATATCTCTATGTAAACACATCCGATCACGATGAAACTTTTACACGATGTGGAACCTATGTTTGGAATAACATATCCAAAAATCAAGAACATTCGTTGAATAACGAAGATACAGTGATCGATTTACTGCAGCTATTCGGAAAAACCATACGGTTTCAGCAGCAGATTTCGAATTTAAATATCTCTCAATCAAAAGCTTAGATCGAAAATTCCTCCAGTCAGATTGTGCGTCTATGTGTTATGAACCTACAATTCAAATTTCACGACAATTGAACGGTTAACGAATGAGATCCGAATTTTTTACCATAGCTGTGCAGAAAGTGATGAATTACGAATTTTTCTTGCAATCTTCTAGGGTTTCTTTGATATGGCTTCTCTTGCTTGTAAAACTTATAGATCCTAGATAACAAGCCATCTTGCTCTGATACCAATTGTGAAAACGTATGATCATTTAAGCTCTAGACTTTTTAGGTCTAATCTAGGATATAATAACATTGACAATAATATGCAGCGGAATAAGAACAAATCAATGTTATCACAATAAGCCCCAATTTTATTTGATCAGAATAAAACGGTTATACAAATATAACAGGATCAAGAAACCTTGATCTTGAGGCTAAACAAACCCTTAGACGTCTACATTATGTGTGCACACTTTTTCCTACGTCACTATGTCTCTTAATATACTAGAGATATTAGGGTTACAAGAAATCAAAATTATACTAGGAAACTAATTAAAATAAAACAATTCATCTTTAGTCCCTCAACTTTCATCTTTTATTTTGTCTCATCAAATTAATAATTCCTTACAAAATACAATCTTAAAAAAATCTAAATACATTATATATACTAGTAGTCGGTTCAATATAATGGAGAAGGAAATTTCGGTGGAGAAGAGCTGGAAGCAAATATATATCCCACCTTGCCACGACACAATTAATATTGTCCGCTGGCACTCGGCTTTTTAATCGCGACCACACTACTACTACGTACGACTCATTCCAAGGAGGTCACCCATCCCGGAACTAGCTAGCCTTGCTTGAGCACACTTAACTGCAAAGTTCTTGCATGATCTGCTAATATATATATATATATATATATATATATATATATATATATATATACACCCTTGTAGTCCCAAAACGCGTTATGTCATGTAAGAAGGATATTACCTTTAATTATAACCCACATTTCCCTCATCTCCACAACCGATATGGGATTCAATTCGTCTGATTAAGGTGTTATAAATCATCCAACAATCAAATGAATAAAACCCTACATCCAACCAATACAAAATGTAACACCCACTTTTAGGATTTAGTGGTATTATGGTAATTTCTTAAGTTTTAAGTTATGTATTTATTGTATTAGAAAAAAATGTTTATTTAATTTATTGGGTTTAATTGAGAATGCATAGTAAAAAGGTTAAATGACTTATTGTGACAGATGAATAGTTAATTGTTTAAATTAATATAGTGGTAAGAAAAATAAAAGTGATTGAAATCGCAAATGGTTTTTAGGTTCCAGACATTAGGTTTAAAAAGGGGGGTTTATTTTAAATAATAGTGGGGTCGGTCC
Source organism: Pseudognaphalium luteoalbum (assembly GCA_963422505.1). Taxonomy (NCBI): domain Eukaryota; kingdom Viridiplantae; phylum Streptophyta; class Magnoliopsida; order Asterales; family Asteraceae; genus Pseudognaphalium; species Pseudognaphalium luteoalbum. Next base: position 74,751,188 of record OY730195.1, read on the forward strand.
AAGGGAAAGAGCCGACCTTATTTCATTAACTTTCCCTTTTCTTTCCCATTTACTTCACTTTCTCAATTGTTTCTAAGATTTCCTAGTAACCAAGAAAACAAAAGAAAAACACAGTAAGAGAGCTTTAGGGAAAGGAATTGCTTTTGTGGTTGGATTTAAAGTTCATCATCCTCATCATCGTGTTTCAATTTTCAAGTAAGTTATATTTACTTTATTGCTTGACCTAAAAATTGTTTAGAAAGGGAATGTGAAAAAGTTGAAGTGATGCTAATTAAATTGTTGGTGATGACCGCTAATTTGGTTTCAAGTTAGTAATTGGATTCGATAGGATTGAGGTTAAAATCTATTGTTGCAGGTCTGTAACCGACTCGAGTCGTGACGCGACGGAGTACATATAGCGACGCGATATGTTATAGGTCACGACACGACATAGGTTGCATCGCGACGCGATTCTAATTGTTTCAGGATCTGTTTTCTTTTGGTTAGACTTAGCCATGTTTTTGGTACAAAAATTATAAATAAAGTAGTAGAAGACTTTGATGACAATGAGATGGAAATAGAAGTTGTGTAAAGATTAGAGTGATAAATAGCTCAAGACACTTACGACTAGTAAGAAAAATATGATTTGATCGGCTAGTTAATTGCTAAACCATTGTGGAGGTATGATATCGCGTAAAAAGTAACATTTTTACCACCGATATCTCTCTCATTCTGGAGCAATACTTGGCATTTGGACTCAAACAATGCATAAATCATTGATAATATGCTAAGAAGATTAAAACAAGGTTTCACGAGCAAAATCTAGCAAAACGGCCGAAAAACGAAAATTCCACGCACGTTTGAAGATTCAAGACATCAAAATGAGATTTCAAGACAAAAGAGCCCATCACCAACATCTATCTCATCCAAGATGTTCGTTTTCAAATTACGAATCCAACAGAAGAAGAATCAACAAAAATGGACGAAGAATGAAGATTCTACGTACGCCGGAAGATCCAAACGATTCGTACGACACAAATAAAGTTCAGAGATATATTTTTGGGATTTATTTTCATCAAAAGCTTCGTTTTTGAATTACAAATCCAACGCAAAAATAATCAACGCAAATGGACGCATAACGAAGAAAATACACACGAATCGAGAAATGAGGCAACAGGCGACGAACCGGTGCGGGGGGTGCCAGCCGCCGCCGGCCAGCCACCCCACCACCGCCGGCTGGCACATGGCTGCCGCCGGCTGCCACTCACCCACACGGATCGTGCTTTTTTGTCCTTTTGTGTACCCAGTGCTAGACCTTCACGTGTTTTTCCGTACCTGGTGCACCACCTTTTCCACCTTTTTCGTACCCGGTGCCACCACCTTTTCCAACTTTTGCTATTGTGAGCTTCCACTTGCTAAAATGCACCAAAACTCTCCTATAAATAGGAGGCATGAGGCTCATTTGCAAACACACCATCACACCCACCACACAAAGATATCTACATACACACATTCCATATTTCTTTATTGTAATATTAGTGGGAATTCTTCCTAGTTAATTAGACTAGCTAATTAACTAGTCAAGGAAGATTTGTACGGAGTTGCTCCGGGATGCATATTTTAGCTACGAGTTATTGTACTTCTTTCCAGGTGTTAATCTATCTTTCATATTTAATATGCTTATCTTTTCTTTAATAAATTTAAATATGCATGCTAGAATTACCATGATTAGCTAAATAACTCAATTGTCTGCTATGATAGTCGTTTAGAAAGTATTAAATATGTGACTATGTGGTATGTTATGAGATTGCGGATGGTTTATTTTACAAATGGATATAGGAATTAAATCTTTATCGTTTATCTGCCCAACTCATGTTATGACTAAAACTTTATCCAAAAATGAACGTAGCTAACTCATAGGGTACAGGTCACTTAGTTATACAATATTAGATTGAATCATTGAGCTCGGCATGGCCGGTGTTCTCTAGATCAAAATAGGATCCAAGAGACACAGAACATGGGAGTAGAGGTAGATTAAGATTAAATTCATATAGACGATATTTTTGAGACAACTTTCGGAATATCCTCAACTTTGATAATACTTTTGTATGCTTAAACTGAACTGTTGCTTTGATCGTCTTATTGCATGTTCTTGTTTAATTGTTGCCCTAGGATCATCATAATAGTGAAATTTAAATGGCATTAATCATCATGAAATAATATGACGGCCCTATTCGACCGTTCTTTGATTTAGTACTGGAAACGCTTACGGCGGAGTACAAATGTATGGAAGTCAAGAACGACCGAAGATAGTTGTATTATGAATCGAATAACAAACGTATTACTTAGGTTTCCATTTGTGGCATAAATCATCCCTGTTTTGTTGCATCCCTGAGTAATGATGATAACTCGTACGAATAAGTGATGACATGTTATCCGACCGTCTAGACCAGTTAGCCCAACCTATTCCGGTGAGGATAACCCTCGTTCATAAGATTGTTTATTCAACAAACTATGCCATGATTCGAGCATCTCTGACGACCGAGATTGGGGAATAGGATTCGAGGTTAACTGTCGGATAATGTGGGTGTACATTTGAGAGAACTTTCAGTGTACACTTTAATATATTTTGCAATCCACGTGACATTCTATTTGCCTGATTGTGGACACCTCCGCTTTAGCCCGATAGGAGGATTGCAGTAATAGCTCACATCAACTTACGAACTTATCTTCATTAGAACTCTCCATATTTAACAACTTCTAAACCACATCATAATAGACAATCGCTTTAATTGCTGAACGCCCGAAGTAACCTCCACTTTTTAATTCAGTCTAGTTTAATTTAGGATCGAAAACCCAAAACCAAAACCAACTCTTTTAACCCCAGCTAAATACATAAAAGTTTCTAAACCCCCTAGTTTCAATTTGTCGTGCTTTGAAGAACGATCCTAGGTCATACTTGTCCTTTGCTAGCCCTTTGATTAGCACAATAAGTAACCCTAGGCCCCAGCCTTATAATTTAAAAACCCACTGCTGTGTCACATCACCATCAGAAATCTCAACGACTGGTGCGTGTCGCAACAAGTTTTTGGGGCCGCTGCCGGGGAAGCGTCGTCAACCGATTTTAGGATTTAGTAACTTTAGTGTTTAAGCGATCCTTTTGAAAGATTAACATCAATCAAGAGTTAACTTTTTGCCCTTAAGATTAGTTTAGTTTTAGCTAACAGCTTTTTAACCAATTATGAGAATACATTTTGATTGGACCAGCCCCACACCAAATGAGTCTTTAACCCAACTTTTAGCTGTTTCCTCACCTACAAACCACTTACCTTCCTCAAAACAATCTTTGTCAGAATTTATGTTTGAACAAAACGTTATAAACAAAAGAGTAATCGGATTTCAAGATAACATTGACGCCATGATAAATATTTCAGAAAAATTAATCTCTAACATGAAATCCATTTTGAAAAACTTAAGTTAATTGAGGAAAGTATGTCGGTAATCACTAATGACACCACTCATCCACCAAGTGATGATATGTTAATCGTGACTAGAGGGGGAAATGTAACCAAAGTTGATCCACCGCCACCAGATAACACCCCCGAAAACACTTCTTTGCCCACACCTACACCTAGTGAAAATGTGTCAATTGACATCCCTATCACAATACCTGACCCATCACCAGCCAAAACTCCAAGTAATGTACCTCAAATGAGAATACCTTATCCTGGTAGACTTAAAAAGGAAAAGCAAGAAGCCCAATTCGATAAATATATGGAAATATTTAAAAGCCTACACTTAAACGTTACATTATTAGATGCTTTAGTAGAAATGCCCTCATGTACTAAATTCTTTAAAGAACTCCTTTCAAACAAAGAAAAACGTAGGCAAATAGTTAGTTTACCCTTGAATGCTGAGTGTTCATTAATTGTACAACGTGGTCTCCCACCTAAATTAGGCGATACTGGACGTTTTACTATACCCTATTTTCTCCAAGGAATTCAAATTAGTAACACCTTAGCAGACCTAGGTGCTAGTGTTAATCTTATGCCTTATTCCCTCTATAAGAAATTAGGATTAGATGACCTATTACCTACTCGTATGACTATCCAATTAGCTGACAGATCAGTTAAACTCCCTCGAGGAATTGCTGAAGATGTCATGGTCAGAGTCGATAAGTTCGTTTTTCCAATGGACTTTATTGTCATGGACATAGAGGAAGACACCCATATCCCGCTCATCCTAGGCAGACCATTCCTAAATACTGCCAAGGCTATAATTGATGTTAACGAAAAAAATTTAAAATTGAGAGTTGGGAAAGAGGAGGTCACCTTTAATGTCGATCGATTGATGAAGCAACCTCTGGAAGAGGACCTTGGTTTGTGTGATACCATGCAGGATATTTTTGATAAGCATCTCCACGAAGTACTAGCACTATCCAGCCAGGATCCGATACCCAACACCATAATCACCGTTCGAAAGTTGTGTAATGAGGACCCTGGGCTGCACTCCGCAATCGCTTCGCCAATAACATCCAACGAACTACTATTTCCGTTGTTTGAAAAGAAGTCTCCTCACATCGATGGCAAAACAATCCTTGTTCCATTAGGATGCGGTACACCGATACCTTGGCTAAAGAGAGATAAACCCATATTCAATGAACCAAATCCATTTCCCTCAATTAAAGAGATCTTGGATTCATTCAAAGGAATGAGTGTTGAGCCACCATCGTTTGAACTACAATTAGCCAACCAACCCGAACCACTGCCATTTTCAAACCCTGAAATCACCATAAACCAGTCTTCATCCGCTCATCTTCTACAATTAGCCAACCAGTCTTCAAGAGTTCCAATTCACTAACGACGGAGAGATCATCATCATCGGAAACGATGAAGTTTCCTCATCATCAGTCAACAAGTACGAGCTAAAGACAGACGAATTCTCAAATAAAACCTAGTAGGTTGAAATAGCATCAATCTCCACATCTGAACCCAAGACAGACAAAGCACCATTCCAAGCTGAATACGAAAAGCTGAATAGAGACGAGATAGCTAGAATGAAGCCGTCTATTGAAGAGCCACTAAACCTGGAATTAAAGGAATTACCACCTCACCTTGAGTACGCTTACCTCCATGGAACATCACAACTCCCGGTGATAATATCAAAAGAGTTAAAACCCGAGGAGAAAGCTCAACTCATTGATGTTCTGAAATCGCACAAGAAGGCAATTGCATGGAAAATTTCCGACATACAAGGAATCAGTCCAAACTATTGCACACACAAGATCCTCATGGAAAACGATTTCAAAACATCCGTACAAAGGCAGAGAAGGGTAAATCCTAAGATTCAGGAGGTGGTCAAACAAGAGGTTATCAAACTCTTAGATGCTGGATTAATCTACCCAATATCCGACTCACCTTGGGTTAGCCCTATTCAAGTCGTACCAAAGAAAGGAGGAATGACGGTCATTACAAATGAAGAAAATGAGCTTATACCAACTCGGACGGTTACCGGTTGGAGGGTTTGCATAGATTATCGGAAGTTAAACAAAGCAACTCGCAAAGATCACTTCCCGCTTCCGTTATCAGGAAACGAATTCTAATGTTTCCTTGATGGTTTTTTCGGGTATTGCCAAATCCCACTCGATCCGAAGGACCAAGAGAAGACAACGTTCACGTGTCTCTACGGAACGTTCGCATACTGACGAATGCCGTTTGGATTATGCGACGCACCTGCAACATTTCAAAGATGCATGGTTGCAATTTTCCATGACATGATTGAACAATGCATGGAAGTCTTTATGGACACTTTCTCTGTCTTTGGAGACTCCTTCGCATCATGTCTATCCAACCTCGATAGAACGCTCGCCAAATGTGAAAAATCAAACCTCGTGTTAAATTGGGAAAAGTGTCACTTTATGGTAAAGGAAGGAATAGTTTTAGGACATCGAATATTAAAGTCCGGAATTGAAGTGGACAAAGCAAAGGTCAAAACCATTGCCAAACTTCCACCACCAACCAACGTCAAGGCCATTAGAAGCTTTCTAGGACATGATGGGTTCTACCGCCGTTTTATCAAGGACTTCTCCAAGATTTCTCGACCTATCACCCACCTTCTAGGAAAAGACATCAAGTTTGTGTTTGACGAGAAATGCATGAAGGCTTTCAACTACCTGAAGAAGGAGCTTACAAATGCACCAATCATGGTCGCTCCAGACTGGAGCCTACCATTTGAGATCATGTGCGATGCTAGTGACTTCGCAGTTGGGGCAGTTCTAGGTCAAAGGAAGGATAATCACTTTCAACCAATCTATTACGCTAGCAAAACACTTACAGATGCTCAAGAAAACTACACAACTATAGAAAAAGAGCTGCTAGCCGTGGTATTTGCCTTTGACAAATTTAGATCCTACCTGATATTGTCCAAAACAATAGTATATACGGATCACTCAGCTCTAAAATACCTCTTCAAAAAGCAAGACGCAAAGCCTAGATTGTTACGATGGATTCTACTCCTACAAGAATTTGACATCGAGATAAAAGATAAGAAAGGAGCAGAAAATGTCACCGCATATCATTTAAGTCGACTTGAAAATCCGTCAATGGAACAACTTGCAGAAAGAGATATTAAAGATCGAATTCCAGAAGAGCGGTTAATGAGTTTAGGAGAACAAGGTTCGCAATTCACTGACGATCCTTGGTTTGCAGACATTGCCAATTTTGTAGTTGGAAGGATCACAAGAAAAGGGATGATCTCATCGTGAAGAAAAAAGTTCTTCCGCGACGTCAAATATTACTTTTGGGATGATCCATATTTGTTCAAAGTCTGTCCCGACCAAATAGTAAGAAGATGTGTCGATGGGAAAGAAGCCGAACATATACTCCACCAAAGCCATCACGGACCCACCGGAGGACATCATGCAGCTAATCTGACAGCAAAGAAAGTCTACGACTCAGGATTCTACTGGCCCACCATTTTCAGAGACGTATAAGACTTGGTGAAACGCTGCGATATTTGCCAAAGGTTTGGAAATATCACAACGTGTAACGAAATGCCGTTGACAAATATCCAAGCATGTGAAATATTTGATACATGGGGATTAGACTTCATGGGACCATTTCCGAAATCTTACGGAAAAGAATACATTCTAGTAGCTGTCGATTACGTATCAAGATGGGCCGAAGCCCAAGCCTTTCCAACAAATGATTTAAGAGTCGTAACCAAGTTCTTAAAACAGCTATTCTGTCGGTTTGGAACACCTCGAGCAATCATCAGCGATTGAGGCATGCACTTTTGCATTACTCGGTTTATGAAACTATTGCAACAATATGGTGTTACCCACAAAACCTCTACGACCTATCACCCGCAGACGAATGGCAAGCAGAGATTACAAACCGTGCACTAAAAAGGATATTGGAACAAACAGTTGGTCAACACAAGGAAAGATGGGTAGACAAGCTAGACGATGCTTTATGGGCATTTCGGACAGCTTATAAAACGCCATTAGGAACAACCCCCTATAGGCTCATTTATGGAAAGGCGTGTCATCTCCCGATTGAACTAGAATATAAAGCTTACTGGGCACTGAAGAACTGTAGTTTAGATCCTACGATAACAGGAACGCACCAGAGAATGCAGCTAAATGAGCTAGCAGAGTTGAGGGATCAAGATTATGAAAGTTCCTACAAATTTAAGGAAAGAACCAAGTTGCTCCACGATTCAAAGCTCTGCCCCACACGCTTCAATCCAGGTGATAAAGTTCTACTCTTTAACTCCCAATTTAAGAAATTTTCTGGTAAGTTCAAAACACGATGGAGCGGCCCCTTCACAATCTCTAAAGTGTTTCCCTATGGTGCCATCGAACTCGAAACTCCAGACGGAAATTTCAAAGTAAACGGTCACCGATTAAAACACTACGTAGAAGACTTTCCCTCAAATGAGGAAGTCTATAACTACGAACCACCCTAATAGAAAAATGGGTATAAAAGAGTCAAGCTACGAGACTCAATAAACAAAGCGCTCTTAGGAGGCATCCCAAGCCTATCTTATGTTTTCAGCATTAATTTTCCTTTACTGTTATGTTTGAGCTAATCCATTTTTTATGCAGTACCTCGCCTTACAAAAGACTAATGATTCTAGACTAGTTACCTTTTGTATTTTGCAGGATGAGTTCGCAGTCAGACAGAGCACGAGCCCCCAGTCAGAGACGCTCGCGTGCCATGCATCACTCCCGAAGTTCATCACCGGGTAGTAGCATGAGGACTGTCAGAGGATCCTAGTCACCACCTCCTAGTTTGGATGAGATTTTGGCAGACTTGGTGGAGGTGTACGTTCAGGAGTCATTCCTGTTACGTCCCATCCATTCCAGGTTACCGTCATCTCACCGACCAGCGGGACAGACCGCAGGGACCTCCAGAGTACCCACCTTTGAGCATGGGGTTACTACTGCGGACCCTGCTGTCACTTGGTCTATACTGAGAGCCCTTGAGGTCCAGCACACCGCCATCTCTGAGATCCACACTGCTCTGGGCCTTACCTCCACACCTGTGTGCCCCTTTCAAATGGGACCTGATCCCGCTCCGCACATTCCACCGTGGGACTTATTCCCACCTTAGAGCTTGACTGAGCAGGACCACCCCACTTTCATAGACTCACTAGAGGAGGAGACTGTTGCCCTAGATGCTTGGATTCAGGATCTAGAGGATGGCACTGCATCTTCTGTCTATACCATCGAGGGGTCAGCATCTCCTACATTGATCGTGGATAACATGATCTTTATGGATGATGACTTCACCGATTGGGAGGCACTCTATGCTGATATGGATTAGCTTTTATTAGTTATTTTATGTTTAATATTAACTTATATTGACACTTGTGTTTTCTGAAGGATGTGTACTATGCAGAATTCAAAGTAGAATTTGTGGAACAAGTTCATTTTTAATGAGCCTGGTCCATTTCCAGCAAATTCACACACTTGAAATTGGTCCTTAAAATCCAATGGCAACGCACGCAACACAAGGAAGTATCTCTTCTAACCTTATTTTGCTTGATTTAACAAGCTAAAATTCTAAGTAAAACTCTAAGTGTGGGATTACTACTCGCAAATAGACAATGACTTCGAAAATATTAACCCTTATTCAAAAATCTAAGTGTGGGATTGCCCTAACTTAGAAGTAGAACATTAGGGACAATGTTCTTTTAAGTGTGGGATAGCAGTAGTATTGACTACTATATTGCAACATAAACTTTTGATCAAACTTTTTAGCAAAACTCAGATTTTCAGCGAAAATTTTCAAAATTTTTGAATCAAGGATAGTCAAAAAGGGTATTTCTGGTCAACAAAAGTTCAAAAGGTTTGGCAAATTGGCTATGACGAGCAAAACTCTTTGATAACTTTCAAACCAAGTTTCAAAACAAGCGATCGCATGACTAGGCAAAAAACCACCCAAAATGAGTGAGGAATCTTGAGCCATATAAAAGCATTCATCTTTAATGCTTCACTTTTCAATTGTGAGTGTGCCGATGTATGCTCTCTAGAATCAGAACTTGTTCACGGAATACATTTTGAGATTACAAAAATGGGCGTCATACGTGACGAAGGTGCAATTAGAAGACCTCGACATTTCCTAGGATAAGAACCCTCTCATAAAACCCTTGCTTTCAAACCTAACCAATGCTCACCTTCAGCATTGAAGATTAGCGGAAAACATGTTGGGCCTTAGCCTTTTCATTTCAAAAACTCACTTCAAAAGCCAATCCCTTCTTTCATCTTTTGACCATAGCCTAAGTTTCTATTATGTCAGAAGAATTATTATAAGAAGTACGGAGCGTTCGCCAAAGGATGATCATCATCCGTAAAAGGAGCTCCAAGAAAAAGAAATTCAGCAAAAGCAAAGCTGTCAGAAGCAACCTAAAAGCCCAAGAATCATTTAAAGCCAAGGGAAAGGTTCATCAAAAGAAAACTTAAAAGAAAAAGCTGCAAAAGAAGGCTCAAAGAGAGAAAGATCCAAGAAGAAACACTACTAAGCACCAAAGATAAGTCATCACAGACAACTCTTAGGCTATATTGAAACCCCTAAATAAACCACCTACAAAACCCTTCATCCATATACACCACTTCCACCCTCTTGCGAATGTCTAGGGATAATTAGCACCGTCCTCATTTAAGTATTGTAGATTTGATTCTCGATCAAGCTTATGACAACGGAAGAGCTACATGACTGGCCCCTGAGTGAATTAGAAGTTAGGAAACCCAATACACTTGAGTGAATTGAGTGACCACCTGTGAGGGCCCCAGTCATGTATATCTTACATTATGAAGATTGAAAAGAGAGCTTGTTAGAACCAAAGGTTTGGGGAAACATCAAAGGATGGAACCTCGTTCGAAATCTTTTTACCAAACTTGCAGGAATCAAAGTTCTCCAGAATACGAAGACACCCTTCCAACCTTTCATAATAATTTTATGAAGGTTTGCTTGAGGACAAGCAAAGCTCTAAGTGTGGGATACTTGATATCGCGTAAAAAGTCACGTTTTTACCACCGATATATCTCTCATTCTGGAGCAATACTTTGCATTTAGACTCAAACAACGCACAAATCATTGATAATATGCTAAGAAGATCAAAACAAGGTTGCACGAGCAAAATCAAGAAAAACGGCCAAAAAACAAAGATTCCACGCACGTTTGAAGATTCAAGACATCAAAATGAGATTTCAACACAAAAGATCCCATCACTAACATCTATCTCATCCAAGATGTTCGTTTTCAAATTACGAATCCAACAGAAGAAGAATCAACAAAAACGGACGAAGAATGAAGATTCTACATACGCCGGAAGATCCAAATGATTCGTACGACACATCTAAAGTTCAGAGACATATTTTTGGGATTTTTTTCATCAAAAGCTTCATTTTTGAATTACGAATCCAACGCAAAAAGAACCAACGCAAACGGACGCATAACGAAGAAAACACGCACGAATCGAGAAACGAGGAAACAGGCGACGAACCGGTGCGGGGGGGTGCCAGTCGCCGCCGGCCAGCCACCCCACCGCCGCCGGCTGGCACATGGCCGCCGCCGGCCGCCATTCACCAACACGGATCGTGCTTTTTTGTCCTTTCGTGTACCCGGTGCTAGACCTTTACGTGTTTTTCCGTACCTGGTGCACCACCTTTTCCACCTTTTTCGTACCCGGTGCCACCACCTTTTCCACCTTTTGCTATTGTGAGCTTCCACTTGCTAAAATGCACCAAAACTCTCCTATAAATAGGAGGCATGAGGCTCATTTGCAAACACACCAAAACACCCACCACACCAAGATATCTACATACACACATTCCATATTTCTTTATTGTAATATTAGTGGTAATTCTTCCTAGTTAATTAGACTAGCTAATTAACTAGTCAAGGAAGATTTGTACGGAGGTGCTCAGGGACGCATATTTTAGCTACGAGTTGTTGTACTTCTTTCCAGGTGTTAATCTATCTTTCATATTTAATATGTTTGTCTTTTCTTTAATAAATTTAAATATGCATGCTAGAATTACCATGATTAGCTAAATAACTCAATTGTCTGCTATGATAGTCGTTTAGAAAGTATTAAATATGTGACTATGTGGAATGTTATGAGATTGCGGATGGTTTATTTTACAAATGGATATAGGAATTAAATCTTTATCGTTTATCTGCCCAACTCATGTTATGACTAAAACTTTATCCAAAAATGAACGTAGCTAACTCATAGGGTACAAGTCACTTAGTTATACTATGTTAGATTGAATCATTGAGCTCGGCATGGCCGGTGTTCTCTAGACCAAAATAGGATCCAAGAGATACGGAACATGGGAGTAGAGGTAGATTAAGATTAAATTCATATAGACGATATTTTTGAGACAACTTTCGTAATATCCTCAACTTAGATAATACTTTTGTATGCTTAAACTGAACTGTTGCTTTGATCGTCTTATTGCATGTTCTTGTTTGATTGTTGCCTTAGGATCATCATAATAGTGAAATTTAAACGGCATTAATCATCGTGTAATAATATAATGGCCCCTATACGAATGTTCTTTGATATAGTACTGGAAACGCTTACGGCAGAGTACAAATGTATGGAAGTCAAGAACGACCAAAGGTAGTTGTATTATGAATCGAATAACAAACGTATTACTCAGGTTTCCATTTGTGGCATAAATCATCCCTGTTTTGTTGCATCCCTGAGTAATGATGATAACTCGTACGAATAAGTGATGACATGTTATCCGACCGTCTAGACCAGTTAGCCCAACCTATTCCGGTGAGGATAACCCTCGTTCATAAGATTGTTTATTCAACAAACTATGCCATGATTCGAGCATCTCTGACGACCGAGATTGGGGAATAGGATTCGAGGTTAACTGTCGGATAATGTGGGTGTACATTTGAGAGAACTTTCGGTGTACACTTTAATATATTTTGCAATCCACGTCACATTCTATTTGCCTGATTGTGGACACCTCCGCTTTAGCCCGATAGGTCGATTGCAGTAATAGCTGACATTAACTTACGAACTTATCTTCATTAGAACTCTCCATATTTAACAACTTCTAAACCACGTCATAGTAGACAATCGCTTTAATTGCTGAACGCCCGAAGTAACCTCCACTTTTTAATTCAGTCTAGTTTAATTTAGGATCGAAAACCCAAAACCAAAACCAACTCTTTCAACCCCAGCTAAATACATAAAAGTTTCTAAACCTCCTCGTTTCAATTTGCCACGCTTTGAAGAACGATCCTAGGTCAATCTTGTCCTTTGCTAGCCCTTTGATTAGCACAATAAGTAACCCTAGGCCCCAGCCTTATATATTAAAAACCCACTGCTGTGTCACGTCACCATCAGAAATCTCAACGACCGGTGCATGTCGCAACAAGGTAAGTATTAGTTGATAATAATTAGTATCAAATTATTAATATGGTATACGAGCTAGACATTTTGTAATGCTTGTGATAATGAAAGAATAAATGAAAATACAAGTATATTATTTAGTTTGAAAGTTAGAGCTTAATGAGAATGGCAATCACTTGAATTGTGTAAAATTGTTAAAAGAGTACGTGGGATTCATTTACTAAATATTTAAACAAAAAGGGAAAGTTAAGATGAACTAGTTAATTATAATTAAATTGACGACTAAGCCAAGAACTGAAGTCCATTTCTTGTGCATGTTAGGAATGATTATAGTATCACGATAAATATAGAAATAACAGTTGATATTATGAAATGAAGGTAAAATAAGAAGGTGAGATGAAACTTGAAGAGTAAATCACTCGAGTCTAATTTTAGTATTGAGTTACAAACATAAGAAATAGTAAACTATAATAATCGATGTAATTATATTGTATATATGACTAGCAAAAGTAAATTAGTTGAATCAAACTATTAGTATTATGCGTGATATGAATTAATCATGTATTGTTTATTAGTTTGATACTATGTATTGAAATATGTTCTATGATTATAAAATGAGTTATATTTTAAGACGAGTTACTAACTCATTATTTATTGTATTCTCATATTATCAGAAGACTCAGTAATATTAGACTTCTGAGTGGGGACTGAGGTATCGGTGAGTGGACTTGGATCTCTCATTGTGATTTGGTGATAGCCTATTTGGTTACATCAAGTGATGTTGTTTATTAGTTTGAAATATTCAGTTGATTAATTTCGTGTGATTATGTGTTCAGTGGCCTTTTGGCATATTGTGTTATGGAGGTCAACAATTGTTGGGCTAGGTTGCTACAGGTTAACCAACATAGGAATTGTGAACATTTGTTATGAATGGAGCTTATGTTGGTTAAAGGTAGTAAACAGATATCGGTAATACCACTGTATTGGCCTACAGTTGGCTATAAGTGTCGCTTGGTGGGCCACCGCAGCTGAGGGCGCCACAAGGGCCACCGATCCTCTTAGTGATGTTGCGTCTAAGTGTTAAGTGCTGTAAACGGATATGGATAAGCTAAGTTATACTGTTAGTGACAGGTTTATTAACTTAGTTTCGTGCTAATCCCCCACACTACTTCTTGCATATGATATTATGGGAGGAGCAAGAAGTGTTGATTTTGATGGAATGTTTGATGACCAACGTGCACTCTGATATTTATTTTGGATGCGTCCATATTGTGTCTTGAAATTATATAACACCCAGTTTAATTTTTTATGGTTTCAGAATATTATGACTTTATGTATTATTTGTAAAGTAGTTTAACAATGTTTGTCATAACTTGCGCTTCCAATGTATTGTTTACAAAAAAAATTGGTTCCAAATATTGGGGTGTTTTAAGTTGGTATCAGAGCATAGATTTGGGTGAATTAAATATTGTAAAGTGTTCAATCCTAAATCTAGAGTTATGTTTAGTCAAACATTCTAGGGTGTGGGATTTAGTCACTATATGGGAATTGTGTAGTATGATATGTACTAACACTTAACCAGTTGTGAGATTGTTGTTTTGAATACAGAGATGATAAAGTATGAGTACTGACCAGTACTGTCAAAAATTCTTCTAGATCCGATGGTTAAAGAGAATAAGGTAATCCATGATAAGCTTTCTTGGATTTACATTAATTTGAATTGTTTAATTTACTATGATGATTAGTAGTAAGGTTGATTCGAGTTAGATTGATATGATTCCCCGGTTATGAGTCATGATTGATAGTACATATTGATTAGTAATTAAAGTAAGTGATCATCATTGAATACGTGTTTGGTATTATACATGATATTGTTGTGGTATTAGTGCTTGACAGCGTGCAATGTGCAGAAATTGTGATAGTAGATTAAAATGTGTTCAGAGTTTTAGATAAATACGGATACTGACTTACGTCAGTTGCTGAGTTGAAATTCTATATAAATAGATACATACTAAAAAGATGTTACATGTATATGTGAAATAACTTGCATATGTAAAGTAGATTATGTGTGCAGTAAGTTGATTATTAAATATGTATTTAATGCTAAGAATTTTATTAAGTGAATTCTAAGTGCTTTTGAAACATGTTGTTATGTGATATGTGTTTAAATGAAAGAAGTCACATAGATGATTTATGATATGAAGTAACATGACAAGGAAGTGTGAAAAACATAATCTAGCAACGCTTGATCACCGGTGCTATATTATGCTATATCACCTGAACTTGTTGAGGTTACCAAATCTCAGAGAAATTTAATGTGATTGTAAAAAGGAGTATGAAATTGTGTTAAATAAAATTGATTGATAATTCTAATTGGTAGAATTGTATTACTAAATGAACTTAAATGAGCACGTGTGTAGTATACTTGTTATTATTAAAAATTATGATATTTTATATGAGTAACAAATTTGATTTTGTTGAAAATGTAATTGTTTGACTAATAAAGTGAATTACCCGTTAGTGGATTATATAGTGTTCCAACGGATCACTATTGTGTGTATGGCTTGTAGGGAGCCTAGGTTGAAATATAATGATTATGTCAAAAAGGGGTCGTTAATGTTATTGAGTGCATGATTGAGGTTAAACTTAAAATATGAATTAAAGTCAAACATAATAATATAGTGTAAATATTATGGCAATTTTTTTCTGTGAAAGTCAACTGTGAATAAAGAGTCTATGTATGTATGGAAAGAGTATGATATTATTTGATTATGATTGGTCCTAATTTGGGACAAACTTGTGGAAAAGTGGTTAAGAATTACTATTGATTGGTTGGTTGAATTTAAAGTTAACAAATAGTCAACAATGTCGAATTAGTCAAACATAATTGGAATCTAATAGCGTTTTAATTGAAATAGGGTTAAATTTTCTAAATAAGTTAAATGAGTTAGTCAAAGATTATAGTACCTTGGTTGATTGCCTTAAGTTTGTTTTAGTATGTTGAAAGGTGTGTGCAAAGGTTAGAGTCTCATGAACAAGTAATTTGTGATATGAGTGGTCAACTAAAAGTGCTAAAATAGTCAAACGGAGGTGAAATCTCGAAGTGTTTTGTTTGAATTGTAGTTAAATTACCAAACAGGTCGATTTGTGTCAAAATGGGTCAATAAGTGGTTATGTGAGAAATTTGAATAAACTAGTATTATATGTTAAGTGTCTATGGTTTTACATTTATTTTGAAGTATTAAGAAAGTGTGCAAAAAGTCAGAACTTGAATATGTGTCATTGTGAATTAAGTTGTCCTTACAAAGTGGTCATAATGGACATAAATTAGTCATGCGTCCAAATCACTCGTTAACGCTTAAATCGAAAAAGTGCAAAAGAAGAAACCTTTATTATGATATCTGTAAATTTTCATGTTCTAAATGTTATTGAGTTAAAAGTTATGAGCGTCTAAAGTCTGTACTAAAATCTGAGTTGTGCAGGTCTGAATCGTGGTGCGATTAGTGTAAATCGCCACGCGATTTCAATTAAGATAGCGACGCGATTGTTAGACATCGCGACGCGATTTGATGTGAGTTAGAATGTTGATTTCTGTTTTTCTTGTGGTTTAGTGTTGCTATGTCTATTTATATGAAAATTAAGTTGTGCACAAATTATGTGCAAGTCTCATTATTAAATTAATCATTAGTAGGATATAGATTATAAAAAGAATGAAGTTAAAAAAAAAAAAAAAAAAAAAAAAAAAAAAAAACTGAAATGTCATGAAAAGATAATTATGATATAATGAGATATAGAGATATAGAGAATTTTGACTTATTATCGTTTTCAATACCTATTGGTAGAGATACTTGTGTATGGGTTTGTGATGTTAAAGGCTTATTAATGGTTTTAACGACCCGAATAGCCTATTTGTAGGGAATTAATTTGAAATGGTACTGATAAAAAGGAGCGAAATCTTACGAATAATGATAATTGAAAAAGTGAAATTTCAAATTTGATTAGAGTTAATTGATTTCAAAGTAAAGATTCTTAATATTTTACATGTTGGAGTGATGTGTAAATATTGGCTTAGTTGCTAGTTATGAATTGAAATTAAATTTTCATAATTGATATGTGTATTATGATTTATAACCGCTGTTTTTATTGCTAAAAGTATATAATTAGTTATATTGCTTTTAAAGATTCTAGCATGTCGCTAGATTCTATTTATAACAGTATTTAAGTGATCTTGTGTTCTAAAGTATTTATATGTCCAATTATAAATGATTCCTGTAAGTATTCTTTTTATTTATGGAGATAGGTTTATACATGGTATATGTGCGTGGGTAAGGATAGAAACATATACAATTGGATATGTGCATGTAGAAAGGATTGAAAATATGTAATCAATATTATAAGTTGTTCGAGAGGGATAAAGTTTTATGGTATTAGTGAAATGGAAATATAATACGGACCCGAACCTCACAGGAGAGACGGGAGCTAGATGTGATTTTGTTATACTAGATTTATTAATCGTTATTAGATTTCGAAGACGAAATCTCTTTAATGGGGGGGGGGGGGGAGATTTGTAACACCCACTTTTAGGATTTAGTGGTATTATGGTAATTTCTTAAGTTTTAAGTTATGTATTTAATGTATTAGAAAAAATTGTTTATTTAATTTATTGGGTTTAATTGAAAATGCATAGTAAAAAGGTTAAATGACTTATTGTGATAGATGAATAGTTAATTGTTTAAATTAATATAGTGGTAAGAAAAATAAAAGTGATTGAAATCGCAAATGGTTTTTAGGTTCCAAACATTATGTTTTAAAAGGGGGTTTATTTTAAATAATAGTGGAGTCGGTCCAAGGGAAAGAGCCGACCTTATTTCTTTAACTTTCCCTTTTCTTTCCCATTTACTTCACTTTCTCAATCGTTTCTAAGATTTTCTAGTAACCAAGAAAACAAAAGAAAAACACATTAAGAGAGCTTTAGGGAAAGGAATTGCTTTTGTGGTTGGATTTAAAGTTCATCATCCTCATCATCTTGTTTCAATTTACAAGTAAGTTATATTTACTTTATTGCTTGACCTAAAAATTGTTTAGAAAGGGAATGTGAAAAAGTTGAAGTGATGCTAATTAAATTGTTGGTGATGACCGCTAATCTGGTTTCAAGTTAGTAATTGGATTCGATAGGATTGAGGTTAAAATCTCGTGTTGTAGGTCTGTAACCGTCTCGAGTTGCGACGCGACGGAGTACATATAGTGACGCGATATGTTATAGGTGACAAAACGATATAGGTTGCATCGCGACGCGATTCGAATTGTTTCAGGATCTGTTTTTATTTTGGTTAGACTTAGCCATGTTTTTGGTACAAAATTTATAAATAAAGTAGTAGAAGACTTTGATGACAATGAGTTGGAAATAGAAGTTGCGTAAAGATTAGAGTGATAAATAGCTCAAGACACTTAGGACTAGTAAGAAAAATATGATTTGATCGGCTAGTTAATTGCTAAACCATTGTGGAGGTATGTATTAGTTGATAATAATTAGTATCAAACTATTAATATGGTATATGAGCTAGACATTTTGTAATGCTTATGATAATGAAAGAATAAATGAAAATACAAGTATATTATTTAGTTTGAAAGTTAGAGATTAATGAGAATGGCAATCACTTGAACTGTGTAAAATTGTTAAAAGAGTACATGGGATTCATTTATAAAAGATTTAAACAAAAAGGGAAAGTAAAGATGAATTAGTTAATTATAATTAAACTGTCGACTAAGCCAAGAAATGAAGTCCATTTCTTGTGCATGTTAGGAATGATTATAGTATCACGATAAATATAGAAATAACAGTTTATGTTATGAAATGAAGGTAAAATAAGAAGGTGAGATGAAACTTGAATAGTAAATCACTCGAGTCTATATTTAGTATTGAGTTACAAACATAAGCAATAGTAAACTATAATAATCGATGTAATTAAAGTGTATATATAACTAGCAAAAGTAAATTAGTTGAATCAAACTATTAGTATTATGCGTGATATGAATTAATCATGTATTGAATATTAGTTTGATACTAGTATTGAACTATGTTCTATGATTATAAAATGAGTTATATTTTAAGACGAGTTACTAACTCATTATTTATTGTATTCTCAGATTAGCAGAAGACTCAGTAATATTAGACTTCTGAGTGGGGACTGAGGTATCGATGAGTGGACTTGGATCTCTTAGTGTGATTTGGTGATAGCCTATTTGGTTACATTAAGTGATGTTGTTTATTAGTTTGAAGTATTCATTTGATTAACTTTGTGTGATTATGTGTTCAGTGGGCTTTTGGCATATTGTGTTATGGAGGTCAACAATTGTTGGGCTAGGTTGCTACAGGTTAACCAACATAGAAATTGTGAACATTTGTTGTGAATCGAGCTTATGTTGGTTAAAGG
Source organism: Pseudognaphalium luteoalbum (assembly GCA_963422505.1). NCBI lineage: Eukaryota > Viridiplantae > Streptophyta > Magnoliopsida > Asterales > Asteraceae > Pseudognaphalium > Pseudognaphalium luteoalbum. The sequence continues at coordinate 74,770,486 of OY730195.1, forward strand.
TAGTAAACAGCTATTGGTAATACCACTGTGTTGGCCTGCAGCTGTCTATAAGTGTTGCTTGGTGGGCCACCGCAGCTGAGGGTGCCACAAGGGCCACCGATCCTCTTAGTGATGTTGAGTCTAAGTGTTAAGTGCTGTAAACAGATTGGGATAAGCTAAGTTATACTGTTAGTGACAGGTTTATTCACTTAGTTTCGTGCTAATCCCCCACACTACTTCTTGCATATGATATTATTGGAGGAGCAAGAAGTGTTGATTTTGATGGAATGTTTGACGACCAGCGTGCACTCTGATATTTCTTTTGAATGCGTCCATATTGTGTCTTGAAATTACATAACACCCAGTTTAATTTTTTATGGTTTCAGAATATTATGACTTTATGTATTATTTGTAAAGTAGTTTAACAATGTTTGTCATAACTTGCGCTTCCAATGTATTGTTTAAAAAAAAGAAATTGGTTCCAAATATTGGGGTGTTTTACAAAAGATATACCACAAAAGTGCGATCACTCGCCAGTAAGCATTAAAATGGATTAAACGACCAACCAAACCCCCAACACCTAAGACAATTCCCACCGGATCATTAACCCAAACAGATCCGGCCACACAACCAAACCAAGTGGTGGTAATATCATTTTCTTATTATTAACTGAACCACTTGACTAAATGGTTTAGTGATAAGTTGGGCTCTTGCCTTCCTAGATGTCAGGGGTTTAATCATTTTCTGGGTAAACATTTAGCATGATAGGTACCCACACCCATAAAACACTTCGTTCTTTTGGGGGCCGGAACTAAAACAAACAGGTTCATTCCAACTCCAAAGGCCCCGACTGTGCCAGGGGAGTTGTCCGGAGTCATCCTTGTGGGGTACGTGGATGTATAAAAAGACTGGTGCCAAAGGCACACGGGACCTGAATGGGTGGTATCCCCTCCAGTTTATACCTATGCGGATTTTCTTATATATTAATCACACTGACAAATCTCGTCATGATTGAAACTCGATACAAAATTAAGCATGTCAACCTGATAATTAAGCTAGATTCATCAATTCGTTTTCCTTTTCTGGTCAGGTTAGGCCTAGGTTCGGGTTAGCTAATGGCCCAACCCCGGAAAAATATAAGTTTCATTTTGTAATACAAAGTTTAACCCGTAACCCCATGAAACCAATCCGCTACTAATTACGTTATCTTTTGTAGCTTAAACTATTTATGATGGTTGAATAAATAACCAAAAGGGCAAAATGGTAATTTACTAACTATATATCTATACTATAACATATACTCAAAGCAAAATAAATTAGGGTAATCCTATATATATATATATATATATATATATATATATATATATATCATCTCCCATTATATCTATAACATATCTATAACACCCTTTATATTTAATTTAATAATAACTATTTAAATTTCATTTAAACAAACCATAAATTATTAATTAATTTAAGAAAGTATAAATTAAATTAATAAATATCAATAAATTAAGTAAATACCACTTATTTTGGTCAAAAAAAATAGGCCCTCAAAATTTTCAACCTACATGTAAAAGTCCTGGGTCCGATTTTTGCTCCCAACCAACCATGTAACACAAATCTCATTCAAAGTTACAATCTTCTATTATATTTTGACTTCCCTAATTTTTTCATCTTCCTCCACTATGTATCATAGTTGTTAACTCGTAATTCGGAATATTGATTTTTAACTCGTGACTCGTGACTCGACTCGACTCGTAAGAGTCATAATTTACAATTAATACATACATTTATATCTATATGTATATTATTGTTTGGATTTCTATCATTAATTGAAGTAAAACATGATGAAAGTCATTAAATAACACCAATATTTAATTTAAAATGTATTTCCTATCATATTTTGTTATTTTATATTTTTTATTAGATTACATTAAACGTGTGCCCGATTTCTGACTCGTAAAAGTCACCTAAGACTCGTAAGAGTCGCCCACGACTCAGAAGAGGCAATAATTGACTCGTAAGAGTCAAAGTCATTTACGAGTCGGGGTCCGAGTCGCCTCATTTTTTGAATTTCCGAGTCAACTCGTAAGAGTCGACTCGTGAATCGCAAGAGTTTAACAACTATGCTATGTATATTCATCTCCTTCCAAATTGTACACCATTTTTGGCTTTTTGCATTCCTTCTACATGCACCTTCCAAATTTTACACCATTTAACTTACGGATAACAGTTCTATATAATGAACCGTGATTCTTTAGCTTTTAAAGAATTAAGTTCAAATTGTTTTTTATTTTTTTGGTAAAAAAAAATTGAATATTTCCATTAAGGCATTAATTATCTGTTTCCTGTCTTTAATTAGTCTTTAACCATATATATGGTCAAAGGACCTACTACTTGCCTATTTGGCATTTTCACACCCATTTTATTATTTATTATACTCTATTCCTAATACATTTTATTTGTAGTTCACTGCTGGCATTATTTGCATTTAGTTGTATTGGGTTTTAATAGGGTAGTGATACATATCACTAATTTTTTGAATAAAAAAATTGTTATGTATACTATATATATATATATATATATATATATATATTTATATTTATATTTATATATCATCTCTCATTTTAAAACATTGCTTTACAGTATTACACTTATTTAATTGAAGTGTTTAGTCCCAATGTTTAGCTACTACAACGGAGTACTTCTAAAGTCTAAACTACGTCAATCAATCAATCAATCAACTTTTTGTGGTTTCCACGGTTCATGGGTTCCGAACCGTGGTTTACATATATACAACCACAGTTATAATTTAGAACCATGGTGTAGCTAGTCGAATTACCTAGGTCGGTTAGGTTATTCAATTTTCAATGCATTACTTAAATTCAAGTAATTAATATAATTAAAAATTAATTATTAGTTATATATATTTGTCATTATATTACTCCGTATATTATAAATACATACATATCCTCTCAACTCTTTTCATCTAAACCCTAAATATGATAATCAAGTTCCCTTTTCATCGTGATCATATTCACAACACAATTTATAACACCCCTCTTTTGAATATATTATTAAATATATTTCTCATCGGAAGCGTAGCTCAGATGTGCTTTATCAAATCACATTACATATTAATTACATAAATGACTCATTAGATTTCAAAATCATAATATATCTCTGACTGGGTGTTATACAATTTTCGTAACATAACTTTCTTTTTCCATAAACAATATCAGAGTTTACGCTTGATCAAACATTCCATCCTGTCTACAAGCTTCTTGCCCACTCATTATATCAACACAATGACCTGCAAGAAGTGGGATGGAGGGATTAGCATAACACTAAGTGAGTGAATAATAATCAACAGTCCAACTTAGTAGAACAACTCTGTTTACAGACAAGTATAGTAAACACACAATCTCACAGAAATCCATGGTTCTTGGGGAAACCTTCTGCCAAGAACACACAACCATATCAATGAGATAACATCTCAATAACACAACACATCAACAATGAGGATCGGTGGTTCTTGAGATATCATAGTACCCGAGGATTCTCCAAGAACACTTATCGTACATATCCGTATGGCCATAACAGACGAGACCGATAGTTTGTACTAATCTCATACGACCTAATTTCCTATTAACGATAAGTACAAGGAAATACCTGTCGTCTTACAATAGTAACCAAACCTAACCAACATGTTGACCTCAATACACTGATGCCCGAAGGCCAAAAATCAAGTGATCACATACTCACATACTCAATCAGGTCAACATATCAGATTAAAAAATCTATCAACAGTGTTATTACTATTAAACCCAAAATTATCATGGCAAACGAAGCAGTAACAATATGTTTACCTGTTGTAACCAAACTTGTTACAACTAAATCATACTGAGGATTATTAATCCACTCACCGATATCTCAGCTGCACGCTCAGAAGTCTAATATTACTGAGCCTTCTTACAATCTGAGAATAAAACAGAATAACGAGTTAATAACTCAGTAATAAAGATGAACTTCTATTATAATCATATAGCATATTTCAGTACATACTATTCCACTACAATACATCAAGTACTATTTCTACTAATACCATAAGTATTAAACAATTCAAGTACCGAGGCTAAAATAATGAGTGCATACAGTGACTAGGATCTGCCGGATTAAATCCTGGATCCGCCGGATCCCTCTTATGATCTTCCGGATCTAAACATGATACGCCGGATATAATAATTCTTATTTCATAATATATCATTTTTCAAGGGTTTATTAAAATGTAGATAAGAACTCGGAGTATCCGCCGGATCACATCTTGATCTGTCGGATCCCATCTGAATATGGTTATGATATGGTGCTGATATGTTCTTTGATCCGCAGGATCATGACAGGATCATTATTGGATCCGCAGGATCATCATAGGATCTGCAAGATCACTATATGATCCGTAGGATCATCACATGATCCGCCAGATCAAACCCTTTTCCAGCAACCTGCATCTTCTTCTTCACCCATAACCCGAATTTTTAACCCAAACTCATACCAAATAACCTAACAATTGGAAGAATCACATATAATCATCATATATTATCACATGTCATCAATTAATCCAACTTTCTTGCTCAATTTCATATACACAACTAACCCCCTTTATTGAGTCCTAATATCATGGTTCAAGAACAATCAATTTGTGAATTCACAAATCAAAGCTATACCAATTCAATTTACTAGCTTCAACATCATCAATTAATCATATACTCATCGAAAAATTCATAAATTTCATCTTCAACTTATCAAAAGCTTAAGTTCAAGAAACCAAAATCACTTACACTTTGGAACAAGAAGAACAATGGAATGATGATGTTAAGGAACATGAATTAGCTCATTTGAACTTGATTATAGATTCAATTCTCCATGATTCTTATTTCTAGTTGTGTAAGGATTTAAGTTATTGTGAAGGAGTAAAAGTGTTAAAAGTGAAATCAAAAGATTGGGGAAAGTAGCTAAAGGATGTCGGCTCTCCTCATAAACCGACTTTAAAATTGGGTATTTTTATACGCGTTCCAAATCTATTGTCTGGAACCTAAATTCATTTTGCGCGACAACTATTTTATTTCACCGACAACTTTTTTAATTTACAACAATTAATAATTTATCTGTCGCAATGGAATATTTAACTCCTATTCCAATTATTTTTCCAGTAATTTAAACGAAACTATTTCCCAACACATTAAATACTCATTTAAAATTAGGAAATAGTAAAATATTACTAGGTCCAAATTGAGGATGTTACAAATCTCTTCTCCTTAAAGAGATTTCATCCTCAAAATCTGATTACAGTAAAGTGATTTAGAGTTTAACATATACTGCCCCCCTATTGACCAACTCATAATCACTTAAACAACTAAATCAAGTGAAATCTAATACTCATTTACCAGGTCTTTGCAACCAGAAATTAGCAATGTGCTAAAATCTTTGACCCATTACAACTATTAATCTCTTTTAGTAACAAAACAATAACAACAACAGTGGTTATAAAACCATAATGCACGTAGCGATACTGAAAGTTAAATTAAGTTCATGACTAGTAACCAGGCTAGTATTCACATATCACTTCAACCATATGAATCCTTTACTTAAAAGTAATCCGGATTCATATCACCTTAGTAAGCAAAGTAGAGGTCAAACTCAGTAGGTAAAACCACAATCAATAGGTACTTTGTACTACAATGTCATATTACCTACATTTAACCGACCTCTACATTGACTTATTTCAACTTGTAACTCTAAGTCACAATTCATCCTTTTATTCTGTCATCAAGTATATAACAATTTACCTGATTTTACATACTTCTATAATAATGGAAATATAATCATCATTTCTATAATTTCAACTGTTAGCTTCATAGTATATCACTTTACTCAATTAATGGCACAAAATTTACAATTTCTCAAATTTAACCATTAATTTTATATTATCACATTCACCTCAATGTGATTGTTATTAATTCATTTCTCTATAATAGGCTACTTAGGTAGGCATAGCCTTTATTAATCCTTTAACATCACAACACATATTTATATCAATGGTCATTAAAACCATTATAAGTTCCAACTATCTATTTATATCATAATTATCATTCCTTGATATTTTAGTTCTCTCCCCCTCGGGGTTCACATTATCATTCTTTTTACAAACCACATTCTTTCAACCATTGGTTTAACAATAAAACTTGCACAAGTTCATGTGCAATTCAACTTTAGTATACTTAAATATAACATGATGCAACCATTCTTCACAATGAAATCAATGTTTCGACACACATCAAAACGCATCACGATCATCCAACATCGCGTTGTATTTACATTAGATCAGGTGCCGATCTTATATAGATCATGTTACGACCACATATCTGTACAGACTATCGAAATAGTTTTACACACAATCTGCACACGCACGACCTTAGTTTAATAATATAGTTCACAGACATCTTCATTATTCCACAACAAAGGTTCTTCTTTTTTTACACAATTTTCATTACATCACCTGATTTAGGCGTGTGACTCAATTAACCCTTTGAGAACTCATATCGCTAATCGCTTGCTACAGAGTCCAATCTTTTATTCACAATGTCCACATGTTAAATAACTTAACACAATTAATCAAGGTTTCATAACCTTTGATAACTCTTTTAACTCATTTAGGTTATAAACAACCCATTTGATACTTATCAACCCGTTTAGGGAATTCAATCATATTTTAAACAAATACTACTAGAATTCGACCCATAATTGACTCTTTCAACACTGTTGACTATTTGTCAACTTCAATTTAATCAACAATTAGTTTGACCACTTTTCTCAATTTTTAACTCACAACAAAATCAATCATATTCCAATAATTTCATATTATACACTAGACTTTTTATTCATGGTTGATTTTCAAAGTCAATTTATCACAATATTAACGCATTAATACTATGTTTAACCTCAAACATAGCTTTTTCATAACTACATTCAACAACAGTGGCCCATTCAACCAAAGTGGAACCACTATACTATAATTGTAGTAAATTTCCACTCAATGACATACTAATAACTCATTTAGTACACAATATGAATTATATATATATATATGTATATATATATATATATATCATCTAATAGTTATCTCAAGTTTTTGATTTAACCCAATCATAATCTTTAAATTAATATTTTCACTAATATTAATGTCTCAATCACCATACGGAGTCATTAACTCAAACTTGGCTTAATACAACCCATATACACACTAGTAATCCTTTAGGATACTATATGACTCCCTAATAGGTAATCCACACCCATTAGTCACGTACTCATATTTCAACAAATTCAAACAATTGCAAGTACCATACACACTTGCAAGTTTCAATTACTGATTATTATAACTTCCACTAATTAACTTTTATCATATTAACAACAATTAGTAGGTTTAACACAATTTCATAGTCAATTTTCTCAATCACATTAACTCTCAATTATACTTGGTAGCCCCAACAACTTTAGACGATATAGCATAATATAACGGCGGTGATCAAGCGTCATAATATTATGTTTTTCACCATTCCTTGTCTGGCTACTTCATATCATAAATCATCAATGTTCTTTCATTTTACTATAACACATATCAATCAATTATCATGATTTCAACATATGACACCATATCAAATACTAAAGTCTCGACAATATTACATGTAATACCATATACGTATCCAATAATGACCATATTATTATAATAGTCACTTAATCATATGGCTCAAAACCTTTCGTTTTTGTAGGAGTAAATAATTCCACTTGATCAATTAAGAACATACTTCAAATACTCCTATTAGCTACTGTTCCCAAAACAGTGGTTCCAATATTAATAACATATCACATCAAGTTATTAATTCAACTTTTACACCACAATTGTCGGCATCTCTACTTATCTCAATTCACATAGCAACTAATTATATATCAATGACATATTATTCACATCATTATTTATCTCATTGTTTCAACTTTTACATATTATTTACTAGATTACAATTGATCAGGAAGACATACTTCTTCCTTAATCATATATTCACACCAAAATTTACCTATTTCATATTCATTCAATTATTTGACCTAAATCAAAATATACTTCCTAACCACAATTTCTTCAAAGGAAGTAATTCCTCTTTAGTCGTCTACTATTTAGTTAGTTAATTAGCAAAGATATATAAGCACACCTTGCATTTATCATATCATAATATATTCTATTTCAATATTGTAGACACCTTTACATTCAACAATATCACTATTAACAACTTGATCAATATTGTGTCTACACAATTTTAACACTTATTCTATCATCTCTAGTTCATTCAGAATTACTCATTAATATTTCTATCATCACATTAACAAGTAATAATCATCAATGACTCATTACTGGGAAATCATATCAGTCTGACTCAATTTACTTTACTACTAATCACATCATAGCAAAGTAATCAATTCAAGCTTATTAAATTCACCAAGCTTATCGAGAAATACCTGATACACTTAGGCACACAATGTTGAGGAATCATTGAGAATAACAGTTAGTTCCTCATGTTCCTCCGTCTCTGCAACCAAAACAACAACCTTGCATCTTGTCATAGGTTCGTACATATTTAATAACCACTTTCTCATACAACTACTAATCCCACACCCTGGAATGTTTGACTTGACACAAATTCAGATTTGGGATTGAACATAATACAATGTTCAATTCACCCAAAACTATGCTCTGATACCAGCTTATAACACCCCTCTTTTGAATATATTATTTAAATATATTTCTCATCGGAAGCGTAGCTCAGATGTGCTTTATCAAATCACATTACATATTAATTACATAAATGACTCATTAGATTTCAAAATCATAATATATCTCTGACTGGGTGTTATACAATTTTCGTAACATAACTTTCTTTTTCCATAAACAATATCAGAGTTTACGCTTGATCAAACATTCCATCCTGTCTACAAGCTTCTTGCCCACTCATTATATCAACACAATGACCTGCAAGAAGTGGGATGGAGGGATTAGCATAACACTAAGTGAGTGAATAATAATCAACAGTCCAACTTAGTAGAACAACTCTGTTTACAGACAAGTATAGTAAACACACAATCTCACAGAAATCCATGGTTCTTGGGGAAACCTTCTGCCAAGAACACACAACCATATCAATGAGATAACATCTCAATAACACAACACATCAACAATGAGGATCGGTGGTTCTTGAGATATCATAGTACCCGAGGATTCTCCAAGAACACTTATCGTACATATCCGTATGGCCATAACAGACGAGACCGATAGTTTGTACTAATCTCATACGACCTAATTTCCTATTAACGATAAGTACAAGGAAATACCTGTCGTCTTACAATAGTAACCAAACCTAACCAACATGTTGACCTCAATACACTGATGCCCGAAGGCCAAAAATCAAGTGATCACATACTCACATACTCAATCAGGTCAACATATCAGATTAAAAAATCTATCAACAGTGTTATTACTATTAAACCCAAAATTATCATGGCAAACGAAGCAGTAACAATATGTTTACCTGTTGTAACCAAACTTGTTACAACTAAATCATACTGAGGATTATTAATCCACTCACCGATATCTCAGCTGCACGCTCAGAAGTCTAATATTACTGAGCCTTCTTACAATCTGAGAATAAAACAGAATAACGAGTTAATAACTCAGTAATAAAGATGAACTTCTATTATAATCATATAGCATATTTCAGTACATACTATTCCACTACAATACATCAAGTACTATTTCTACTAATACCATAAGTATTAAACAATTCAAGTACCGAGGCTAAAATAATGAGTGCATACAGTGACTAGGATCTGCCGGATTAAATCCTGGATCCGCCGGATCCCTCTTATGATCTTCCGGATCTAAACATGATACGCCGGATATAATAATTCTTATTTCATAATATATCATTTTTCAAGGGTTTATTAAAATGTAGATAAGAACTCGGAGTATCCGCCGGATCACATCTTGATCTGTCGGATCCCATCTGAATATGGTTATGATATGGTGCTGATATGTTCTTTGATCCGCAGGATCATGACAGGATCATTATTGGATCCGCAGGATCATCATAGGATCTGCAAGATCACTATATGATCCGTAGGATCATCACATGATCCGCCAGATCAAACCCTTTTCCAGCAACCTGCATCTTCTTCTTCACCCATAACCCGAATTTTTAACCCAAACTCATACCAAATAACCTAACAATTGGAAGAATCACATATAATCATCATATATTATCACATGTCATCAATTAATCCAACTTTCTTGCTCAATTTCATATACACAACTAACCCCCTTTATTGAGTCCTAATATCATGGTTCAAGAACAATCAATTTGTGAATTCACAAATCAAAGCTATACCAATTCAATTTACTAGCTTCAACATCATCAATTAATCATATACTCATCGAAAAATTCATAAATTTCATCTTCAACTTATCAAAAGCTTAAGTTCAAGAAACCAAAATCACTTACACTTTGGAACAAGAAGAACAATGGAATGATGATGTTAAGGAACATGAATTAGCTCATTTGAACTTGATTATAGATTCAATTCTCCATGATTCTTATTTCTAGTTGTGTAAGGATTTAAGTTATTGTGAAGGAGTAAAAGTGTTAAAAGTGAAATCAAAAGATTGGGGAAAGTAGCTAAAGGATGTCGGCTCTCCTCATAAACCGACTTTAAAATTGGGTATTTTTATACGCGTTCCAAATCTATTGTCTGGAACCTAAATTCATTTTGCGCGACAACTATTTTATTTCACCGACAACTTTTTTAATTTACAACAATTAATAATTTATCTGTCGCAATGGAATATTTAACTCCTATTCCAATTATTTTTCCAGTAATTTAAACGAAACTATTTCCCAACACATTAAATACTCATTTAAAATTAGGAAATAGTAAAATATTACTAGGTCCAAATTGAGGATGTTACAAATCTCTTCTCCTTAAAGAGATTTCATCCTCAAAATCTGATTACAGTAAAGTGATTTAGAGTTTAACATATACTGCCCCCCTATTGACCAACTCATAATCACTTAAACAACTAAATCAAGTGAAATCTAATACTCATTTACCAGGTCTTTGCAACCAGAAATTAGCAATGTGCTAAAATCTTTGACCCATTACAACTATTAATCTCTTTTAGTAACAAAACAATAACAACAACAGTGGTTATAAAACCATAATGCACGTAGCGATACTGAAAGTTAAATTAAGTTCATGACTAGTAACCAGGCTAGTATTCACATATCACTTCAACCATATGAATCCTTTACTTAAAAGTAATCCGGATTCATATCACCTTAGTAAGCAAAGTAGAGGTCAAACTCAGTAGGTAAAACCACAATCAATAGGTACTTTGTACTACAATGTCATATTACCTACATTTAACCGACCTCTACATTGACTTATTTCAACTTGTAACTCTAAGTCACAATTCATCCTTTTATTCTGTCATCAAGTATATAACAATTTACCTGATTTTACATACTTCTATAATAATGGAAATATAATCATCATTTCTATAATTTCAACTGTTAGCTTCATAGTATATCACTTTACTCAATTAATGGCACAAAATTTACAATTTCTCAAATTTAACCATTAATTTTATATTATCACATTCACCTCAATGTGATTGTTATTAATTCATTTCTCTATAATAGGCTACTTAGGTAGGCATAGCCTTTATTAATCCTTTAACATCACAACACATATTTATATCAATGGTCATTAAAACCATTATAAGTTCCAACTATCTATTTATATCATAATTATCATTCCTTGATATTTTAGTTCTCTCCCCCTCGGGGTTCACATTATCATTCTTTTTACAAACCACATTCTTTCAACCATTGGTTTAACAATAAAACTTGCACAAGTTCATGTGCAATTCAACTTTAGTATACTTAAATATAACATGATGCAACCATTCTTCACAATGAAATCAATGTTTCGACACACATCAAAACGCATCACGATCATCCAACATCGCGTTGTATTTACATTAGATCAGGTGCCGATCTTATATAGATCATGTTACGACCACATATCTGTACAGACTATCGAAATAGTTTTACACACAATCTGCACACGCACGACCTTAGTTTAATAATATAGTTCACAGACATCTTCATTATTCCACAACAAAGGTTCTTCTTTTTTTACACAATTTTCATTACATCACCTGATTTAGGCGTGTGACTCAATTAACCCTTTGAGAACTCATATCGCTAATCGCTTGCTACAGAGTCCAATCTTTTATTCACAATGTCCACATGTTAAATAACTTAACACAATTAATCAAGGTTTCATAACCTTTGATAACTCTTTTAACTCATTTAGGTTATAAACAACCCATTTGATACTTATCAACCCGTTTAGGGAATTCAATCATATTTTAAACAAATACTACTAGAATTCGACCCATAATTGACTCTTTCAACACTGTTGACTATTTGTCAACTTCAATTTAATCAACAATTAGTTTGACCACTTTTCTCAATTTTTAACTCACAACAAAATCAATCATATTCCAATAATTTCATATTATACACTAGACTTTTTATTCATGGTTGATTTTCAAAGTCAATTTATCACAATATTAACGCATTAATACTATGTTTAACCTCAAACATAGCTTTTTCATAACTACATTCAACAACAGTGGCCCATTCAACCAAAGTGGAACCACTATACTATAATTGTAGTAAATTTCCACTCAATGACATACTAATAACTCATTTAGTACACAATATGAATTATATATATATATATATGTATATATATATATATATATCATCTAATAGTTATCTCAAGTTTTTGATTTAACCCAATCATAATCTTTAAATTAATATTTTCACTAATATTAATGTCTCAATCACCATACGGAGTCATTAACTCAAACTTGGCTTAATACAACCCATATACACACTAGTAATCCTTTAGGATACTATATGACTCCCTAATAGGTAATCCACACCCATTAGTCACGTACTCATATTTCAACAAATTCAAACAATTGCAAGTACCATACACACTTGCAAGTTTCAATTACTGATTATTATAACTTCCACTAATTAACTTTTATCATATTAACAACAATTAGTAGGTTTAACACAATTTCATAGTCAATTTTCTCAATCACATTAACTCTCAATTATACTTGGTAGCCCCAACAACTTTAGACGATATAGCATAATATAACGGCGGTGATCAAGCGTCATAATATTATGTTTTTCACCATTCCTTGTCTGGCTACTTCATATCATAAATCATCAATGTTCTTTCATTTTACTATAACACATATCAATCAATTATCATGATTTCAACATATGACACCATATCAAATACTAAAGTCTCGACAATATTACATGTAATACCATATACGTATCCAATAATGACCATATTATTATAATAGTCACTTAATCATATGGCTCAAAACCTTTCGTTTTTGTAGGAGTAAATAATTCCACTTGATCAATTAAGAACATACTTCAAATACTCCTATTAGCTACTGTTCCCAAAACAGTGGTTCCAATATTAATAACATATCACATCAAGTTATTAATTCAACTTTTACACCACAATTGTCGGCATCTCTACTTATCTCAATTCACATAGCAACTAATTATATATCAATGACATATTATTCACATCATTATTTATCTCATTGTTTCAACTTTTACATATTATTTACTAGATTACAATTGATCAGGAAGACATACTTCTTCCTTAATCATATATTCACACCAAAATTTACCTATTTCATATTCATTCAATTATTTGACCTAAATCAAAATATACTTCCTAACCACAATTTCTTCAAAGGAAGTAATTCCTCTTTAGTCGTCTACTATTTAGTTAGTTAATTAGCAAAGATATATAAGCACACCTTGCATTTATCATATCATAATATATTCTATTTCAATATTGTAGACACCTTTACATTCAACAATATCACTATTAACAACTTGATCAATATTGTGTCTACACAATTTTAACACTTATTCTATCATCTCTAGTTCATTCAGAATTACTCATTAATATTTCTATCATCACATTAACAAGTAATAATCATCAATGACTCATTACTGGGAAATCATATCAGTCTGACTCAATTTACTTTACTACTAATCACATCATAGCAAAGTAATCAATTCAAGCTTATTAAATTCACCAAGCTTATCGAGAAATACCTGATACACTTAGGCACACAATGTTGAGGAATCATTGAGAATAACAGTTAGTTCCTCATGTTCCTCCGTCTCTGCAACCAAAACAACAACCTTGCATCTTGTCATAGGTTCGTACATATTTAATAACCACTTTCTCATACAACTACTAATCCCACACCCTGGAATGTTTGACTTGACACAAATTCAGATTTGGGATTGAACATAATACAATGTTCAATTCACCCAAAACTATGCTCTGATACCAGCTTATAACACCCCTCTTTTGAATATATTATTTAAATATATTTCTCATCGGAAGCGTAGCTCAGATGTGCTTTATCAAATCACATTACATATTAATTACATAAATGACTCATTAGATTTCAAAATCATAATATATCTCTGACTAGGTGTTATAAAATTTTTGAAACATAACTTTCTTTTTCCATACACAATATCAAAATTTACGCTTGATCAAACATTCCATCCTGTCTACAAGCTTCTTGCCCACTCATTATATCAACACAATGACCTGCAAGAAGTGTGGTTGAGGGATTAGCAAAACGCTAAGTGAGTGAATAATAATAAACAGTCCAACTTAGTAGAACAACTCTGTTTACAGAAAAGTATAGTAAACACATAATCTCACAGAAATCCATGGTTCTTGGGGAAACCTTCTGCCAAGAACACACAACCATATCAATGAGATAACATCTCAATAACACAACACATCAACAATGAGGATCGGTGGTTCTTGAGATATCATAGTACCCGGGGATTCTCCAAGAACACTTATCATACATATCCGTATGGCCATAACAGATGAGACCGATAGTTTGGTACTAATCTCATACGACCTAATTTGCTATTAACGATAAGTACAAGGAAATTCCTGTCGTCTTACAATAGTAACCAAACCCAACCAATGTTGACCTCAATACACTGAAGCCCGAAGGCCAAAAATCAAGTGATCACATATTCACATACTCAATCAGGTCAACATATCAGATTAAAAAATATATCAACAATGTTATTACTATTAAACCCAAAATCATCATGGCAAACGAAGCAGAAACAATACGTTTATCCGTTGTAACCAAACTTGTTACAACTAAATCATACCGAGGATTATAAATCCACTCACCGATACCTCAGCTGCACGCTCAGAAGTCTAATATTACTGAGCCTTCTTACAATCTGAGAATAAAACAGAATAACGAGTTAATAACTTAGTAATAACAATGAACTTATATTATAATCATATATCATATATCATATTTCAGTACATACTATTCCACTACAATACATCAAGTACTATTTATACTAATACCATAAGTATTAAACCATTCAAGTACCGAGGCTAAAATAATGAGTGCATACAGTGACTTGGATCCGCCGGATTAAATCATGGATCCGCCGGATCCCTCTTATGATCCTCCGGATCTAAACATGATCCGCCGGATATAATAATTCTTATTTCATAATATATCATTTTTCAAGGGTTTATTAAAATGTAGATACGAACTTGAAGTATCCGCCGGATCACATCATGATCCGCCGGATCACATCTGGATATGGTTATGATATGGTGCTGATATGGTTTTTGATCCGCGGGATCATGACAGGATCATTATTGGATCTGCAGGATCATCATAGGATCCGCATGATCACTATATGATCCGCAGGATCATCACATGATCCGCCGGATCATTCCCTTTTCCAGGAACTTACACCTTCTTCTTCACCCAGAACCCGAATTTTTAACCCAAACTCATACCAAATAACCTAACAATTGGAAGAATCACATATAATCATCATATATTATCACATATCATCAATTAATCCAACTTTCTTGCTCAATTTCATACATACAACTAACCCCCTTGATTGAGTCCTAATATCATGGTTCAAGAACAATCAATTTGTGAATTCACAAATCAAAGCTATACCAATTCAATTTACTATCTTCAACATCATCAATTAATCATATACTCATTGAAAAATTCATAAATTTCATCTTCAACTTATCAAAAGCTTAAGTTCAAGAAACCAAAATCACGTACACTTTGGAACAAGAAGAACAATGGAATGATGATGTTAAGGAACATGAATTAGCTCATTTGAACTTGATTATAGCTTCAATTCTCCTTGATTCTTATTTCTAGTTGTGTAAGGATTTAATTTATTGTGAAGGAGTAAAAATGTTACAAGTGAAATCAAAAGATTGGGGAAAGTATACCCGTTCCAAAATTGGGTATTTTTATACCCGTTCCAAATCTATTGTCTGGAACCTAAAGCCATTTTGCGCAACAACTATTTTATTTCACCAACAACTTTATTAATTTACAACAATCAATATTTTATCTGTCACAATGGAATATTTAACTCCTATTCCAATTATTTTTCCAGTAATTTAAATCGAACTATTTCCCAACACATTAAATACTCATTTAAAATTAGGAAATAGTAAAATATTACTAGGTTCAAATTGAGGATGTTACACAATTAGTAATAACACTCCATCGACATCGTGATTTCTCTGTTTAAATCTCCCTCACAACCGCGATTTCCATATTTAATATCGGGGGTCCGGTTTTATTCAGTCCCACGACTGAATAAGGGTTTTGTACATAATGATGGCCATTAAGGCGATAACAGTTTCGGGATTTATTCCCATATAGCATACATAATGTGTTTCTAGTAAACTTCTCCCCGATTAAGAGATGTACGTATTCCCCAATAAAGAACTACAAATGAAGACAAATGATGCATGCACACATTTATGCAAACTTTCTAGTATATATATATATATATATATATATATATTAACTACAACAACCAAGGACCGATATCTTCAGTGGCAGGAAGGGGCGCTTTTACGAGTTGTTGTAGAGTAGTACGTTTTCATTATTATCTAATACTAGAGGTTATTAAGATGTTGTGTGGATCTTGGTTTAATTATGTAGGCTTGGGATCTATTGTACCTTATTTTTTTTATTTTTTTTTTGGTGGATTTTGGTTTTGTAGGCTTGGGTTCTGTTGTGTGGATCTTGGTTAAGATGTTGAAGAAGTTGAAAAATATGATTAAATATTATTTTATAATGCTTCAGCACATATAATTTGTATTAATTGTTAATAATTATTAAAGTTTTATAGCGTATAATTCACTTAAAAACCCTTCATCTATATATACTTAAAATAAATTTGAGGCTATAATTCTGAATTTATTGATTGTTGTTACATATAAAATGTGATAAAATGAAAAGGTTATTTTATTGTTTTGCCTTATGAGATGATATTTCATTATATCTACCACTAGTTTTGATCGATCCACCATGAATGTGCATTACAAGTAAATAATGCATGAACGTTATTTTTGTGGTATATTAACTATCAACCTAGCTTTCAGAATTCAGAGTATGATAGATTGATACTATGATAACTCAATTAGATAAAAGGTTTGCCTACTGTTCATATAAAATGTTCCCTTATAATATGATCATTATAACTATAAGTTATAATTAATATTTTCTCCCATTCTTCCGGTAATACTTCCTGCCAAGTGCCAACCACAATTTCTTTGCTTAAATATGCTTTTTATTTTTAGCATTAATTTGATGGCTTAGTCCTTTTTTTTACACGCCAAGTGTAAGGATGGATTCTTTCGGTTTTCATCAATTCGTCACCTCAAGTGTCTCGGTTATAATTGATTATCTCAAGTGCTTCAAAAGATCTCGCGCTTTTTTTTATGACGATGTTGCAAAGTGCTCAGATATTTCCACCTTCATGCAACAAGTTGAAAGGATATTGCTCGAAAATCATACTTAAGGCTACATGTTGAAAACTAGAGTTATAAAATGTATGTAATGACGAAAATTAAACGAATATGATAATTAAGTTTTGTATTTAATACGTAGTATGTTGTTATTGAACACTTGGCCGGGATGATAATGATAATTACATTTTATCTCTTTCACATTGTGTGACTTCTTTAATTTATTTTTCGGTGGAAAAGGAAATAGTATTCCAGAAGGAAATGAAGGATTACATATAATATAATGTAATATAATACGGAGTAATTATTTAACTTATAATGTATTGAAGATTTGAAGTACAATATGTCCATTTCAAAAATAAACAGACATAGACCACGGTTCTGGTAGGGAAAACCAGAACCGTGATCTTTGGCATATACCCCAAAGGCTAAATCTTTTGATACGTCATCAAATTTGTCCATTTGTTAGATTTTTTTTCTTTTTCTCTTTAATAATAATAATAATAATAATAATAATAATAAAAATAAAAATTAATCCAATGGAATATTATTAAAAGATTTCGTAAATATTTGAAAAAAAATAAAAAATATTTATAGAAAAAGTAACACTTAAATCAAAATTCCATAACAACTTTTAAGAAACAAATATTTAATTCAAAAAAGGTTAAAATGTTTTTTCAACTTAAAAAAATGATTATATAATCTATTCCTTTTAAATATATATATATATATATATATATATATATATATATATATATATATATATATATATATATTTATAACTTTTTTAAAATATCTAAACGAGTTTTTTTTAAGTTGTTTTTATATATAAAGTTTTATTAATGAAATTACTGAAAAAGTAATATAAAAAGAATTGGATAGGATATGGAGACAATAATTGTGTGAGTTGGTGAGGATAAAAAAATGTGATTTGACTAAGTTGGGGTAATTGAAGGGGTTTATTGGGAAATAAGGGGTGTCTAAAGTAGGACCCGACAAAATACTTCAATGCCTGCAAGCTTGCAAGTTGCAACTGCGAAAGCGTTAATAGTAACAGAATGTGTGTCAAATGTTTTTAGTAAATAAAGTTGAAGATTCATTTTAGTGTCTTCGAGAACGGATCCTTTTAATTTTAAAGTAAATAGTAATAGTAACATTTAGTATTAAAAATAATAAACAACCACAGTTCACTATTTGGTCTGCAATAAACTGTTTTGAGACATATATCGGGTATTGATTTTTCCAACATTAATTTGTGATAGATATACATGCCTGTGCAGTAAGCAGTGGTGCTATATTGTAACACCCCCAATTTCGTTGATTTTGATTAGCGGAAGCATTGGCAAAAGCTAGGGGCGCCACATTAACATAGTACATGCATACGTATCAGAGTTATATGATTACAACAAAATATATATATATATATATATATATATATATTAAGATGCCAAGTGTAATAATTACAAAGTTTACGATTCATCGAATCGTATAAGTTGAAAAGAAATTAAGTTACAAAAGTAGATTTCCTAAATATGACTAAACAGTTTTAGTTATATAAAAGAAATCCAGTTGTCAAAAGTTGGCATCCTATTCCTTCGTGGGTCGCCTATGTTCCATGTATGCTGGAGGATCTTACGTGCAGCTAATTCCCTGAAAAACATAGTAAAGGTCAACAACGAGGTTGAGTGAATTCACAGGTTTTATGTTCACAATAATAGTTGGTTGTTTCAAAGCGTTCACAAATAGTTATCGTCATCCCGATCAAATAAAGTTTCGTGGAATGTTATCCAAAGTGTACGTTTAGTGGGATTAGTCCAAAGATGTGGTTACGTGGGATGTTACCCAAAATATAGTTTAAGATTCGTAGGAAAGCGATATCCTATTAGTATTTGTAGGAATGTAAGTATCCTAATGGTTGTTCGTAGGAATGTCAGTATCCTAATAGTTGTTCGTAGGAATGTCAGTATCCTAATAGTTGTTCGTAGGAATGTCAGTATCCTAATAGTTGTTCACGGATCCATGTCAGTAAAATCGAGTATCCATGTCAGTAAGGTTCACCTAGTGGGGAGTGTCAGTGTCCCCTGTTCTATAAGTATAACGGATCCATGTTAGAAGGATCTAGTACCCATGTCAGTAGGGTTCAAATGGTAGGGAGTGTCAGTGTCCCTTGATCCATGTCAGTAGGATCTGGTCCATGTCAGAAGGACCCATCAGTTATCCAATCAGTTTCGTAGAAGCGTTGTTGGTCGTTCTTCAGCATTTCCAAAACAAGTTTAATACGTTTACAGTGTTTGTAGTATGAAAACGTTATTTCATAAACATCAATTTGTGTAACGGTTTAACAATTCAATGTACTCTAATCGCTCGAGTAAAATCAGTATACAATCATGTATTTAAAACGTTTGACTATGTTTTCCACCCCTAGTTGAAAGCAGTAAAATAGTTAAAATGTAGGGGTTGTGAGCTCACCTGTTGAGTTAAGTAATGTGCGAGTGCTAGCAAAGCCTAAAGCCCGAGTCTAGTCCGAAACCTCCTAACGTCCTAAACTTATGAGATTTAATAAGTATGTGGATGTCTATGTCGACCATCCATGCTAGTGTCCACGCAACTAGATTATGTCCAAAGTGTTTGTTTGTCGTTTGAGTTTGTAGTTTTAGAAATGTATACGAATTGTTGGTATCAGTTTGTAATAATAATCTTTGAAAACAATTTTTTTATATTCATTTCATTGTGTTTCATAAAGTATGAAATTGTGTACGGGGGTCCTGGGGCAGCGCCCCTAGTAGCGGGGTCCAAGGAGCAGAGCCCCTGGTTGGGGTCGAGCTTGGAAATTTTCTATTTCTACTAGTATTTCTTTAATAAAAACGCATCAGATATTTCAATTCGGAAAAATTGACTAAGTTTGGCCGCGGACTGAAATGTAGTGCGAACCGTGTTCGCGATGCGAACTGTGATTGGGTTCACAAGATAAGATAGGCTGCGAACCGAGTTGGGTTCGCAGGACGAATTTCGGTTCGCAGGGCAGGTCAACTCGCAGGTCAGTTCGCAGGTCAGGTCAACTCGCAGGTCAGTTCGCAGGTCCAGTCAACTCGCAGGTCCAGTTTTTGGTAGGTAAATCTCGGTTCGCAGCTCGATCTGCGAGCTGAGACGCATCTCAATTCGCAGATGCAACTGTTAGCGTAAATTTGATTTTCAAACCCATTTCAAGCCGATTTTTGAACATAATCTTGTTGGGTAAATGTTCTAGCATGTAAATCAAAGCTTTATAAGTAATTTAAAAGAGTTTTAAAGTTTCATACCATGAAATTAAAAAATGAAGAAGATGAAGATGAAGAGCTCGAGATGGTGATCCTCGTGCTTGTTTCTGAGGATGATGATGAACGATTTTTTTGGTGGTGTTTTTGGTGGTTTCGGCTGCTGCGATTTGAGAGCAAAGAGAGAGTTTGGGTGTAGGTGTGGATACAAATGAAATGAAATAGGGAAGAAGGAATTAAAAAGGGGGGTTGGGTCATGGGTCGGTGGATCGGGTCCGTGGGTCTGGCCGACCCGTTTGGGTCTCGTGTTCGTTTACCCGGTCGTTAAATATTAATTTATTTTAAATTGGTAATTTTTAAATACAGTTTAAGATATATTTTTGTCGCACCCCCAAATTATGATGCGGAAGCGGGTCGGTTCGGGGCGCGACTAATCAATAAATAAAGCACATAAGATAAAGTGAACGACTCTATATGCGTCGTTTTACAAATACATGGATATTAAAGTTTTACACTGTTATAATATAGTTTACAAAAGCTCTTGAGCCAAATGGTAGAGATACTATGGCATAACTAAATTATACAAAATATAGTAATGCATGACAATCTCTTGATATCTGAATGCAACTCGAGCTAATGGGCATCCTGAGTGAGCAGACCTACTGCTGTTGTGAACCTGAGAATACACACTAAAATGGTCAGCTAAAAGCTGGTGAGCTCACAGGTTTAATGATAAAGTGTACTGTATGAAACGCAAGATTTAAGTATGAATATTTGTAATTAAACAAATAAGTAATTGATAAACAATGTATATATTGCGATGAGCGCATAGTCTGAGCTTAACTGAGGTGTCAGGATCATAATTAAGGGCCTGAGCGAGGGTGTCTCTATGCGTGTGCCTAATCAACACACGTATGAACAAATGATAATGCGTCCGTTTGACCAATTAGTGCTTGCTAACCCGGATGGGGATTGTCAGTCCCATATGGTACCATTTACTAACATTCACGCTACAAAAGTTTTACTAAACTATGCTAGAGGACTTAAAACGATTAGAGGAAACAACTCATGCAATCTATAGCGATATTTTGATACTTGCGTTCACATGTAAAACCAAACAAGCATGTATTCCCACCCCTGAGTTAAAAATAGTAAAATGAGGGGCTATGAGACTCACCTGAGTCTAATGAGATGCTATCAAGCACAATTGATGGTTTACAAGAGAAATGATATCGTCTCCAACGACTGAAACCTATTGGGTGTCCTAAACGCGCAAGGTTTTAATGATTAGATGTGGAAACTTGCTGGGCGTGTTAAACGCGCAAGATTTTAAATGATTAGAGGTCTCAACAGACCATCTATGCTAGTTGTTCTGTTAACTAGTTATGTCCAAATTGATTTGGTTAATGTTTATATTTGAGTTTGTGAAAAGGTATACGGCTCGTTGGTGACGGTTTGTAATAATAATAATTTCAAACTATTATTATAATACATGATTTGTTGTACTTATAAAAGTATATGTGTTTCATGTGTAAGTCGTATAAGTTTAGTTGTTACTTAAGTTCATTATATCCATTACATTTTATTTCATAAGTTACGAAATTTGGTACGGGTTCAAAAACTGAAATATGCCATTTTCAACCCCTAGACGACCCCGAAAGGCCTAAAACCGCCTATCATTGGGCCGTTTTTAAGTGACCGTGTCACTTTTATCCCAATCCGTTATAATAAATTTTTCATCGAGAAGATACCCTGAAAACACTTTGGAGAACCAAGCCGTTCGGCTGATGATTTCCAGCCGTTCGGCTCAAGGACAAATTTCAGATCTGTTCGCGAAATCAGTTGGGAAAACGAGTATAGGTTCAATTTTTGGACATAATCTACTTGATAGAACACTAATACATAATGATATATGTTCATTTAAACATGTAATTTGAATAAAAAGTGAGTGATTCCTTACGTATTAAAAATGGAGACCGTGGATGGAGGTGGTGACGGTGATCTGAAGATGATGATGGAGAAGATGATGAAGATAGTGATGATTGTTGAGACATAGTTTGTGACAACAGATCTAGCTTTGCAATATGACTAGTGTAATTGTTATCATGTTGATATATTGGTTTAGATTTGTAAATTGATATTGTTTTGATATTAATATTCGTTAAATATATTATTATGATAAAGTGTTAGACGAATATAGATTTTAACAATATACATATGCTGCGAGTTGAGTTATTTGTTTGAGACGTTTGTTGCGAGTCGAGATCTCAAGTCGCAAGGCTTTGCGATGCGAGATGAGATCTGAACTCGCAGAACTTAACAAAAGACAACGAGCCGAGTTCATGGGCTTGGGCTGCGTAGCGAGTCGAGTCAACTCGCAGGCCCAATGGCTGCGAGTTGAGACGAGAATATATATGTTTTTCATACGTGAAAAACACAATTAATTCAATTATTACTTTTGACGAATTTACATAACACTCTTGGAGATCAATCTGCGAACTCAGTTAGTATTTCCAGAGAAACACAAAAACTAAAGGCTAGGTTTTTGACGTTTATTCGTAAGAAACAAAGCAATTGGTTAACCTAAACGCGAACGAAATCGTTATTAGTAAGATAACATCGTATTGAGGAATTCCGCACCTTAATACTACAGATAACGAAGTTATCGATCCTAGAACTAGGGACTTACAATTGGTATCAGAGCTTTCGGGCTAGATAACGAGTGTTGTTCGAAGTTTTCGGGTTAATCGCGTGTGATTTAGGATTGTTTTGACGTGCATTAGTGCGTAAAAACGATCAAAATCATTCTCTGGACGATTTAGGGTTTGTTTACGATCGAAATTTCCAGTTTTAATCGTAAAAATACCAAAAATCTCTGATTTCGTAATTTTCAGCCGTTTTGCGAGTTGAGATTAGGGTTTCAGAATAAGTCTGCGAACCGAGTTGAACTTGCGAGTCGACATCCTTGTGAGTCGACATTCTGCGAGTCGAACCTCTTTGCGAGTTGAAATATTCTGCGAACCGAGATCTCTTGCGAACCGAGATCACTTGCGAGTTGACGTCACTACGATCCGAACTGAGACTTGTGAACCGAGATTTTGCGAGTCGAGCTGAGATTGCGAGTTGAACTGAGTTTTACGAGTCGAGATTTTTACTTTATCTAAATTCGCAAATACATTTTAACTTTAAACTTTACGATGTCAGACCTTAGCAAAATGATTGAGATGGAACACGAGATTGGCAAATCTAATGTCCCACCTAAATTGTTGAGAGTTGAGGACTATTTTAGCTGGAGGGATAGGTTTGAATCTTACTGTAGATTCCATGATCTATCTATCTGGATGTGTATCAAGAATGGATACACGGCACCTACCCAGACTGTTGAATCTGCAATTGTGGTTCTCACTTATCAACAGATGAGTGAAGCACAAAAGAAGGAATTTGAGATTGAGAACAAGGCTCATTCATCAATCAAGATGAGTCTTCCTAAGGAACTCAATCATCAACTCAAATCCTTCCATACTGCTAGATCTTTGTGGACAGCTCTTGAAAAGAGATATGAAGGAAGTCCACAAGTTAAAGCAGGCAAGAAAAATCTCCTGAAAAAGCAGTTTACGGTGTTTAAAGCTATGAAAGGAGAAGATCTTGATGCATATACCACAAGATACTACCATTTGCTGAGTGAGCTAGATGATCATGAGATTATTTCTACATAGACTGAGAAAACCGACAAATTTATTGAGGGTTTACCGTCTAAGTGGGAAATGCATGGCATAATGCTCAAAGACAATGATGAGAGGTATGCTACCATGACCTTAGAGCAGGCAATTGATAAGCTCAGAGGTTATGATTTCACCAAGAAAACTAGAGATACTGATTCTGATCAGGCTCAGGATCCGGGACTTTATGATGGAAAATCTTCTATCTCTACTGCTTCCTCAAGCTCGACCACTGCTTTATTTGTTGGTAATGCTGAAGGAAAAGGTGAAATGATTACCGATGATCTGTGTCTTCTTACATCATCTGGTAGTGATGCAAAGGGCAAATCAACTGAGAAGTCACCTCAGGAGCATCAAAAGATGCCTATGAGTGTGAAATCTGCTGAACAACAATTATCTGTTCTTGCTTCCTTTGTAGCTTCTTATGAAAACTACCTTCAAGGGAAAATCAATGATCCAATTATGTTTGACGAAGATTACGATCAGATTGACCCTGATTATCTAGAAGAAATAGACCTTCAGGACCAACTTGCTATGTTGTCAAGAAGGGTAAAGAATTTCTTGAAGAAAACAGGTAGAAAGGTAGTTGGCAATAGATCAGGGTTTGATAAAACCAAGATCAAGTGTTTTAACTGTCAGGGTTATGGACACTTTGCAAGAGAGTGCCAAAGACCTAAGGTAGAAGCTGGAAATGGACAACAAGGTTCGGGAAGTACTCTCGCTTCCAAAGCCTTAGTTGTGAAACAGTTGGATGGATCTTATGAATGGAAAGCTCAATCTGAAGAAGCTTTCATGGCTGAGATTGATGGATCTACATCCTATATGCCTACTGATGCAGAGGGTGAGGTAAAAGTGCCAGAGGTTGCAGCTAAAGCAAGTGATGAAGAAGTGCTATATATGGAGTCAACTGAAAACATGACTCCTGAAGACTTTGTAGCACGCATGGCTGAAATCCAAACAGACAAGAAAAGGGTATGTATTGATATTCTTACTCTTGCTGATGTCTGTTATTTAGTTACTGATTTGTAGTCACAGGTTAGTGTTTTAAATGTAGCAAACAAAAACCTGAAATCTCAAGTTAGCTTATTGACTGAATCTAGTAAGACTGTTAGATATGAACTTGAACTAGCCAAGATTGATGTGCGTAGGTTGAGTGACGATAAACAGGACTTAAAAGATAAAATTAGGTCTGACGCTTCTGATAGGAGTGCTCTTAGAGATACCATTAATGAAAAAGCTGTTATCATAGATGGTCTCTATATTAATCTAAAAGACTTAAATCAGAAATTAGCTAATAAGGAGAAAGAGCTAGCTGACTGTAAATTGAAGCTAGTTGAGCAAAACAGAAAGATAGAAAATTATAGATCCACTGAGATGGACAAAATGCTTGATGCTCAACGAAGTGTAAAGGATAAGACAGGATTAGGTTACAATGAGACACCACCTCCTTTCAATTCAAATTACACTAAGCTTCCAGAAGATACTGAAATGACTGAAGTAAGTTCTGAGAAAACAGTAGCTAAACCTGATTTGTCAGAGGCACAGAAGGAGTTTATTAAGAATCCTTCATCTGATGATAGTAAGAGAGTTTCTTTCACCAAAGTACAATTTGTGACGGGTGGAGTAATTCATGATACTAAGATTGATGAACTGATTAATAAAGAGCATATTATTAATCCTTTAGTGCCTAAGACTCCAATAGCGGTTACCAAAGTTAGTAAGTCACGAAAACAGATGTCATGCTTCAAGTGTCACCAAAAAGGACACGTATCTTCTTGTTGCCCAAATAAGAAGTTGGAAGCTATACATAAGTTAGTGACTACTGATAAGACACCGACCACTTCTAGTCCGATTGTAGATAGGTTAGGCTCCAAACCGGGATTAGAAAGCAAACCTATAAACATTCTGAAAAGAGATGGTAATCATAGTGTCTCTCCTCCTAAACCTAAAAGGGCTTATACTCCAAACGAAAATACTTTCAATAAACAAAGAGATAAGACACCTTCGAGGTTTAGGACCCCAAGTAGAAACCATAGTCAATTTGAGAATGGTTCTACTTCGAGTGCACAGGGATCTAAGTATGTGCCTAGGAGGTTTTCTACTCACTCTCCTCATAGGCCCAAGACTATAGATCATAAACAATCTCAAACTCCTGTGAAAGCTACCAAGACTCCAAATGGAAACAGTTATGGTCACTTTAAGGAGGTTCAGATTGTAGATGATCAGGGACAAACCAAGACCGTAATGGCTTGGGTCCCTCTTGATAACTAACTGTGTACAACTTGTTATGTGTAGGAGCAGACTGTGAACAAGGACAGTTGGTGGTATGTAGACAGTGGATGCTCAAGACACATGACAGGTGAACGAAGTCTACTGAAGGACTTCACAGAAGGTTTCAAGCAAAAAGTAAATTTTGCAGGAGACAAAGGAGGAGTAATTACCGGGAAAGGAAAAGTTTCAAATGGAACTTTGACTCTAGAGGATGTGAATTACGTTGAAGAACTAACTCACAACCTAGTGAGTGTTTCCCAAGTCTGCGGTAAAGGTCATCCAATTCATTTTAATGAAAAGGAGGCCTTAGTTCTGAAGCCAGGCTTCATAATTCCTAAAGAATGGATATTGATGAGGGCACCAAGGAAGAAAGACATCTATGCGATAAACATGGGTGTTCCTAATTCTTCAATGGTGTCGACATGTTTACTATCCAAGGCCTCAGAAGCAGATGCACTTTTATGACATAGGAGAATGGCACACCTAAACTGGAGAAAAATGAACTACATAATCAAAAATGGATTAGTTCTAGGTGTACCACAAAATCGTTTCGAGTCTGAAGACAAGTGTGTTCCTTGCCTCAAAGGAAAGCAGCACAAGAAACCACACAGGTCTAAGACTGAAAACTCAATCTCCTCGCCATTTGAACTGCTGCACATGGACCTCTTTGGCCCTATAAGCAAGAGAAGTCTAGGTGACAAGTGGTACTGTTTAGTTATCACAGATGATTACGTTAGATTCTCATGGGTATTCTTTCTGGGTTCTAAAGATGAAACTCCAGGAATTTTAATAGAGTTCTTTGATCTAGTAGAGAATGTCTATAAAACAAGAGTTAAGCGTATTCGTAGTGATAACGGAATAGAATTAAAAAATTCAACGTTGAATATCTATTGCTTAAGCAAAGGAATAATTCATCAATTCAGTGCACCATATGAACCTCAACAGAATGGTGTAGCTGAAAGGAAGAATAGAACGTTGATTGAAGCTGCTAGAACTATGCTTGCAGATTCAAAGCTTCCGGTCTTCTTTTGGGCAGAAGCGGTGAATACAGCATGTCATGTTCTAAATAGGGTTCTTACGGTCAAAAAGCGTAACAAGACTTGTTATGAATTATTTAATAATAAGAAACCTAATCTGACGGGATTTGAACCCTTTGGAGTTCCATGTTCAATATTGAAAACAGGACATCAAGCTAAATTTGGTGAAAAGGCGGACGAAGGATTTTTCCTAGGTTATATGCCTAACTCACCAAATAAAAGAGTTTTCAATAAAGTCACAGGACGACTGGAAATTGTTTATAACATTGAAGTTACGAGCTATGTACCTGCTGTACATACGGGATTAGATTGGCAATTTGATTATTCAGATCTCTTTCAGTCATTTAAAGTTCCTATAAGTGACTTTGTCAGTGATTCAGAGATCTCTAAACACTTATTGTCTGAAGAATCGGACAATGGTCCTTCTTCAACATCGAGTGTTCCGAAATCTGGAATCAGGACACCAAATGACTCAAATGAAGCTTCTTCAAGTGGGTCACAACAATCTTCAAAGGATAAGTATCAAGAAACTGCAGATTCTGAAAAGGATCTTCAAACAACGTTTGATGATATACTTACCTCTTTGAATCATTTAAGGTTGTCTTCAGCAAGTTCAGAAGATATTCCTTCATTAGAAGAGATTGGTACTAACTTAGGAGATGAGTTAATAGTTGATCCTATACCGGTTACAAGAATGAGTAAGAATCATCCCGTTGAAAACATCATCGGTGATATTAATACTCCTGTTCAGACTAGGACTCAATCTAAAGCTAGTACCTCTGAGAACTTAGAAAGCTTGTATACTGCTATGAAAGAGACAGGGATTCCTAATCAATGTCTATATTCATGCTTTATCTCACAAATCGAGCCTAAAAATGTGCAGATGGCTCTCAAAGAAAGTTCGTGGGTTGAAGCTATGCAAGAAGAACTGCAACAGTTCTCTAAGTTACAAGTATGGGAGTTGGTTGACCTTCCAAAGGGAGAATATCCAATTGAAACGAGATGGGTATTTAAGTGTAAGAGAGATGACCGGGGAGTCATTACTCGCAATAAAGCTCGTCTAGTAGTTCAAGGGTTTAATCAAGAAGAGGGGATAGATTACAATGAAGTGTTTGCACCAGTTGCTAGGCTAGAAGCAATCAGAGTATTCTTAGCATCTGCCTCTTTTAAGGGTATCAAAGTTTATCAGTTGGATGTTAAGAGTGCCTTTTTGTATGGCAAAGTTGAAGAATTGGTGTATGTTTCACAACCGCCAGGGTTTACTGATTCTGAACATCCAGATAGAGTATATCGCTTGAATAAGGCTCTATATGGGTTACATCAGGCACCTAGGGCATGGTATGGAACGCTATCAACTTATCTACTTGAGAATGGATTTACAAGAGGATCAATTGATAGTACACTTTTTGTAAAATGGAATAAGAATGACTTTCTATTAGTACAAGTATATGTTGATGATATTATCTTTGGATCTTCGGATGAAAAGATGTGTCAAGAATTTGAGAAAGTCATGAGAAAAAGGTTTGAGATGTCTGCAATGGGAGAGTTAAATTTCTTCGTAGGATTACAAGTTGATCAAAAGAAGGATGGATTCTTTATTCATCAATCTAAATATACATATGAGCTATTAGAACTCTTTAAGATGGATGAAAGTAAGGTCTATAACACTCCAATTCCAGTTAATCACAACCTTGGTCCAAATACATCGAGTGATAGCGATGTGGATCCAACTCTTTATAGAGCCATGATCGGATCACTAATGTATTTAACTGCCTCTAGGCCTGACATTATGTTTGCTGTTTGTATATGCGCAAGATATCAGGCAAATCCGAAAGAGTCACATATGCAAGCTGTGAAACGGATTCTTCGTTATCTCAAAGGGAAACCGAAGCTGGGACTTTGGTATCCGATTGATGGAGACTTAGATCTTATAGCTTATACTGATTCGGATTATGGAGGATGCAATCAAAATAGGAAATCTACGACCGGAGGATGTCAATTCTTAGGAGGTAGATTAGTATCTTGGCAGTGCAAGAAGCAAAGCTCAGTAGCCATTTCTACATGTGAAGCTGAGTATGTTACAGCTGGCAGCTGTTGTTCTCAAGTTCTTTGGATTCAACAGCAACTGCGGGATTACGGGTTAAATATAACCAATACTCCTATGATGATTGATAACGAATCTACAATGTCAATCACCAACAATCCGGTAAAGCATAGTAAAACTAAGCATATTGATATTCGACATCACTTTATTAGAGATTGTGCTGAGAAGAATTTGATAAAGTTAGTTAAGGTTCCATCTTTGGATAACTTAGCAAACTTATACACCAAGGCGTTTGACAGAGCGAGATTTGAGACGTTGGTTCAACTTAACGGAATGAGAAATCCAGAGTGATTAGTCTTCCAAGGGTATTTTTGTAATAGTTAATAGTCTGTATTATATTTAAAAAAAAAAAAAGGTGGGCGTATGGCATTCATTTGCTTGTTACCTGAGGGGAATCGCCTCTAATAAAAGAATACCTGAAGTTCTTTTAGAAAAAGCTTTAAGTTTTGGCTGTAAAAACTTGGGAGATGATAGTACATTAGGAGAATACGGTTTCGAATAATAACCTTAAGTATTAAGAATGATATGTTAGTAGATTCTAATAAGTTGCATCAAAATGATGACTGTTAATTAGGATTATACTTATATTTATCTTATTATACACCTATATCCACTGATTATAACTTGTCCTTTTACCTAACAAGTGATAAGAATAACTTAAGTCTAGTCAGCTTCATCATACAATTTATTGGTAGGCAGGTTATGCTATGATTTATGAGTAGTTAAGAAGTATAACTGTCATGTGTACTATCTTATGTGATCTGTTATATAACGTATGACATATGTCTTAATTGTTGAATGATAGTACTATCATACACTGTGATCTAAAATAAAAAATTGTGAAATGATACAAAGTATCATAATGTCAAAAGGTGAGTTATATGTTTCGAAAGGGCATCATTTAGTAACCTCTACCTTACATATGAAAGATACAAAGTATCTCGTGTCAAGTGTATGTTATATGCTTCTAAAGAACATCATTTAGTAATCTCTACCTTAATATTACAAGATACAGTGTTATGTGTTGTACTTGAATTCTTCAGTATGTTGTATAGTAGAAAACACTAGATCTTGTGCACATTAATAATAAAAAATTGGCTCAGAAATCTGTGTGTACTCTGTTTATGTGGATCATAATACCGGTAATTGTCTTGAACTGTCTATGATATTTGAACTTTCACTTTTGTGAATAATAAGAAATCATAAGTTATATTTTAATGAAATGTTATATCATGTGGATAAAGGTACATAAGATATAATTTTATAAATATAAGTTTATTACTGATTAATGTTGTGATTTTCTTGTGCTTATATGAATTTCATGAGGTATGTATACTAACAATCATCTTAGACTTATTGTAATATAATAAGTACCACTTATTCTCTCTAATATGATTCCTAAGCAGTTACAACTTTAAGAGTATTATATTAAGTTATTTTCTTTTTCTTAAAATGTTAGTAGTTTTATTACTTTACTGTTTGTAATTATTTCTTTGAATTAATAAACGTTTTAATTACTATTCTTGTTTACCCTTTGGAATTGAATTATACTGGATATTTAGTATAAATGTTGAACAAATGTCTGTTGAAGATTGCAAATATTATATAGGTTACGTGGAATATTAATCGAAAGTCTTCCGACTCACAGTGTAGTCGAGCAGCGTGTCCTGATCTTATATCAGCGGTTAATTTTTCTATTATAACTTATATATATATTTTTACATAAACTGAAGACCAGTAGGTATATCAGTGAATAATTTTAGCTTGATGATTTGTCTTTATACAAGATTAACTGTATCACGGGTTTAGTCGGTTAATATATGTAAGAAGATTATCGTTAAGGAAAAATTATGCGAAAACATTTTATTTTAAATGTTTAGGCTAAATAGTTACAGAGATAACTATTCACATAAAAGGGTTCTCAATTTATACTTAGTATTAATGTAACACCCCCAAATTTATTGTTTAGCGGAAGCAGGATTTGGGTGTTACTAATCAATAATCAAAGCACAGAGATTAATAATGAACGACCACTACATGCGTCGTTTTACATTGTTATTGATAAAATAAAAGTTTACATCAAAATATTGTTTACATCGGCAACAACATTAGCCTTACCCGGATGGTATTTGATCTCACAATCGTAGTCGGTAAGCAACTCGACCCACCGGCGTTGTCTCATGTTGAG
Organism: Pseudognaphalium luteoalbum; assembly: GCA_963422505.1. Classification (NCBI taxonomy): domain Eukaryota; kingdom Viridiplantae; phylum Streptophyta; class Magnoliopsida; order Asterales; family Asteraceae; genus Pseudognaphalium; species Pseudognaphalium luteoalbum. The sequence continues at coordinate 74,803,122 of OY730195.1, forward strand.
ATCCTTCTGATCGAATATGTGTTGGAGACTTTTGTGGTCGGTAAAGATTGTGCACTTAGTGCCATAAAGGTAATGTCTCCAGATTTTGAGGGCAAAGACGACAGCTCCCAGCTCAAGATCGTGGGTGGTGTAGTTCTTTTCATGAATTTTGAGCTGTCACGAAGCATAAGCAATAACTTTGTCTCGTTGCATCAGCACGCAACCGAGACCTTGATGAGAAGCATCGCAGTATACCACGAAGTCATCGGTGCCTTCGGGTAATGATAGAATCGGAGCACTGCAAAGCTTTTGTTTCAGAAGTTGAAATGCTGACTCTTGTTTATTAGTCCAATCGAACTTTTTGTCTTTCCGAGTCAGGGTTGTGAGTGGTTGAGCTATCTTTGAGAAATTTTCAATGAATCGCCGATAGTATCCGGCAAGACCCAGGAATTGACGTACTTCAGTTGGAGATGTTGGTGCTTGCCAGTACTTGATGGCTTCGATTTTTGATGGATCGACATGGATTCCTTGACTATTAACAACATGTCCAAGGAATTGAACGGATTGTATCCAGAACTCACACTTGGAGAATTTGGCGTAAAGCTCTTCGTGTTTAAGTAGTTCTAGAATGATTTTGAGGTATTGCACGTGTTCTTGTTCATTTTGTGAGTATATGAGAATGTCATCAATGAAGACAATGACAAACTTGTCGAGATACGGTTTGCACACCCGATTCATAAGATCCATGAATACAGCCGGTGCGTTGGTTAGGCCGAATGGCATTACTTGAAATTCATAATGCCCGTAACGTGTTCGGAAGGCAGTTTTCGGAATATCGGTGTCACGAACTCGAAGTTGATGATAACCTGACCGAAGATCGATCTTTGAATAAATACTTGACCCTTGGAGTTGGTCAAACAGGTCATCAATGCGAGGAAGTGGATAACGGTTCTTGACGGTTAGTTTGTTCAACTCACGATAATCGATGCACATTCGGAAAGAACCGTCTTTCTTTTTGACAAATAGGACCGGAGCTCCCCAAGGTGAAGAACTCGGTCGAATGAATCCTCTATCCAGGAGTTCCTGTAATTGGGTGGACAGTTCCTGAAGTTCGGATGGGGCTAATCGGTATGGTGCTCGGGCCACGGGTGTAGCACCTGGCACGAGATCGATTGAGAACTCAACCTGTCTTGGCGGTGGCAGACCAGGCAGTTCTTCGGGAAAGACTTCTGGAAAGTCTCGAACGATGGGTACATCCTCAAGTCGCTTCTCCTCCGACTTTTTCTCCATGATGTGTGCGAGGATTGCTGGATAACCTTTTCTCAAGAATTTCCGAGTTTTTAAGCAAGATATGATGTTTAGTCTCGTCCCACCGGTCTCCCCCTGTATGACCAAGGTTCTACCGACGGCGAGAGGAATACGAACGAGTTTATCATAACAAATGATTTCAGCGCGATGTTTGGACAACCAGTCCATTCCAATGATGACGTCGAAACTTCCAATTTCAACAGGCATAAGATCGATTGAAAAGATTTCGTTGGCTAGGTTTAAAGTGCAATTAGGTATCACACTATTGGTTTCTATGAGCTTACCATTTGCAAGTTCTACGGTGTACTTAACATCTAAGGCAATTGGGGTGATGTCAAGTAGTGGGCAAAACTCATCAGAAATAAAGCTTCTATCGGCACCAGTATCAAATAGAACAGAAGCAGTTAAGTTGTTGAGGAGGAACATACCCGTGACCACATTCGGGTCCTGACGGGCATCCCCAGAATTGAGTACGAACGCTCTTCCCCTTGCGTTGTTGTTGTTGTTGTTGCCCTTGTTCTTGTTTTTAGGACATTCGTTCTTGAAGTGTCCCGTTTCTCCACACCCAAAGCAGGATTTGGGTTGGTTGGAATTGTTGCGAGAGGTGTTGTTGTTGGATTTAGGGGCTCGGCAATCTCGGGTCAAGTGACCATACCTCCTGCAGTTGTTGCAGGGAGTACTGCATGGACCGTCGTGGTGGTAGTTGCACTTGGAACAATATGGTCTGTCCCCAGTGTAAGCGCGTTTGGGTTCAGAGTTGGTGTTGTAAACTTGGATGGTGTTGAATTTCTTGTTCTGGTTGTTGTGGTGTTCAGAAGGTTTGCGTTTGTTGTTGTTGGAGGAGGATGTATTGGTTTCACGGCTGACAACCATTGCCATGAGTTCATGTGCTAGCCGGATAGCACTTTCAGTAGTGGTTGGCTTGGATGAAGCGACATTCCCTTGGATATTTTCCGGGAGGCCGCGGATGTATCTTTTGATGCATTTTTCCTCCGGATCAACCAAACCCGGGCATAACAAAGCGAATTGTTGGAATTTGGTGGTATATCCAGCAATGTCAGTTCCCTGCACAGTCAGGTGCCAGAACTCTTCCTCCAACCGATGCAGTTCTTCTTCGGGGCAGTATTTTTCTCTTAGCTTTTTCTTCAATTCAGCCCAGGGGAGTTGGTTTGCTATTTCGATGCCTACAGAGTTTGCGTGGGTGTTCCACCACGTGAGTGCACCTTCTTGAAAGGTGTAAGCAGAGAATTTGACCTTGTTTTCCTCAGCACAGTTGCAGAGGTTGAAGACGGATTCCATACGTTCAATCCATCGGATCAGACCAATGGCACCTTCCGTGCCTTTGAAGTAAAGTGGTTTACAGCTGAGAAAATCCTTGTAGGAACAAGGCTTGATGACAGGGGTAATGACTGGGGTTTCGTCATTACTTTGGGAGTTTCGAGGTGAATCCCGAGCAGCCAAAGCATCGGCCACTGCTCGAGATACGATAGCAGCAAGTTCGGCATCACTGTAACTTTTCTTCTTTGGCGGCATGATTCTTCAAGAAAGAAACAAGAGGTACATGAGAAGTTGTACCGGAATGATAATTCAATGGATGTATATATATTTAAGCGGTAATATACAACATCACATAGTGAAAATTAACAATGTAAGATAGTCGAGAGGAATTACTGATTGATATTACGATATTTAATGATTACAGACGGTTCTAAATCACGAGTTTCAAAAGCTACAGACTTAGAAGTTTTACAAAAGTTCCGGGAATTGTTACATCCGGTCGAATTACATAGGTCCTATGAAAACATAATAGAGTACAGGTTCAGCCTAAGCTAATCCTGACGTAGATTGAGTTGTGGAAGTAGTGTGGTGAGATGGTCCACAGATTCTGCAAGTCTGCTAAACATTCGGAGGGCGTCCTCGGTTTCCCTTAGACGTGTCTCGCATTGGTTTAGCCTTGATTGTAGGATGGAAATTTCATTTCGGTTGCCAATCACTTGGTTGTGGACAACCTCCATGGTTTCGACGGTTTCACCCAGACGATTGTCAAGGGTGTTCACGTGGTTGATTGTATGTTCATGATCCTCGGAGACTTGATTGATGCGTTCAAGTGATGTGAGTCTCCAGTTTTCGTTGGTTTCTTGGAGTTCGATATCCATAGTATCAAGTCGTTGTTCGTGTCGGTGTAGCCTAGTGGCTAAATCCGGTAGAGTAAGGTGAGCAGGATATGGGCTAGCCCGAGGCGACCTGGGGTCCCTCCTAGCCACTCTTGGATTTCGTGATCCATACGGATAAGAGTGTGATGAATTGGGTGGTGTGTTTGCCATTCTGAGACAAAGCGTTAGAAAGAATGAGGCCTATATTCATATAATACATATATAATATAGCCTAAGATATTGAGTGAGAACGAGGCTTATCTATGTATATATATATATATCACATAATAGCCTAGAGTGTCTAACACAGACAAGTTTGAGTCCCGGTTTCTCTCGTGGTCAGAGTCAACTAGTGTATCTTGTTCAGTCATGACTCCTTTCAGATTCCACATTATATTCTTTTAATTGTACATAGTTGATCAGGCTATGTTAAATTAAACTAATACAATGCAGTCACTGAACCTAATCATACTTAATGAGGAATACTGCCTAATGGTCATAGTCTAGGCCCACTAAATGCAACCTAGTTCACTATAACCTTAGGCTCTGATACCAATCTGTAACACCCCCAAATTTATTGTTTAGCGGAAGCAGGATTTGGGTGTTACTAATCAATAATCAAAGCACAGAGATTAATAATGAACGACCACTACATGCGTCGTTTTACATTGTTATTGATAAAATAAAAGTTTACATCAAAATATTGTTTACATTAGCTCCTTTTGAAATTGAGAGATTTAAGTACATAATTAAACTATACAAAATGTAATAATGCAGCTAAATCTCTGATTGTTTGCAAGCTGACTCGAGCTAATGGATCTTGATTAAGCAGTCCAACCTACTGCTGGTCACCTGTGATACATGCTAAAATGGGTCAGCGAAACGCTGGTGAGCTCACAGGTTTGTATATCAACATATATTTGTATGAACCGCAAGATTTTATAATTGAATTTGAAATGCAATTAAGAAAGATAAAAGTTATACAGCCATGAGCACATAGTCTGAGCTTAACTTGAGTTGTCAGGCCCACTTAAGGAAACCTAACTTGAAATGCCTCCTACGAGTGCCTAATCCACACTCGTCTTCCCAAATGCTAATACGTCCGTTTGACCAGTTAGTGCGTGCTAACCCGGACGAGGATTGTCAATCCTATATGATATCATATACTAACATTCACGCTACAGATGTATTACCAGACTATGCTATGGAGGGCTTTATTGATTAGTTGAAAACAACTCATGTAGTATTTGATTGAATTGTACTTGCGTTCTACTTGTAAAACAAAACGAGCAATAATATCACACCCCTGATTGAAAAGCAGTAAAATAGGGGCCATGAGACTCACCTGAGCCTTGAGCGATTAAATTAATAAACTTGAATTGATTAGCGGTGGATTGATGTCCGAAGACTTGTAGCCTGAGAGTGTCCAAGACACACAATGGTTATAACATGAGTAGGCATCTCGAAAGACTGCCCTTGTAATTGTTCGTCCAACTTAGAATGTCCAAATTACTACGATTTGGTTAATTGAATTATCCAAATTACTACGATTTGGTTGTTTGACTTGTGTTTTGAAAACGTGTACGGCCCGTTGGTGATTTATTTGTAATGATAATCCCATATCATTATTTTGATGATTTTGAAGCATTATACTAAAAATAAATTCCATTGTGTTTTAGAAGTTGTATCGCATTCGTGTTTGATGTTATACAAGTTTAACACTTGGTGTGAAAGTTTATATGTAACACCGTTACTTGTGAACCTAGGGCAAGGGCGAAGCCCGTTAATGACGGGGGTCCGGGGGCAGCGCCCCTGGTAGCGGGGTCCAAGGGGCAGCAGCCCCTGGCGGGGTCCAAGGGGCAGAGCCCCTGGCTGGGGTCGACACAAGGGTTTTTTAGCGACACAGCATGCGACACAATGGTCATGTATGCGACACAAGGGTTGTGTCGCATAAGAATGCGACACAAGAGCTTAGCGACACAAGGGTTGTGTCGCATAAGTGTACGATGCTGATTTAACAGCGACATAGTGATTGTGTCGCATGGGATTTGCGACATAAGGTACGACACAAAGGATCTTATGCGACACAAGGCTTGTGTCGCAAAGATGAACACTCAGACAGTCCCCAGCGACTGTCTTGGTTTTCAAACCCAAAACCCAAATCTAACTCGTTTTTAGGCTAAAAAAATCATGTTTTCCTCATACATTTGGACAATACTAAGTTGTGTAAACATTATAACACCGAAATAATACACCAAAATGAGTAGATCTAAATATTTAGAGAATTTCTTACAATTTCAAATCGAAGCTAGAGGAGGCCGAAGATGATGATGATGCTTTTGTAAATCTTGTTCCTTGCTTGATGGTGATTCCGAAAATGTAAGTTTTGTGGTCGGATTTGATGAATCCGAAAATTTGGTGGTGATGGGTTTGAGAGTGTTTAGTGGTGTGTGTGTGTTTTTGATGAATGCAAATGAAAGAAAGAGGGAAAGGGGAGGTGGGGTGTAGGTGAAAGCCTCACGTTTTACAGTCCCCGCAATCGCGCTCCGTGCGGTGTTCGTTCTCCCGTTCGTTTAAACGTTAAATGTTTATTTTATACGTTTAAATACACGTTTTAAATACGAATAATTACCCAATATTTTGATGAAGTATTTTACCAAATACTTAATGGTTGCGTTATAAGGTATAACTTTAACTTGTTTCGATTTGTTTGCGCGTTTAATAATCTAATCGTGTAGTCCTTGTTTGTACGATACGAATTTGAATTGAAATATTATCTAAATAATATTTTGGATATAATTGCGTTATTAAATAATATTATATTATTTAATAAAATTTTCACCAACGTCCGTATTAATTGAATCGAATTGCATTCGATTTGAAACTCGTACGATTTAATCAAATCGCATACTTGTATATATATACTCATCAATATATATGTTGATACATTAATTAGCCTAACACAGAGCTAATTACATGTATTAAAACTTGATTAGGCACTAACTACTAGTCCTAAATTGACGGGTGTCACAATTAAATTCGTATTTTATTTAATTTTGTGAGTTTGACTAGTCAACCTTGCGAATCGAGATGTATTGCGAATCGAGTACAGAGTATAAAAAGGGTGGTCAAACGAGTCAAAACACTCCACCGAACCCATTTGATTTGCGAGTTCACTTAAGCTCTGCGAATCCACTTCCTGCGAAACGAGTCGAACAGAGTACTTATCTTGATTTCGATTTGCCTAGTTACCAGGACGAGTTTTTGATCCATAGCTTTTATACACTTTCAAATTGCAAACATATTGAGGTATAAACCAATGGATTTCACCGTTTAAATTACACGAAATCGAAGATTTTATCATTCTAGGGTTTCGTTTCAAAATTTGAACGATTAATGTAGATTAAGGTGTTATTTGACAAGAATCTTGAAGATTAATGTTAAACGAACCTTAATGAACGTAAATAAATCGATAGATCACTTTTTCATAGATAGATTAATTGATTTTAGTTTCACCTCGCAACATCAGTTCATGCTGCGAGTTGAACACTCGACTCGCAGACTTAGCAAGTTGAGATTTTTTAATTTGACTATTTGACCATGCGAGTCGAGTTTCACTTCAACTCGCAGATTACATTTAGCGAGTTGAGATTGATTCTTTGACTTGTTGACCATTGCGGACCGAGTAGATTAGCGAATCGACTTGCGAGTCGAGTTGCGGATTGACTTGGTTAGCGAGTTGACATGGTTGCGAGTTGAGTTACGAGTTCACTTTAGATTTTTGCGAGTTAAATAACTTGTAAAAATAAAATGTAACATGCAATTTTAACTTTAGTAATAAGCTACATTTATTTGTGTATTTTACTTTAAACGCTTATTAAAATATGTTTTGACGTATGAATTTTATATTAATACGTGATAACATATATATTAAAAATATATGATTATATCGAAAGTCTACCGATTCACAGAGTAATCGAGTGGCGTGTTCTGACTTTTAGTTAGCGGTATAATATATATATATATATATATATATATATATATATATATCTTTTAAAAAGTTAATGACTTGAGAATTTTTAATTTACAAGTAACTAACGTTAAATACATATTGGCCTTACGTACTGTTTCAGTTATAAGTTATATATGTGTTTATCTTGTTATGAACTAAGGTGTTAGATGATCATTTTGATTCATAAACACTATAGTTTATAACTTACTAACGTGTTTTATGTTTTGTCATTTGTGTTTTTATAGATATGGCGAGACAATTCGATAAAGGTCACAATCTTCTTGTTGATCTAGATCTTGATGCACGTGGAGCTAATCGAGTAGCTCAAGTGCTTACATTCTTTGCACGTTCACGCATTAGATATGCACTTACCGCGTCTCCACAGATTTCTCAGACTATACTGAACGACTTCTGGGAAGGTATTCAGTATGACGAGACGATCAACCCACCGGTTATTCGCACAACGGTCAATAATCGACCGGTTGTTTTCTCTGCTGGCGATCTACGTCAGATTTTACGCTTGGGGACAGTAGACCAAGAAGATGGTCCGACTGAGTACCCTAGTGATTTTGTTGAGGGTGCGATAGGTCGTATGGGGTATACAGGAGATAAGAGGGGACGTCAGTTCCAAAAACCTATGGTTATTGGACAGTGGAGGTTTTTGTGGCATGTTATTGTCACAGTTTTTGCACCAAAGAAGGGAGGCTTCGATGAATTAAGCCCTGCCCTTGTATCAGCTGCACTGTCACTGGTTTACAACAAACCATACAGTTTTTGTGATTATATTTTTGGAGAGATGGTTAGACAGATTTCGGGTTCTGTTAGATCAAGGTTTCTTGTTTATCCACGTTTTTGTATGCTGATCATTCGCGCTCGTCTGCCAGAGCTTGTTATTCCTGGGCCATTTTTACGTGTAGATACTATTGGGCTCCGAGGATACAATGCGATGTTTCTGCAGTCAGTGAGAAAGGAAGGGGTAGTGAAACCTGAGGAGAGAGAACTTTTTGGTTTTCTTGTTGATCCTACCTATGTGACGCCACCGAACAATGGTTGGCTAGATGTTGATGCTGCAGTTGTGGTTCCTGAACCGTTAGCTGATGTGGTTCATGCTGATGATCCACAGGAGCTGATTGAGGATGTTTTGGAACAACCTGAACATGCTGGGGTACAGGTGAACCCAGATGTTGTTCAAAAGGTGATTCAGGAGGTGCTTGTAGAGCATGATGATGCTACTGATTCCTTGTTAAAAGGAGATTGATAGTTATGTTGCACCGTCTGAGCTATACTTTAAATTATATAATAACATATGTACTTAGATGATAAATATTTCATAAGATTTTATTATATAATGATAATGATATAGATACTTAGTTAATTAGATACTATTTCTAATTATATAATATAAATATCATTATGATCAGGGAGCTGAGACTGCAGACCCAGAGGTCACTCGACCTGAGGGTGAGCAGGGACAGTTAGATGGATCTGAGGTTTTACCTTCTAAGGTATTTATCAGATTCATCATAAATATATAGAACTCGTGTGATAGAGCTTTTAGCTAATCATAAATGTTTAATATATTTAATATTTAGGATCCTGATGTTGGTCCATCTGGAGGCCGTGATGGTCAATCGGCTTCAGATGATGATGATAGTACTCCTTCTCCACCTCCAGGTGCTGGTTATATTCGATGTCGATCTCGGATGATTCCAGATCCAGCATTGAAGGAGAAGAGGAAGGCTAAGGAAGTCAATCCTGACTTCAGTCTTGTTGATGAAGGTTCTGAGGAAGAGGATACACCTCTTATTACTCGACGTCGTAAGCGTTCCAGGACTTTGACCATTCAGGATGGTATGTAATATTTAAAAGTTAGATAATCTTAACTTGTTGTTTATCAGGAGTTCAAACTGAGACAGTTGATTCTGTGACAGTTGCTCGAGATACACCGCAGGTGGAGAATGTAACACCGGTGGTTACTGAACAGATATCTGTACCTATTGAGGTAAGGGATATAAGTTTAGTTATACAAGTGTTATATAATTAATTAGAGATTGAGATAGACTAATCTGTAACAATTACTTAATTAATTTTGTTTAACTTAACAGGCTGAGATCAATAACGATAGTAGATTTGCAGCTACTCTTCTTAAGGAAGCGTTATCTCAAGCTATTCCACCACTTACAAGAGATTCATACATCGCTTCAGTGACACCACCTGGACCACATACTATTTCTGTTACTCCTACGACAGATACTGAAAGGATTACATCCTTAGAGTCTAGAGTTAAGGAGTTAGAGAAACTTACTTCGAAGATTCCAGGGATGTTAGCTGAAAATGTCTCTCTTGCTCAGCAGATGGTTCATATGAGTACATCATATTTGACGCTGCTAAACACTCATAATACTTTGCTTGATGATTTTACTGTCCAGCGACTGAAGCTTGAACACTTAGAACGGTTAGTGTTGAGAGTGAATTCAGGACAGTCAGCTCAGGGGGAGATATTGGTATATCTAGAATCTTGCAAAGAAGATGAGTTGAGGAAGAAACGAGATGATGACAAAGACGATGATCCCAATGCTCAGAAGGATAGTGAGCTGGCTGGTCCTTCAACGACTGGTCAGCAGACTATTATTCAGGGGGAGTCTGCTGGTGTAAGTGCAAGTGGTGATGGTGCTGGTACAAGTGCTACAAGAGCAAGTGAAGCTGGTAAGACAGTTTAGACTTGTGTAGTTATTTGTATTTAAAATTTAGTTGAATTGTAATTGTAATTTATAATTGTAACTAAATATTTGTAACTTAATGGTTGTGTAATATATTTGATTTGAGATTATTATTATTACAAGTTAAATATATTAGAAATTGTTTAAGTTATTTGATTTTAAAAGGTTAAATAAATTAGTGATCGAAAGTCTTCCGACTCATTGAGAAGTCGAGCGGCGTGTTCTGATATATTTCAGCGGTCAAAATTTATTTTAACTTAAACATTTCAGACTTGAGAGTTTTTATAACTGACAAGTTAAATTTGTATGATTTTTTTTTAAACTGGACAAATGATATATAATTTTAAAGATATAATTGAAAGTTAAGATCTTATGATATAACAGTTCAATTAAGTCTTAGAAATTATATAAGTTAATTAATTGTAAACATAAATGTTTGATGATTCTTCGCAGTACATTAGAGTTTAAATTTAATTAATGTTTGTTAAGTGTTTGATATAAGACTTAAAAAATCTTAGATTGATAATCAATAAAAGATTTATAAGTTATATATATTTCGCGTTTATATTACACAAAAGGATTAGTATTGGAATTCTTAGATTGATTCACGGAAATCAATAAGAGAATTTAAATCATTAATATATTTGTGTTTGTTTGTTTTCTCTAGGAATGGAAAGTCTACATCTATCAGATTCAGAAAATGATGTTTTGGATGAGATAGATGAATATATTGATTATGATCTTGAAGAGGGTGAATTTCAACCGCCTACAGATTGGACTGCTGTTTCTGAGATAGTGCATGACATGGGTGTAGATCCAGATGTTTATGTTGATGAACATCATGTGAGCCCATCTAGAACAGAGGTTATTATTGAAAATGCTGAAGGTCCAACGGTTGTCGATGTAGATGAAGAGATCGATGACTCAACTGATTCAGATGAAGAAAATCTTCTTGATAAGCATAAAGATAATCCTATATTCAAGCCTTTGCCAAAGAAAAAGAAAGAAAAGCTTGGTATATCAGAAATTGATATTACGGGTAAGCGTATAGCAAAAAGAGGGATTATAGGATGGTATTTTGATGCTGATCTAAAACTGTTTGCTATTAAGAGATTTGATGGAGTTCAATATTTTGAAAGAAAACTTGCAGTTTTTAGTTCTTTGCCTAGATTTGAGATTAAGGATTTGGCTAGATTATCATTGAATAACCCAAGTGATGATTTTGTTGGAAGATATGTTGAACACATAATCAAGACTGAGGTTAGAGCGAATAAGTTTGAAAAGATTAAGCCAAGGAAAGGAAAGACAATTAAGTTAGAAGAAAGAAGTCAAAGAACTGGTAGAAGAAGAAGGAAGAAGATTTATCCAGCTATAAAATGTGTGCAGCAGATTCCACTGAAGAAGATGCCTCAAGATATTTTGGGAAATATGAAGAGTTGGCATGTGGATTCAGAAACTGGAGAAGCTGTAATGGTTGAAGCTGATGATGAGGTTGAAGGTGGTGAAAGAGAGATCTTCAGAGTTTATGATCATCGTCATCTTATGAACATGTCAAGAAAGGATTTATTGAAGTTAAATGAGAAAATAATTCTTTGTACTGAAGCATGGGGTGATTTAGCACGAGATTATCAAATGATGATTAAAACTTGTATGAAGATGAAGATTTTTGCAGGTAGTAAGATTTACTCTTAAAACCAAAGACAATGTGAAGATAAAGATGCTAGAGCTATTGTCAAGGGGGAGTCTGTTGAGACATAGTTTGTGACAACAGATCTAGCTTTGCAATATGACTAGTGTAATTGTTATCATGTTGATATATTGGTTTAGATTTGTAAATTGATATTGTTTTGATATTAATATTCGTTAAATATATTACTATGATTAAGTGTTAGACGAATATAGATTTTAACAATATACATATGCTGCGAGTTGAGTTATTTGTTTGAGACGTTTTTTGCGAGTCGAGATCTCAAGTCGCAAGGCTTTGCGATGCGAGATGAGATCTAAACTCGCAGAACTTAACAAAAGACAACGAGCCGAGTTCATGGGCTTGGGCTGCGTAGCGAGTCGATTCAACTCGCAGGCCCAATGGCTGCGAGTTGAGATGAGAATATATATGTTTTTCATACGTGAAAAACACAATTAATTCAATTATTAATTTTGACGAATTTACATAACACTCTTGGAGATCAATCTGCGAACTCAGTTAGTATTTCCAGAGAAACACAAAAACTAAAGGCTAGGTTTTTGACGTTTATTCGTAAGAAACAAAGCAATTGGTTAACCTAAACGCGAACGAAATCGTTATTAGTAAGATAACATCGTATTGAGGAATTTCTCACCTTAATACTACAGATAACGAAGTTATCGATCCTAGAACTAGGGACTTACAATGATGAATATCACAAGCTGCAGCTACTCTTTGTTGTTGTTATAAATTTGATGTTATTGTTGTTAAAGATAGAGAACCGAGAGATAGAGAGGAAGAGATGGAGAATGATGAAGATGAAATGAAGGAGAAGAAGAAGTAGGCCGGTCAACTCCAATTATTGGAGTTGGTTGGCTCCCACGCGTAGCACAAAATACCCGTGTTTTTGTACCCGATCGATAACTAGTATAATATTTTCAAATGATAAATTTCTAAAAATGAAATCGTATATACTTTTAATTGAAGTATTTTATAAAAATACTTTTAGTGAGATATCAAAATATATCTTTGTTTTAAGTTTGAATGACGGATATGGTTCGAATGGTTTCGTCGCGTTTGAGTAAGATTGAAAAAAACGTATATGTTTTATTTTTGTCTAATGTAAATAATAATTATTATTTTAAATAATAATACATTATTTATAAGTTTTGTCGGGAATGTTTTTACTTTGTACGATACGAATACTTTTATATATTATCGAATTAATATATAATAAATACTGAGTATATTAAATAATAGTTTCATATTACTTAATATTAGTTTTCACCAACGCCCGTGTAAATGAATCGAAATTTGTTCGGTTTGAAAATGCACGATTAAATTTAATCGCGTACTGATATATATTCAACAATATATATATTGATACATACAATTAGCCTAATACATAGTACTAATTACATGTATTTCGAAATGATTAGGAACTAATAACTAGTCCTAATTTGACGGGTGTCATAATTTTAGTTGAGATATTTTTATAAAAGTAACTTAACTAAGTGTAACATTATAACTTTATTTTGTTATAGAAATGTCTCGAATTTGTTTCAGTTTACGAAATACTCGTTAAATATTATCAAATAATATTTAATTGACGTTAATGTTAACTAATAATTCTCATATTATTAATTAGTTTTATTCACCAACAGTCGTATATTTCATCGTATTTGTTCCGAATGTTTTGTACGTAATTAAACTAATTACGAAATATGTAATACTACGCGTATTAACTAGTTGGGCTTTGCTAGACTTACCTCTAAAATGCGTTATGAATCCACTCAAAGTTAGGGAATTAGCCTAATAATGCAAGTGTTTAGTGTTCGTAATTGCGTTTGAATTTGCGGGGTGTCACATATATGAATGGATAGTTCTACGTTATGCTGGATATATCAAAAATCATGGTCCCATTTGTCTTACCCATATAACACACACTTGTATATCTCCCACATCGGAAATAATAGAAAAAGTGTATTGGTTTATACAAGTCTTTTGATGTTCCTTTCTTAAAGATCATTTTCTTGTATCATTATCATTGCATGTTGGTTTTTCCCTTCTCCAAAGGTTGTTTGCTACTCGCGAGTAAAATGGGGTTATATGTATCCTGGTTATATATATCCTTTACTCGCAGCATATACCCTTTACTCACAGCAAACAGCCTAAAGAGAAGGGAGTTATCTTATCTGTGTGGATAAAGGTGTTGAAGAATGATCTTTTTATTGTGGATGTTGATTACAATATTATTTTTCTGTGTTTGTTTTTTTTTTGTTTAGTATCTTTTCTTTCTATATATGTATACACACAAAGAAAACCATATGATCTTATAAAAAATGTTTCGTTTAAAATTAAAACTTAAAAGATGAATGTGTACATCACATCACATTATATATGTATAGAGAGACATAGCCTAAATATATGATTAAATGATAGCTATGCAAGATATATTATTATTTAAAATGTTATGTTACATCACATTATATATTTATAAAGATAAAGATACAAATCACATTATATATTTATCGAAATGCTTGCAAGGCATCAACTGCGCAAGATTCAAAACTACAATGGCTGCAACTCTGCAAGGCAGCAACTGTACAAGCGTTAATAGTATCGGAATGTGTGTCCACAAAGTCATTAAACTATTGTTAGTCAATAAAGCAGAAGATTCTTTTTAGTAACTTCGAGAAACGAATCTTTTTAATTTCAAAGTAAAGTAAATACTCCGTAACATTTAGTTTTAAAATTAAAAACAACTACGGTTCACTATATAGAACAATCACGGAATATAACATTAACGAGAGCTGCTTCATATTGTTGTTTGGAATTTGTATGCTATTGTTAATTTAAGAGATTAATTGACCGGAAGTTTGTATGCAAAAGGATTCACCTGGACCACCCAAGCTAATGTATATTTATAGCACGATGTACATACGATGAAAACTAAAATTTAAACAATACGATAAATATTGTAGCACAAAATAATGAAAAAGTAACAAATAACTATCACTAATATGATAAATTATACATCAATTTTAACGTGTTTATGTGTAGTATCCGCTGCTTTGTGCGGGGGGTTTCATGCTAGTATTATTTATATATAAGATATAAGATAGAGAATAGAAAGAGAAAGAGAATTTTATATTCAACTTATTATTTTTGGCAAAAAAAATATTGATATTTAGTTGAAGAAAACGAAAGACGTTACATTGCATGTATACAAATAAATTTACAATATTAATGCATTGAAAACACAAACTACTATACACAGAGTTATCTTTGGTCTTATAAATTGACAATAAAAATAAATTGAAGTGATTAATTAATACAATTTTTTTTATCTTCAATTTGAATCGAGTGATTCCGCCATCTTATCTCAATTCTTTTACATGTTGATTTCTTTCGGCAATTGATTCACATAAGGTACTCTTCATACTAATTAAAATTCAGTAATATCCATATATGAACGTTAATGATGCAGTTCATACACGAGTAGCTAGAGTTCGGTCACTGTCACGAGATGTCCAACATTGTTACTGTGGACATAACTCGCCAGTACGTCCACGTGACTGAATAAAACAACAGACAATAAAAGATTTAAACAGGGAAATCGTAGTCGCAAAAGAGTATTATAAGTTTTGTTATGAAAAAAGATGATCAAGAAAATGGACCTTGATAATAGGTTTTGCCCGAATGAATGAAATATATGATTTTTTTTATTTTTAATGGAAAAGGGGGCTGCGTTATAAGTTATGGCGCATTGCTTGAATTTTTTGGATATTCAAACACGGGTTTAACAAACAGAACCGTGTTAAAATGTTTGAATGACCACGGTTCTTTTCTAAGAGACCGTGGCCCGGTGTTATTCTTTTAGACTTAATTTTGGCTATTAGACCACGGGTTTACCAAATAGAACCGTGTTAGCCTAATTCATTAAATAGACGGTACATATTCTCATTCAATTCCAATATAAATACCACGTATATACACGTACATATATAGTTAGGGTTCCAGTTCACCATTTACATCCAAACCCTAATAAACATGATTATCAAATTCCCTTTCCGTGATCATAATTTTCACAAAACAAGTAACCATACGTACGTCCTCGCGACCGCAATTTCTCTGTTTACATCCACTTCTTTTACGCAAAACAGTTATGGTGGAGGGTTTAATTAGTCTGGCTCTTGAAGTCAAACCATCGGACCCTAAACCATAAGTGATGTCAAAGTCAAGATTAAGCATGCAGGAAGGAATTCCCGAATGCTCGATAGAGCATAAAGGATTAAATTCGGAAGATTCAAATCATTGTCAGTAGGAATTCGATCGATCTGTTGAACATGGGTACCAAATCTGGAAGATTCAAATTAAATTATCGGTGCATATGTATATACTATACCTTGTGTTTTTAGCTATATATATATTTTTCACGATTTGTATGCCTTTTTGGCTATTTTAAAGTCTATGATTTATGATCTATTTGAATAATTTTAATTATTATATTTGTGGCTTTCTTTTCGAGCCAACTTTTGGCTATTAAATAGTCTCGATCATTTGTTTAGGGTTAGAATTAAAATTAAAGCTTTGCTTTACCTTAAGAATTGCATCATTGAAATTCTTATCATATTTCTGCTTGCTATTTGATTGCTCGTTCATTACAATCCACCGTCACGATCACTGCATACGTTAAATTAAAGTACATTCAAATTCGAAACAACGAGATTGAAAAAATTAAAAGTACACACACCAATTAATTTAAATGGATAATTGCAATCAAGAAATACTATCACATCGTAACTTTGTGAAAAAAGAAAATCACGACAACAAAATTTATTGATATGATCATTTTGGTGAATTGAACTTGATGATAATAACTTGTTACTTTTAGGGTTTGGATAAAATGGTTAATAAAATTTAATGATCATATATGTGTATATTTATATTATTGAGCATCTCCAATAGTAGGTTTTTCATGCAAACGGTTGAATAAATAACCAAAAGGGAAAAATGATATTAGGGGTAAAAGGGCAAAATGATACATTAATGTAGGGATATATTTGTTAATTTAAATAGATTTATTATAAATTAATAGTAATATTAGGGGTAGAAGGGTAATTTACCTATAAAAAAAACTCAAAATATGTTATATAATAGTATAGATATAATAGAGATAAAATTTGAAGAGTTGCTGTAAATAAAATTGTTAGTAAAAAAGTGTAATAATTTAGGTAAACAATAATTAACCACTGTTCAGTTATATAGAACCGTGTTCAGTGTTTACCATTTACTCCTTAATTAAATTCATTAAAAACGGCCGGTACATGTTTGAGAACATGTACCGACTGTATTAATATTCGGAGTAAATGGTAAACACTGAACACGGTTCCATGTAACTGAACCGTGGTTAATTATTGTCATTCATAATTCGATATGAGAATATTCATATTAATTTATCGATGCATATGTATATGCCTTATCGATCTTTTTCTATTTTTATATGATGTAGCTATGTATGTTTCACGATTTGTTATTTAAAAGTGTATAGTATATGTTTCAGTGTATTATATATATATATATATATATATATATATATATATATATATATAGCCAAATGTTCAAATGAGAACCACAAAAAGGTAGAACTGCAAGAACTTTTAAATTACAGAGATTTTAACATATTTAATGATTCAATTAAATGTACGTGAACATTGATCGAGATTAAGTTTAAAAGCAAAATAGTTTGTGAAAATATCAAAATAACCTTTTAAATCAAGTTTATATATTTCAATTCGTTGACTGTTTGGTTTGATTCTGTTTTTGGAAAAAAATCGAATGGAAATCGAATATTTCATTTTCTAAAATCAAATCGTTCGGTTTATCATTTTTTTCGATTTCAATTTGGTTATTTTCGATTATTATCCGAATTCTAAACTTTTAATATCCTAAAAAAATACGTAACCATGATAATGGTAGTAACCCCCAAATGAGGTAGTAAAGGCATGGTCAAAGTATTAATTACCATTTAATAAAATACAATAGAAACACACAGTACAATGATATACAATCGAACCAAAAAAGCATCAAACATATTTTTCACGAGCAAAGTAAAGTGTGCTAGAATCATTAAAATCCGTTGAAGATATATCTTACTATTCGTATGAGTTCATAAGGATTGCATTGTACTACACGTGTGGAACTTGCGTGGATCGTAAGATATTTAGACGATTAACAGCCAAGATTGTGCAAAAATCATAATTAACCGTCCTCATATTATACCGCGCAAGAAAAATGCGCATGGATAGCTTCCATCCTCTTCATAGTAAATCACTCTGGATCCGTCTTCGCATTTCTTTTTCTTCCTTTGATGTATCATATCTGCAAAGGCCTTCTGGTTCACAATCTTACCAATGAGGTTTTTAGACGTAAAACAGAAAGGTATGAAACAACTTCGGAAGGATTTAAACAGGGAAATCGTGGTTGATAACAGAGTGCTGATACTATTATGTCTAAATGAGAAAAATAGAACTGCAATATATTTTTCCATTTTTGATAATGGGGACATAACATAACTAGTATTTGGGATCTCAGTATTTGGACATTGGATGTTAATTTACTTGGATGCAAAAGTGACCTTATGTATATATATACATCGACAACATTAAAGTACTGAAATGAATGCCATCTAGCTTGATTCCACTTTACAACTATTTGACTAAAGTAGTGTTTATGAAAATTGATCTTGAACTTCTTTGACTAAAATAGTGTTTATGACTTTATATATTTTGGATCCATATACACGTGCTATTCTCATGAAAGAATACTTCCCTTCTCTTTATTTGATCATATCCCTTTCTCATGATCATCTTTGTCAATTTTCTTTTTAAAAATAAATAATATAAAATAAATTAGTTTGTTGTCCTTGGGATGATAAATAATATTTTTTTGATTAATTTTTTGTTTTGGAAATGAAATATTATAATGTTCAAGTATCATACTGTGTTGCAAAAAAATAAAAACTCTCATTATTTTTATATGGGTCTAAAATTAATTCATTGCAGTCCGTATTAATGTAAACAATTAACTTACATCTAGGTCCACAGCCCACAGCCCACGACCAACAGGTGCTTACATACGATCACCGAGCAATTTGGTAATGAATTTTGTTTACAATATATCCAACGTACATTTTCGAAAGGACCATGGTTTGTTTTAAAAGTCCGTACTTAGATTCAGTTGCCTACGGTTTGTAATTAGGAACCGTGGATCTCCTGAGAAGATGGACCACCCCCTCGTCATTTGTAACCGTGGTTTGTGTTTCCAAAAGAATGGACCATGAATTTAAAGATAGATCCGTGTAGCGCCAAATCACTACAACAGATCTGGCTTTATAGGACGGTCATTAGTGTCCTAATAGACCACTTTATAGGACCTTTTATCTGATAGGACCAATCATTTAAGTGTCGTATAAAAAGGTGTCGTAATAAGTAATAGACGTCCTAATATTGATTATGTGACACTTTTTTATGAGTCTTTTAAAATGTCTAATGCAACACATATGGCGTCCTAACAAATCAAAATAGGACGCTTTTTGATGTTCTAAATTCTAATAAAAGTTTACCTACTATAATCTTTTGAGACATCCACAAACGTCCTAAAAACTCTAATAGGACACTTTTTGATGTTCTAGATTCTAATACACATGTGCCTACTATCATCTTTTAAGACACGCACAAACGTCCTAAAAATTCCAATAGGACACTTTTTGATGTTCCAAACTCGAATAAACATGTGCCTACTATTTTCTTTTGAGACACACACAAACGTCCTAAAAAGTCAATGACGTCCTAAGAATTGTTTTATTTGAATATAATTCAATGTTACAAATATAAAACAATATATTAGGTAAAATTATATTAATTTAAATGATTTATTTAAAATTTATGAACCCAAAGATCATTCAATAAATAGAAATAAAGAAAGCTTATATGATTCAAAAAAGTTATTCAATAACAAAATTGATTAACCTAATAAAGTACAAACATCGTCCAAATAAAGTTGTCTAGCAATTACATGATAGTCAAAGTCAAAACACACAAAAATGAAAACTAAAAACATAGTTTTGAGTCATCACGCATTCATCACGCACCTTCCTCACGCATCACCTGCAATGAAATAATATGCACTTTAGTATAAAGTTTGGGGTTCGGGTTTGTTTCAAAAAATTCAAACCCGTAGCTTTGGATGGATGAGAACAAGATTGAAAGCGTATAAATTAGAATGATCTGAGATGGTTTAAAAATGTTTAAAGGGTTAACAAGATTGACATACCAAAATGAATGTTCAAGTCAATGCGGTATTTGCACCAACAACACACGGTACTTGCACCAACATCTTGTGACATGTAAGTTATACGGCCTCACCAAACGTGCAGATCTTTGACAGGGACTTGGATATTATATGCTCATTAACCAATTTCTTTATCAACCATCATATCCTCAGAATTTTCATGTTCATATTCAACACCATTATCCAATTAATTATCACATGGAATGCATCTTCATATTTAACACCATCTTGCTCTCTATCAAATTCATCCACATCTATAACCAAGAAAAATTAGTTGTATGGTAATTGAAGCTTAAAAAAAGCAAATACGTTCATAACCAATACCAATAACGAAACATATATACCTTGACATATCACGTCATCCACTTCGATTCCATTTTGAAATTCTCAAATATCATCTCATATGTGTCTTCATTTTCAACACAATATTGTTCTTCGTTCATCTCTATAGAAGTTGCAAGTACTACTCTGACACTTGTTACAAGTACTAGATATAGAAGTTGTTACAAGGTTTTCAAAGTGGAATTTGTTACAAGTACTAGATATAAAAGTTGCGAGACCAACACATATGTGCCTTGAAATGCCATAAGAAAAGAACTTATAGAGAAAATATTAATATGAAATAAAAATGCTAATTGTGGTACCTTTGTGGATACTACTCTGACACTTGTATCTTCATGGTAGTTTCCCTCACTGTTACCGTCATAATTAGACATATAACCACATCGTTCTCGTTTGTAAATGTTGTTTTGTCTTTCCTTTTCTTTGTTTTCTTACTTTCTGCAAGACTTGTAAGAGAGTTATAAATGTTTTTATTCAATCCTCAACAACCAATCTTTCTCATAATCGGTCAATTGTCTTTGTGAAGCTTAATATTGTTTGCTTTGACTTCCCATTAGTAATGTACCAGAAATTATATAACTAAAACGAATGAAATTTGAGATACAAGATTCAGATAAAAAGCAGCCAATACCACCAAATTACGAGCAGTAACTTGGAAGGACATACGCACGATATACACAAAGTAATGAATCACTAAAATAGAAGATATACCTACTTCTATCATAGACTAAACTAACCAACACAATATCCATATTACACAGGTTAATGGTGATTAAGTTGAACAAGTATACATTAGTAATGGTAGATAAATACAGAGATGTCAAATTCCAGTCCAAAATTTGAGAAAACCCAAATAAAAATATTAGTTTCAATAACGGGGAGACAGAGCTTGAGAAAAAACTTATAATCATAGTAGGTGTTGATTTTTGTTCTACGATCAAATAAGATCCAAAATTTTATCAAGTAAAATTAAAGAATCAAAGATCAAATTACGATAACTTTTGTATTAATGTAAGCGAATATCAAAATCACGATCCATCAAAATACACATGCATACACATAAATCATGAAATCATATAAAAAAACAAAAATTAGGACTAAATGATCAGACCTTATTTGCTTGATTTTGTTGATGGCGGTCGTAAGGATCGATAATTTGGATTTTGAGGATTTAATTTAAGATGGAAATGAGTGTTTGATTGAGTCTGACTTTTTCATATGACATATCACATATAGGAGGGAACTTTAAATTTAGTAAAAATTATTAGAAGGAATAAGTGAAATTTAAGAGGGAACAAGTTAAAATTAAAAAATGAGTCAAATTAGTGGAAAATCGTATAAATAATGTATAATCAAAGTATTTATTTTAATTTAAAGTTTTTTTATTATATATATTACAGAGTAATTTATAAGTTTAATCTTGTTCAAATTAGTTTATGAATTTTGTTTTGATATGGTGAAAATGTCTATACTTATTAAAGTATACTACTCCATCCGTCTTACTTCAAATTTTGACTTTGCACACAGTTTTGAAATTCTCTGCTAACTACATTTTTCACCAATCAAATAACAAATATACCTACTAAAGTCTCTTTTGATTTGTTGAAACATGAAAGTGGAAACTTGTTTAGGACAACTCAAAATAGTAATGTATATGATATGACGGAGAGAATAATGTCTTTATACTCATTTAGAAGGTATTTGACTAATGCACACGTAATTTACAATTCGAACCCAATTCATGATCATGAAGCCATGACGAGTTATCAAGCATATAAAAGAGGATTTTAGACGAGTATAATGGTTTCACTTGGTCACAGTTTGACATATTCGGATTCTGGATTATTCGTATTTTTGACAATCTCAAGTTGATCCTTAATCAAATCCAAATAAGAAACGGATTAATCGGATACGAATTAAACGGTTTCGGATTGGTGTTTGGATTAAACGGATTTTTCCGAATAAACTCAAGCCGGGTGTGTGATATCGAGTAAGACTAATTTTACGTTTTAAATAATTATACAAAGAAACATAACACGTAATGATAGATCATATTATAACATTTAGATTCCAATTTTAACTTCTAACATACAACTTAATCCAAAATTGATTCGTAGTTACAAAATAAATTTCTAGATTGTACAAAACTATTACGAAGTAGTATATAGTGTAGTAAAAGATTTTAATTGTAATTAATTCTTATATGGTAAACATTAATATATTATCAATTATATATTTTTTAATTACTTAATCCTTATTCGGATTATTTGGATATATCTGAATATTTTAATTTGTATCCTTTATCCTATCCTTGTTATCCAATTAAGCAATCCATATCCGTTTAAGGAATCCGTAATCCAAATAATTTTATCCATTTAACCTAAATCGGATAGGATCGGATGGATTATTTGAATTCAGATAAAATTGACACCCCTACTTATAGCCACTAGCATCCTTCTATTATGATTACCCTGATAAAACTAAGTAACATTACATATATAATAACTAAAGTATAACTTTGTTATACTATTTTATAAGGTATTTAACTAATGCACATATTATTTTACAAGTTGATCCCAATCTATCATCAAGCCATGACGAGCTATCAAGCTAAGCGTGAGATCGCCTCCACCCATTTGCAATCCGAAGAATGTTATATACTCCCTCCGTCCCTATTCTTTAGTCCAGTATTCCATTTTGGGCTGTCCCAAATTAATTGTCCACTTCCATAAATGGAAAAAAATGATAAGATAAATTCCTTTTATACCCTTACTTTATATATGTAAGTTAAAAAAGTAGGTAAAAAGTAGAGGGTAAAACTATAATCTTATCAAAAAGTAAGAGAAAAGTAAGAGAGATGTTGATATTTTCTTAAACTGTGTGTTTTTTGTCTGGGACAATAGATATGGGACGGAGGGAGTATATGCCATTATTAAAGTTCAAATTATCATATTTACCCAATTGATTCTCATAATATCACACCCATCTTAACAATTGAAAATATCAAATATACCTAAATAGTTAGTTTATTTAATGTAAAAAGTACTAAGGGGTATAAGAGTCAAATTGGAGTTTATGGATAATTATTAAGTATTTTTGTATTCTTAGATTGAATAAATTAATAACTTTGGTATATTTAATAATTTTCATTTGTTGACAGTGGCATATACTTTTTCTGTCCCATTCAAAATGTCATGATTTGATTTTTTAAAACTTTTTTTTTCAATTTTGATCATAATTTTATTTTTTGTTATATAATATTTGATACACAATATATGAACGGGTTGAGTTTTAAATGTATTTTTATTGGTATTTTTCATCAGATATTATATAATACAAACAAAAATATTTAAGGTCAAAGTTGATGAAAAAAAACTTATAAAAGTCAAAACATGACACTTTAGATGAGACAGAAAGAGTATGATATTATGAAAATCTATTGGGAAAACAAGATATTTTAAACTTTAACAATAAAATCAGTTGGGCAAATATAATATTTTGAACTTTAACAATGGCACGTATGAAATTCTACCTTTGCAATCCTATCAATGCTTAACATATACTACATTGTTTCTATATATGATTTTGATATTTGTTATTAGGGCCAATGGATAAAATATTAGGATGAAAGAATATTTAAGATACTAGCCTTACATTACGATAGAAACATGAAACATATACAAAAATTCAATTCAATACGGTTAAACATTATGTTGGAACCTAACATATAAAGTACCAAAATATAATAATTAGATAATGAAGAAATAATTAATAAAGTATAAACCTTAATTATCTTTTTTATTATATATGGTTAAACATTAGGCTTTCATCCATTAACCATAACAAAAGTATCATATTTGAAGTTCCGTAGTATAGATATTCCATACTCCGTATATAATTAATAACCCTAGAAGTATATCTATTATGTTTCTATTTTCATTCTCGTATGTATGTGTATGTACGACACACAAGAAAAACCCCAACTAGATACTCAAATGATTCTGTAAGCTTCCTTCAAAGTTTCTCTCATTCGACATCAATCAACAGCTGTGTAATTTTGTTTGTCGTATAGGTTTTTGATAGTCTATCTATTTTATGAATTTTTTTGAGATAAGAAATCGATTTTATTTGAAGATAGCATAAGTGTTTCTGCTTGTTAGTCGATTTTGCTGTAGAGATTGTGCATCCTATTCAATTTATGAATATTCTTCTACCCTGTAATCAAGCACCAACGCAATTATGGCATCAAGTAAGTCGATCAATTTAGGGGATTTTGTATAAATTTGCAGATGGGTTTTAAATGAATTTAATTGTTGTCGCCTTAGTCCATACGCAGTCCATGTGCAATTGTTTGAGTTGCTATAAATCTTTGACCAATTCTCAACAGAAAACCTGCCAGTCTGCTACTCTGCATATACTCTGTTTAGGCTACTGCAAACTAGACAAAATTAATTGGAATGATCAATATTATTGTTTAATGTGTGACAATATATATATCTATTTATTTATCTATCTATATGTTAATATAGTACTGACAATACGTTAAGATGATATAAATGTTAACGCTATCTATTTTTTATTTTCACTTAAGGGTCAAGATGGAGAACAGTTGGAAGTCGTTACCAAGAGTGAATATTGAATACCAAAATGGCCTGAAACAATTTGATCGTATGTTTGCTACAGAGAGTAATAGGGAACACAGTTTATAACCTTACATTGAATGTGGTTATTTTATCATCAATTTCCCTTGATGTGATCACTTGTAAATCTCAAGTTCTCTCTCATACTTCTCGTAAACATTAATAATTCAATAGGTTATTTTCAGTTTATGCTTTGATGAAATTCTACTAGTACATACGGTGAAGTGAGTATTTATGTTACCTTTGTCGTTTATGCCATCACTTTAGTTTAAATTAGGATATTGCCTTTTCATGTTTTGTTTTCTGTACATTTTTTACCAAGTTAGATTTAGTCTATGTTTTGTGCGCTTAGATTATGCCATGACTTTTTTTGTTATTTCTTTCCTTTAGCTTCACATAATTACTAAATTCCGTTTAGAATTAATAAATGACCAAACATATTGTCTTTATGTTATTTTTTAATTTTCTTAAGCAAACTAGGCGTAAAGGACATCAAAGAAGGAAACACAGTTTGCATATTGCATTCATTATGTACTTTTTTTTTTATGAATTCAAAGAATGATCAATTGAGCTGGACTTTCTTTTTTTATTAAAAAAAACGACCATTTGAACACCCCTACTTTGTTGTACTGGAAAAGGGAGAATGGATGAAACTTGTTGTAATAGTAGTAATAATATTAAGAATTTTTCTATGAGCTATTATATGTCTTATGTTTATGTATTTACTTGTAGGAGATGATTGGACAACCTTGTGGTGAGAATGATTGCAAGAAGAACACTAGGATGGGCATTGAGGCGAATCGAGTTCTATAAGTAGCTTTTTAAATCATCAGAGATTGCTTCGAGTAATTATATTTGTTAGGATTGTGTACATGATAATATTGTTAGTATTTGATTTGAATGATAAAATTGTTGGGATATTTTCAATTTTATTCTCGATTGCTTCTGGACTTAAAAGTCATCATATATTGCTTTGAGTAATTCTATATTTGTTGGGATTGTTTTAGTACTAGAACTGTTATTCTAATTATAAGTTGTTGATGTTCATGGTTCTGGTTAGATAATTGGAAAGATTATATTAAGATCTAGGTTTGGTATTTTTGTCATGGTAACGAGTCTAAGAGTGTAGGGAGTTATTAATGCCGGTACAATCACGGTTGTCGCAGATTAGAGATAAAACAAATTTTTATGATCGCTGACTTTTGCAGTTTGAAATTTCTTTCAAAAACTATGAAAATTAGTACAAGAGATGGTTAAGATAGGTTTACTGCAATTGTTTATACTTGCTATATAATTACGGATGCTTGATTTGGTCTGACTTGACTTGTGCATGCTTGTGGAGCTAATCAGGATTAATGATCGTGGATCAATGGCTAGAATTCAGAGATGGAGGATAGATTAGAGAATGGAATTACGAAGTAGTTAAAAATCTCAAAAATGATGTTTTAGTCTGACATCTTTGAGTTAGACTGATTATACAAAAAACGTATCAAGGAAATCTGTAAAACTTAAAGATTTATGTTTACCTTGTTATATTGTTGCCAAAAACCAGAATTTTGTATACATGGTCGGTAAATGTCAATTGTAATATACGGAGTATATATCTTGGCTACCAGGAGGGTCCCTGATTCATTAGACCCCGACTATCAAGTGTCCTATAAAAATTAGGTGTCCTATTATACTCTATAATAATAAGACATCATCAAATAAACGTTCGCTAATCTTACTAAATGTAATAAGACTTAAATAGCAAGCGTACTATTAGCCTATATTATAATAAGACCTCTATGAATAAGCTCATGTAAGGCCTAATGTAATAAGACACATATAATAAGTGTCCTAAAGGTTTCTGATATAATAAGACCTCGGCCAATAAGCGTCCTATAAAGCTCAATATAATACGACTCTCATATGAAGTGTCATATTAATTTCTACAATAATAGGACATTAACAAATAAACATCCTATAAACTTAATGTGATAGGACCTACATATAAAGTGTCGCAATATATACTATAATAATATATATATATATATAAATTGAAGCGTCCTATTAGAAGTTTTATAGGACGCCTTTCAATAAGTGTCCCACGAAAAGGGTCCTAAAAACTCATTTTGGTTGTAGTGAATCTATAAACCGTGGATAATGGAAAGGAAAGTGAGAACGCGTGAAGTTTTGCAAACGGATCATGGGTTTTAGGTGATTTTCACCATTTCCGTGGTCTATTAGGGGTGAGCTATAGTGGATTGTGTAGTAGTGGTCGCTTCGGGCCTGGAGCCTTGACGACACAAGCCCTTATGTCGCAAACCATTACTTACGTCGCATATAGCGACACAAGCCCTTATGTCGCAAACCATTACCTACGTCGCATATAGCGACACAAGCCCTTATGTCGCATTGAATTGCGGACGTCGCATGATGCGACATAGACACTAATGTCGCAGTCGTGACCTGTGACACAACAGCCTATGTCGCACAACTATTTCAACTTGCAATATTGCAACACAAGCACCTATGTCGCCAGTGGTGTCGCACCCAGTGTCGCACAAATCAGAACCTTAAAAACATAAATTTTTACTAAGTGTCAAGACTCGAAATTTTGTCACTTAACGATACCCAAATTTAAACTTTATATGCATTTTTACTAAAGCAATATAGTAGAAATAAAAGTTTTCTACTATACCCAGCTCAACCCCAGCTAGGGGCTCTGCCCCTTGGACCCCATTAGGGGTTGCCACCCCTTGGACCCCGCTACCAGGGGCGCTGCCCCCGGACCCTCGTCAGCCAGGACTCGAAAATACTTTTCACACTAAGTAATGAACACTTTTACTAAGTGTCAAGACTCGAAATTTTGTCACTTAACGATACCCAATTTCTTATTTTAGATGCATTTTTACTAAAACAATATAGCATAAATAAAAATTTTCTACTATACCCAACTCGACCCCAGCCAGGGGTTGCCACCCCTTGAACCCTGCTACCAGGGGCGCTGCCCCCGAACCCCCGTTAGCCAGAACTCGAAAATACTTTTCACAGTAAGTGATGAACACTTACTACCACAAAAACCTTATACAATGATACTCGTAAACGATATACATATACTTTTATAAGTATACAAACAACTCAGTTATAAAAATAATAGTGAAAATTATTATTACGAACAATCACCAACGGGTCGTACACGTTTTTAAAACTCAAACTAATCAACCAAATCGAGTCATTTGGACATTCTAGTTGGATGAACAACTACATAGGTGATCTTTCTAGATACCTACTCATGTTTATAACCACCGCACGTCTTGGACGCCCACAGGTTACAAGTCTTCGGACATCACATACTTTACTCGCTACGCTTAACGCTTCAGACTCAGGTGAGTCTCATGGCCCCTATTTTACTATTTTCTCAGGGGTGTGATACATTTCTCGATTTATTTACATGTGAACACAAGTACAATTCAATATCAAATACTACATGAGTTGTTTTCAACTAATCAATTTAAACTCCTGTACAAACATAGTTTGGTAATACATCTGTAGCGTGAATGTTAGTATATGATATCATATAGGATTGACAATCCTCGTCCGGGTTAGCAAACACGAACTGGTCAAACGGACGTATTAGCATTTGGGTTGACGAGTGTAGATTAGGCACTCGTAAGAGGCACCTCGATCGGATTTCCTTAAATGTGGACCCGACCCTCAAGTTAAGCTCAGGCTATATACTCATGACTGTATACTTACTTTTATTTTGCTTAACTGCATTACAAATTTAATTAAATCGTGTGGTTCATTCAATATGTTTTGACATACAAACTTGTGAGCTCACCAGCGTTTCGCTGATCAAATTTTAGCATGTATCACAGGTACTCAGCCGTAGGTTGGATTGCCCATCAGGATATCAATAGCTCGAGTCATCATGCAAAACAATTAGAGATTTAATTGCATTATTATATTTTGTATAAAGTAATTATGTAATGTAATTCTCTCAATTCAGGAACTGAGCTAATGTAAACTACACTTTTGATGTAAACTTTGTTTAATCAATACAATTGTAAAACGACGCATATAGTGGTCGTTCATTATATACTTTATGTGCTGTGATTATTGATTAGTCACGCCCCGACCCGATTCGCTTCCGCAATCCGAAATTGGGGGTGCGACAAATTTCTTACCCAGTTATATATAACTTATATCAATAAAATAATGATCAGATGTACACCTCGATTCTGTAAGCAGTTATAACTTATAACAAATTGTGTGATGCATGATTTTTTCACTGGGAGATATCATGGCTCAACGGGTAATTATTGGAAAGACAATATTACCCTTACCTTCTTTTAACAATTGCTTTACACCCTTTTCACAACCTTTAAAACTTCAAATCTTTTCATATTAATTACCCGTGTAACCAGTAAATCTCCATGCGGAAATATCACGCTACTAACAAATTTACCTAATTCACAATTATATATCTATGAAATTAATTAATGTATGTATAGTATGAAAATAAAAAAAGTGTAGCCGAAATTAAGAAGAGAATCTTCAATAAAAGTAATTCTTAATTGAGTAAATTTCATAGATGGTCCCTGTGGTTTACAACAATTTACGAAACTCGTTCCTGAACTTTTTTTTCACTTTTTCGATCCAATAACTTTACATTTTGCTCGAAAATGCTCCCTCCTCAACTTAAATGACAAAAATACCCTTATTTTTATTTTTATTTAATTTAATTGGATTTTTAACATTATCATAATATCATTATAAATCTACTTTTTGTTTCACCATTCAAGCTTTTTTTGTTGGACTTTGACCAAAACACAAAAACCATCTCACGTGAAACTTCCTCCTTTGAACCTGCAGGTTTAACCAAACTACCAAATAATCGTTAAAAACTTCCTCTCTTGAAATTCCAAATCCGGCACCAACCACCACATGAAAAAAGAAACCCGCTTAGCTGATAATGATGTACATCCTATCTCGGACTTCGAGTTGCTCCAGATAACCGGACCCCCGTTCCGTGCCGAGCCTCGACCCGGATAACATCCGTGCCCAACTCTTGTTGCTCTCGGCACGGAGGTCAAAGTCCGAGTCAAATATGGGCCATGGAGTTTGTTATCATATCAGTCATTTACAATGGTACGGTGGCAAGGCTACGATGCACACCATACTCCCCACGCAAATCCGACATTCTCTGACAAAAGTACGATCTATGACTGTTATATCCAGGTGATTAACATGGCTTGGCCACTAACCTGGTCGGCTCACCCAATTGGTCCACGTCACCTCATGTACAGTAGTTGTCATGCTCGCCCACGACCGAGCACCCACGTCAGCAATCGACAGGGATAATGTCGCTTTCCCCCACGACCAAACCCTCCATGTCAGATTAGGGTTTGGCTATAAATACTAGTGCTTTGCTTCCATTTCAAGACAATACCTCATAAAATCACAAGAGTAATCATCCAACGATTGCTCACATAGAATTAAGCTTTCACCACCCTCGATTGACCAAGTATCAATACTGGGTTTGCACGTTAATCGGAGTGTGACAAGATTGATTCTTCATACATGATCATCATCATTGTAATCAAGTGTTTTTACGCTTGAACAATTGGCGCCATCTGTGGGACTCGAACCCACAAACAGAGATCTGGTGGCCGGCATCAAGGCTAGGCTCGGTGAAAGTCGCACCGGCTGGGTGGATGAGCTCACCAACGTATTATGGGCTCATCGTACCACTACCAAAGAAAATACCGGCGAGACCCCTTTCAGCCTCGTCTACGGTTGCGAGGCGGTTATCCCACCAGAAATCAGTGTCCCCAGTGAAAGAATCATCAACTTTACTGAGAGCGGAAGTTTGGAAGCTCAGCAGCAAAATGCTCATGTGTTACAGGAGCGCAGAGAGATGGCAGCTATCCGTCAAGCCGCAAACAAGAAGAAAATGGCCCGCTACTATAACAAGCGTGTACGCCCACTCTCTTTCCAGGTCAGAGATGTGGTCTGGTGTAACAACGAGGCTAGAAAGTCCGAAAACACAGGCAAGCTGGGGCAGCACTGGGAAGGCCCGTATCGGGTTGCAGAGGCAAGTACAAATGGCTCCTATGTCTTGGCCACTCTGGGTGGCAAGTTCGTGCCGCGCACTTGGCCCGTGACAAATTTGAAGAAATGTTATATGTAATCAAACTTTGTAATAGCTCGGGCCGGGCTGATCCCCCCGCCTTCATAGCATCTATCCAATGAATAAAAGGTTTTGATTGCGTATTATTCTTCTGTTTTGCAAAACTTGTTAATTCCATACGTTGTGGCACATTTAACATTGCAAAAAATATGTATAACACATAAGTGAATAAGTACAAAGGAAAAACCACTGTCAAGCGCCGTCGTTGTAGCCCCGGCATATGACCAAAAGAGTCAGCTAAGCCCGCAGCATAGTGATCCTGCCCTCACAAGGGAATGCCTTCTAGCATCCCGAAGGCAGAGGTCCCCTCGGACTGTCTCCTATCGCCAAGGGACGACCAGAATCATATTGGCCGAGTCGAGGAAAACCTCTGCCACACGCCAACCCATAAAGTAGTCTAGAAATCTACTAAAACATAACAATGAAAATAAAAGCGTACGTACAT
Organism: Pseudognaphalium luteoalbum; assembly: GCA_963422505.1. Classification (NCBI taxonomy): domain Eukaryota; kingdom Viridiplantae; phylum Streptophyta; class Magnoliopsida; order Asterales; family Asteraceae; genus Pseudognaphalium; species Pseudognaphalium luteoalbum. The sequence goes on from OY730195.1 coordinate 74,834,941, forward strand.
AAAAACATATTGAACACGTGCAATTAAAAAATGAACGTTGCATTTTATTTACATAACAAAATTTTTACATAAGTAGGGATGCCATCCTCACAAGTAAACCTACTAATCTATGGCCGCATCCCCAAAATTTCATCAACAAACAACTCCATCTCCCTACTTATCCTCTCTATAAACGGGACGAAGATTGTCTTCAAGGCTTCACTGGCCCGCTGCACTCGCTCAAAGCAATCCGGGTGCACCTTCGACGTTATGGCATCAGGAAGTGGAGTCGGGAGCCCGGAAATGCAAATTGGATTCTTGGAACAGGAGAAGGATTTTCCATTCCTTAGCGGGAAAGATATGTGGCCATGAAAGGCGAAAGAAGGTTAGAATGCCAACAGGCGTCTATTATTGAATTCACCCGACCCGACAGTACCCGTTTAGGTCCAGTGCCAAAGTCACTGAATGGGTAAGTTGCCAATCCCTAAAACGGACTATGTAATGCTATGTAATGTATTTTATCTGCTGGGTTACGGGCGGTCATTTTACTAGAGGTTTATAATCTACCCTTGTGTGATTCCTGTTGAAGCATATGCTCGTACTCAGCGAAAAGATTTATAGTTTGAAGCACCTCCACCTCCTGGATGGCGGTCAGGAATTCCTTAAACGGACCCGTCACCCTATCCGATGCCATTGACAACTTCACCAAGCTGGGGATGCCTTTCTGGAGTCGCTCCAAGTCTTCTGCCAACTCTGAGTTCCGGATCTCACAGTCGTTGAAATCCTTGATATGAAGACTGCAAGCAGTCTCCAGCTCTGTCACCTCCTTCTTGGCAGCGGCCAAGTCCGTCGTCAGGTCAAAAAGCTAAGAGATAATTATCTCACCTGCTTTGAAGCTGCTTGTCTTTGTTCACAAGTGCAGCCTTCTCGGCCTCCGCACCCCTCACCCGTTCCTGCAACGGAGCAAGGGTTGCAATGGCCTCAGCCCTTTGAGCCCTCTCCACCTGGAGGTCAACCTCAGCTTTCATTCTTGCTTCATTGGCCGACCCGAGCTTCTCCTCCAGCTCCTGAGCTTGCCCTTTGAGGATGGCAATTTCCTCTTCCTGGAACCTAATCACACCGACGTTGAGCCTCCACTGCTCCGTCAAGGTTTCAGTGCGCGCCTGCTCGTCACACCGTAGTGCAAAGTTCCAAAAGGACATGAGCAGACGCGCCCTCTTGGCATCAATGGCCGATTGTTGGGAGAGCGTCTCGGCAACTGCCAGCGGAATGGCATGCTGGGCAAACTCGCGCAGAGACTGCGCGTCCACGACCAAGTTGTCAATTTTAAAATCCCAGGCCGGGACAAATGTAGCAGCTCGAGAGTTGAAAGGACAGGTGGCCGGCACCTTCAAAAACCACGCTGGAACGAACGGCTCCGGCTGCATGGACTTGAGAATAGCCATTCTATCAGACCTGATCGAAACACTTAATTAAAAAGATATACACGTCTATAAGTTCAAAAAATAAGAACACGATCATTACCTCATGTTGTCCGGACGAGGCGGCGTAGGCGCCATGGCGGGATTCGGAGGTTGGTCACGGATAGGTGAAGGGCGGAGTGGACTGTCCTCGAGCATCACCAGCTCCTCGACACAAGAGCTTGCACCGCTACCCGCCGGGACAGCTCTCGATGAGCTATTGCAGCGAACCAACCGCTGCTCCTCTCTCTCCTCCTCCACCTCCTCATCCCGCAGAATAAGTTCACCGCTGATGTGTCCAGCACCAGCAGTGTGCGGGTCTGCCTCAGCTAAAAAGAGGAAAGAGAAAAGCAAAGTTAGCATAAATTTCACAACTTGCGTTTATGAAACAATGCAGGGCTACGGACCGTCCCCGGATATAATGTAGTGCCCACCTGTGCTGGGCACGGACATGAAGTTTCTCAGGTTGGCCTCGGCGACCTCCTCCACCGTCTTCTTCTTCAGAGGTATCCCTGCTGCCCGATGCTTCCACCTCGGCAATGTCCGCTAGGGGAACAACCACAGTGACACCGGAGACACCGGACTTGGAAACAGTAACCGTTGCCCCGGTTACCTTGGCAGCAGTCCCACGGTCATCTTCCACAGCCCTCCGGATGTATATGAGGCCGGACAGACTAGGGGCCTTTAGCAAGGAGTTCAGGTCAATATCTGCAGGAATAAGCAAAGAAGTTTGTCAATTGAATACTTCTATAGAGATATCAATACAAGTAAAAACCATCCCTGCCCATACCATGACCGCCCTCCCTGATGACGGGTACCTGCCCTTCGAAGGGCCAAAATGATCTGATGCAGCCAATAACGAGCATGTACGTGTGGTACTCCCGCATCTCTATCTTGGCATCTTTGCAAGCTGCCAACAACACCTCCTCCCCGGTCGACAGTTTCAACGTAAGGCTGATGTTCTGTGGCCGTTAGTACTGCCACACCAACGAATCCACGTAGTCATTGGGGATGACGGTCTGGTCAACAAAAAAGAAGGTATCCCTCCAGCCGTGCAGGGACGACTCCTGACACCCAACAAAATCGTTCTTCTTCGCAAAAGTATACCACCCCTTGCCGCTAGGAGTCAGCTTGAAGCAGGCCTGGAATACCTTCACCAATGGTTTCAAACCCATCAACCTAAACCACATCTCAAAAATACTAACTTTTTACACGGCGAAGGGGTGCAGCTGGCTAAACCCAACCTTGTAGTGCTTGCAGATGTCTAAGTAGAAGGGGGTCGGTGGCATGCGGAGATTTTCTTTCTCTATCGTCTTCCAGTACACGGCCACCTTCCCCTCAAATGGCGTGTCAGCGCACTGTGCGGCGGTCGACACCACGGGATTATACCTCTGCAGGCACTTAAAGCGCCTAAGTATATCCGGAATCATTTTCGGCTTCACCGAATTGGCTTCATGCGCCACATTTGCCGCGCCACCACCGACCACAGCCCCGCGAACCTCCTCCATGCCCTTAGCAACAACCATGGTATGTATATATATCAAAGAAGTAAAAAGGATGAAGATATGAACTACGGACGTGGGTTTCTTTGAATGTGGACGGAAACTGGGTTGAATATCTAGAACAGTTGACGGAATGTTTGAATGTGGCCGGAATGCTCTCAAGATTTTTAACTCGCGTAAAAATAAAATGACTGCAAAGGGCCCCTATTTATAGGCAGGGTTGTATGGGCCGGGCCTCGTGGGACTCAACGCAGGCCGTACACGTGTCATCAGATCTCACATTCCAAGAAGTTACCGCGTGTTGGCCCCATTTTACCCTTACACGTGTCACCAGATCTCACGATCCGATGAATGAACAGTTGCGTGCTAAATGTACTATGACATCACGGCTCACGCGGCTACAAGTTGTCCCATCGCATGCCATCTGCGAAATGCGAAAGGATGTGCATTTATTGCAGTCCATCAATCCTTGAAAGGCATCATTATAGCATCACGTCACTCACTCTAAGTCAACCATCATGTTCCCGGAGCGGAATATAATAACGGACTGGGGGGACTTAATGATGTACATCCTATCTCGGACTTCGGGTTGCTCCAGATAACCGGACCCCGGTTCCGTACCGAGCCTCGACCCGGATAACATCTGTGCCCAACTCTTGTAGCTCTCGGCATGGAGGTCAATGTCCGAATCAAACGTGGGCTAGAATATGTTCTGCTCCCCGGGCCACTGAGTTTGTTATCATATTAGTCATTTAACAATGGTACGGTGGTAAGGCTACGATGCGCACCATACTCCCCATGCAAACCCGACATTCTCTGACAAAAGTACGATCTGTGATCGTTATATCCAGGTAATTAACTTGGCTTGGCCACTAACCTGGTTGGCTCACCCAATTGGTCCACATCACCTCGTGTACAGTAGTTGTCATGCTCGCCCATGACCGAGCACCCACATTAGCAATCAACGGGGAGAATGTCGCTTTCCCCCACGACCAAACCCTCCACGTCAGATTAGAGTTTGGATAAAAATACTAGTGCTTTGCTTCCATTTCAAGACAACACCTCATAAAATCACAAGAGTAATCATCCAACGATTACTCACATAGAATTAAGCTTTCACCACCCTCGATTGACCAAGTCTCGATACTGGGTTTGCACGTTAATCGGAGTGTGACAAGCTTGATTCCTCATACATCATCATCATCATTGTAATCAAGTGTTTTTATGCTTGAACAGGTGCCAATTAGCATTGACCGACGTCAACAACTTCATACTCGATCTACGACATTAACCGCCGCCAAAACTCCTGCAACGGTTTTTGAGGGTTTACGACGGCTAGCGATAAAAACAAAATTCGGCCGATAAATAGCGTATTTTAACGATTAATTGTGGTCATCGGAAATAGGGTTTTGTAAATAATTGAGCTAGTGATATTTGGATGTTTGGATCTAGTGAAGATTCAGCACCACCAGATTCATCTTCTCCCATCGTATTAACCTAGAATTAAGTTTTCATTTTACAGATCTACAAAAAAGTGATCTGGATGCGTGGAGATCTGGATGCAAAAGAGGAACGAAAGAGGATCTAATGTGGAGATCTGCAAACTCGACAACGGTGGTGATAACCGATCGGAGTAGAACAGAGAATCAATGTACTTTTTGATTTTTTAGTTTTTGTTCTTGTGGTGGGTATTTCATGCTTTGTGGTTTACGTGTGTGGTCACCGGAATTTCTTGGCCGCCTGTTACCTAGCAACAAATATGAAACGGTAATGTGGTTATGGTAATTGGTAAAGCTAGTCATAAGAATTTGATATCTCATGTTGATTAATACTAATATTTAATATTTTTTAAATATCAGTAATAAATGATATTAATTTTGCAAATAGTAAACTAAATTAAAAATAAATAAAATAAGAGAAAAGGGTATATAGTCATTGTAGTAGGAGGGAGGAAAATCTTCAAGCAAAACGTAAACTTATTGGATCGAAAAAGTGAAAATAAAGTTCAGGGACGAGTTTCGTAAATCGCTATAAACCACAGGCACTACTAAAAAACTTTCGTTTAAAGACGCATTTTGCGACGTGCAAAATGAAGTCTCTAGATCACGACACGCATAGCGATATATTTAGCGAGGTGTATGTATCATGCGTCACAAATTACATCGCAAATGAGAGCAGCATCACAAATGTTGTCGTTAATTGCATCGCCAAATTTGAGACTTAACTAAACATGGCGCCAAACAAGTCGTTAATCTTGCGACAAGGCCAAACATGTCTATAAACGTGTCGCAAAATTGTGACTTTCAAGCGTATACAGCTAAGCATGTCTCTGATTCTACAAGCATACAAATAAAGGCGTATGATGAAACTTAAATTATTGTCAGAGTATTTGTGTATATTCTTATTCTTATATATTATTATTATTATCATCTTTTTTATTTTTTATTTATACATATTACAGTTACAATGACAAAGATACCCCTTGCCCTAATTTCACCATCCCTCCATCCCCAAATTCCTTTGCAAGCGACACCACCACAACATCGCCACCGCAATGTTCCTACATCACCACCACGCCGTTCCTGGATCACAACGGTTCCACCATCGCACTCTTGCTACACCGCCACACGAAGCCATGTTCTCTATTTCTCCAAGGTTATACCGTCAAATGTACAAAGTGCACCATCACTGCCACCGTCTAAAGCACCATTCCTCAAGGTTATCGAATCTCTTACCGTATTCAATTTGATTATTAACATTTAATGCTGATTTATTCTCGAATTTTATAGTGATTTTGGTGTTAATTAGTCGGTAAGGATTATTTTTTATTCTATAAAATTGGTGTAGGTGTAGGATTGATGATTCTATATACTTTTATTCCATGTAATAAATCTGTTTAGGTTTCGGATTGATCCTTGATTGACTTGAATCATCTTACACTGTCTATACTTATTTGATTCTTTGTAAAAATACTTATTAAATATTCTATTTAATGATTTTAAGTTTGTTACATCTATGTAGGTAGTATGATAAAGATAATTAGTTGACTTGAATCATCTTACATTGTCTAATCTTTTTTGATTCTTTGTAAAAATACTTAATAAATATGCTATTCAATGATTTTAAGTTAATTTTATTCTGCTCTTGCAACTGCAATGGTATATAGAATAGTATGGCGCTTAATTTGTTTATGTTTAGTAAGTTTAGGACTATAAGGTATGCTAATTGAAGATTTCATCTTCAATTTTAACTCCATAATTATGCGACATGCATTTTTTAGAACTCGCTATAAGTATTTTGGCTTGTACAGAAGGATGCATGCTTTCTCTTAATTTCTTTGGAACTCACTATAAGTGGTATAAGAGTCATGCAATCGATTCATAATATGTTTTTTATGCTGTCAATTGCATAGTGAGTTTGTTTCCTTATGGGAACTAACTTCAGTCTTAGTACGGTTTGAGTATTTTATGGTATTTCAAATACTGTTTAACTTGGTTTGAAAAGTGGTTGCTACTTGTAACTTGACTTCTTCGAATTCCATAAGGTTTATTTTGCAAAGGTAGGAAATAGTATCAATGAAACGATAGGACATTATACAGATTAATTAGACATTTTTCCGAATTATGCAGGGTGGAATGCGGGTGTATCTAAGTGATAAGGACACATCACCACCATGTACTTTCCGACTGTTTATCTTTACTATATGCATATGACGTGACATGGACTTTCATTTGATTTAGCACATTAAACTTGTAATTGACTACATAACGGTTGCAATACAAGATTACAAGGTAAAAACATAGCTATCCTGAAGGATTTAGTTAATTAAATAGGTTACTAGTTTGTTGCATTGATCCGTTTGAGGTAAAACATTTGATATGTTTGGAGCTCTCTTAACTTTTGGTGTGTTTGTGGTGAAGCAAATATGGACAATATAGCATTTGTGGTAAAGCATTTGAGGTAAAGCCACCCAAAGACTTGCACTTCACTTGGAAAACACGTTTAAATGTGCACATTCCTGCACATTTGGAAGACTATGGTAGGACTTGAATTTCACTATAATCTAGCTTGCATAGTGTTATTTTTTTAATCTGATTTGGCGTTAGACTATTTACAATATGTATGATGGAATGAATAACAGATCAAAGAAGAACTGGTGTGTAGAGGGTTCCAAATTAAAACATCTTTTGAGGAAATTGATCTTGAACTACATGGGCAACTAGAGGAGGGCATGGGAATAGTTCTTACTGATTTGGTAGCTCAACTTGAGAAAGAGACAGAAGCTGCGAGCCTGCAGTTATCTAGGCTAGATTGAAATTGGCAAGTTAATCCCTCTACCTTTTTAATAATGGATAAATAACTTTTGTTGCTAAATGATAGAGGTGTCAATCAATAAATGGGTCAATTTCGATAATGTTTGTATTCAACAGGTCGTATGGGTCACCTTCGATATTGATATCCTTGTTCCTTTAAGCTTATAAATGGCTATCCTTTAAGTTTTGGAAAAAGTGATCGATATTTCTTTCAGAGGTAATTGTTTGACATGCTAATGTGAGTTTATTTCAATCTAAGGTCATCAACATCACTCACTTTAAAGTCATCACTTTAAAGTGATACATATATGTAACATTGCCATTTATGACATTATAAATTACTATTTCATTGCTACTCTTAACATGATAACTAAATCAAAACTTTGATTTCTAAATAAGTAACCGAAAGGACAAAATTTGCTGATTGTATATATGTTTGATTAGCTGTTAATTTCAATTTAAGGTCATCAACATCATTTGCTTTAAGGTCAATTCAAAGTCATACAAGCCACCATTAATTTTATTCTAGGTTGGCACAAAAGAAAGCTTATATTGTGACACCCACCAAATTAGGGCTACTAATTAGTACCTAATCAAGTGTAATACATGTAATTAGTTCTATGTTAGGCTAATTAATGTATCAATATATATATTATTGAATATATACAAGTATGCGATTTGATTAAATCGTACAAGTTTCAAATCGAATGGATATCGATTTAATTAATACGGACGTTGGTGAACAATTTTATTAAATAATATAATGTTATTTAATGCAACTGTTAAATCCAAAAATACTATTGTGATAATATTTCAATTCGATTTTTGTATCGTACAAACAAGGTCTACGCGATTAAAATATTAAACGTGCAATCAAAACAAAACAAGTCAAGTTATATTTTGTAACTCAAGTACAAGTAATTGATGAAATATTTCAACAAAAACATTTATAATTATTCGTATCTTAAAGATAATTATTAAACGTTTAAAAGAATCGGAAAAACGAACACCGCACGGAGCACAAACACGGAAGAAACAAAAACTTGGTGAAGCCACACAGTGGTCCCCACCAAGCCGGACCAAGGAAAAAGGGGGGGGGGACCCCTCCTCACTCCCCATTTCACCTCATTTCCCTTTTTCTCCTTTTTCTTCGTTTCCTTTCTCTCTCTCTTTTCTCTCATTTCATCACCATACCACCATCACCTTAATCCCACAAAAACTACCATTAAACACCCTTGAATCACCTCCCTCGTTTGAAGAAAAAGAACCACCTTGCAACGATCTACGTTTCTATCTTTCCGGATTCCCCTAGCGCGAAGTTGTAAGTTTCTGACAAAATACCGAAACTCTCCGATTTTACTCATTTTTACTTGAAAGTTGTTTATTTAGCTTTGAAATGTCCATCTAAGGGTTGGGTAAAAGAATCGGACAAACGGAACCCGGAAAACTCGTTTTTGGCTCAAAATCCGTCGAACAGACGTAAGTGTCGCATAGGCCAGACCAGTATAGCGTCACTTAAGTGTCGCATTAAGTGATGCATAAAACCCTAATTATGCATCACTTGCCTAAGTGCCGCATAAAACCCCTTTTTCCTGACACTCCAACCGTCACTTGCCTAGTGATGCCTAACACCTTTATCCGACACTTCTCCTAAGTGTCGCCTATGATCACAAACCGACACTCGAACCCGGAACTTGCTTAAGTTTCGCATCTCATGCGTCACTTCCTCAAGTGACGCTAGTACCTCAGAATTCCTCATTTTATGCGACACTTCCTGAGTATCGCATAGACCCTAAGTGTCGCTATAAGTGACGCTAAGAACAGACTGTTTGCAACTCTTGTTCACACTAAGTGTTGAACTTCTATAACCTCAAACCTTTATACGATACGATTTCTAGAACACATCGAAACATGTTTTCAAGCATAACCCTTCGAAATCATAACGATAATGATAAGATTATTATTACAACCAAACACCAACGGGCCGTACACGTTTTCAAAACACAATCAAATAAGTCGTAGTAACTTGGACAAGTCAAACAACTAAATCGTAGTAATTTGGATAATCAAATCAACCAAGTTAAAGTAACTTGGATGGGTTAAACCACCAAATTATAGTAATTCGGGACAATTCAATCAGCCAAATCGTAGTAATTTGGACATTCTAAGTTGGACGAACAACTACAAGGGCAGTCTTTCGAGATGCCTACTCATGTTATAACCATTGTGTGTCTTGGACACCCTCAGGTTACATGTCTTCGGACATCAATTCACCACTAATCAATTCAAGTTTATTAAGTTAAACACTCAAGGCTCAGGTGAGTCTCATAGCCCCTATTTTATGGTTTTCATCTGGGGTGTGATTACATTGCTCGTTTATTTTACAATATGAACGCAAGTACAATGCAAATCAAATACTACATGAGTTGTTTTCACTAATAATTTCAAAGCCCTCCATAACATAGTTTGGTAATACATCTGTAGCGTGAATGTTAGTATATGATATCATATAGGATTGACAATCCTTGTCCGGGTTAGCACGCACTAACTGGTCAAACGGACGTATTAGCATTTGGGAATACGAGTGTAGATTAGGCACTCGTAGGAGGCAACTCAGTTAGGTTTCCTTAATTAGACCTGACGCTCAAGTTAAGCTCAGACTATGTGCTCATGGCTGTATAACTTTTATTTTGCTTAATTGCATTTTAAATTCAATTAAATCTTGCGGTTCATACAAAATGTGTTGACATACAAACCTATGAGCTCACCAGCGTTTCGCTGAACCCTTTTAGCATGTATCATAGGTACTCAGCAGTAGATTGGCTGCCTAAAACAGGAATGATTAGCTCGAGTCTGCATTCAAACAAATCAGAGATTTAATTGCATTATTATATTTTGTATAGATTAATTATGTAATGTAAGTCTCTCAATTTCAAGTAACTGAGCTAATGTAAACAACATTTCAATGTAAACTTTGGTTTTTATCAATACAACGTAAAAATGACGCATTTAGTGGTTGTTCATTATATCTTATGTGCTATGTATATTGATTAGTCGCGCCCCGACCCGATTCACTTCCGCAACCCGAATTTAGGGGTACGACAGATTGGTATCAGAGCCTAAGGTTATAGTGAACTAGGTTGCATTTAGTGGGCATAGACTATGACCGTTAGGCAGTATTCTTTATTAAGTATGACTAGGTGAAGTGACTACATGATATTGGTTTAATTTAACATAGCCTGATCAAATATGTACAATTAAAAGAATATGATGTGAGATCTGAAAGGAGTCATGACTGAACAAGATACACTAGTTTAATCTGACCACGAGAGAAACCGGGACTCAAACATGTCTGTGTTAGACACTTTAGGCTATTATGTGATATGTATATATACATAGATAAGCCTCGCTCTCGCTCAATATCTTAGGCTATATTATATATGTATTATATGAATATAGGCCTCATTCTTTCTAACGCTATGTCTCAGAATGGCAAACACACCACCCAATTCGTCACGCTCTCATCCGTATGGATCGCGAAACCCAAGGGTGGCTAGGAGGAACACCAGGTTGCCTCGAGCTAACCCATACCCCATTCACTTAAGTTTGTCAGACTTAGCCGCTAGGCTACACCGACACGAGCAACGAATTGATACAATGGATATCGAACTACAAGAAACCAACGAAAATTAGAGATGCACATCGCTCAAACGTATCAATCAAGTCTCCAAAGATCACGAAGATACCGCAACAACATGGACACCCTTGAAAACAATCTGGGTGAAACCATCGAAACTATGGAGGTTGTCCACAACCAAGTGATTGGCAACCGAAATGAAATTTCTGTCCTACAATCAAGGTTGAACCAGTGCGAGACATGTCTAAGGGAAACCGAGGACGCCCTCCGAATGGTTAGCAGACTTGCAGAATCTGTGGACCATCTCACCACACTACTGCCACAACTCAATCTACGTCAGGATTAGCTCAGTCTAAATCTGTACTTTATCATGCTTTCGTAGGACCTATGTAATTCGACCGGATGTAATAATTCCCGGCACTTTTGTAAAACTTCTAAGACTGTGAATTTTTAAACTCCTAACTAGAAATTGTCTGTAACCATTTGACTTCGTAATATGAATTGACAGTTTCTCCCATTATTTCTACATTGTGATTTTACCCTGTGATGTTGTATATTACCACTTTTATATATATACATCTATCGTACTTATTATTTTGGTACAACATCTCATGTACCTTTTATTTCTCTCTTGAAGAATCATGCCGCCAAAGAAGAAAAGTTACAGTGATGCCGAACTTGCTGTTATCATATCTCGAGCAGTGGTCGATGCTTTGGCTGCTCGGGATTCACCCGGTAACTCTTAAAGCAATGACGAAACCCCAGTCAATACTCCTGTTATCAAACCTTTCTCTTACAAGGATTTCCTTAGTTGCAAACCACTATACTTCAAAGGCACGGAAGGTGCCATTGGCCTAATCAGATGGATTGAACGTATGGAATCTGTCTTCAATCTTTGTAACTGTACGGAGGATAACAAGGTCAAGTTTGCGGCCTACACCTTTCAGGAAGATGCCCTTACGTGGTGGAACACCCATGCAAACTCTGTAGGCATTGAAATAGCAAACCGACTTCCTTGGGCTGAATTGAAGAAAAAGCTTAGGGGAAAATACTGTCCTGAAGAAGAACTGCACCGTCTAGAGGAAGAATTCTGGCACTTGACAGTGCAGGGAAATGACATTGCTGGATATACCACCAAATTCCAGCAATTCGCTTTGTTATCCCCGGGTTTAGTTGATCCGGAGGAGATGTGCATCAAGAGATATATCCGCGGCCTCCGGGAGAATATCTAGGGGAATGTTGCCTCATCTAAACCAACCACTGTTGACAGTGCCATTCACTTGGCACATGAACTCATGGCCATGGTTGTCAGCCGTGAAACATCCAACACACCCTCTTCCAACAATAACAAACTCAAATCATCTGAACACCACAACAACCACAACAAGAAATCCAATGCCATCCAAGTTTACAACACAAATTCTGAACCCAAGCATGGATACACTAGGGACAGGCCATACTGCTCCAAGTGTTACTATCACCACGATGGTCCATGCAGTACTCTCTGCAACAACTGCAGGAGGTACGGGCACTTGACCAAAGATTGTCGAGCCCCCAAATCCAACAACAACACCTCTCACAACAATTCCAACCAACCCAAATCCAACTATGGGTGTGGGGAGACGGGACACTTCAGAAACGAATGCCCTAAAAACAAGAACAAGAACAACAACAACAACAACGCAAGAGGAAGAGCGTTCGTACTCAATTCCGGGGATGCCCGTCAGGACCCGAATGTGGTCACGGGTATGTTCCTTCTCAACAACTTATCTGCTTCTAATATGTTTGATACAGGTGCCGATAGAAGCTTTATTTCTGACGAGTTTTGCCCCTACTTGATATCGCACCTATTGCTCTAGATGTTAAGTACACCGTAGAGCTTGCAAATGGTAAACTCATAGAAACTGATAGTGTGATACCTAATTGCACTTTAAACCTAGCCAACGAGACCTTCTCAATCGATCTTATGCCTATTGAAATTGGAAGTTTCGACATCATCATTGGTATGGACTGGTTGTCCAAAACATCATGCCGAAATCATTTGTTACGATAAGATCGTTCTTATTCCTCTTGCTGTCGTTAGAACCTTGGTCATACAGGGGGAGACCGGTGGGACGAGACTCAACATCATATCTTGCATGAAAACTCGGAAATTTCTAAGAAAGGGTTATCAAACAATCCTCACGCACATCATGGAGAAAAAGTCGAAGGAGAAGCGACTTGAGGATGTGCACATCGTTCCAGACTTTCCAAAAGTCTTCCCCGAAGAACTACCTGGTCTACCACCACCAAGACATGTTGAGTTCTCAATCGACCGTGCCAGGTGCCACACCTGTGGCCCGAGCACCATACCGCTTAGCCCCATCCAAACTTCAGGAGTTGTCCAATCAATTATAGGAACTCCTAGAAAGAGGATTCATCAGGCTGAGTTCTTCACCTTGGGGAACTCCAGTCCTGTTTGTCAAAAAGAAGATGGTTCTTTTCGAATGTGCATCGACTATCGAGAGTTAAACAAGCTAACTGTCAAGAACCAATACCCACTTCCTTGAATCGATGACCTATTTGACCAACTACAGGGGTCGAGTTTTTATTTAAAGATCGATCTCCGATCAGGTTATCACCAATTACGTGTTCGTGACAGCGACATCCCAAAAACTGCTTTCAGAACCCGTTATGGGCATTACGAATTCCAGGTGATGCCCTTCGGTCTAACCAATGCACCGGCTGTATTCATCGATCTTATGAATTGGGTGTGCAAGCCATATCTCGACGAGTTTTTCATTGTCTTCATTGATGACATTCTCATTTACTCGTGCAATGAACAGGAACATGCACAACACCTCAGAACCATCCTAGAACTACTTAAGCACGAGGAGCTTTACGCTAAATTCTCTAAGTGTGAGTTCTGGATGCAAACCGTTCAATTCCTTGGACATGTTATCGATAGTCAAGGAATCCATGTCGATCCATCAAAAATTGAAGCTATCAAAGACTGGCAGTCGCCAACCACTCCGACCGAGGTACGCCCCTATTAAGTTAAACATTCAAGGCTCAGGTGAGTCTCATAGCCCCTATTTTACGGTTTTCATCTTGGGTGTGATTACATTGCTCGTTTTATATTACAATATGAACGCAAGTACAATACAAATCAAATACTACATGAGTTGTTTTCACTAATAATTTCAAAGCCCTCCATAACATAGTTTGGTAATACATCTGTAGCGTGAATGTTAGTATATGATATCATATAGGATTGACAATCCTTGTCCGGGTTAGCACGCACTAACTGGTCAAACGGACGTATTAGCATTTGGGAATACGAGTGTAGATTAGGCACTCGTAGGAGGCAACTCAGTTAGGTTTCCTTAATTAGACCTGACGCTCAAGTTAAGCTCAGACTATGTGCTCATGGCTGTATAACTTTTATTTTGCTTAACTGCATTTTAAATTCAATTAAATATTGTGGTTCATACAAATATGTGTTGACATACAAACCTGTGAGCTCACCAGTGTTTCGCTGGCCACTTTTAGCATGTATCACAGGTACTCAGCAGTAGATTGGCTGCCCAAAACAGGAATCATTAGCTCGAGTCTGCATTCAAACAAATCAGAGATTTAATTGCAATATTATATTTTGTATAGATTAAATATGTAATGTAAATCTCTCAATTTCAAGTAACTGAACTAATGTGAATAGCATTTCGATGTAAACTTTGGTTTTTATCAATACAACGTAAAAATGACGCTTTTAGTGGTCGTTCATTATATCTTATGTGCTATGTATATTGATTAGTCGCGCCCCGACCCGATTTGCTTCTGCAACCCGAATTTGAGGGTGCGACATATATCCTTTTTGATTGATTAGTTTATAATTAGCCTAACTTGGCACAAAATAAAGATTATATCCTTTAAAGTGATACAATCAACCATTAACTTGTATCATTTTTGATTGATTAATTAGTCTGGTTGGTGTGTATTTAAATGAACGATTATATAACACCCGCCAAATTTGGACTGTAATGAGTGCTTAAACTACTTGTAGTTACGTGTATCTAGTTTTACAATAGGCTAAATATATGTGACATTTTGTGTAATTACATACATGCGTACGCAATTTGTTTAAATTGTACACTTATGAACCGGACAGGGTCCGACACGATTTAATATGGACGTTGGTGATAAAAATTTATAAATAATGTGGAATCATCCAAAGAAACATTATTTACTATAATATATTACGATAATATATTACACGGATTTCGTATTGTTTAAAACACCTCAACAAGCATATCATAGCCAATTTATAATTTTTACAATTTTATAACTTGAAATAAAGTATTTTGACAAAATACTTTGGTCAAAAAAATTCTCGTGATTAAACAAATCGTGCAAACGACTACGGATTTAACTGACTACGAGTCATGACACGAAATTCGAAAACACAAACTCGCGAGCCCGAGACCCAAGTGGGTCGGTTAAGACCCGCAGACCCGGCCCCAACCGACCCATGACCTAACCCCTTTTCTTCCCCACCTCATCTCATTTTACACCAAACACATACACCTACACTCTTCTCTCTCTTTCTCCCTCTCAAATTGCAGCCCTAGATCACTAAAAATATCACAAAAAATGCACCATTTCACGGAGTGGATAAAAGAAGGAACGATCACCACTCGAGCTCTCCATTTCCATCTTCTTCGTTTTCATTTTCAGAGTATGGAACCTTCTAACTCTTTTAAATTTCTTGTAAAGCTCTTATTTACATGCTAGAACATTTACTCAACAAAGTTTTGCCCAAAAACTGACATAAAAATACGTTTTGAAAACTTAAGATTTGAGCAGTTCGTCCTGCGAACTGAGGTCTTCGTTCGCAGTTCATCCTGCGAAGTGAACCGAAACTGCGAACCGAACCAACTTGCGAGTTGAGTTGCGAACTGACCGCGAGTCGAGATCTGCAGGCGAGACTTGCGATTCGAACTTTGTTCTGCGAACCCAACTCGATTCGAAGCCTACTATGTTTTGCGAGCCCAATCTCAGTTCGCATCGCAAACTTAGTTAGCATCACAATTTCAGTCCGCGGCCAACCGTAGTTGATTTTTCCGAATTTAAATTTTTGATGCGTTATTATTAAAGCAATACTAGTAGAAATACTTTGCACAATCCCACCAGGGGTTACCACCCCTTGGACCCCGCAACTAGAGGCGCTGCCCCCGGACACCTGTCATATAACAGTTTGTAAATACTTTTCACACTAAGTGTCGAATACTCACAAACAATGAAACATGATACAACTATACATATAATAATAACATTTTTGGATTATTATTATAAACCGTTACCAATGGGCCATACTTGTTTTCAAAACTACAAAGGAAATACTAAATAAACACTTGGACACTTCTTGGTTGGGTGGACAACTATCATGGGTGATCCTTTAAGACACCAAATTATTTACTTATTTACTTGTTTACTTACAACCTTGTGCGTTTCTGATGATCAAAGGTTACAGGGTTCTGAGAACCAGTATACGGACTTACATCCGCTTTACTTGTTCGATTTCACGAACACATCAAACTTGCTAGGCTCAGGTTAGTCTTACAGCCCCACTTTTTATTGTTTTTACTATTGGGGTGAGATACTTTGCTCTGTTTTACGCATGAACACAAGTACTGAAATACTTATACTACTTTTTACACACATTGCATGAGTACTTTTCTTATCTACTGAAAGCCTCCTATCGCAAGTTGTTAGTTATGGACTTAAGTGCGAGTACTAGTAGATAGATCCATTTGGGACTGACAATCCCTACCTGGGGTAGTAGCGCTACCACGGATTTCACTGTAGAAACAAGCATATTAGTATCTGTTACATATGAGTGTCTGGATAGCACTCACGAGGGGTACATTATATGATTCTTGATTGATTCATACTTACACACTGTTAAGCTTCAACTTATGAGATCATGGCAACTGTGTTGACATACTGATTTACTTACTTTGCTTGATAGCAACACCGGTACATACTTGTGGTTCATAACGATTACTTTATTACTAAACCTATAAGATTCACCAACCTTTTTGGTTGACACTTTTTAGCTTTGTATCTCAGGTACACAGATAGAGTAGGATTACCCCAAGACACTAGCTAGAGTCGCATGATTTCTACATTGCATTTAACAGAGATTCTTAGCATTATCTTTTGTATATTATGATTATGTAATAGAATCTCCCGCTATATGTGTGGAATCTAGAGAACTACATTTTTGTAACTGAAAACACTATGTTTTCATACATTTTATATTAATGAAATGTAACTATTTTTCTCTAAACGTTTCATTTAGAGGTCGTTGTTGTATACTTTGTGTTGTTGATACTTAATTAGTAGCACCCCAAAGCTTGCTTCCGCTAAATAGTGAATTTGGGGGTGTTACAGATTACGGTTCAAAACTTTGATTTCTCTTCTCGTTGTAGATGATAGCTCGGGCTAAATGTACTCATTATCTGTAACACCCCCAAAATCACAGTTTAGCGGAAGCAAGTTTTGGGGTGCTACTAATCAAATATCACAGCACAAAAGTAAAGCAAACGACATCTATATGCAACATTTGTAAATAGTTACATTTCCATTCATAAAATGATTGAAACATAGTGTTTCTGGTTACAAAATGAAGTTCCCTAGAGTCTGCGTATAAGCGGGAGATTCTATTACATAATCATAATAAATACAAAAGATAATGCTAAGAATCTCCGTTAAATGCAAGGTAGAAATCATGCGACTCTAGCTAGTATCCTGAGGGAATCCTACTCCGTATGTGTACCTGAGATACACAGCTAAAAAGGTCAACAGGAATGTTGGTGAATCTCACAGGTTTGTAAATAAAGTAAGTGTTTGAACACAAGATTTCATTAATAAGGCCCGCAGGCGTAAATCAGTTATTTGCAATCTTGCAATATAAAGTAAGTAAGTTATAGCATTGCCATGAAGCTCATAATCGAAGCTTAACCCGTAAACAATAAATTTGCTCCCGTGACATGCTCGGAAATTGAGCAAGCATCAGTAACGAATAATAGTCGCCCGTTTATACAGAACGGTTAGTGGTAGCGCTACTACCCCGGGCGGGGAGGGTCATTTCCCTAATGGATCCATTAACTAGTGTCGCGCTTAAGTACATAACTAACGATATATGATGAGGAGGCTTCCCCAAATAAATGGTGAGAAAACTCATGCAATTCCGTTTGGTAAACATCTAATTCAGTAATCGTGTTCATAAAAAAAAGCTATGTATCTCACCCCGTAAGTAAAATAGTAAAACAGTAAAAGTGGGGCTATGAGACTCACCTGAGTCCAGTAAGTACGTATGCGTAATCAACCAGGTAACGCGGTTATAAGTCTGTGTATCGATTCTTAGAATCCTACAACCTTCTGGCGTCCGTAACGCACAAGGTTGTAAGTAAACTAGTAAACGGGTTGGTGTCTTAAAAGATCACCCATGCTAGTTGTCCACTCAACTAGAACGTGTCCAAGTGTTTGTTTAGTAAATCGTTTGTATTTTGGAAAACAAGTATGGCCCGTTGGTGACGGTTTGTAAAAATAATCCGAGAGTGTTATTATTATGTATATCGTTTCATTAAAAATCCTATCTATGATTTAAATTCGGAAAATTGGTCAAGTCGGGTTATGGACTGAAATAGTGGTGCGAATTGAGTTCACGGTGCAAGCCGAGTTCGGCTCGCAAGGCAGTAGGCTGCGAACTGAATTCAGTTCGCAACACATGGTTCAGTTCGCAAGTCGACTCGCAGGTCAACTCGCAGGTCAACTCGCAGTTCGGCTCGCAGGTCAACTCACAGGTCGGCTCGCAGGTCAACTCGCAGGTCGACTCGCGAGCCTACCCGCAGGTGGGTTCGGTTCGCAGTTGGGTTCGCGAGTTCAATTTTCGGTTCGCAATTGAGTTCGCCTCGCAGGACGAACAGATCTCGGTTCGCAGAACGAGCTGTTCGAACACTTTTTCGTTAAAATGCATTTTCAAGTTGGTTTTTGGGCAAATCCTTGTTGAGTAAACGTTCTAGCATGTAAATAAAAGCTTCCTAAGTAATTTAAAAGAGTTTTGAAGTACCTTACCACGAAATCGAAAATGGAGAAGATGAAGATGGAGAGCTCGAGATGGTGATCGTTTCTCCTTGAATCAACTCCGCAAGATGATGAGTTTTTGGGTGACGTTTTTGAGGTGGTTTGGGGCTGCAATTTGAGAGTGAGAAGGAGAGAAGAGAGTGTATGTATGTGTGTTTGGTGTAAAATGAGGAAAGAAGGAAACAAAGGGTTTTAAAAGGGGTGGGTCATGGGTTGGTTTGGTTTGGGTCCGCGGGTCTGAGCCGACCCATTTGGGTCTCGGCTCGCGGGTTTGTGATTCCGAATTTTATATCACGGTTCGTTGTCGGTTAAATCCCGTAGTTGTTTAAATGTTGTTTCGCGTTATATGTTAAAGTGTATCCGAGATATTTTTAGCCGGAGTATTTTACCACAATACTTAATAATGAGTTATAAAAATATAATCTTGAATTACTTCCCGTTGTTAGGCGCGTTTCGTGTGCTCTCGTCGCGTTCGGAGTGTTTTTAAACGATACTAGATACGTGTAATATATTTTCACAATATATTAAAGCAAATAATGTTTGTTTGGTTAATTCCAAATTATTTAAAAGTTTTTGTCACCAACGTCCAATCTAAATTTTATAGGTTCTCGTCCGTTTGGTAAGTGTACGATTTAAGCGAATCACGTAAGCGTGTAGGTAATTTCACAAAGGTCTCGTATATTTAGATTAATACAAAACTAAATACATGAAATTACAAGTAGTTTAGGCACTAATCCAAAGCCCTAAATTGGCGGTTGTTACATTCTCCCCTTGTTAGGAGAATTTCGTCCCGAAATTGAGCTCAAGTCGTATGAGTAGGGTCTGTGAACCAGTGTGGATATTTCAGTCACATTTGGTCTTCCCATTCCCAAGTGAATTCAGGACCGCGCCTCGAATTCCACCTGACCTTGACAATGGGAATACGACTCTGTTTTAAACGCTTGACCTCACGGTCCATTATTTCCGCGGGTTCCTCGACAAAGTGAAGTTTTCATCGATTTGTATTTCGTCGAGTGGTACAATCAGTGTCTCGTCAGACAGACATTTCTTTAGGTTAGAAATATGAAAGGTAGGATGTACGCTACTAAGTTCGGTAGGTAGCTGTAGTCGATACGCCACTGGACCAATCCTATCGAGAATTTCAAATGGTCCAATGTATCTAGGGTTCAATTTTCCTCATTTTCCGAATCGAATAACACCTTTCCATGGTGCCACCTTAAGGAGTACCTTGTCCCCAACCTGGAACTCAAGATGTTTGCGTCTCACGTCAGCGTAACTTTTCTGACGATCACGTGCGGCCTTCAGTCGGTTTTGGATACTAACAATTTTCTCGGTGGTTTCGTGAATGATTTCTGGACCAGTGAGCTGGGTATCCCCCACCTCAGTCCAGCAGATAGGTGATCGGCACTTACGTCTGTAGAGTGCCTCAAAAGGTGCGGCCTTGATGCTAGTATGGTAACTGTTGTTATAAGAGAATTCGCACAAAGGCAAGTGATCTTCCCAGTTTTTACCGAAGTCAACTACGCAGGCGCGTAGCATGTCCTCCAGTGTTTGAATAGTTCGTTCACTTTGGCCGTCAGTTTGCGGATGATAAGCAGTACTCATATCCAAACGAGTACCGAGAGATTTTTGTAGTGATTGCCAAAAGTTAGAAGTAAAACGACTGTCCCTATCCGAGATGATCGAGATAGGTACACCATGTCGTGAAACAATTTCTTTGATGTAGATGCGAGCCAAACGCTCCATCTTGTCAGTTTCCTTGATGGCTAGGAAATTGGCAGACTTCGTGAGACGACCTACAATCACCCAAATTGTATCGCAACCGTTCGAAGTTTTCGGTAGTTTGGTAATAAAGTCCATGGAAAGTTGCTCCCATTTCCATTGAGGAATTTCAGGTTGTTGGAGCAATCCCGAAGGTCTTTGGTGTTCGGCCTTGACCTTGGAACAAGTTAGGCATTTACTGACGTACACGGCGATGTCAGCTTTCATGTTAGGCCACCAATACAATCCTTTGATGTCATGATACATCTTTTAAGAACCAGGATGTATAGAATATCGAGATTTGTGAGCTTCAATCATCACCAAATCTCGTAAGTTTCCGAATTTGGGTACCCATACCCGGTTAGAGAAGTACCGAGTTCCATCAGGTTTGATTTCAAATTGTTTATCCATGCCTCGCAGGGCTTCATCGATGACGTTTTCAGGTTTGAGTGCTTCGAGTTGAGCGGTAAGAACCTGGGTGACGAGATCGTTGCGGATGGTAATATTGAGGGCTCGGACCCGAAGGGGTTTCACTCGTTCTTTTCAACTCAAGGCATCAGCGACTACGTTCGCCTTGCCTGGATGGTATTTGATTTCGCAGTCGTAGTCACTAAGTAACTCGACCCAACGACGTTGCCTCATGTTTAGATCCTTTTGATCGAATATGTGTTGGAGGCTTTTGTGATCGGTAAAGATGGTACTTTTCGTACCGTAAAGGTAATGTCTCCAGATTTTTAGCGCGAAAATCACGGCA
The DNA here is from genome assembly GCA_963422505.1 of Pseudognaphalium luteoalbum. Lineage (NCBI taxonomy): Eukaryota > Viridiplantae > Streptophyta > Magnoliopsida > Asterales > Asteraceae > Pseudognaphalium > Pseudognaphalium luteoalbum. The sequence continues at coordinate 74,856,474 of OY730195.1, forward strand.
CCTAATTCTAGGTCATGTGTCATATAGTTTTTCTCATGAATCTTCAGTTGTCGTGAGGCATAGGCAATGACTTTCTCCCGTTGCATTAACACGCACCCAAGTCCTTGGTGTGAGGCCTCGCAGTAAACCATGAAGTCATCGGTGCCTTCGGGTAGGGACAAGATTGGCGCACTGCAGAGTTTGTGTTTCAGTAATTGGAAGGCTGACTCTTGTTTGTCGGTCCAATCGAATTTCTTGTCCTTCTGAGTCAGTGAGGATAAGGGTAAGGCTATCCTGGAGAAATTCTCAATGAATCGTCAATAGTATCCGGCGAGACCTAAGAATTGTCGTATCTCGGTTGATGTGGTTGGCACTTCCCAGCCCTTAATGGCCTCGATCTTGGCTGGATCAACACGTATCCCTTGACTGTCAACGACATGCCCTAGGAATTGTACTGTTCGCATCCAGAACTCACACTTGGAGAACTTGGCGTATAACTCCTCGTGCCTGAGTAATTCCAAGATGGTTTTCAGGTGTTGGCCATGTTCAGTTTCGTTGCGCGAGTAGATCAAGATGTCGTCAATGAACACGATGACAAACTTATCTAGATAGGGTTTACACACCCGATTCATAAGGTCCATGAATACAGCTTGCGCGTTGGTTAAGCCAAAAGGCATCACTTGAAATTCGTAATGTCCATAGCGGGTTCTGAAAGCTGTTTTTGGGATGTCGGAGTCTCGAACTCAAAGTTGGTGGTAACCCGACCGGAGGTCGATCTTAGAATAGAAACTCGACCCCTGAAGCTGGTCAAACAGGTCATCAATGCGAGGGAGTGGGTAACGGTTCTTGACAGTTAACTTGTTAAGTTCACAATAGTCGATGCACATGCGGAAAGAACCGTCTTTCTTTTTCACGAATAAGACCAGAGCTCCCCAAGGTGAGGAACTTGGTCGAATGAATCCCTTATCCAGGAGTTCCTGTAACTGAGTAGACAACTCCTGAAGCTCGGATGGGGCTAGTCGGTAAGGTGCTCGTGCCACCGGTGTTGCACCGGGCACAAGATCAATAGAAAATTCGACTTGTCTCGGTGGTGGAAGGCCAGGCAAATCTTCAGGGAAGACTTCTGGAAAATCCCGAACAATAGGCACATCCTCCAGTCGCTTCTCCTCCGAATTTTTCTCCATAACATGTGCGAGGATCGTTTGGTATCCTTTTCTCAAGTATTTTCGGGTTTTCATGCAAGAAATGATGTTTAGGCTTGTCCCGCCGGTCTCCCCTTGTATGACTAAAGTTCCACCGGCGACGAGAGGGATTCGGACAATTTTCTCGAAACAAACTATTTCGGCTCGGTGCTTGGATAACCAATCCATACCGACGATGAAGTCAAAGTTGCCGATCTCGATGGGTATCAAATCAATGGAGAAGAGCTCATTAGCTAGGTTTAAAGTGCAATTAGGTATCACACTGTTGGCCTCAATAAGTTTTCCATTTGCCAACTCTACTATGTACTTAGAATCTAAGGCTATAGGTGTAGTGTCAAGTAGTGGATAGAATTTATCAGACATAAAGCTCTTATCAGCACCAGGATCAAATAGAACAGTAGCAGTTAAATTGTTGAGAAGGAGCGTACCCGTGACCACATTGGGGTCTTGACGGGCTTCCCCTGATTTCAGCACAAAAGCTCTTCCTCGAGCGTTGTTGTTTTTCTTGTTGTTGTTGTTTTTCAGCTTGGGGCAGTCACTCTTGAAATGCCCTGGATTTCCGCACCCAAAGCAAGTCTTCAGCGTGTTAGGGTTGGGGGTAGGGGTGTTGGTTCGGCAATCCTTGGCCAAGTGCATGAACTTTTTGCAATTAGTACAAGGGCAGGAACCGTCATGATGGCGGGTGAATTTGGAACAGTAAGGTTTGTTCCCGACGTACCCTTTCCTCTCAGTAGATCCCGAGGAATAAGCCTTAACAGACTCAGGCTCTTTGTTGAAGGTTTGGTTGGAGGAATTGGGGCTTCCTTCCCACTTACGCTTGTTGTTTGTTGTTGGGGTTGAAGTTGTGCCACGACGGACAGAGTTGGCCGTTATTTCGTGAGCCATACGAATGGCGCTCTGAATAGTACCCGGTTTGGATGAAGTCACCAGGTCTTGAAGTTTGTCGGGGAGTCCATCTATGTATTTCTCGATCCTCTTATACTCGGGATCGACCATGGATGGGCACAGAAGTGCCAGTTGGTGAAAACGGTTGGTGTAACCCGTGATGTCATTACCCTGCATCTTGTGGTTCCAGAACTCTACTTCCAGCTGCTTCAATTCATCCCTGGGGCAATACTCGCCCCTCAACAGCTGCTTTAACTCATCCCATGAGAGTTTGTAAGCATTTGCAATACCCACAGTCTGGGCATAGGTGTTCCACCAGGTAAGGGCGGTGTCAGAAAATGTACTGGCGGAGAACTTGACCTTGTCTCCTTCTGTGCAGTTGCAAATAAGGAACACAGATTCGATTTTCTCGATCTAGCGTACTAGACCGATTGCTCCTTCGGTACCTCCAAAGCTCAGGGGTTTGCAGTTCTGAAAGTCTTTGTAAGAGCAGGGTTTGGGTTGTGGCCCATTGGTAGCTGTATCTTCGCTACTAGGAATAGGTGTCCGGGTAGCCAAGGCTTGGGCCACACTGCGGGCAATTAGATCCGCTATTTCCGTTTCGCTGAGGGTGACCTGGCGTCGGGGAGGCATGATGCTGAACAAGGAGAACAAGAAAGGGAAAATAAGAGATTTGTACGAATTTATGATATATCTCACGTGTATATGATGGAATATACGAGAACAGAGTGACGTGATAACCATATTCTCATATTTCATTAGATAATTAGATTAGATACAAGACATGAGTTCTAGAGGGTTACATAATATAGTAAATACAAAAGATGCCGGGAATTGTTCCATCCGGTCAAATTACATAGGTCCTACGAAAGCATAATAGAATACAGATTCAGCCTAAGCTAATTCCGACGTAGATTGAGCTGTGGCAGCAGTGCGTTGAGGCGGTCCACAGATTCGGCGAGTCTGTTGGCCGTTCGGAGGGCGTCCTCGGTTTCCCTTAGACGTGTCTCGCACTGATGGAGTCTTGATTGTAGGACAGAGATTTCGTTTCGTTTGCCAATCACTTGGTTGCGGACAACCTCCATGGTTTTGACTGTGTCTCCCACTTGATTCTGAAGAGTGTTCATGGTGGTAACAGTGTGATTGTGATCTTCGGAGACTTGCTCGATTCGCTCCATTGTTGTGAGTCTCCAGTTCTCGCGAGTTTCTTGGAGTTCGATATCAATTTCATGGAGTCGTTGGTCATGATGGTACACCCGAGCGGCTAAGTCCGGTAGAGTGAGGTGGATAGGATATGGGCTGGTTCGAGCCGAACGGGCGTCCCTCCTAGCCATCCTTGGGTTTCGTGTTCCATGCGGATAAGAGCGTGATGAACTTGGTGGTGTGTTTGCCATTCTGAGACAAAGTGTTAGAAAGAATAAGGCCTACTTATATATATATATATAGCATATAACATAGCCTAGTGTGTCTAGCATAACCAAGTATCGGTTCTATTTCTCTCGTGGTCAGAGTCAACTAGTGTATTCCTGTTCAATACAACCCCTTTCAGGTTCCACATCATCTTTCCTTAATTGTACGTAGTTGATCAGGCTATGTTAAATTAACGTCATATGATGCAATTCCCGAACCAGTCATACCTAATGAGGAAATACTGCCTAACGGTCATAGTCTAGGTCCACTAAATGCAACCTAGTTCGTTATAACCTTAGGCTCTGATACCAATCTGTAACACCCCCAAAATCACAGTTTAGCAGAAGCAAGCTTTGGGGTGCTACTAATCAAATATCACAGCACAAAAGTAAAGCAAACGACATCTATATGCAACATTTGTAAATAGTTACATTTCCATTCATAAAATGTTTGAAACATAGTGTTTCTGGTTACAAAATGAAGTTCCCTAGAGTCCGCGTATAAGCGGGAGATTCTATTACATAATCATAATAAATACAAAAGATAATGCTAAGAATCTCCGTTAAATGCAAGGTAGAAATCATGCGACTCTAGCTAGTATCCTGAGGGAATCCTACTCCGTATGTGTACCTGAGATACAAAGCTAAAAAGGTCAACACGAATGTTGGTGAATCTCACAGGTTTGTAAATAAAGTAAGTATTTGAACACAAGATTTCATTAATAAGGCCCGCAGGCGTAAATCAGTTATTTGCAATCTTGCAATATAAAGTAAGTAAGTTATACCATTGCCATGAGGCTCATAATCGAAGCTTAACCCGTAAATAATAAATTTGCTCCCGTGACATGCTCGGAAATTGAGCAAGCATCAGTAACGAATAATAGTCGCCCGTTTATACAGAACGGTTCGTGGTAGCGCTACTACCCCGGGCGGAGAGGGTCATTTCCCTAATGGATCCATTAACTAGTGTTCGCGCTTAAGTACATAACTAACGATATATGATGAGGAGGCTTCCCCAAATAAATGGTGAGAAAACTCATGCAATTCCGTTTGGTAAACATGTAATTCAGTAATCGTGTTCATAAAAATAAGCTATGTATCTCACCCCGTAAGTAAAATAGTAAAACAGTAAAAGTGGGGCTATAAGACTCACCTGAGTCCAGTAAGTACGTATGCGTAATCAACCAGGTAACGCGGTTGTAAGTCTGTGTATCGATTCTTAGAATCCTGCAACCTTCTGGCGTCCGTAACGCACAAGGTTGTAAGTAAACTAGTAAACGGGTTGGTGTCTTAAAAGATCACCCATGCTAGTTGTCCACTCAACTAGGACGTGTCCAAGTGTTTGTTTAGTAAATCGTTTGTATTTTGGAAAACAAGTATGGCTCGTTGGTGACGGTTTGTAAAAATAATCCGAGAGTGTTATTATTATGTATATCGTTTCATTAAAAATCGTATCTACGATTTAAATTCGGAAAATTGGTCAAGTCGGGTTATGGACTGAAATAGTGGTGCGAATTGAGTTCGCGGTGCGAGCCGAGTTCGGCTCGCAAGGCAGTAGGCTGCGAACTAAATTCAGTTCGCAACACATGGTTCGGCTCGCAAGTCGACTCGCAGGTCAACTCGCAGGTCAACTCGCAGGTCGGCTCGCAGGTCATCTCGCAGGTTGGCTCGCAGGTCAACTCGCAGGTCGACTCGCGAGCCTACCCGCAGGTGGGTTCGGTTCGCAGTTGGGTTCGCGAGTTCAATTTTCGGTTCGCAATTGAGTTCGCCTCGCAGGACGAACAGATCTCGGTTCGCAGAACGAGCTGTTCGAACACTTTTTCATGAAAATGCATTTTCAAGTCAATTTTTGGGCAAATCCTTGTTGAGTAAACGTTCTAGCATGTAAATAAAAGCTTCCTAAGTAATTTAAAAGAGTTTTGAAGTACCTTACCACGAAATCGAAAATGGAGAAGATGAAGATGGAGAGCTCGAGATGGTGATCGTTTCTCCTTGAATCAACTCCGCAAGATGATGAGTTTTTGGGTGACGTTTTTGAGGTGGTTTGGGGCTGCAATTTGAGAGTGAGAAGGAGAGAAGAGAGTGTATGTATGTGTGTTTGGTGTAAAATGAGGAAAGAAGGAAATAAAGGGTTTTAAAAGGGGTGGGTCATGGGTTGGTTTGGTTTGGGTCCGCGGGTCTGAGCCCACCCATTTGGGTCTCGGCTCGCGGGTTTGTGTTTCCGATTTTTATATCACGGTTCGTTGTCGGTTAAATCCCGTAGTTGTTTAAATGTTGTTTCGCGTTATATGTTAAAGTGTATCCGAAATATTTTTTACCGAAGTATTTTACCACAATACTTAATAATGAGTTATAAAAATATAATCTTGAATTACTTGCCGTTGTTAGGCGCGTTTCGTGTGCTCTCGTCGCGTTCGGAGTGTTTTTAAACGATACTAGATACGTGTAATAGGTTTTCAAAATATATTAAAGCAAATAATGTTTGTTTGGTTAATTCCAAATTATTTAAAAGTTTTTGTCACCAACGTCCAATCTACATTTTTATAGGATCTCGTCCGTTCGGTAAGTGTACGATTTAAACGAATCACGTACGCGTGTAGGTAATTTCACAAAAGTCTCGTATATTTAGATTAATACATAACTAAATACATGAAATTACAAGTAGTTTAGACACTAATCCAAAGCCCTAAATTGGCGGTTGTTACATTATCAAAAGATTTGTGTATCTTGTACTCTTTCTGGTCAACTTTTAGCTTATATGTACAAAAATAAAGTCTTGATATTTACAAATACAATCGACTTGTGTTTCAGATTAAATTCTTCATTGAGCAGGTATTTGGCTAATTTTTATTAAACTAAGCCTCCATTTTACTATATTTTGTCTGAGTTGTCTGTAAACACAAGGCTACATATTCTCAAGGTATAATTTTTACTAGTATATAATCATCTAAAACATTACTCGTATTAGATACCATATAATTTATATGATTTGTTCTTTTTGGATGTACTATGTTTGACTATTTGTTTAATCATTTTAATACATCTATATATGCAGGAAGACTTATTAGTTTTGCTCTAGAACAAAAAGAGAAGAATTTGTGTGTAGTCATGGTAATGTGTTAAGTTCACTTTTTATTATGCTGAGTGGTAAAAAAGTTCACTGATGTACTTTAGCATAGTAATGTAATTATTATGGGCGGGTCAGGGACAAGGGATCATTAATAAATACGCAAGATTAAGGTGACAAAATGGGTGGGTCAGGTACAAGGCATCGATAACGATTACATGAGATTAATGGTGACAACTTCGTGTATTTAACGTCATGTCAATACCTTTAGTTTAGTTAAGATTGGCAATATAGTTTGTTAAGGCTTCTAATTTGAAACTAGCTTATCTACTGTTAGAACTTTGAAGTCTGATCTTGATGTATTGACCAGGACTCATCTAAATAATGACAGTATACTAATCTTAGTTTTTAAGTGCAGGTTAGGAAGGTTGTTCAAGAAGTGGAGATGACATGCACTTCATATATAAAACATTTTTATGCTTGGTTGAAATTGTAGATATTAGTATTTGTTTTAGCTTAGTGTGATATTTGGTTTGAAGTAGTAAACTTTTGATATATGGAGTAAAGGTTTGTATGATGAAAATAATTAAGGTGTGTTGGTATAATTTGATGTCTACTAGCAATATATATATATATATATATATATATATATATATATATATATATATATATATATATATAAGCATATAGCCTACATGTAGCAAGCTATAGTGGAGCTGACCTTTAAGACTAGCGACATACATAGAGATAAAAAATGCGACATATGAACACTCAGCGACATATATAGCGTCTGAAACTGTCTGTCGTTAGAAAGTAGAGTCACAGATAGCGACTTCCGTAACGACATTATTGTTAGTCCCGAAATCACTATTGTTTACTGATATGGAATTATAATAAGTAAAGTTTAATTGTAGAAGGGGGGGGGGGGGGGGAGGGTTGAATACAATTAATAACTTTTTATGATCTTATCTAAGTTATTTATCAAGTTTTTAATTAATCAAACATAAACAGAGTATAACAATTATATAACAGAGGTAACCATAGATGGAATAGTAGCAGAATGGTGAATTTTATTAATCATAAAAACTCACTGAGTATTGCTTGCGGAATGGAATAGCCAGAGCTAATCCAAATCAATTACTCAAGCTAATCTATTACAAACTAAGATGAATAGTAGTGGACAAACACGCTAACTATTTGTTGATGCAAGATCAACATGTTTATTGAACAGGCAGATTCTTGGAGGTTTCAGTGAAGTTGTTCATTAGAGAGAGGATTAGTGCTGAAAGATACTCAAGCTAAAGTTGAAGATTTGAAGACATATCCAAGCTATTGCCAAGGGGGAGTTTGTTGATGCAAAATCAACATGTTTTGTCAACAGCTTGCACACATTATTTAGCTTGAAACAACAAATGAAATTGCATGTATTTGGGCCTGCGACATTGGGTCTATGTCGCATTGGTCTGGGCCTGCGACACAAGGGCTTGTGTCGCAGGGTCCAAGGGTCCAACGTATAAATAGTCATTTAGGGTTTCATTTGTAGTAGATCATTCAGTTGTGTGTGTGAGGAACGTTCAGAGAGAGTCAGAGAGTTTGTATGTGGGCCTGCGAACACAACGATATAAATAATGTTTCTGTTTATTGATTAACAAAAACAAACGATTAAGCACCACATACAAACTCTCTGACTCTCTCTGAATGTTCCTCACACACACAACTGAACGATCTACTACAAATGAAACCCTAAATGACTATTTATACGTTGGACCCTTGGACCCTGTGACACAAGCCCTTGTGTCGCAGGCCCAGACCCATGCGACATAGACCCAATGTCGCAGGCCCAAATACATGCAATTTCATTTGTTGTTTCAAGCTAAATATTCTATACAAGCTGTTGACAAAACATGTTGATTTTGCATCAAGAAACTCCCCCTTGGCAATAACTTGGATATGTCTTCAAATCTTCAACTTTAGCTTGAGTATCTTCCAGCACTAATCCTCTCTCTAATCAACAACTTCACCGAAACCTTCAAGAATCTGCCTGTTCAATAAACATAACTTTAAAGTGGACAAATATACTGATGATCAAAATAACACGTACTGTTCCTAATAATTGCATGTTATTCTGATATGATCCCTAACCAGATTATATCAACTCCGTCACCAAAAAGAATGTGTTAATTTTATATTTGTAAATTTGCATTCCTTTATGTGTTATTATACTTTCTCTAAGTTAGTTTAATTTTTGATTTTAACCAAGTTACAGTTACCTTTTCAAATTTGAGTACCGAAATCACAACACAAAGATCGATAAAATCGCAAACTTTTCACTAAAAGACCTGATAAAATCGCAAACTTTTCACTAGTGACGCATACGATACTGCGTCACTTCCACTAGTGACGCTGTAAGTGTCGGGGTAAGCCACGCTACAAGTGTCGGGTTGAGTAACGCATATTAGGGTTTTCGTATAAATACCCTTTCAAACGACACTCAACCTCACCACTTTTCAAATTCACTTAGCGTCACTCTCTCTGACATACCGTCACTACTTGTGTCTCTGCGTCACTTCTTCCGTTCGTGATTTTTGATCTGCTTGTGACTTCTCACGCTTTGGTTGCGCATTCGATTGTGATATTATTGTTCCCCTCATTCATACGACTCTATTGGTACTACTTTTAACCTTTATCTTTCTGTATTCATGCTTTAATCATTTTAAGGATTACGGGTTTTGGGTTTCACAGAATTCACACAATTTGGGGATTAATTCGTTAATGTTTTCAGTTAATAATTGGTGTGTTTTACTCATTTTTATCACGCGCACATTGTGGTGACTACGGTTTTCAAAAACCCCAAATTTGGTTTCTGGGTAAGAACAGTGACACGATGATCTTCATCGTTGCGTCACTTCATGCGTCACTTACAGCAAGTGACGCTACTTGGTAATTTAGAACCCATACCGTCACTTCTTCAGTGACGCTTATTACTGCGTCACTTCTTAAGTGACTCTCTTAGTGACGCATTTGCATGTATTACTTGTTAGCCCGTCACTCATCTAAGTGACGTCCACTTATGCATCACTCTCTTAAGTGACTCACTTAGTGACGCCCTTGTCTATACCGACACTTATACCGTCACTTCCTAAGTGACTCACTGGGTTACCGTCACTATGCTAAATGTCGCATACTTTTGACCCAACATTTCTTAAGTGTCGTATCTAATGACGCATGATTTGACAACGTCACTTACACCAGTGACGCATGATAGCGTCACTTACCCTAAGTGACACTATACTTAATTTCTGATTTTGAGCACTGTTTTCTGCGACACTTCCTAAGTGTCGGTAGTGTTTATGCGTCACTTCCTAAGTGACGCCTATATCAGAATTTTGTTTGTAAGGTTATGCGTGTTTATGCTGATCCTATAACGTTTCTGGTTATCTTTGTTTCGTATTTTAGCTTACAGATTGGCTGATTTACAAAACTACTATCGCCGCACCAACACTCGTAACAATATCACAACTTTCTTGGAGTCCACGCATGCAAACTCGGCTCTCTTTAGACCTATGATTGAGTTCTTAAGACGATCGAGGATTCATTATGCTATCACTGCATCTACTCCGGTCTACATGAATCAGATCGAAGAGTTCTACGACCATGCTTTTACGGAAATCAGGGTGACATCCCGAGAATAGTGTCTAAGATTTTTGGTGAGGAGATTGAGATCACCGAGAACTCTATTCGTTGGGTTCTCCAATTCAACGATAACCATACCATGCCGACTATGTTTGAGACATCGTGTATCTATGGCGGACTTCAACGTATGGGTTATCCGGCAAATCAGCTTTCCGATTTCCGTAAACAATATCTATGCCGGGTTTGGAGATATTTGTGTCACATTGTGATCGTCTGTTTATCTCTGAGGAAGGGAGGATATGATGCTGCGAGTCATTTGACTCTATCTCTCAAGTTAGCCTTGATCTACAACAAGCCGTATAACTTTAGCGGATACATCTTTGGAAACATGGTTGAGAACATTTGGGACGGGAAGGATAAGTGGTTGCAATATCCACGGTTTGTGCAGCTGCTGTTAAACGATTTGAATCTTGAGATTGCTCCTAATCAACGATCCCTTTTGGTGCCAACGCCAATGCTTCTACGCATCTTCAATGACTGCAAATTGGCGCCAAAGGGTGAACAAGTTTTGGCTGATCGTGAACTGTTTGGGCACATAGTCAATGAAAACTATGTTGCGCTGATAAATGACGGATTTGAGGATGATGTGATTCCTCCGGTAAATGAGGATGATCTGGTTGACACGGAGGTCGCTCAGGATTTGGACGACATTGACCAGGTTAAGAATGTTGATGATGCTGATGATGATGATGATAATGATGGGCCCACACCACCCGATTCTGAGGGTGATGTGCCCACACCACCCGATTCTGAGGGTGATGTGCCCCCACCAACTGCTTTAGATGGGATTCAGATTGCTGATCCTCGACGCTTTAAGCGTATTTTGAGAAGGATTTCTGCAGGGAGGGTTCATGTACCGAGGAACCCTGGCAAGCGACCAGCTGGGTCTTCTCCATCCTATTCAGATTTACCTTTGAGGAGACGCCAGAGAACAAGAATCATTATTCAGGAATCTGGTCAGCGAATGCCTCAGCAACAACAACAATCTCCACAACATCAACCATAGCCACAACTTCCATCTATTCAACAGCTTTTCAGCTAAATGGAGCAATTGAGCAAACGCTTTGATGATCACAACGCGATTATTGCAGCTCAGGCTTCTCAGATCAAGGATTTAGAGCTTAAAGCTGCACATGTGGATAAGTTAAAGCTACAGGTGTCTGAGTTAGATTCTAGATTGCTAGAGTTGGAGTCTGTTACTGTTGTTTCGGGGGAAGAAGGTCAGCGTACCTTGGAAACAAATGTAATGCCTCCGCCAGAACCAGAAAATATACAAAGTTCAGATATTAATGAAATATTGCTTTAGATTATTTCGTTGCTGTTCCAGGACAACCGACTCCGATTGCAGCTGACTATTCAAATGTCAATCTGATAGTTTGGTTAATTAATTTGATGAAGTAGATAGATCAGTTGATACTGATGATGTTGAAATGGATACAGAGGTTCCAGGGTCGGATGAGGAATATATGGATAATCCAAATCAAGAACCGGCTCTTGAACGTGAACCGGAGCCAGTGTTACGACAACCTGCTCAAGCATACAATTTTGATGCTCCGGTTATTAAGACAAATTCTTCTGAAGATGGGGCAGAACCTGCAATGGAACAACCTGCTGATGAATCAGTTCCTGCGTCTACATCTTCAGGAAGTTCAAAACCACAAGTAGAGTACGCACCAATTGCACCTAATTTGAAGATTTGCAAAACTTATCAAGTTAAAGGTGAATTGACCGGTTTAATCAGAAGTTGGAAATTCGATGTTGACAACTTTCTCATTTTGATCAAGAGAAGTGATGGTGTGCAATACTTCAAGCCAAGATTCAATCATATCAGCACATTGCCGAAGGTCGAACTTAATCGTCTTGCTCAGTTGAATATTGTAAATCATTCTGAAGATACTTGAGGAGTTTTCTTTCAGAAAATTCTGAGAAAAGAAATCTACAGCAAGAAATATATGTAGATTAGACCAGAGCTGGGAGTTCGGTATTCTTACAAGAAAAAGATTGATCTAAGAACTCGACAACTTATTGTGAAATATCATTATCCACTAGCTGCAAGTCTCAAGACTATTCCTTTACAGGAGTTGCCACTAGATTTCTTACGAGATTTAAAGTATTGGTGGTTTGATCCTGTCACCCAAGAAGCTGTAATTGAATATTCTACCAAGACTGCTGTGGTACAGACATAGGGTAAATGGGGAGAATGGCCAAGTAAGGAATTTATGGGAAAGTCTGTTCGAGTTTTTGATCCGATCAGCCTGATAAATCTGACAAAGAAAGATTTGAAAGCTCTCTACAAGAATAAACTTCAGTATAATCAAGCTGATTTAGAGGAAGCTTCAAAGTTTATGAGGGTGGTCAAGATTTGTTTGAAAGTGGGAATCCATGTAGGAGGAACATTCCCAGAAGGTTGGTGTTGATTAAAAATTTGAAGTTTAAAGATTTTGAAGACCAAGCTGAAGACACGGGGGAGTTTATTGATGCATATCAGTTTGTCTGTCAGTTGGTCTATCGAGTTGTAAAGTGTCGATTAGTCGTTTAATAGAAATATAGATTTTGTACCTAGCGACACTTAAATTTTGGTTTAGGCGACACTTGCCTAAGTGACGCATAGCGACACTTAGGTAAGTGACGCATGAAGGCGGCCACATGCGACACTGGCCAAGTGACGCATGTCTGCCGGTTTTGTTTTAGTATAAATATAAACCTACGGGTTTTTGGCTAGGGTTGACGAAACCCTAGCACCATTTGTCGACTAAACTCAATTGTAATCAGTTCCAATACGTTATTGAAGCTAATAAACTCATTTACTTTGTTTAATCAATCGTTTTGGTTTACGTTTATTAGTTATTTGTGTGATTGATTGTTTCCGCCACTCAATCGCTGTCGATCATCACTTAGATTCATCATCAGGGACACTCACACTATTCACTCGTTGCTCGCTGTACTATGGTTGGATAAACTACTCACTGACTAACAAGAGATTAACACGTACAAACGACAAGTTTCTAAGTGCAATGTAATGTTCTATTTATAGTGCAAATATCCCATAAATATTTCCTTCAAAACAAGATCTTGGAATGACACGTGTCACTGCTTGATTGGCTTGATCTCCGATAGACTGATTATTCTGTGTAGGACCCCTGTAACGGACCTAATCGAATCCCTAACAATCAACCGTAGTGCGGAATCCCACGATTGATAACAAAATGTTAAATAAATAAACACTAATCAAACACAAAGTATATGATTGATTAACACAAAAATCGATCAGCTTATATTAAGTAGAATTATTACAATATGCTCTCACTGATCACAAATTCGTCAACCTCAAACCATGAGCCGTACAAGTCTATTTATACTAAACCTAATCTGACCTTTGCGACACAAGCTGTGTCGCCAAGCAGACTCATGCGACACATTTTATGTCGCTAGGTTGACTATTGCGACACAAAGACCTTGTGTCGCCAAAACACAAAATGTAATTAAGACAAACGTTATCAACTAACTTAATTACATAACAAACACATTACAGACTTAGACCAACTGACAGACACACTAAGATGCACCAACAAACTCCCCCGTGTCTTCAGCTTGGTCTTCAAAAATTTCTTCAATCGAGCCCAGCCTGTAGGAAACCTGCCTCCAGCATGAATCCCATGCGTAACACACACAGTCACCACTTTCTGAAATTGTCTAGCTAGAATCGAATTCAAACATTTCTTACGTTGAAGCGAATTGGATTATCAAACAACTTCCTCAAGTATTTCTGTGACAAATTGATCAAGCTCATAGGATCAAAAACTTTAAATTGAGCTTTCTTCAAACCATAAAGTGAAGTTCTTTCTGGATGCTCAGATTCTGGAACAAAAACAAACACAGCTTCGCCTGTATGAGGATCGAGTTCCCAATAATGAAATCTTCTTAGAAAGTTAAAAGGAACTGTCTCTAATGGTATCTCAGTTAAACAATCAGCTGGTGGATAATGCATTTTGCAAATTGGCTGCATTGTAACTGGATCAAGTTTCCTTTTGAATATGAATCTCTTACCAAGTGTCTGTTTGATAAAATTATATCTTTTGCTCTTCACTTCACGACGCAAAACCATCTGTACAAAATCAGCTCTTGAATCCCTAGTTGTTCATTTTCATCATCAGACACCGCAGGAACATCGGTATATGTTTCTTGGTTTCTTCTAGATGATTCAGGAACATCAACATTTGGTTGAGAAGGAAGTGGAGTAGCAGAGGCAGTTGGAATCTTTGGTCTAGATGGCTGTGAAGTATTAGAAGATAAATCAAGGCCATGAAGTAAAGTGACCACCTGATCAACATCATCATCTTCCTTAGGCAGATTAAAGGAATCGAAAATTGCCTCATAATTAAACAAATGTGTTGGTCCCTTTCCTTCCGGATTATCAGAGTAACGAAAGCATGTGACTTCATAGTGTTCTTCCATACGCTTAGTTGCCAAGTTATACACACGTTTGTTTGGAGAATTATTTGAAAAACCCAAAAATAACCCTTCACTGGACTTTGCTCCAAACTTAGCAACTCTTTCTTTCGTGTACATAATGGTGCAGGGACAGCCAAATGGTTCAAGGAACTGTAACAAAGGTTTCCGGTTATTAAGCAATTCATAAGACGTTTTATTATGTGTTTTAACCACAGAAACCCGATTAAGAATGTAACAAGCAGTATTTACTGCTTCAGCCCAAAAAGAAATAGGCAGCTTAGAATCTGCCAACATTGTGCGTGCAGCTTCAATGAGTGTCCTGTTTTTGCGTTCAGCAACTCAATTCTGTTGAGGAGTTCGTGCGGCGCTGAATTGATGATCAATGCCTTTTCTTAAACAGTATAACTCAATTGTTGAATTCTTAAACTCAGTACCATTATCTGATCGCAGTTTCTTAATTGACAAATTGCATAGGTTCTCCAGTTTGTCAAACAAATAAATGAGAATTTCAGGAACTTCATCCTTAGTAGTTAAGAAGTACACCCATGAAAAACGGGAGTAGTCATCAGTCACTACCAAGCAGTATATTGAACCTCCCATACTCTTCTTACTAACAGGTCCAAAGAGATCCATATGCAGTAGCTCCAAAGGACTTGAAACAGAATTGATCACTTTTGACTTATGGGACTTCTTGTGCTGTTTCCCTTTTTGACAGGAAACACAAAGATCATTGATTCCAAAGGATTGCTTTGGAACACCACGCACAAGATCATGCTTCACCAAATAATTCATCTTTCTGAAGTGCAGATGACCCATACGTCTGTGCCATAAAAGTGATTCTTTTTCAGGAGCTTTTGAAAGTAGACACGTATGTTGGGTTGTTTCAACGGTTTTCATATCTAGAATATACGTGTCTTTTTGCCTAGGTGCCCTCAGTAACACCCATTCCTCAGGAATTACAAATCCTGGTTTCAAGATGCAGCATTCAGTTTTGGTAAATGCTGTAGTGTACTCTTTGTCGCACACTTGTGATACACTGAGCAGGTTGTGAGTAAGCTGCTCCACAAAATTAACCTTTTCAAAACTCACTTGCCCATTAGTGAGTGTACCCTGTCCGGTAATAACTCCTCTTTTATCACCGTCAAAAGCAACGTATCACCCATTATAATCCTTGACTTCAGATAACAGAGATAAGTCGCCTGTCATATGTCGCGAGCAACCACTGTCGATATACCATCTACTATTTTGAACTGCTTCAGATTGCTGCGACATCAAAAACAAAAAAATCAATTAGTAAGGGAGACCTAAGCCTTAACAGACTTGGGTAACCCAGTAGCATCATCCACAATGATTACATCAGTCAAAATTTTATCTTTTAGCACATCAAAATCATTGCCTGATGAATCATTGTCAGATGAAGAGTCAGAACATGACTCTTTGATCTTCCAAACCTTTTGAGGTTTGGATGGTTGCTTGTTAACATTATTGAGCTTATCATGTTTAAATTTGGTTGGCTCAATATTGTTATTCTCAGAAGTAGTTGGTGGAACTGCAGAACCTCTCATAGATTTTTTTGAAAAACTTTGAAAATTAGAGGTTCGTGCATCTCCCCTTCGACCATACGTTTTAGCAAGCAACGGGCACATATTAATCAAATGACCTTGTTTCTTACAATAGAAACAAGATCGTTGCTCAACATTGTCAGGAGATTGAGGTTTAAACCGTTGAGGATGAACAAAAAATGGTTGTACCGAACAGGTGCACTGATGTGCACAAGAGGAAGTTGAACCTTGAGATTTATTTTTAGAAGATTTTTTATTAGATTTGAAAGTTTCTTGTTTAGAAATCTCCTTTGTAGGTTCAGCCTTAACTTTACCTTTCATTTTATAAATCTCATCATAACCTTCACTAGTGAAGATATGATGGTCGTTGGTTACATTTTTCTTTTTCAAATAACCGTATTCTTCATCGGTTATATCCTCAATCTCAATTTCCTCCTTCAAACTAACTGGAGGAGTCAACTTGGTAACAGATTTGACAGATTTGGAAACTCCAACAGGCTTAATAAGCTCAACCTTAGTTTCCTGTTTCTCAATGGGCTTGAATGGTTCAGCCCTGACATCAAGTTTTTTAACTGAGTCAACCTTAGAAGCCTTCAAATTTTCAGGCTCACTAGTCGATGCCTTAACTGGCTCAGGCATACTAGCAACAGGTTTATTCGACTCATGTTTAACAATTTCGGCCGTATCATCTTGATGATACTCTGTTGGTGGTGGGACTTGATGAAAACCTAGTCCCTCCTTTCCAACATGAGGCCTACTTATCCTTACTTTAACAGTTTTGACAGGTTTTGTATCTACTTGAGGAACAGTAGGTACAAAATCTTTGATGATTTCTTGCTGAGGCATAGGCAGATAGTCTTTTGGAGGTGGGACATGGTGATAACCAAGTCCTGCCTTACTTTTAGTATATGTTCTTTGCTTTTGAAGAATTTCATCAAAAACGAGAGAGGATGTCGAAAAATTTGATAATTTTCGATTTAAAGTAAGAACTTCAGCCTGTGAATCAACAAGTTCCTTTTTAACAAAAGTTAACATATCGACATAACTTCCTATTTCATCTTGTTGTTCAAAAATTTTGGCTTTTAATTCTTTCATTTCTTCAAAAATAGCCGTTAATTTCTTCTCAGATGCCTTATAACTTTCTTTCAACATTTCATTATTTTCTGTTAATTGTGAAATAGTAGCATTAAGACGTTCGTTATCCTCTCTACACCTGTTTAACTGGTTAGTAAGTTTGATGCATGAAACACAAGATAAAGGTTCATCATATACCTCATGAACCTCAGCCATTAGCGCAGTATTCTCGTCTTCATCATCAGCTGCATCTGACCAGCTGTTGTCCCATGGAGTTTCTGTCAGCATTAAAGCAGCTGACACCATGGCTTTCTCTTCTGCCTTACTTGGTGAAGGTTTGGTAAGACCTGAAGATGGTGTCTTACTCTTTTCACATTCACGAGCAAAGTGTCCATAGTTCTGACACTTATAACACCTCACCTTCCCTTTATTAAAACCAATTCCTTTTTCACCAAGGTTATTCACAGACGTTCTACCGGTTTTCTGCAATAAATTCTTCACTCTCCTTGTTAGCATAGCCATATTCCATTTTAAGTCCAACCTTTCCAATTCTTCTTGATCAATTTGACCAAAATCTTCATCAGAAAAGTCACCAGCACAAGCTAAGAAAGCTGAAAAGGTGGAAGAATAGTCTTCACCAGAAGAAGCACCAGAACTGTGAAAATAAGTGCCACTTGATGTAGTATTGGTAGGAGCATTTCCACTAGCATTACTACCGATGAATGCGGTAACAGTAGGCTTGCTTGAAGATACCGGAACATCAACTCCATATAATTTTGGATTCTGGAGATGTGAAGTAGCCTTGGTCTCTTTTCTTTGCATCTCAAGAAGCTCAGCTTCAATGTGACCAATGAGATCTTCATCTCTTTCCATCAATAACACTCGAGTATGCCACTTCTTTGGAAGTGAATCTAGAAGCTTCTTGTTTACATCATTACGCCCAAGAACTACGCCTCCTTCTATCAACTCAGTGACCAATTGGGAATATCTGCTACACAGATCTTCCAGAGACTCATCCTGAAGCATATCAAACACTTCGTACTACTTCTTGATTAGATCAATCTTTTTCTTTTTGTATTGATCACTGCCACCACACTTTTTCTCAAATGCTTTCCAAAGATCATATGCAATCTTATGTTGCCTCATTTGTCTCATAATAGGTTGAGGCCATGCCATAGTGATTGCAGCATGGGTTTTCCTCTCCATATCAAAAGCTTTGCGTTCCTCAGGAGTCATTGATTTAATTGACTTCTCAGGAGCTGGACCATTAAAAACTCCTGTTCTTAGAGGACGTTCATATCTTTCCTCTAAATATATCATCATTTCAGGGTCATTTAATCCAACATAAGATTCGAAGCGTTGACGCCAATCAGAATAACTCATCCCTGGCATATACATTGGAGGTTTGTTTCCAGATCCAACCTCATTGTTCTGTTTCAACATTGCTCCAACTGACTGAATGGAGTGTGCTGAAGATGATGTCATTTTAATTAACCTGCAAAACAATCGAAGACACAAATAGCAAACTGTTAAGCGACACAAATATGTGTCGCAAAGGTTTAAGCGACACAGAGATTATGTCGTAACTGATTATGTCGCAAAAATAAACCACGGAAGAAAACCAAGTCTTATGTCACAAGCTTGTGTCGCAAGCTTGTGTCGCCTAAATTAAGGCTTATGTCGCAAACCAAAGTAAGCTTGAGTCGCAAGCTTATGTCGCCAAACTAAAGGCGTATGTCGCAGTAACCCTAGACACGACACAAAGGTTATGTCGCAGAATAGTGTCGCAGAAACGGCTGACCAGCGACCAAAAAAACCTAAATTCGAAAATTCTCGATAACCTAACGAAAATTTACGATTGGAGGACGAATAATAATTCCAATATCTTCCAGAAACACCAAATAACAATTTTAAGCACCTTTCAATGAAGATTCTAACTCAAACTTGTTGTATTTATCGGAGAAGCGTGTCAAAATGGATTCAATAACGCCAAATCCGTTCTTTGTGTTCGATCCGGACTTATCATACTATATTATTATGCGATCAGGTATTCTTGCCTGAGTTGTGTATTAGCAAGTAAGGTAATTTCCATTTTTAAAACTAAAGCCCCGTTTACACGGCATCAAGTTTTTGGCGCCGCTGCCGGGGAGCGGTTTTCTTCAATTCAATAATTTGGAACCTGTTTAGTTGGTTAATTTTGATTTATTTGTGAATGCAGTAATTGTTAGTTTTATTTTGTGCTTTTGTCTAGCAGTTAAGGGTTGTGATAATTAGATTGAATAGTTACTTTGTTTGGGATAATAAAGTAGCATGTTCTACTGATTTGATAAGTTTATTGCAGGGAGTATATGACTCGAACTTCGGAACCATACCCAGCTGATCCATTCGCAGAACCCGAACGCACATTCCATCAAAGAAGACGCGTTGTTTCTGCACCATCGAATTCACCTATTCGTAACCCATTTTCCGATGAAGAGGACGAGATCTTTGATTATAATCTTCATACCTCACTGGCTTTAATTTACGAATCAGATTTCGAGGGCGAATACGGAGAGTATCGTGCTAGACCACAACCGAATACCCCAGCGATCAATCGGAACAAGATCTCGAAATGGCAGACGATATCGCCAACATGACCATCGAGGAATATTCGAGCAGAACACATACCGACCTCGGTCCAGGAGTAGTGAGACCTGCAATTGGGCGTGAAGTGGAGTTCGAAATCAAGGGACAATTCCCCAAGAAACTTAGAGAGAACCCTTTTCGAGGAGAGGACAAAGAAGATGCTAACGAGCACGTCGAGAAAATCCTGGAGATCGCCGATATGTTCAATGTACCTAACGTTACACGTGATCAAATTATGCTCCGAGTATTCCCAATAACGCTCAAGGGAACCGCCAAGAGATGGATCACGAATAACCCAGCTGGCTCCATCACCACGTGGGAAGATCTTCGCACAAAATTTCTAAAGATGTACTGCCCACCAACCAAAACATCAAAGATGATCGACGAGATTAGGAATTTCAAGCAAGACATCGATGAGTCACTTCACCAAGCGTGGGAAAGGTACAAGGATTTGATGCATAGGTGACCACAGCATGACCTAAATGACCAATAGATCGTGATGGTGTTCTACAAGGAAGTAGTTCGTGCTACCAGACAGCAACTGGATGCTGAAGGATCTATTCCAATGAAGATTCCAAGAGATGCCTTAGAGGCCATTCGCGATCAAGCGAAGCATTCTCAGCTATGGGATGATGGTACCTCTAGGAGGAAGAGGTCAGTCACCAGAGATAATGGACTTGCAGCAATTAATGCCAAGCTGGATAGTACGGGGAGAGACATAAAGAAGGTCGCGGAGACTGTCCATGCAATTCAAGTAGGATGTGAGATTTATGAAGGAATGCACTTAGCTAAGGATTGCCCCGAAAAGGATTCGGGAGAAACCAGCGAGGAGGTAAAATTTGGAGAAGCTCAGACAGGTTACCGCCAAGGTGGTGGGAATTATTTCCGAAGACCGTATCAAGAAGGAGGTCACCAATTCCGCCAGACTCAGCCAGGCCTCTACTCTAAGGAACAACCCACGACACCTTTCCCCGAGAAGAAAATTAGTTTCGAGGAAATGATGGGGAAGATTTTGACTACTAACGAGCAATTTATTGCTAGTTCTGGACAACGGATGGACACCACTGAAGCGTTAGTACGAAATCAAGGTGCCATGCTCAAGCAAATTGAGGGAACAGTTTCCAACATAGCTAAGGTTCTCCAAGAGAGGTTTCCAGAAACCTTACCAGGATTCACCGAAACCATTCCACGAGACCAAGCTAAAGCGATCACCACCAGAAGTGGAAAGGTTCATGAAGACCCTTATTTTGCTAAGAATCCTGTATCTGAACTTTTGTCGAAAAAGGAGAAGGAAGTGGAAGTTGTTAAAAGTCCTACGGAGAACACGAAAGCTGATCAAATTGCTAAGGATAAGCAATATGCAAAGGATCATGCGCCACCCTCGCCATACCCTGCAGCTTTGAGAAGAGGAAAGGATGAAGCTCATTATCACCAGTTTCTCGGAAATTTAAAGCAGCTTCATATCAACATCCCGTTTGTAGAAGCTATTGCCCAAATGCCTAAGTATGCGAAATACTTGAACGATCTTTTGACTAATATGTCCAAATTGGCAGAAGCAACCACTGTAACGATGAATGAGCGATGCTTTGCTGTGATGCAAAACAAGTTACCACCAAAAATGAAGGATCCAGGGAGTATCACTATTCCCTGTCTCATTGGTAAATTGGACATCGCAAAGGCACTAGCGGATCTTGGAGATAGCATATCCATTATGCCCTATACTATGTATGCTAGACTTGGGCTAGGAGAACCCAAGGCCATCCGAATGTGCATCGAGTTAGCTGACCGCTCTATCCAATATCTAAGAGGGATGGTTGAGAACGTCTTAGTCAAGGTTGATAAGTTTGTGTTTCCCTGTGACTTCGTGATTCTCGACATGGTAGAAGATCCCAAGGTACCAATTATTCCAGGAAGACCTTTCCTAGCCACTTCCAGAGCATTGATCGACGTGTTTGATAGGAAAATCACCATGAGAGTGGGGGATGAGAAGGTTATCTTCAATGTAAATGAATCCATGCAATACCCTTCCTTTGTGGATGATACTTGTTACTTTGCTAGTGCGAAAGAATTGTCTGACGATGATGAGTTCTTGCAAAGTCTTAAGGATGACGAAGATTTAGATCCTATGATTCTGGAAGGATGGACGGGGAGCATAGAGGCAATCCGTGATATCGAAGAGTTCGATAAACTGCTAGAGGAGATTGAGACAACGTGCGATAGGGAGTTAGTGAACGAAGGAGTCAAGTTTAAGGTGAACGAAGAGTCAATCTTGATGAATGGTATCTCCATCAAAATGGAGACGCGAATCACTATGCATGATATCCCATGTTCAAGATCGGAGGTTTTTGCAGTTAAATCCTCATTTGAAGAGCCACTAAAGTTAGAGTTGAAGGAGTTAACATCTCATTTGAAATATGCATACTTGCAGGGGAAATCTGATCTATTGTGATCATTTAAGCAGCTCTTTCACCTACGGAAAAGGAAAGCTTGTAGAAGGTGCTTAAAGAGCACAAGCAGGCTATCGCATGGACGATTTGTGATATCAAGGGAATAAGCCCCTCATACTGCACGCACAAGATTCTTATGGAATCCGATTTTAAACCAGTGGTGTAACCATTGAGGCGTTTAAATCCGAAGGTCACCGATGTGGTGAGAAAAGAAATTATCAAGTTACTAGACTCTGGGTTAATATACCCAATCTCCGATAGTCCATAGGTAAGCCCCATTCATGTGGTACCAAAGAAGGGAGGTATGACGGTGATAGCTAATGAAAAAAACGAATTGATCCCCACAAGAACAATCACTGGGTGGAGAGTTTTCATTGACTATAGGAAATTGAACGATTCCATGTGCAAGGATCACTTTCCTTTACCTTTCATTGATCAAATGCTCCAGCGTCTAGTAGGAAAGGAGTATTACTGTTTTCTAGATGGTTTTTCCGGATACTTTCAGATCCCGATAGATGCGAGCGATCAAGATAAGACCACATGCACCTGTACATTTGGAACATTTGCTTATAGAAGAATGCCATTCGGGTTATGCAACGCACCCGCAACATTCCAAAGGTGTATGATGGCAATATTTCATGACATGATTGAAGATAGTATGGAGATATTTATGGATGATTTCCCCGTCTTTGGGAATTGTTTGATGAGTGTTTGGTTAATTTGGAGAAAATGCTGCAAATGTGACTCTCGAATCTTGTGTTAAACTGGGAGAAATGTCATTTTATGGCCGGTGAAGGGATTGTGTTAGTACATAAGATTTCGAATGTAGGAATCGAGGTGGACAAGGAAAAAATCGAGGCAATTGCAAAGTTGCCACCTCCAACGAATGTCAAGGGCATAAGAAGCTTCTTAGGGAACGCAGGATTTTAGCGCCGTTTTATTAAGGAGTTTTCCAAGATAGCTCATCCGATGAACAAACTGTTGGAGAAGGAAGCCAAGTTTGAGTTTTCCAAGGAATGTATAGATGCATTCAATCTTTTGAGAGAGAAGTTAGTATCTGCACCAATCATGATTAGTCCAAATTGGGATCTTCCCTTTGAACTGATGTGCGATGCTAGTGATTATGTTGTAGGAGCAGTGTTAGGGCAAAGGGTTGACAAGAAGTTTCAACCTATCTACTATGCTAGTAAGACCTTAACAAACGCACAAGTGAATTACACTACGACAGAAAAGGAATTGTTAGCGATTGTTTTCGCATTTGATAAGTTTTGATCTTATTTGATTCTGTCAAGGACTGTAGTGTTTACTGATCATTTAGCGTTAAGGTATTTGTTTAGCAAGCAAGATGCAAAACCGCGATTGCTAAGATGGATTCTTTTGCTGCAAGAATTCGATATTGAGATTCACGACAAGAAAGGAGCCGAGAATTTAGCCACTGATCACCTCTCAAGGTTGGAAAATCGGGAGTTAGAAAAGTTAGATGAATCGGAAATTTAGGACACATTTCCCGATGAGAGTTTGATGAAGGTAATTATGAGTGAACTTCCATGGTTTGCTGATTACGCCAACTTTTTAGTTAGAAACACTCTTCCAGCCGAGATGAAGTATAATGAAAAAAAGAGATTTTTCTCAGCTTTGCGACATTACTTTTGGGAAGATCCATTTTTGTTTAGGAAGTGTGCTGATGGTATGGTGAGAAGGTGCGTTCATGGAGAAGAATGCATAAATATTCTAAGTCAGTGTTACAACGGTCCTACAGGAGGACATCATGGGCCATCGTACACAGCCAAGAGGGTATTTGAAGCAGGATTTTACTGGTCAACCATCTACAAAGACGCATATGAGTTTGTAAAGGAATGCGATGCTTGCCAACGAACTGGCAGGATCTCTAAAAGAGATGAGATGCCACAAAATCCTATTATGGTTAGTGAGATTTTCGATGTCTAGGGAATCGACTTTATGGGACCATTTCCACCAAGTGACGAAACAAGTATATCGTAGTGGCTGTAGATTATGTTTCAAAGTGGACAGAAGAAAAAGCATTACCTACTAATGTTTAACACCCCACAATTCCAACAAAATTATAAACGTTAATTTCACGCTTTTTTTAGGCTAATTCCCTAACTTAGAGTGAATTCACAACACATTTTAGAGATAAGTCTAGCAAAGCCCAACTAGATAATACGCGTAGTATTACTTATTTATAATTAGTTGTAATTATGTACAGAACAATTTAAACAACGTGATAAAAATATACGACTGTTGGTGAATAAAATTTATTAATAATATGAAATTATTAATTAACATTAACGTTTATTAATTATTATGTTGATAATATTTACAAAGCATTTTGTGTCAAATAATGTTTATTTCGTAAACTGAAACGACTTGAACCATATAAGTAAACCTAAAATAAAACAAAGTTATAATTTTATAACTTAACTAAACTATTTTAAATAAAATATTTCAACTAAAAGTATAATCGAAAACATATTTAAAAACCTATCGTTTAAAAACATTTTAACATTTAATGATCGGGTAAACGAACACGGATTAAATACCGCAAATTTGGGACAAAAACCCCTCACTTTTGGCCCCAAAAATCTTCCAACACCACCCCCACCCCACCCTCATTTTCATTTTCATTTTCATCTTCCCTTTCTCTTACTCCATCCCCATCCTCTCTCAATTCTCTCTCTAAAAACTCACCAAAAATCACCAAATCACCACCATTTTCTTTAGATTTTTGGAATAACAACAACAACAATAACAAAACTCATCATCAACTTCATCTTCAAGATCCAAGCTCAAGAACACCATTTTCATCACCATCTTCATCCACTCACCTAACTTTCGAATTTCACTCGATTTGGTATGAAAAATCACTTTTCTTTCACTTTTCCTTTGTTATTATAGTATACAAACATGTTACAAGTCATTATATGAAAGATCTAAATGTTTTTGAGTTGAAAAATTAAGATTTTCGTCAAACAGCGCGTTGTGTCACACGGTACCGAAAACAGTAGTACAACACAAGCTTTTGTGTCGCAGTATCATTTTTACGTCGCATTATGCGACATAATGGCTTATGTCGCATAAATCACCCTATGTCGCATACTTGCGACACAACTACTTATGTCGTAGCATTTGCGACACAAATGCCTATGTCGCATTTATTTACGGATGTCGCAGGAATGCGACACAAACCCTTGTGTTGCAGAACCTTTTAGAGACACAGTACTTATGTCGCAAAACTCAGAACCTTAAAAACACATGTTTTTCAGTAAGTGTCGGAACGAGATTTTACTACTTGATTTTACTCTGAATTTGGAATTCGGATGCATTTTCACTACAGCAACATAGTAGAAATAAAAATCTTCCAAGCTGACCTGACAGCTCGACCCCAGCCAGGGGCTCTGCCCCTTGGACCCCGCCAGGGGTTGCCACCCCTTGGACCCCGCTACCAGGGGCGCTGCCCCCGGACCTCCGTACACAATTGCATACCTTATGAAACACCATGAAACAATGAATTACACCTTGAAACATTTCACAAAATATCACCAACGTCTCGTGTCGAACTTACAAAATAATCAAGGATCTTTCATGAATAAACGAGCTACATGGTTAGACTGTTAGCCAACCGCTTATATGATTATTCCTACGTTTAGAACGTTAGTGACCTACTTGGATTTAGGCTTTGCTAGCGCTCACAACTTTACTTAGCTCAACAGGTGAGTTCACAACCCCACTTTTAACTGTTTAACCGCTTTCAACTTGGGGTGAGAAACATAGTCAACTGCTTTATTGATTGCCATAACTGCTTTTGCTTACATGATTGTTTATCCTACTTGTTTACTCATACGATTTGAGTACTTTGAACTGTTAAACTCTTACAACAAAACTGGTATTTATGAAACAACCTTTTCATACTATAAACGTGATAAAACTTGTTCGGTAAACCGGAGAACGACCGGTACTTTTATGGAAACTTTGGAGAACGACCAGCAACGTATTTTAGTGTCAGGGAACGACTGGCCAAATGGACGGGAGAATGACCCGTGCGTCTTTTGACCGGAGAACGACCGGTAATGTGTTTCGTTGGAGAACGACCAGCAGTATTTATTGCCAGAGATCGACTGGCTGAGTTTGGACGGGAGAACGACCAGTGCGTCTTTTGACCAGAGAATGACTGGTACTGTTTTTGAAATGATGGAGAACGACCCGCAACGTATTGCAACCTATATTTTGGGTGACATCCCACGTAAACGGTATTTTAGGCAACATCCCACGTAAACGGTATTTTGGGTAACATCCCACGTAAACGGTATTTTGGGTAACATCTCATGCTAACTGTATTTTGGGCAACATCCCAACCGTACTATCTTTGGATAACATTCCACAAAACGTTTACATAATAACTATTTGTGAATGTATTTGTCTCAACAACTGTGCTTACAAACTTGATGCAACTATTGCAAACATAAAACCTGTGAATTCACTCAACCTCATTGATTTTTACTATGTTTTTCAGGAAATTAGATGCATGTAAGACATCTTACACACATGGAACGTAGGCGACCCCCGAAGGAATAGGATGCCAACTTTTGACAACTGGATTTCTTTTATATAACTAAGCTTTTTAGTCATATTTACGAAATCTACTTTTGTAACTTAATTACTTTTCAACTTATACGATTCGATGAATCGTAAACTTTATAACTATTACGTTTGGCATCTTAATATATTATGTTATGTTTTAATCATAAGCTCTGATACGTATGCATGTACTGTGAATTGTGGCATTCCCCATACTTAACTAAATGCTTCCGCTACACTCAATCAACGAATTTTGGGGGTGTTATATAATGACGCAAGAGTGGTGATAAAGTTCCTTAAATAGTTGTTTTCATGATTTGGAACTCCTAAAGCATTGATTAGTGATCGTGGAACGCATTTTGCAAATGCACAATTGGAGAAAGTTTTGAAGAAGTATGGAGTCAATCACAAGTTTTGTACTGCTTATCATCCACAGACTAGTGGACAAGTAGAAGTGACCAATGGTTTGAAGCGTATTTTAGAACGATCAATTGATGGAAATCCGAAGGATTGGTCAAAAAACTGGATGATAAATTATGGGCTGCAAGGACTGCTTTTAAAACGTCTATTGGAACTACGCCTTACCGACTCATTTATGGGAAAGCTTGCCATATGCCATTTGAGTTGGAACACAAAGCGTATTGGGCATTGAAGCACTGCAATCTCGATGATCATGCGGCAGGGAAAGAAAGATTAGCTCAGTTACAGGAACTAGAGGAGTTAAGGATAAATGTTTATGATAATGCTCGGCTGTATAAGTAGCGCACCAAGAAATGACATGATTCGCGCCTAAAATCGAATAATTCATTTAAGGAAGGTGATAAGGTGCTCTTATACAGTTCTCGCATGGATTTGTTTCCTGGGAAGTTGAAGACACGTTGGACAGGACCTTTCATAGTTGACAAGGTTTACCCTTTTGGAGCTGTGGATTTGAAAGGTCATTCTGGTACAACATTCAAGGTGAATGGAAGCCGGTTGAAGAAGTACTATGGTGATGCAAGGGACTCCGAACGTGATTTAGACATGAATCTCATAAGTGATGAAGCACAATGTCGAGCTTACTGATGTGATAAACAAAAGCGCTTTCGGGAGATAACCCGTTGTTTTTCTTAATTATTTATTTTGTTTTGTTTTGTGTTAATAAAGCCCTTGGAAGTGGTTGCTGGTTGTTAGAAGGCTTTAGTCTAGCTTGTATATTGAAGATAGCTCAGGGGAGTTTCTGTTCACTTCTTTAATATTCCCTATATTATTGCTTATTTTGCAATTAGGACATTGCATATTTTTAAGTGGTGGATGGGGGAATAGAATTCTGGAGCATTTGGAAAAGAATTATTTTCATTTTTAGGGTAATCACCTCATTTTTTCTCACAGCCGATTTCTAACAAAAACCATAGCATTTTTAGAGCATTTGGAAGAGAAGAAGCAAGAAGAATTGAAGGTTTTCAATTGTTCGATCATTCTTTCAGTTTATCGGTTCGAATACGTTCATCTTTTTCATTTGATTATGAATTCGGTTTCACTTTCGTTTCTGATTTTCTGTAATATTATGATTGGCTAAACTTTATACGTATTTACTTAGATGATGATACTTAGATGATGGTTTGATTATTGATTTGCGAAAACCTTTGGATTTTATGAATGTTTACGTGTTTATTCGATGATCCTTGATTATTAATTGGTTATTTGCGATTACCTAGCGTGGTTTATTATTTAATCGAGATTGATTTCCTTTTGAACTGTAAATTATTGATAATTATTGGTTGCGGTTGATGAGTATTGCTAGATATATTGAGTTTGATAGGTTAGGATGAATAATTTGTAATAACATTTAATGAGCAAGATAGTTTTAATTAACTATAGACTTTGTTGATTAAAGTTATAAGGATAAATCACATAAACGGCGTAGGTTTAATTTAGAACACAATTCGGTGGGCAACGTTAGTTGAATAAATTGCGTGTTGAAAACAACCTTGTGTCTTTCTCAATTGTGTTAGATTAACTTACCTCAGAAAGGGAGTTGTGTTATTTGTCATGTCGCAATAAAATCCATTGTTTGAGCAAATCCATAAAGTGATAACCGGAATCTAAGGAAAGTAATCTAAGTGAATACGTTTCTTCCACCATTTGAATCAAGTATTTTATTTGATTAATTGTTTTATTAAATATTTCTTTTTAATTAAGTTTTAATTAATTAATTATATTTTATAATTGATTGTCACATTGTTCGAACGGAACTAAAACGTCCCATTTTTATTTACTGCTTTAATTATTTTTAAACAATTTCCATTTTATTAGAATTGACATCTGTTCCTCGTGTTCGATCCGGACTTATCATACTATATTATTATGCGATCAGGTATTTTTGCCTGAGTTGTGTATTAGCAAGTAAGGTCATTTCCATTTTTAAAACTAAAGCCCCGTTTACACGACATCAATATGAGTTCTGCACTTTGGTTTTCTCAAAAGATCAGATATTATTGAACTGTAAAATTATAAATTTTACAAGTAAGATCAGTTACAAGATATCTAATCTATTACAAAAATTTTCACAGGCTATTCCAAATTTCCTCTTCTTTCACAACCCCTAGCTCATCAGCTAGCTCATATTTGTTTGTAGAACGAAGAAATCTGAATTGCCTTGCCAAACCTTCTTCTAGAATAGCTTTTCTCATCATTGATTCTTGGGGAAGTAAGCTGACTGATCTGATTAGGTGGACTAGTTGTTCATGATCAATCTTTTAAAGCTCGGACTCTCTCTGAAATTTTAGTACTCCATTAAAGTCTCTATAGATGAGTCACTTTTCACCTTCAGTCACTTCAATACTCTCAATTCATGGTACACCATCAAGGATAGAAAGATTTAACCTTGAAGTATTTGGAATTTTGTAAATACTGCTTGTACCTGACCTATACCTTGGACTTGGTGGCTGCACTATCTCTTCACCATGTATGACAATATCTTTTGGTCTGAGTAGCTGTAGTGAAACCATCTTTTGAAATAGTCGGTCAATCTCTTTAAGCACTTCTTTTTAAGCTACACATGTGGAGTAATTCACAGCAAGTCTTCTCTGTGCATTTTGCACAATTGATCAAGAGCAATTGCCTGAGTCTCTGTGCCTCTGTGGATCAGTAGCTGTGCTTGAGACTTGTTCTTTGGTTTCTTTAGATAGACCTTGGTAATAGGAGCAGAGTTTGATCTACCAGTCATTCTAGCAGCATATTTCTTTCTATCAATTTCATTCCAAAGTTTATCCACTGGTGGCTTATCTCCCCCTTCTTCAATCCAGTGCCTCTTTTCTCATTATCAAGCTTCTTCAGATAGACCTTGGTAATAGGAGCAGAGTTTGATCTACCAGTCATTCTAGCAGCATATTTCTTTCTATCAATTTCATTCCAAAGTTTATCCACTGGTGGCTTATCTCCCCCTTCTTCAATCCAGTGCCTCTTTTCTCATTATCAAGCTCTCGTTGTAGCTCATATTTTTCAACATCGTCTAGCAGCTTAGCCATATTAAAATCAAACTCTTCTTGCTGCTTCTTCAAAAATATCTATTTTTCTTTTTCCACAGTCTCTTCTCCACTTAATTTCAAAAAATACTCTCTATCAGTATCTTCAAAAATAGCTATAGCTCCTTTAACCTTTTGTTTGTGTTGCTATTGTTTGTGTTTCTGTTGTTGTTGATTGTGGGTTTACCTCAGATATGACAATATCTAATTGAGGCTTTGGTGGTGATTCAAGGATTTCCAGAATTGTTTGTAGCTGATGCATGGTAGCTGATATATCCTCCTCGGTGAATGTTTTCTTTTGGTGCTTGGAGGAGGTGGACCCAGATGTAGGCATTTCGCTGGTCCTTTTTCTTTTCGTAAGAATAGAAGAGATATGTAGTTGATCCTTCATTTCATCATCATCATCATCTTCTTTCTTATTTCCTTTATCAGCTCCATCATCTTTGACATCACCATCATTATCATCATCATCTCCCATATCCATATCCACATCATTTTCATTTCCATCATCATCTTCCCTGTTCATCCACTCCCAGCGAGCTAATTCAAAACGCACTGTCTCCCCCTCAACCCTAGCTGCTTCATCAGCTACCCACATCCCGACCTTTTCATTATACATCACAAGTTCATCAGGATGAAACTCAAAGAAATTGACAACATCAAATTCATCATCATCAGCAGCATCAATATCCATATCAACCCAATTAAGTTCAGCAAAAGTTTTAGCTTTATTTTCTAGGCATTTAGCGATAGGTCTCAAGATGTGTCCATCGAAGATAATTTTATTGTGCTTAGCATTTGTAGTAACATCTTCTTCAGAGACTTCATCTGAATCATTCTCCCCCTTGTTGCTATGGAATACCGTAACTAACTCTTGAACACATGTTGATAATTTTTGAATATCAGTTCGAATAACAGCTAGCTCATCTTTTGTTTCTAGCTGATGTGATGCAAGGGTAGGCGGTGCATAAATGAGTTTATGGCTATGCTTGATATATTCAACCATAGAGGAAGCCATCTCTTGCTGTTGATCAGTGAGAGTAGTAAGGGTTTCATCATGGGTATGTAAGCTGATTTTTGATGTAACACCCTCAAATTTTGGGTTGCGGAAGCGGTCGGGTCGGGTGTTACCAAATAATATATCACAGCATAAGATACATAATGAACGAATCTAAATGAGACGTTTGAAAATAATTATACATTTTCCAAAGTAGAACGTTTACAACGTTGCGAGTTTAATAGAAGTTTCAATTACATAATTTGAAAATACAAAAGTAAATGCAGAGTGGTCCCCATTGTTTGAAAATATGCGACTCGAGCTAGTTTATCTTGTAGCAATCCTAATCCTGATCGGCACCTGACAACACATACTAAAACGAGTCAGCTATAAAGCTGGTGAGTTCATAGGATTGTTAGTGGATACATAAATTATAAACCTTTTATGTTTTGAAAAGTAATTCAAAATCTAGGATTTTGATATGTATGGTATTAAAGTTGTAACACCAATGTGTATACATCCTACAAGGTATCTCATACCTAAATCGATTTAGTTGTGCACCTAAGTACATAATGAAATGTGGCAATCCATGCCTAGATACCTATCAGGTAATATTGAGTCCATAAACGTGAGGCAGTACATGCCTAATAACTATAGAGTAATGGTATGACCACGTCATAGGATAACAAATATTTGTAGTTCCGCAGAACTTTGATTGGGTATATATAGTGCGTTGCATCCAATAACAATTGATTGTAGACCCGCAGATCTATGGTTGATTGTTTAGTGTGTCCGCTTGACCAGTTAGTGTAAGCTAACCCGTGCATGGTTGAGCTAACGGCCTCACGTGGAAACTCCACCGACCCGTTAACTTGTTGCGGATCACGAGCATAAGCTCGCCCATCCGTGAATGTGTGTGGATCACGAGCATAAGCCCGCCCATCCATCGATTTGTATCGCTTTACCGCGATATCGTACTTCTGCCCACTGCAATACCGTGGCATCGTTTTGTGCCCATATGGCATCGATCGAATTGCTCGTAAGCAAAGTATGTAATTGAGTCGGCAGTACTACGACATGCCCGACTAGTATGATCGTGTTTGCATAAATGTATGTATACTTACACATGTAATATTGTAAATAGCACCAAGTGCTCGAAATAACTTACAAGTATGTAGATAAATATATAGTTTCCATTCTAAGGAATCTATACTAACATATGATACTATTGTATACTTCTAGCCCTAAGCCTAACAAGTATATTGAAGTCTCGGGAGAATACTCACTTAAGTTCAGTTTCCATTTTAATGATCGTGGAGTATGTCGACAGTTTTAGTTCCTAAAAGGGAAACTAATCCTGTAAAAGTATAGATGTTGTCCAGTGTAGGTAGAACTAACTAGTTCTAATGTTTTTGATGATATTGTCCCGTGACAATACGGCCAATGGGTAGTGATAACTTAATCAAGTTATGTATTGGTAATTCTTTTCCAAGAATCTAACAGTGTACGATTGTAACCTATCTGGGTCAGGTATTGATATTGTTCCAAATCAATGTGTTGGGTGTAATTCCTAAGTATTACACATTTGTATTACATACAGTAATATAAGTAAGTGTGAATTATAAAAGATTAGCATTATAATTCGAAAACAGTAACTGAGCATGCATCTCACCCCGAAAACAGTA
The DNA here is from genome assembly GCA_963422505.1 of Pseudognaphalium luteoalbum. Classification (NCBI taxonomy): domain Eukaryota; kingdom Viridiplantae; phylum Streptophyta; class Magnoliopsida; order Asterales; family Asteraceae; genus Pseudognaphalium; species Pseudognaphalium luteoalbum. Next base: position 74,889,653 of record OY730195.1, read on the forward strand.
AAACAGTTTAAAGAGTGGGGCTATGAAACTCACATGTGAGTTGTCAGCAATCCTAAGATACGCATGTCATCCGATGGGTAACCTCCTAGTGTCCTAAACACATGAGGTTATATAAGTAAGAGACAAATCAATTTGTCTAGATGAGTTGTGCAAATATTCGTTCGTCGCTCAAGTTTGAAAACTGTGTATGGGGGTCCGGGGGCAGCACCCCTGGTAGCGGGGTGCAAAGGGTGGCAACCCCTGGCGGGGTCCAAGGGGCAGATCCCCTGGCTGGGGTAGAGCTGTAGTGAAAAATGCTCTGAAATTCCATTTTGGAGTGAAATTGAGTGGCAAAATCTTAGTTTCGACACTTAGTGAAAATCATGTGTTTTCAAGGTTCTGTGTTTTGCGACACAAGGATTGTGTCGCTAAAAGGTTCTGCGACACAAGGATTTGTGTCGCCAAGTGCAACACCCGTATTTTATGCGACATAAGGCTGCGACATAATCTTGCGACATTAACCTGCGACACAGGCTGTGTCGCAGTACTCTTTTTGGTCCCTGCAATACAACGATCTGTTCGATGATTTTTCCCCCAAAATCAAGATCTAACCTATTTTCGGGCCAAATCTAGTTGGTATAATGTTAAAACATGATATATTAAGTGTTTCTAACATGAAATGACAAGGAAAGAGGGTGTGAATCCTTACAATTTAAGATCGAGAGTTTGATGGTGGTGGTGAAGAACTTGATGAAGAAGATGAAGTTGAAGATGATGATGGATGCTTGTTGTTGCTCTTGTTGATGATGATTCCGAAAATAATAGTGACGATGATGATGCTGTTGTTAATTATTGTTGTTGTTGTTTGGTGGTATGAAAGAAAAGAGAAAGAGATAGAGATAGAGGTATAGATGTGTGTGTTTTGTGTTTATTGAAAACAAAGAGTGGAAATGGTGAGGGTTTGGGGTTTGGCCGACCAAGAGGGGAGGGGAGGGGATTTTATCTCACTTTGTCCCCAATTCGCAGTACAAAATACCCATATTTTCATACCCGTTTATTATACAAATTTAATATGTTAAATTTATAATTTTGTCCATACTATTTCGTAAATATTTTAAAAGAAAATATTTCACTTGAATTACAAAAATGTAATTTGGTCTCAGCTTGTTTCAATTGTGATTATTAAATAATCCTTGTTTATTATATAGAAATATATAAAAATTTCGATCACTTGGTTGTAATGACATATAATAATACAATTATTTAACGTTTAAATTTAGAGTGAAATTTGACTTTTTGACCGTGTGTTACATTTATGGAGGTGACCAGCTCAGAGAGTGCCTTTGATTGAGTTTGGAGCAGCTGAGAGTGATCAAGTTTAGTTGCAGCTATAATTTTGACTTTTTCACTTACAGCTTCACTCCGGGGAGGGATAGACCCATATGCTGCTGCCAAAGAATGAATTTTATTGGTTAGCTCAGACACATTACCTCTTAAGACATCTCTTTCATCAGTGAGGAGCTTGATGTGTTGATGAGCTGAGGCAATGTATTCCAACAGCAGCTTGTCTGTAGATGTAGATGGTTGTGGTGATGGTGATTTTTTGTGAGTGTGGTGGAGTTGGTTGAGGTTGTGATTAGGCGGTGGTAGTGGGTGGTTCAGCACCAGCTACTTTAGAAATATTATCACTGGAGACAGACATTGCGTCCAATTCCTAGATGGGTGATGTGACAATAGTAGCTGGTGGAGCAGTGGTGATAGGTGAGGGTGAAGGTGCAGCTACAGCAGAGGTAGTTGGTTGATGAGGTGGTGGTGGTGGTGGTACATTATCTGAAGTAGAGGTGTCCATTGGTTGGGCTTCCTCATCATCACCAGCTTGTGTTCTAGCTGATGGATCATCAGAAACAAAAATGTCAGCCTGTATCTCTTCATGTGACTATGAAGAGACATTGGCGGCTGGTGCAGTGTAAGATGAGAGGTGGCCTGGGTTCGTAGCCGGTGGTGTGGCATCAACAATCGGTGTGTTATCACCCACTGATATCACTAGCCCTTTGATTAAAATGTCATTCTTTCGGGAGGATGACAAGTGGCTGATGGGTTGACTCGATAAGGGGTTTGGGATGCACCTGAATCACTGCTAACAATGGGTTGAGCCATTGTAGCTGTCTGTTTACCCTTTGTAGAGGCACTGAACTTTTGGGAGTTCAGCGAAGCAGTTGAAGGTTTTGGTTTATCAAGAGTGCCCGCAGGGACTGAACGTTCAGTCTCTGCTTCACCCTTGCAATCTGATATCGTGTAAAAAGTCACGTTTTTACCACCGATATCTCTCTCATTCTGCAACAATACTTGGCATTTAGATTCAAATAATACATAAATCAATGAAACTTTTCCAAGAAGGTCAAAATAAGGTTGCACGAGAAAAATCAAGCAAAACGAACGAAAAATGAAGATTCGACGCACGTTTGAAGATTCGAGGCATCCGAAACAAGAATTTGAGATAAAGTGCCCACCACTATGATTTATCTTATCCAAGGTCTTCGTTTTCAAAATACGAATATAACAGAAGAAGAATCAACAAAAAATGGATAAAGAATGAAGATTCTGCATACGCCAAAAGATTCAAACGATTCGTACAAGACATCTAAAGATCATAGAAACATCTCAGAGATTTCTTTACATCAAAGTCTTCATTTTTGAAAAATGAATCCAAAGCAAAAAGAATCGATAAAAACGAACACATAACGAATAAGATACACACGAAACAAGAAATGAGCAAAAGAAAGCGAACTGGGATGGGCGGCGCCGGCTGGTTTTCGGCCATCTCCTCCCTCCTTTTTCATCCTTTCTCGTACTCTCCTAGTACATGTGCTACCACTTTCCACGCCTTTAGGGTACATGTGATACCACTTTTCAGGGAAGTACCACCACATGCTAACTTGCTCCTTGCATGGCTAACATGCACCGGATTTTAAGTATAAATAGAGCCATCAAGGCTTCATTTCAAGACACACCTTCCATATTTCTCTTTAGACTAATAATACTCTAGTTATTAGTTCTACTTTCTCCTTCTAATTTCTTATTCCAAATTAGTATTAGGCTAGTTTAGAAAACTTATCTAGAATAGAACGAAAGCAAGGAAACTGTTGTAATCTTTGGTGTACGCTTGGATTTACGCTTATTAATTCAAGTCTATTCCTTCTCGCATATTAATCCGGGTTCTTTCCATACTTTAATTATGCTAGAGATAGTTTGTGTTATGCTTAACGAATAGATTACTATTGTATTTTTTGTGACATAGTTAGCATAAATAATTACGGGATGACTTTAAATATGTCGTGAAATAGTATGACGGCCCCTATTCAACTGTTTACTTGATATAGTGCTGGAAATGCTTTTAAGCGGAGTACAAACGTACGGAAGTCGGTAAATGACCGAAGGTAGTTGTATTATGGATCAACATTATTAAAATGGTAATTTTATGAACGGACTTATCTTATCCTTATGATTTTAAACCTAAAAATTATATTCACCTTTTGATTAACACGTGATTGTAACCTTGTAAAGAGGAGTCACGAACCTTAATACTTGGTCAATAGTTATATGCGTCAAAACTATGGTTTAACTGTAATGTCATGCAACCATCATATCGTAATGTGATTACGTGGAATTGCCATGAGTATAGTACACTTCCAATCACAATGTACTTATCATGTAAACATCGCGAAACAATTAAATTTACAACGGAAACATCGGTTGACGATTAAATACATTGTGAACTACCATAGCATTTTTGACATGGTATGGGTTTAACTTTATGCAAAAAGCCGTCAAGATTTTAAGTAGATTAGAGTAGGTAGGCTATAGGCTAAATAACCACTTACGAAAACCTAGGGATTTGTTAATTGTATTGAGAAAGGCAAGTTTAAAATACAATTTAAAAAGATACTTTTCCTTTAAGCTATGAAATCTAAAGTAAGGTACGCAAGAAACCTAAACGTTTTTCCCCGTTTACCACTCTTAAGTTTCACTAATAGGAATTTATCAAATAAGTTCGAACATAAGCTCTAAGTTAGTTGTTTACCGGATTTGTAATCTTTATGGTGTTAAGAACGGTCAGACTTATTATGGACTTGCTACTCTGTTCCTTAGCCCACGAGCGAATGCGTTCAACAATAAGGGCCACTGACTCTCTCACAGGAGAGTGTGGAGAGTTGAGCATCGTCTGTCTGATCAGAATCATGACACCTTAGTTCCTCATGATATATTTGTTGATAACCGACTAATAGGGAATCTACTGGTTATACCATAAGTTTTTGAATCCAGTTAACATCTCAATTTAGTTGATTGTTTTCCCATAAAATTCATCATCCCATATTATGAGCTAATGAAATCACAACAAATACTACTTTCCATTATCTGATTTATTATTGTCTTTTATTCGCTTTATTTAGTTTACTTAGTTAACTGAACCAAAATCCCCAATTCACACTTATAAAAACCCTTTTACTAGAAAAAGATAGATTGATTGGATCACCTCCGTTTCAATTCAGTTTCTCTTTAAGAACGACTTTAGGTCATACTTACTATCTACTAGCCTTTGGTTTAGTATCAGTAAGTCATACTTAGACCGCAGCAAATATAAATTTAAAACACCCATAGGTTGGCGTTCTGACCACTCGCAACGTATACCAACAGCATCGGTAGATGACTTTTTTTTTTGCTATGTCCCTGAGTCTTTAATGTAAGGGACCCTAATTTGGATTTTTTCTTGAGAGCAGTGGAGGTTTTCATGGTTGGTGGTTTAACCACAATAGTCACTAGGGATAAGGTCAGTGATGTGGTCAATGGAGGGGCAGAGACTGACGGATGTACATCAGTTAAAGGCTAGGGTACAAGTATCCTCGGTGTTTTCATAAAGGCAGGGAGAGACACAATCACTGTTTTTGAAAAGATTTGACTCCCTACCAAAGTTGGCTCAAATCCAGTAAATGATACTCTATCATAGGAGTTAAACTGATCTTTAAAGATCAGTGACAGAAACCTAGGAAAGGGTACATACTTGGCCCTAGAGGATTCAACGACTCTATTGACCAGTTCGTCATAGATCAAACTTGCATAGTCAACTCTCATAGAGTTGACCAGTGATCAACTGATTTGTGCCTCAATGGAGTTGAATTGATCATAGCTCCCTGTTTTTGTACCAAGACACTGAGTAAAGTTTGAAAATAAAGCATTCCAAACACCATCCAATTTTGATTTATGAACAGTAGAATACTTACGATTACCGTTTGCATCGACAGAGTATTTACAATCAATCTCAGTGAGATTGACTATGCCTCCCTTGGTAGCGTCTCCGTCAGGCAGCAGATCGTAAGTATCATGCACTGGTAGTTGCAAAACAGTGCGAATGGTGTTTGTAGTGATTAGTATTTTGGTTGCCCCATTATCAATGTATCCCTGTATTTGATAAACCCCCTTTACAACTGAATGAGTACAGGTAAACCAGAACTCACTCAGCCATTCAGGGTTCATCTCACCAGGAGATAAAGTAAGTGCAGGGAAAATAAAGTGATTGTTTAAAATTTTACGATCTCCGCATACTCTGCTTTTGGGCAAGTTACATTTCCCAAAATGTTAGATTTGGGAAAGGTAACAACAAGATCCTTGCTCACTGCAAAGGCTCGAAAAGGTTTAATCTCTGCAGTGGGTGTGTACGAGTTAAGAAAGAATTTTGATCTTGCTATTCCTAAAACAAGTTAAATTTGCAGGTTTTAAGATTAGGGTTTGTAAAAAAATTTAGAGGTTTTGAAATATGAAAATCATATATGCATAAAAAGTAAAAAATGAGTTTAAGTCACTAATTTATAGTGTACGCAAGTTGATGATCATGTGGTGCAAAGTTCATCATCGTGTTCCATGATGGTGGTAAGTGGTAGTGGTATAGCGGTGATGATGGTGGAATGTGGTGACATTAATAATGATGAGAGTGGTGCATCGGAAAAGTGCAATGACGTAAGAAAAAGAGTGTCAGAATAATGCGACTTTTCCATTATACCATAAAATATTTATTTTGAAATCCGTTAAATTAAATACTTAAATATAACGAATGTTTGTCGATTTATTTACCACCACTAAATGCCACAGCAGGGAGTCCCTGATGTATATAATCAAAGAATTGAATATCCACCAAAAGAAATATAAAAATCATAAAGAAATAAATATAATCTTTTATCTAGTTGAAGCGTTATATCTAATCAAAACTTAGTATACTGATTAAAACTTTTAGATTAGATTGCAGCTTTGGTATTGATTAAACTTATTTGTTATAGACTTTTATACGTTTTATTAACAAAATGAATATATATTATGTCTTAGATTAAATGTATAGCATATATCTATATTAAAATTTTGCTGACTATGTTGCAACTTAGAATACTAACTAAATCAGCTAGAAATAACATAGAGTAATGATATAGATTTAATTTTGAAACATAATAAGATATTCATGTGACTTTATAAGTTATAAAATTAGATGAACACAGCTAACTTAGTATTAAATTTGCTGATTAGATCAATTAAAGTTAATTGATCAGTGAGTATGTTCATCAAAAGTTATAATTTACAAAGTCATTTTATTTAAAGCTATTTAAAAATAAAAATAAATAAATAAACTCAAAGAGTTTATTCATTCATTTAGGTTTAACATGCCAAGATCACTGATGAGAAAGTTAAATCTCTTCTCATCTAATGGTTTTTTAAACAAGTCAGCAAGTTGGTAGTCAGTTGGAATGAAATGAAGTTCAATATCACCTTTCATCACATTGTTCCTGATGAAATGATATCTAACATCAATGTGCTTGTCCTTGAGTGCATCACTGGATTATTAGCAATGGCTATGGAACTTTGACTATCACAATATATTGGTATCTCTGCGAAATCAAAACCATAGTCAGCGAGTTGATTTCTCATCCAGAGAATTTGAGCAGTACAAGCACTAGCAGCGACATATTCAGCTTCAACGATTGAAGTTGAAAATGAATTTTTTTTCTTGCTGGACCAGCTGACAAGCTTTTCTCCAAGAAATTAACCGCTACAAGAAGTGCTTCTTCTATCCAGTTTGCATCCAACATGATCAGAATCAGAATATCCATTCAACGAAAAATCTGAACTAGATGGGTACCAGAGACCAAGATTTGGTGTACCCTTCAGATCTCTGAATATTCTTTTGACATCGAGTAGATGTGATTCTTTTGGATCAGCTTGATACATAGCTCAAAGACATGTAGCAAACATAATGTCCGGTCTACTTGCAGTGAGATATAACAGTGATCCAATCATACCTCTATAAGCAGTGATGTTTACAGATTTACCATTTGAATCATCATGTAATTTCACTGCAGGTGACATTGGTGTGGCAAGAGATGAGCAATTAGTGGATTCAAATTTCTTTAACAAGTCTTTAACATACTTTTCTTGACTTATTAAAATTCCAGTTTTGGTTTGTTTTATGTGCAGGCTCTCAGTAGCTGAATATGACTTAAAGCAATGTACCTTGTAGAGAGTCCTAGGATCCCATCTAGATCCTGAACATTTATGAGCTACTTCTTTGATGTCTTCATGGAAAGCAACATCATCAGCCATCAGACAGTAATCCTTATCCAAACAAATCAATGCTTCTTCCTCATCAGGTGATAAAGATGAGTAAGAGTCACTGAAGGAACCTTCCTCGGCGACAAAACCTTTACCCTTCTTCTTTCCAGATTTGGAAATTGCCTTGAGCTTCTTGTACTTTGCTTTGTACTTGTTGTACTTTTCATTTTAGAAGCTTTGCTTTGGTTCAGGGATAGGATTGATAGATTTAGATCTATAGTCAGCAGCGAAATGACCATGGTTGCCACATTTGTAGCAGTCACCTTTTGATTTGAAATTTTCAGATGATGGAGCACCATCGAATCTTTTTGATCTGGTGCTTCTTCTGAAATTTGCAACCATCATTGCCATGCCTCTTTCTAGCCTCTCTAGACCTTCATCATATTCATAATCTGACTGTTCTTCAGCTCCTTCACCTTCTTCATCGGCTATCAGCGACTTTGAGCTTAGTTTTGAAACTTTTGATTTATGTGTCTAATCAATATAATCAAGCTCAGCTATAAGGGCATTCGATATCTTTTGACTTCCAAGTGTTGCACGAATGTGCTCACTTTGATCAGCTTGCTTTTTAGACTGCTACCAGTTTAGCAGAATACCATAGACTTGAGTTAGATTAAGAGTGATATAATCATTCCTTTGTCTTGTACAAGTAGCAATGGTTCTCCAGATTTTCCTTAGCAAAAGTTCCAAGAATTTCTCAACAACAAACCTCTGATCTTTACCTATACCAGTCTTTTCCATTTTATTCATCAGTGACTGATATCTGGTATAACTAGAGGCCAAAGATTCAATTGGTTCCATTGCAAACAGTTCATACCGGCGAGTGAGATTTACTTCCCTACATCGAATAATATCAGGAGTTCCAATATATATATTACTTAGGGTGTCCCACATGTCTTTAGCAGTTTTACACAGTCTAATTGATTCAAACACTTCATCAAGGAGTGACATGCCTATGTAGGTTTTAGCTTGTTTATCTAATCTGACCAATCTTTTGTCCTCATCAGACCAATATTCCTCTCTCTTTAGCATAACCATTTATGGTATAGCAGGAGTAGTTGCAGTAGCTACAATAGCAGGAACAATCGTGGTTGGAATATGAAGACCATTGGTTATAATATTGCAAAGACGATCAACAACAAGATCCAGAAACATCATTATCGGGGACATCCAGGTTTCAATCCTTGAGGGATCAAACGATGGAGGTTTGGTAGTAGAACTATTTCCCTTTTGATACTCAGAGTCAACACAACTGTACTTTACTGATTCCATTACATATCTGGTTAATTGTTTTAAACCAACTCTGCTCTGATACCAATTGTTAGTCTCGAAATCACTATTGTTTAGTGATATGGAATTACAGTAAGTAAAATTTGATTGTAGAATGGGGGTTGAATATAATTAAAAACTTTTTATGATCTTATCTAAGTTATTTATCAAGTTTTTAATTAATCGAACATAAATAGAGTATAACAATTGTAGAACAGAGGTAACCATAGATGGAATAGTAGCAACGGTGAACTTTATTAATCATAAAAACTCACTGAGTATTGATTGTGGAATGGAATAGCCAAAGCTAATCCAAATTAATTACTCAAGCTAATCTATTACAAACTGAGATGAATAGTAGTGGACAAACACGCTAACTATTCACTTGTTGCTCGCTATACTGTGCTTAGACAAACTACTCACTTATTAACAAGTGATTAACACGTACACACGGAAAGTTTCTAAGTGCAATGTACTATTCTATTTATACTGCAAATATCCAATAAATATTTCCTTCAAAACAAGATCTTGGAGTGACACGTGTCGTTGCTTGATTGGCTTGATCTCTGATAGACTGATTATTCTGTGGTCCCAATTCTATTACCTCGAATATCGCGTCTTCCTTAACACCAATTGCTTGCTGCCACGTAATCCCCCAGATATTAATAAAGATACGGGAAGTACATGCTGACGTAAGACTGACTTTCACTTGGATAGAAATATTATTAGAGTACGTACTCACCGAAGATGAAATAATCCTCCTCACTCACTGCGAGCTATCGTGCTCTTGTAGAGTGACTTGAATTGAATATCTTCAGCAACTAGCTTTTATTCGGGCGGTGACTTTTGCCTTTATTCATATGAAGATAAAAACTCTCGCTGCAAGTCTTGAATCAGTGACACACTAAGTTGAGTTTTAATCTTCCTCCGTATTTCAGTTTCCTTGAGTAGAATGAAAGCGACCAGTGAGCACACACTTCAGCAATATAGAAGCTTTGACTTGATCATTTCTTTCATTTAGTTTGTTATCATTGAGTTGGTCAGTGACCAGTAACTCAATAATTATCATAAATAGCGACTTAAGTAACGACGTTAATAAACGCATCGCAACAGAATTAGCGACATATTATAAGACGTCGTTATTGAAGTCGTTATTCACAGCGACACACTTCGAGACGTCGTTGAAATCTGCGACTTTTTTATACCGACATGCCCTTAGATGTCACTAAGCACGTCGCTAGCCTAAAAATGACGTTAAACACGTTGTTGCAGATGTCGCTAAACAACTACTTTCTAGTAATGAGGGACCATCTATGGAATTTACTCTTTTCTTAGTTATTGCCAAAGATAATTAATATATGATTTTCAACATCGGTAGGCTTAAGCGACTAGGACCAGTCAAATATGTTGATTTCGTATATATTATATATATTAGGATATCTATGCATGAGTTTTTGATGTATGCATGTGATCAGAACAAAGATGTAATCAGTACTAGGGTTCTCAGATATTTAACAATTTTATAATAATTTTATAATCATATATAAGTATCGAAATTATGGATTGCAATATATGAAAGTCGTAAAAATAGAATGCATATATTGATTTGGTCTCCATTGATCGATCTTGATCACGTTTTTCAACTTGGTGGACCAAAAGGTTACGTGGTTCACCGTATATACGTACTTTATATATATGAATATGCGATTGAATTAAAAAAAAAAAAAAAAACGAACGTGTGCTAATAAGGAAAAGTTGGACCAAGGCCAGCTACATCATTGATTTATATTTGATGCCGAATTTCAAAAGGTTTACTTTTCTACACAACTGAGCAATTATGTTAGACCGTTTGTACTAATCACGTTAGATCGAGGTAACCTAATCTAAATAACTTACTGTAGATCATTGTACAACAAGCTAGCAACTACAAATGTACGAATTGTACGCATCGTAAGTCTTTACGTATGTATGTATGTATGTTTGATATTTATGTATCTGTGTTTTTGTCTCTAGAAGAAACTCCATATGAATGTAACAAGAGCTTTATTGCCCTCGTGTTACCACGAATTTTAAAAATAAAAAATTTTTTACGTAAAAATTAAATCTTAAATTTGACTTCAAATCTTTTAACTTAAATAGACAAATTATGAACTCATACTTTTTTATAATTCTAAATTATTATTGAGTTTTTAAAAAATAATGATCTAACAATTTAAATAATAATAACAATACTGATAGTAGTTACTCAAGTTAGATTTATCAAAGCAAAAGTAATAACAATAACAATGAATTTAATAGTAGTTTTGTAATGTTTTGTACTTTATTTAGACTTTGAGTCTTTTTTCTAACTTTATACATATATATATATATATATATATATATATATATATATATATATATATATATATTACTTCATTCGAAAAATAAAAAAGTATGCACTTTATAAGAATTCAATAGTAAATATGAAGATATAATAACCATATAATATAGTTATTAAAGCTAGTAGTATGATAAAATAATAATAGTAAGTAGAGTTCTATTAAGATACTTGATAATTGATATTAAATTAAAGACTCAACTCACTTATATACAATTCGAAAAAAGGTTAGATTAATTTTTTTTTAAAATAGGAAAAAATAATATCACCTTAAATGATTGAACTCATGTAGCCTATAACAAATTTAAAGTCCTTTACCATTAAACTACAATTATCTTATTACATTATATTTAGGATCAAAATATATATACAATTTAATATGTTACAAAAGACAAAAAAGTTACTATTGATAAGAGGTTACCAATTGATATTAGTAGTAATTAGCGTGTAGTAGTTAATTATACATTTTGAATTTAATATATTGGATATAGATAATTCTACTTTGATAAAGTAAGTTCTTGTCTTTAAAAGCGGCTATATGGGTTATGCCACTTATGCGAGCATCGACATGACATCATTTTCAATAAGAAGTTGCCAAGAAGCAACATGTCACGGGGATGAAGTAAAAATATTCTCATTTATGTAAAATGGAAGTAAGAAAATTAAACTCATCAAGGTAAATGGATTAGTAAATTGTAACCCTAAAAGTTTGTAAATAATAATAGCTGGCTACTTAACCTTTGAAAATGTGGTATGCTTTATGATAACTCGGTTATACTATATACATATACAATATACATGAAATGGTAAATTCAAGTACATGTCATGATATTATTAATTAGAATTAGAATTAATTAAATATGAAATAAAATAAGACGTAATTTTGACTGAACTAGCAGATATATTTGCTACTATCTTTCTATGCACCTTCTTCCCCTTTATTATTTCAAGTCAAACTTATACTCTCTGAGTCTCGATATCTACATAAATATACTATATCAAATAAAGAAATATATAATGCACAACCATCATATATTGTATGCTTGTATATAAATAGCTCCCGGTTTCAACAGGTTTTTTTCACATCCATTCAAGCAAAACTAGTTCAAAAAGCGTCTAAATGGGTATCAAGAAAACATGCACCCTTTTGGCTTGTTTGTTGATATTGATCGCTGTGATGAGTCCATATGTAGTTAAAGGAAGACCCTTGTGTGAGGAGTTTACAAGAGCTAACGATCTCTACTCATCGGTCTATGAAAACGCTAAAATTGGCATGTCATTATGGTTCGAGCAACTGGCGTCTGGACCTAGCCCTAAAGGACCTGGTCATTGATCTAGCTGTCAAATCTTTTCTTGTTTGTTTCAGTTTCATATTGTGAAACTGTTTGACAAGATTTGCTCATGTATAGTGTAAATTATCAATGCTTAAATTATTGAAGTTGATAAGCCTTTTTTTTCCCCTTTTTGGGGACGTATTGATTATCATAAGTAACATATATGAAATAATATAATATTAATTGCGTTAGCACTGTCATGATGATCGCCGGTTATGTTTTTATTTTTTATAAACGCGAGTACTCAGATACGACTAACATAAAATAATGAGATAAGTATGGGTAAATATGTACTCGACTTTTGTAAAAAAAGTACGGTAGTATCTAACTTATAACATTTCTATTGTATGTATCTAGCTTTCAAATGTTTCCGTTGTATGTACTGAATGATACTTTTGATAATTTTATTAAGCTATATGGATAACACGTGATCACATCACTATTGTAAAAATGATACGTCATCAAAAATAACATTCGGTACATACAATAGAGATTATTAAAGTTAAATACATTTACAAATAGTTATCATATCCCTAAAATAATACTCGAATTTGTCTCAACTCATAACTTAGTGTTATAATAAAATTACCTCGATATTACTACACGAATATTCTAGCCTTATGTTTTGTAGCATCTGCACTTGAAAATCCTTTAATTTTCATAATATATTTTAGGGTTTGTTGTTTCGTTATATATGAAATTCTATAATTTTACTATAGTATGTAAATATTTCTTTGGATAAGGTAAAAAGTAAACATTCATTTTTTGACTTTACCCAATAATGAAATTTCACATAAAATAAAATATATTTAGAAGTTCAATACACATGATATAAGTTTGTAAAATTCGATTCATACAATAATAAAAATTGTAAAGTTTAATACATAACGAAACAAATAACCTTATGTTGTAAATCGTTGTAAGTTGACGTGAAGTGGATGCAATTGTTAAGACTTACGAGTAACTAGCTTCAACGTAATTTATATATGGAAACAAACTATTAATTTACAAATACAATAATTAACTTCTAATATGTTAACTTTCTGATGACTAATAAGCAATGTTTTAAAAACCGGGTTGAACCAGCCGGTTCGACCAGGAACCAGAGGACTTCCGAGTCGCTCATAACCGGTTTTGATCAAGTTTTGACCGGTCAACGAACCGGACGGTTTGACCGGGAACCAGACTGGTAAAATCGGAATTTGAATTTTTGATTAAAAAAATTCTTGTTTTGCCATGTTTTGGGCCTGTTCGGCCGGACCGGTTCGGATGGACTGGTCTAACCGGTTCAACTGGAACCAGAGCCCTTTTCGGTCTGATTCGGTTTTAAAACCATTGCTAATAAGCCAACGTAAAATTGCCAGTCAAATGAGAAAATAGAGATAAAATGAAGAGTGATAAAATGGTAAACCAAGTTCATCTTCGATCAATTCCATAGGTGGATTAAAACATTTGCTATGCTCAAATGTCATCTTTCAGAACCAACTAAAATGTAGTTAATTCAAATTTCTTACGATATGTGGATGTGTTTGGCAAAAGTAGACGTTAGCTAGAGCTATAATTAACTTGGAGTTAAAATTAATAGTTGAAGTTTACAAGTTAAAAGCTAATTAAAACTTATATGTTTTAGAGTGTCGATATAAAATAACATAATTTGACAACAAATAAAAGAATAAAGTCAAACACATAAATAAAAAATAGGAAATGACAATGACAACCCTAATTTTATGGACATTTAAAATTAAATTTGTTGATGTATGACCCTTTTATACTTGATTTTATGATGACAATAACTTGAAAATAACACTAAGTAAATTTTATGTACAACCAACATAGAGACATAAATAGATAATTCAAACAATTCATAAGTTAATCTGTGTGCTAGGTCTAAAAGGAAATCTGTGAGTTGGCTATGCACAACCAGCACAGAGATTCGTGCATGACCAACTTTCATGTATGTTCAATGAAAGTTGTTTCCTTAGCTTGCTACCACTATTCACTTTCTGCAACTGTTCACTTTCTGCAAGTCGAAGATGAAGTTGAAGATAGAAGCTGAAGACCCAGTGGTGGGACTGAAGTTCATTTGAAACCAGTTCAAAGAATGAAGATCATCAAGATTGTTGCAAATCTAATCTTATGATTATCACAAAACTTTGGTGCATCATACGTGTGTCCAGACAAGTCCAGATGGTGTGTACGAATATTTATAACTATCAATTGTGGATGTTTGTAGCGTGTTGCACCCCCCGCTTTCCTCAACCAATGCGACGGCACGTACGTATTGCAGATTGTGTCTGCAGTACAATCAGAGATTTCTTTGGGCACATCCGACATTTTTCCATGGATCTGAAGATGCGTGAATCGATTTGACTGGTTAAAGAGTTACATGAAGGCTTGATGCTCTCCTATAAATATAAGACTTCGCAAAATTTACAAAGTATGAATCAATCAATAGATATTAGGCAAGTGTAATAGCATCCATTGTAACCAGAGCAATAGCCCCCTATTAGTTCTTATTTGAGCAGATGTGTGTTTTGACAAATGCTAAAATTTTATGATCAAAATATTATCAACTTATCAACATTATAAGATGCACTAAAAACTTACAGATACATTAGAATTCTTACAAAATATCGTAAAAAACAACATGGAGTAAAGTTGTTATACAAAATGCAGTTAAAGAAATACATAACAGAAAACATGATACATAATAAGATGAAGAAAATAGCGAGATGATATAGATCATTTTTACAAAATACAGTAAAAAAAAACGTGTAGTAAAGTTTATATACAAAATGTAGTTAAAAACGAAAAATGTGTAACAAAAACATGATACATTATAAGATGCGGTAAAAACACAAGACGCAATAGAATTTAGTACAAAATGCAGTTAAAAGACTACATGTGACACCCGGTCGAAAAGGGCAAATTTTCGCGCCCAATTTAAACTTTTATTTCACGTATTATATACGAGTTAATACCAAGTATTCAAGTATTATATATATGGCATATATATATATATATAACATAAAATGATTATTAATAATCGCATACAAACAAATTGAAAGAATGCGCAATCTCAATTACGGACGTTGGTGAAAAACATTTTTAAATAATGTATTATCAATGAGAATAATAATTATTTACTCGATTGATATTTTATACACATTTTGTGTACTAAAACTATCCGTATGTTCCAATTGAAACAAAGTTATATTTTTATAACGCAATTAAAAGTATTTTTATAAAATACTTCAATTAAAAACATATACGATTTAGTATTTGAAAATTTATCATTTTAAAACATTATACTACATTTCGATCGGATACAAAAACACAGGTATTTTATACCGTAAGCGGGAGCCAACCAACTCCAATAATTGGAGTTGGCCGGCTACACTCAAACACACCCTTCTTCCTTTCATTTCATTCCTTCATCACCATCAACTCTATCTCTCGGCTCTCTCTCGGATCATCAACATCGCAAGCAACAACAACAAGATCAGCAGCTACAGCAGCAACATAATCATCATCATCACCATCTTTATTACCTTCTTCATCATCATCATCATCATCATCATCCTCAAGCTCATCATCACCACCCTCGGTTCTTCATTTTTCGTTGTAAGAAAACTTCACTTTTAACTTTGATTTTGTGTTTCGAGTGATTATATCATCGTATATTAGTGTTACAAACGCTTACTATAACCGAATTAAGATATACCAATTTTTTTGTGGATGAACTGCTCGAACAGAGCTGAAATAGACCTGTAACGACTTCACAGCCGATCGGCTATGCTCCAGCCGATCGGGTAATCATCTCCAGCCGATCGGCTATACTCATTCAGCCGATCGGGTAACTTTTCCCCAGCCGTTCGGCTAAGAAACCATAGCCGATCGGCTATGTGCTATTTTTCCATCAAACTATATTTTGTATATTTGTATCCCTCTGAGTTACGGTCGTTTGGCCGCCTGAATCACCTCAATCCGAGTTCGTATGAGGGAGATATGGTCAAAACGGTGCAGCATCGCCAAACCAGTTTAACAACCAACTTTTATTGTGTATATATATATATATATATATATATATATGCGACGAATATTTTTACGGAAACAAAGAAAAATTTATTTTCGAAATATATTTTTGATTCCGTCACCAACGGGCCGTACTTATTTACAAAACTCAAACAAGAACACAAATTGAATACCTTGGACATGATTAAACCGAACGAACACATATATGGATACTTTATTTAAACGTCCACTTACTTATATAACCTCGTGTATTTAGGACACTAGGAGGTTATTATTTGGATCATACGCGCGTTTAGGAACGCTAGCACCCAAAGGTGAGTTTCATAGCTCCACTCTTTTAAACTGTTTATAACTGTTTTTGGGGGAGAATGCATGCACGTTATTTTTCATAAAATTTGTTTTATGAAACGAATATTGTAAACTGCTTTTACAACTGTTAATCCTATACGTTTAGGATCCTTAAACTTATAACATGATAAGTTTCACATACAAGAACTATTGACAGAATAGGAAGCCTCGTAGGCTCTTACTCAATATTACCAGAACACTAGATTGCTCTAGACTATGATACAAGAACACAAGACAACAATAGGACTGCCTTTTAGGGATACAAGAATACCCGAGGTCAGAATACAAGAGCACTATGAATAAGAATACAAGAAACACACTTAGATGCAAGATGCTAGATTACAAGAACCTAGATTTCAAGAACTCGAGAAATTAGGTTTCAAGGACTCAAGAAACTAAGATACAAGAAACTAGGAACAAGAAACAAGATTTTCAAGAAACAAGAACTTTGTGTGCAAGAACTTTATGTGCAAGATCAAGAACCATACGTGCAAGATCAAGAACTTATGTGCAAGATCAAGAAACTCAAGAATGCAAGAAACTATGTGTATTTTATTATTTGCATTATGTGTTTTATTAAATGTGATTTATTTGTTTGCTAGTATTGTTGTGTACACTCTCTAGATCAAGAAACTAGAAACAAGAACTCAAGAATTCAAGAAACTAGAAACAAGAACTTAAGAATTTAAGAAACTAGAAACAAGAACCCAAGAACCCGAGGAATTAGAAGCTATAACAGAATCAAGAACGCTAAAAACAAGTAACTAGAACTCTAGAACTCAAGAAACAAGAAACAAGAAACTAGAACTCAAGAACTCAAGAACTCAAGGGCCTAGAAACTAGAACAGAATCAAGAACGCTAGAAGATAGAAACTAGAACTTTAGAACTCAACAACTCAAGAAACTAGAATACTAGGAAACTATTTTGGGTTTATACCGTTAAACAAGATTCTGCTAAATCACTCACAGGTTTTATGAACGTATGGATTTCATACGTTAAAACTTACTTGGTGGCCTACGTCACACAACATACTATTTTCCTAACAAACCTATGAACTCACCAGCTTTATAGCTGACTGTTTTAGCGTGCATTCTCAGGTACAAGAAGACAGTAGGATTGGACCACAGGATCCTAGCTCGAGTCGCATACTTTCAACATATGGATTTTTATTGCATTGCTTTTGTACTACTAAATATGTAATGAAATTGTTTTGCGAACTCGCAATATTGTAAACACTCTATTTTGGGTTATGTAATAATTGTTTTCAAACGTCTCATGTAGAGGTCGTTTGCTTATGATTATGTGTTGTGATTACTGGATTAGTCACGCCCCGACCCGATCTGCTTCCGCAACAGAGAAACTGGGGGTGTGACACTACATGCAGTAAAGTTCTTATTCAAATTGCAGATAAAAATGGAAAATACGTAACAAAAAAAATGATACACTAGCTATAAGACGTAGTACAAAACAAATAAATTGCATACAAAATGCAATATATATCGACAGATAAAATACATTTTTTATACAAAATGAAGTTAAAAAAAGGGTAAATGAAAAGGTAAAAAAATTATCCAGATCGATTTTTTTTTTGAAAAAAATAAAATTAAATCGGCAACCAGCGGCAGTCGACAGCGTCCGACACTTGCTAGTAATGAGGCAGGTGGTGGTGAGGTGGGGAAGTTGTATAAATAAAGAGGAAGAGGAGAAATATAAAATATGTAAATGGAGCGGTTAATATGAATATTTGATAGCGGACATATGGCAGGTGGTAGTTGACTTCCATGGTACTTTATGTGCTCTTCGTTCTCACTAAGCAAGTAATAGTGAAAACTTCAATAAATTCTTTATAATTATCATAGTGATAATCACTTCCATGTTAAAATAAGGATACTTATTACGCATTTACACCTAAAGATTATCTTAAACTTGATAGGTTATAATATTAATAAACTTTAGTAATACAAGAAGTGAACTAGTGTAAGTAATTACATTAATGACTTTTTTTCTTTTCAATTTTTTAATCTGTAATGTATAAAAGAAACTTAGAAAGCATCCTTTCGTAACAACAAATATTTGGTTAAATGAAATTACCAAATCTTAATAAATGATGTCATGTGACAAGTGTTTTATTTTTATAATTAAATGGATATTACTACAACTACGATTATCACACAAATCAGGCAAGAATACTCGTTCGTATTATAATGTAGTTATAGCAAGTCCAGTGTTTAATTATAGTTTAACTAATAAATTATAATAGTAAACATAGGCGTTTTAGTTCCGTGCGAACATAATTTAAAAAACTAATTTTATACTAAATAAACAAAGAACAATTAATGTGAGTTTGTAAACAAATTAGAGATAAATATGTATTTACTTAAACTTTTTTCCTGAACTCAAGTTATCAAGTATGTTTATTGAATTGTTGGTTAATTTTATGATGATTTAATAAATGTGGAAAGTATCCTGTTAAGGTTGACTTTTCCTAATTTTAGATAAAACACTAGATTCTTTTGAATATACTAGAATTTCTTTTATGCGCTATTTCTCTAAACTTTATTCAATTAATCCTCTCATAGATTATTGGGATCTATTTTAATAACTAGTCTCAAAGCACAATTAGTTAATGAATTATCTAAAAGTGAATAACCAAGTTACTCATACAATTCCTAGTTATAGCATAATCATCAATTACGTTAAGTATCAACCATAAAGCATATAATTGTTGAGGCATGATCCCTTATAATTGATTTTATGATGACTACAACTTGATAATAATACTATGTATGAATCATGAACAGCCATCATAGAGTTTCATCTAAACAATCCAAACAGCGCATATGTCAGTCTATGTGCTGGGTTCAAAAGAATGTCTGTGTGCTGGCTATGCTCAACCAGCACAGAGAATTCTGTTTGACCAACTTTCATATAATGAAGGTTGTTTCCTGGGCTGTCCACTCATGTTTTGCTCTCAACAAGTCGAAGACAAGTTGAAGATAGATTTTGAAGACCCAGCGGTGGGAATGAAGAATGCTTGCAGCCAGCTCAGAGAATGAAGAATGTCAAGATTGTACAGATTCAATCTTAACATTTATGCAAACACTTGGGTGCAATATATGTATGTCCAGACAACTCTTGAGATAGTGTACGAAGAATTACAGCTATCAATCGTGGACGTTTGTGGCATGGTATACCCCCTGCTATTCTTAGCCAATACGATGGCGCGTGTAGTGCACGCTTGACAAACTCTGCACAGTGCAGAATGTGTCTGCAGTAAAATTCTGTTTTTTAATTGGGCACGTCCGACACTAGCCCATGGAGCAGAAGACGCGTCAAGTGTTCTTATTGGTTGAAGAACTACTCAATGTGTTCAAGCTCGTCTATAAATAGAAGACTTAGCAGAATTGGCTAAGTGTGGAATTTCGATCAATCAATTTGAGATAGGCAGAGTAATAGAACAGTGTTTAGCCAGCTCTTAGTGTGTTCTAGAGTTGTAGCAGTGAAAGTGTAATCTGTTCAACAAGTTAACTGTTCCGCTTTAAATCAACTTTGTAATTCTTTGATTCTATTGAAATAAAAGAATTAAGTTGAAAATTACATGTTTATGTTACTGTTTCATTTACTTGGGTTTGGGTTTGATCAAAAGAAGATGTATTCACCCCCCTCTACAACACATTCATATATTTCGGGACCTACATCTGGTATCAGAGCTAATTAAGATTGTTCTAATCTTTGATCTGTTATGACGGCTGCATATAGTTCAAACTCTGCTTATTTGGAAAATGGCTCAGCATCTAGACCTCCTAAGTTTGATCCTAAAGAGTTTCAAACATGGAAGTCCAGGATGATGCTTCACTTTGAGTCCATTGATCCAGTGATTCCAGGCATTGTTCAAAATGGACCTTTTGTTCCTACTACTTTACTCACTGTTCCTGCCTCTGATAGTACTCCTGCATCTACCAGAGAAGTTCCAAAAACTCCAAGTCAGTATATTGATGAAGAGAAAAGAAAAATTGGACTTGATGCAAAAGCAAGAACTCAATTTGCTATTTCACTCCCAAATTTTGTGTATAACTCTATATGCGGATTATCTTCTGCCAAGAAGATATGGGATGCTCTTGATGTTGCTCATGAAGGAAAAGAAGAAGTGAAACAGAACAATATGATAGCTCTTAAAAGAGAATATGAAATGTTCTTCAGTTATAAAGGTGAATCTCTACTAGACACATACACCAGATTCACTGGTTTGTTGAATGATCTTGAAGCCGTGGATGTTACTTATGATAACTTTTTTGTTATCAATAAGTTCATTGATTCATTACCACCTTCATGAGAACAAGCTACTACATCTCTCAGAATTACTCATACTCTCAAGAATTTTGACTTGGCCTCACTTTATGGTGCTCTAATGAACCATGAAAAATCAAAAGCCATGTTAGAGAAAAATCTAAAAGAAAATTGGAAGTTGCCAGAAAAGTCAAATTCTACACTTGTTGTTGCTGAAGCTAAGAAGAAGCAGTTTAGAGCCATGCTTGTGAAAAAGGTCAGAGCTGGTCAGGAAGAGTCGATACCAAGTGAAGAAGAAGTATTCACTAAAGAAGAGTGTAGTGATGAAACTTGTGATGAAGATGATGTTGAAAGTTTTGCCAATGGAATGGCTATGCTAGCTCAGAAGTTTAGAAAATTCAACAGAAGAAAAGGAAAATCAAGTTTCAAGTTTAGCAAGAGAGGTAGCACAGGAAATTCTAGTAAGACAAGAATGTTTTCTAAAGATGAATGTTATAACTGTGGAAAAGTTGGTCATTATGCTGCTGATTGTGAATCAAAGAAAGTCACATCACATGCTGACTCCTTTTCAAAAGCTGCTAAGTACAAGGCTAAGTACAAGATTCTGAAAGCTGGTAATACTGGAAAAACCAAAGCTGGGTCATCTAGCATAAATAGATGTGAAACATCTAATGATGGCTCTACTAGAGGTAAACCAGCATTGACTCCTAGGAAGAAAATTGAACTAAATTCAATCCGTAAGAGTCAACCAGCTCATGATAAAGGTAAAATGTCTGCAGATCCTTCTGAAATCCAAGTCTAATCTAAGAAGTTGGATTAGCTTACAATTCAAGTTCAACAACTGGTCACTCATAGTAACCAGCCGTTAAATAAGAATATAACCTCTACACCTATTATCAAATCCCCCAAGGTCAATAACAGAAAATGTTATAATTGTGGTCGGAGATCTCATATGTCCCATTAGTGTAAGGAAGATTATTGCATGATTCCAAGAGTTCTGTTAACTCAACTGGCTGCCTAACCAGCTCAAAAACCAAAACCAATACCAAATGTTCCAACCAAACCAAGGAATGCTAGGAGGACTCAGAAGACCAATGTTGGTCCTCCTGAACCCGTCTTAGGATGGGTTCCCAAAAGAAATTAATCTCTTTGTGTATGTGCAGGGCAATCAAAACAAGCAAATCTGGTACCTGGACAGTGGATGTTCTAGGCATATGACCGGGTGTAAGTCCCTGCTACTAGACTACAAGGAGAAAGATGGTCCAGTTGTCACATTTGGAGATAATTCAAAGGGGTATACCAAGGGTTCTGGAATTTTGAGTAATGGAAATGTAACCTTCAAGAATGTAGCTTATGTTGTTGGTTTAAAGCACAGTTTAATCAGCATTAGTCAGCTTACAAACAAAAGGAAGGTTGTACAGTTCAGGAAGAAATATGGAACTGTATTTATCTCATGGGAAAACCACTGCTGACTGCTAAGAGACATGATAACATGTATCAAATTGACATGAACACTGCTGTCACTACATCTAATACTTGTTTCAATTCTCAGTCAGCAGACAACCTTAAATGTTTGTGGCACAAGAGGCTCTCACACCTCAATTTCAAGGATATTCATAAGCTAGCAAGTAAAGGCTTAGTGTCAAGTTTACCATGTATGACATATGTCAAGGATAGACTATGTCCTGGATGTGAAAAAGGAAAGCATCACAGAGCTTCATTCAAGTCAAAGCAGATATCATCTATTGATAAGCCTTTTCATCTACTTCACATGGATCTATTTGGTTCTGTGAGTACACCTAGCATGGGAGGAAAAAGGTATACTCTTGTAATTGTTGATGAATTTTCAAGATACACCTGGGAATTCTTTCTAAGGCAAACGAGTGATGTTGCTGGTGAAATCATTGACTTTATCAAGAAGATGGAGGTGTTGAATGGAAGCTTGGTGAGACAGCTTAGGAGTGATCATGGAATTGAAATTAGAAATCAAGTGCTGGAAGCTTTCTGACAAAGGCATTTCACAAAACTTTTCTGTTGTGAGAACACCTCAACAAAATGGTGTTGCAGAAAGAAGAAATAGAACATTGATTGAAGCAGCAAGATCAATGATTGCTAAATCTGGTTTAAAGAATCATTTCTGGGCTGAGGCTGGTAACACAATATGTTTCACTTTGTACAGATCATTGATTGTTAAGAGACATCAAATGACTGCTTATCAAGTGCTGAAAGGAAGGAAACCCAACATTAGCTTTTTCCATGCGTTTGGAAGTCCTTGTTATATTCTAAACAATAGAGATCAACTTGGAAAGTTTGATGCTAAAGCTGATGATGCAATTTTCATTGGCTACTCAACAGTGTCTAAAGCATTTAGAGTATTCAACAAAAGGAGGGGTTGCATGGAAGAATCAATTCATGTTACTTTTGATGAAAATCTACCTCCAAACTTCTCTGTTTCTGTTGAAGAAAATGAAGATCCATTGGATTATGAAGAACTAGCTCATACTAAATCTGCTTCAGTTGATCCTTGTGTTGGTTACTCTAATCAGCATATGAATTCACCTATATCCAATGAAGAACCATCTGTCACATATGCCAGGACTCCAATGTTAGAAGTAGTATTAAACATTGAGCCTTTTTCATCTTTGGTTGAAGAATCAGAAAAAGATACATCTCCTTGTGATACTGCTAGTGAAGGCAGCTTAGAAGATGAAGAAGATATTCTTTTTCCTGCTTAACTAGCTCAAGAGGCAGATGATGCTCTAGAAATACAACCTGATGATAGTGCATCAGATCCACCTATCTACGCTAAAAAATGGACAAAAGCTCATTCCATTGAGCACATTATTGATGATCCAGATGCTGGTGTCAAGACAAGAAGACAAGCAACAAGCAATTTCTGTCTTCATGTGAACTTTGTTTCTAAAGCAGAGCCTTCAAAGGTTGAAGAGGCTATCAAAGATCTAAGATGGATTGGTGCAATGCAAGACGAATTGTCCCAGTTTGAAAGAAACAAAGTGTGGAATCTTGTTCCTATGCCTAACAACAAAACAATCATTGGCACGAAATAGATTTTCAAGAACAAGATGGATGAAAATGGACTTGTGGTCAGAAACAAGGCTAGGTTGGTTGCTCAAGGTTTCAGACAAGAAGAAGGACTTGATTATGGTGAAACTTTTGCCCCTGTTGCAAGAATAGAAGTAATCAGAATATTCTTAGCATTTGCAGCATACATGAACTTTAAAGTGTTTCAGATGGATGTGAAGGCTGCTTTTCTTAATGGGAAGCTGAAAGAGGAAGTCTATGTCAAGCAGCCTCCAGGTTTTGAAAGTAGTAAATTTCCAAACCATGTCTATAAGTTAGACAAAGCTCTATATGGCCTTAAACAGGCACCAAGAGCTTGGTATGATACTTTTCACAAATTTCTAACTGAATGCAACTTTAAAGTTGGCAAAATAGATACCACTCTTTTCATAAAGGAAATTAATGGTGATATAATGCTTGTGCAAATATATGTGGATGATATTATTTTTGGGTCAACTAATGAAAAACATTGTCAAGAATTTTCCAAACTTATGTCAGATAAGTATGAAATGAGTCTAATGGGAGAATTAAATTTCTTTCTTGGTTTGCAAATCAAACAACTTGATGATGTTATTTTCATAAGTCAAGGCAAGTATATCACTGATCTACTTAAGAAATTTGCCTTAACTCATTGTAAGCCAATTGGTACTCCAATGCAGCCTACCGTCAAAATTGATGCTTACTCAACTGGTAAAATAGTTGATGTCACTGCTTATAGAGGCATCATTGGGTCCCTTTTGTACCTTACAGCCAGCAGACCTGATATAATGTTCTCCACATGTCTTTGTGCCATATATCTGGCTGATCCTAAAGAGTCTCATTTGCAGGATGTGAAAAGAGTTTTTAGGTACCTTAAAGGTACACCAAACCTTGGTCTTTGGTACCCCAAAGACTCTGGTTTTGAACTAATTGGTTATTCAGATGTAGAATTTGCAGGATGTAAGATTGATAGGAAAAGTACCACTGGTGGTTGTCAACTATTGGATATTTGGACTAGCAAGAAACAAAATTATGTATCTACTTCTATGACAGAGGTAGAATATGTATCTGCTGGTAGTTGTTGTGCACAAATTTTATGGATGCAGAGCCAGCTCAAAGATTATGGCATGTACTTCAGCAAAACTCTAATCTATTGTGACAACACAAATGCCATTGCCATAACCAACAATCCTGTCATGCACTCTAGGACCAAGCACATTTATATCAGATACCACTATGCTGGCATTGATTCCTGATGAACTGGATTTGGATTCTAACCCAGATGTATCCAACGACTCTGAATCAACTGAATCATCTGGTGATGATGATGAAGGGCCAGACCAACCTCCAGTGCAACACGCTCAAAGGATCAAATCCAAAGCCCAACCAGCACAGAAGAAGACTGGTGACCAACCAGCTCAGAAGAAGAAAGATGCCAAACAGTTGAAGTCCAGCAACAAGACTTCAGGTATGGATTCTAATCTACTTTTTCCTCCCAAGTATTTAAAGAGGATGCCAAAAAGAGTAAACCCACCTCTTCTGACCCAACATCCACCTCATTTTTAAAACATCACTCTGAAACCAAACCTGAGCTGACAGAACAGCCAGCTCGGGTGTCAAAATCCAAACCAGAAATATTTGCGAAGCGCTCAAAAAGGAAAGCTGACATCAAGCAATCCAGGGTAAAGGCACAGCCATGCCCTAAGCGCTCAGGGCTGGGTTGTCTTCTATTCGTGAGAAGTCAAGTCATGCTCCTGCACAACCCTTAGCCAGCTCAGGTACATCTTCTCGAAAAGATGTATCCAATAAAAGAGATAAGCCGCAATCTGACCTATCCTCTCGAAAGGAGAAAGTCATTGAAAGACGGAGGAACATCTTACCTCATACTAAGTCAGTGAGTCAACCAAATCAACCCGAACATTTATTATCATCCCGAAATGATAACATCTTAAAAGGGGCAACCACATCTACCAATGCTAACTCTTCGGAGTTAAGTGTTGACAACCCATCCCAGGTTGGAATGAGTCTCACAGATTCACATACCCCAACAGTATCTCTTACACATTCTGAGTTTGCACATGCTGTCAATGAGCCAGCAGAGACACAGCTGCTCTCACAGGCATCAACTTCTGTTTCCAATGAAGAGGTTATTAGACAACAAACCATATCAGAGGAACCAACATCATTAACCACCCAACTTGTTTTCTCTTGTGCTCAACAGTTTCAAATCATCTTTCCAGAGGCAGCAGCTATACTTCCAAGATCCACTTATAGAGCCATTGATATGCTGGATTCTGCTGCTACACTTGTTGAACAACCTTTAGCTCTCACCTGTTATCCAAGGTTGAGCTTAGAAGATGTTGATAAGGCTGTGTCAATAATGGAGGATGATGCTGACATTCAGGATTTGCCACCTGTCGAAGAAGAGGATGAGATGGTTGATAATGTGGTTAGTCATCTGGAGGACCAGGGTGGTGTCTTTGTGTATGAAGTGAATGAAAATGCTGATGTGGAGGTTGATGCTTCTGCTGGTGATAGACGCATAGGAGAAAATGTTGTTTCTGGTGATGATGCTACTAAGCATGTGGAGGCAGCTCAGAAGTCAAAGCATGATGAATACATTCACCTTCAACCCAACAATGGTGAATCTTTTACTCCACCATCAGATCATGATTCTGATCATGATTCTGAACAACAACAACAACAACAACAACAACAACAACAACAGAATGAAGTCTTTTCTCTGCATGATGTCATCTCCAATGTTCTTGAAGAACTCTTTCCAGTGCTTAAGGACCACCTCAAGCCCATTCTTAACTCTATTGGTGATGTTGAGCACTTTGTCAAAGATTATGTCAAAGCCATCCAGGAGTTCACTGAATATTTTAATGTTATTATTGCTGGTGATGAACAAGCTCATGGCAAGTTTGCCAAAGCTTTGGAGGCTATGGAGACAACAGTTATGTCTGTAGAAGAAAAGAAGAAATTATTTGCACTTATTGAATCTGTCAATTCAGAGCTTAAAGCTCTTCATCAATCCATGGAAACCAATCACAACAACTTAGCATTCATCAGAAGGAGGAGGAATTAATGGCTGAGATGGCTGCTTTGAGACAAGAAAATGAAAGACTTAGAGCTGAGAATGAAGCCTTTCGAGCCAGTGCTATTTCACCTGAGGAGAAGTCTACAATATTTTCTGAGCTGACCAACTTAAGAAAAGCTCAAGCAGAGTCAACCAAAGATTCAGTGAATTCAGAAACAAGTTTGGATCCATTGCATTCTTTCAAGATAATCAGTCCAACAAGCTTGATAATCTTCAAAAGAAGATGGATGATATTCTGGCCTTCTATGCTACTCCTCTACAAACTTTTAACTCTGATGATGACAAAAAGGGGGAGAAGAAAAGAAAGTATCAATCTGAGGGGGAGCATGATGATGAAAAGTTAAAGAAGAGAAGGAAAGAAGATGATAGTGATGACAGTGATGACAGTGAAGGTAAATCTGATGATGATGATAGCAGACCTGATTCTGGTACTGGTGGTAGTGCAAGCTCAAAACATCCAGAAGTATCAAAGACCATTGAAGCCAGCATTCAGAAGAAGAGGAAGAGGTTTGCTGAAAAACAAGCTGCCAGAGAGGCTAAATTTAATGCTGAGTTGGAACAGTCAAAGAAAAGAAGGTATGAAAAGAGGGAAGAAAAGATCAGAAGTCTGTCTGAGAAGGAATCAAGTTCATCTGCTGAGGGGGAGCATAAAGAAGAAGTTCATGAAGAACCAACTCAAACTGTTCAAGATGATGATCAGCAAGCACAGACAGAAACCACTTCAGTTTCCCCCGTTTCCACAAAGCCAAGATCAAAAAGAGTCAAGACTATTGCCACAAAAGCCAAGCCAAAGTATGTTGCTGATGATAGTAATGATGAGACTGTAGTTGGAAGTGGTGGCAAGAAAGTAAGTCAACTGGCTAAGCTAAAAGAAGGAAGTTCAAGTTCTTCACCTCAAGCAGAACCAGCTCAAGCAACAATTTATACACCAGTCAGTACTGAACCTGAACCAGTTTCAACTACAGATGTTCAATGCCTTCTTCTCAACAATCTGGGCAAGATGATCAAGAGAAAAGAAAAGCTAAAGGCAAATCCATTGTTAAAGAGGAAGATGCTCCAAAGATAGTAAAGAAGAGAAATGTTTTTGAGTATCCAGAAGGAATAACTGATGAGCAAAGACCCTTTGTTAGAGAATCATTCATGAGAGACATTCCTGTTGAGATGGTTATGGCAGAGCATCAAGAAAAGCAAAGGATGGCCATTCTCAATATTGAATCATCAGTTGAACAAAAATTTCAGCAAGCTGCAATCAATGCATTCAAGTGTAGAATGACACTTGAGAAATATTTGGAGCTCACTGCAAATGATGAGCAAACAACTCAGAAGTCAGATGCAGAAAGAATGATAGAAGAAGCTCAGAAGCATGGTTTTAAATATGTGGAAGACTATGAAGATGCTCTTGCTGCTCAAAACAGTGTTGAAGAAGATCAATGTTGCAACACACACTGGTCGTTGGGATTTCTAATGGTGACGTGACACAGCAATGGGTTTTTAATTTATAAGGCTGGGGTCTAGGGTTACTTATTATGCTAATCAAAGGGCTAGCAAAGGACAAGTATGACCTAGGATCGTTCTTCAAAGCGCGACAAATTGAAACTAGGGGGTTTAGAAACTTTTATGTATTTAGCTAGGGCTAAAAGAGTTGGTTTTGGTTTTGGTTTTCGATCCTAAATTAAACTAAACTAAATTAAAAAGTGGAGGTTACTTCGGGCGTTCAGCAATTAAAGCGATTGTCTGCTATAACGTAGTTTGGAAGTTGTTAAATATGGAGAGTTCTAATGAAGATAAGTTCGTAAGTTGATGTGAGCTATTACTACAATCCTTCTATCGGGCTAAATCAGAGGTGTCCACAATCAGGCAAACAGAATGTCACGTGGGTTGCAAAATATATTAAAGTGTACACCGAAAGTTCTCTCAAATGTACACCCACATTATTCGACAGTTAACCTCGAATCCTATTCCCCAATCTCGGTCGTCAGAGATGCCCGAATCATGGAATAGTTTGTTGAATAAACAATCTTATGAACGAGGGTTATCCTCACCGGAATAGGTTGGGCTAACTGGTCTAGAAAGCCGGATAACATGTCATCACTTATTCGTACGAGTTATCATCATTACTCAGGGATGGAACAAAACAGGGATGATTTATGCCACAAATAGAAACCTAAGTAATACGTTTGTTATTCGATTCATAATACAACTACCTTCAGTCGTTCTTGACTTCCATACATTTGTACTCCGCCGTAAGCGTTTCCAGTACTATATCAAAAAACAGTCGAATAGGGGCCGTCATATTATTTCATGATGATTAATGCCGTTTAAATTTCACTATTATGATGATCCTAAGGCAACAATCATACAAGAACATGCAATAAGACGATCAAAGCAACAGTTCAATTTAAGCATACAAAAGTATTATCTAAGTTTAGGATATTCCGAAAGTTGTCTCAAAAATATCATCTATTTGAATTTAATCTTAATCTACCTCTACTCCCATGTTCTGTGTCTCTTGGATCCTAGTTTGGCCTAGAGAACACCGGCCACGCCGAGCTCAATGATTCAATCTAACATAATATAACTAAGTGACCTGTATCCTATGAGTTAGCTACGTTCATTTTTGGATAAAGTTTTAGTCATAACATGAGTTGGGCCGATAAATGATAAAGATTTAATTCCTATATCCATTTGTAAAGTAAACCATCCGCAATCTCATAACATACCACATAGTCACATATTTAATACTTTTATAAACGACAATCATAGCAGACAATTGAGTTATTTAACTAATCATGGCAATTCTAGCATACATATTTAAATTTATTAAAGAAAGGACAAGCATATTAAATATGAAAGATAGATTAACACCTGGAAAGAAGTACAATAACTCGTAGCTAAAATATGCGTCCCGGAGCACCTCCGTACAAATCTTCCTTTACTAGTTAATTAGCTAGTCTAATTAACTAGGAAGAATTACTACTAATATTACAATAAAGAAATGTGTGTAGATATCTTGGTGTGGTGAGTGTGTTGATGTCTAGGCGTATCTTGCAAATGAGCCTCATGCCTCCTATTTATAGGAGAGTTTTGGTGCATTTTAGCAAGTGGAAGCTCACAATAGCAAAAGGTGGAAAAGGTGGTGGCACCAGGTACGAAAAGGTGGAAAAGGTGGTGGCACCAGGTACGAAAAGGTGGAAAAGGTGGTGGCACCAGGTACGAAAAGGACAAAAAAGTGCAATCCGTGCGGGTGAGTGGAGGCCGGCGGCAGCTAGCTAGCTGCCGGCGGTGGTGGGGTGGCTGGCCGGCGGCGGCTGGCACCCCCCGCACCGGTTCGTCGTCTGTTTCCTCGTTTCTCGATTCGTGCGTGTTTTCTTTGTTATGCGTCCGTTTATGTTGATTCTTTTTGCGTTGGATTCGTAATTCAAAAACAAAGCTTTTGATGAAAAGAAATCCCAAAAATATATCTCTGAACTTTGGATGTGTCGTACGAATCATTTGGATCTTTCGGCGTACGTAGAATCTTCATTCTTCGTCCATTTTTATTGATTCTTCTTCTGTTGGATTCGTAATTTGAAAACGAACATCTTGGGTAAGATGGATGTTGATAATTGGAACTTTTTCCTTGAAATCTCGTTTTGATGTCTGGAATCTTCTAACGTGCGAGGAATCTTTGTTTTTTTGGCCGTTTTGCTTGATTTTGCTCGTGCAACCTTGTTTTGATCTTCTTAGCATATTATCAATGATTTGTGCGTTGTTTGAGTCCAACTGCCAAGTATTGCTCCAGAATGAGAGAGATATCGGTGGTAAAAACGTGACTTTTTACGCGATATCAATCAAGCCCTGGCAATCAAAGTAGCAAAAGAAGAAAAGAACGATGCTACCAAAGATAAAAAGTGAAAGAAATTTGTTTCTAAAGTTATGACTCCACAAGAATTCCAATCCATTGCCCTAAGCAGACTAACTGGTGATTTTAGTGAAAAGAAGGAGAAAGAGATTGAACATGATGTCCAAAGCATTCAACCTACCACCCCTGCCAGTCCAAGAACTGCAGAGAAGATGGATGTGTTCTTTGCCAAGAAGGAAGCTGAAAGATAAAAGGACTGTTTGCACAGAAGAAAGCATGCTTCCAAGATTGTGAAAGTGGTGAAGGTTGTTGGTGCTCAAGATGTGATAAATATTACAAGGGAAGATAACCACTTAGAAAATATGAGGTTGGTTAATATGTTCAATCTAGGCTTTAGTGAATGGGAAGAGCTTCAAAGTTATAAATCAGAAGGAAGGGAGAAATGAGGGACATGGTAATGGTTAGGCTTCAGGAAGTGTTTGACAAGGCATCAAAGGTTACAAGTGCTCCTAAGAGGAATGTTTACCTTTCTCCTTAGATGCCCAGGCAGCTCAGAATTCAAGGAAGAAATCCTGCTGTCCAACAACCAAGGCAACTAAGGCAACCAGTTAAGAAGCTTTCCATTGATCAACTGCTGATTCCTCATGCAGAGCAAAGTCTACCCAGTATCACCTATCCAATCCGTGGTAATTCATCTTTACTAATTAGAGTTTAAGGAAGGCATGGAATGCACATTGAATTTCTAGTGGATGGCATCTACTACTTGGATGGTAATCATCTCAGATTTCAGAGAACTGATGACTTGGAGAAAGAATGATTGAACATTTGATTAACCTTAGAGAAATGGCTCTAATGAACAAGCAGTCAAGGGAATACTATGTTATCATAGGCAGTGAGATGAGAAGGAAAGGGTATGATCCTAATTCCCAAGAGATGTTGAAGCCCTTCAAAGGAGAAGATTTCTAGCAAATTACTGATGATGTGCTCTCAGTAGTTATAGAATTGAATTCTCTTTGAACTATCAGTTTATGTAACCTTATTTAAAGTTTTTCAGTGTAATATCTTAACATTTCATCATATGTTAATGATAAGCTAGTATTTCTACAAGTTACATTTTTCGTATATGTATACTCTTATGCTGTGATAAGTGTTAAAGTTTTGTCATCATCAAATAGGGGGAGATTGTTGAGGCATGATCCCTTATAATTGATTTTTTGATGACAACAACTTGAAAATAACAATATGTATGAATCATGAACAGCCAGCATAGAGTTTCATCTAAATAGTTCAAACAGCGCATAAGTCAGTCTGTGTGCTGGGTTCAAAAGAATGTATGTGTGCTGGCTATGCTCAACCAGCACAGAGAATTCTGTTTGACCAACTTTCATATAATGAAGGTTGTTTCCTGGGCTGTCTACTCATGATTTGCTCTCAACAAGTCAAAGACAAGTTGAAGATAGATTTTGAAGACCCAGCGGTGGGAATGAAGAATGCTTGCAACCAGCTCAGAGAATGAAGAATGTCAAGATTGTACAGATTCAATCTTAACATTTATGCAAACACTTGGGTGCAACATATGTGTGTCCAGACAACTCTTGAGATAGTGTACAAAGAATTACAGCTATCAATCGTGGACGTTTGTGGCATGGTGTACCCCCTGCTATTCTTAGCCAATACGACGGCGCGTGTAGTGCATGCTCGACAAACTCTGCACAGTGCAGAATGTGTCTGCATTACAATTCAGTTTGTTAATTGGGCACGCCCGACTTTATCCCTTGGATCAGAAGACGCGTCAAGTATTCTTATTGGTTGAAGAACTACTCAATGTGTTCAAGCTCGTCTATAAATAAAAGACTTAGCAGAATTGGCTAAGTGTGGAATTTCGATCAATCAATTTGATATAGGCAGAGTAATAGAACAGTGTTTAGCTAGCTCTTAGTGTGTTCTAGAGTTGTAGCAGTGAAAGTGTAATCTGTTCAATAAGTTAACTATTCCGCTTTAAGTTAACTTTGTAATTCTTTGATTCTATTGAAATAAAAGAATTAAGTTGAAAATTACATCTTTGTGTTACTGTTTCATTTACTTGTGTTTGGGTTTGATCAAAAGAAGTTGTATTCACCCCCCCCCCTACAACACATTCATATATTTCGGGACCTACAATAATCAACATGGATCTTCAAACAAACTTAATGAACATTCATAAAAATAAAACACCATAAACATACCATTAAATCATTATCTAAATAACTTCATCTAAGCAAATACACAATTAAATTTTCATAATTAAGTTACAATAAGCTAAAACTAGTATCAAATAAATAAACATAGTTTAAAAATGAAACGGATAAAAGTTACACGAACCCAATTGCGAACCGCACTTTAAACGCTTGATCGTAGACAAATGTTGAAACATAGTTTGTGACAACAGAACTAGCTTGAAATAGGACTGGTGTAATTATTATCATGTTTGTATATTGGTTTAGATTTGTAAATAAATGTTTGTTTTGTTATCAATATTCGTTAAATATATTAGTATATTAAAGTGTTAGACGAATATCGGAAATGAAATAAATATGTATAGCGAGTCGAGATCTCAAGTCGCAAGGCATTGCGATGCGAGATGAGATCTGAACTCGCAATGTAATAGGTATAGAGAACCGAAGCCAAGCTGGGCTTGGGCTGCGAATTGAATTGGACTCGCAGGCCCATGACCTGCGAGTTGAACTGAAGTATATATATTTGATTCGTTAAACCTAAAACATAAATTTTGTCATTCGATTATTGAACCTGCGAATTGAGTGATCCAGAGAAAACATTCTAAAGGCTAGGCTTTGACGTTTTATCGTATAAAGCTAAGTATTAGTTAAACAAAATGCAAACTTATTCGTTATAGTAAGATACCATCCTATTAAGGGATTCCGCACCTTGATACTACATATAACGAAGTTATCGATCCTAAGAACTAGGGACTTACATCTGGTATCAGAGCTTTCGGGCTAAATACGAGTAAGTTTGGAGTTTTTGTGATTATCGCGTTTGATTTCGGGTTGTTTTTACGTGCATTAGTACATATTAACGATCAAAATCATTCTCTGGACAATTTAGGGTTTGTTTACGAACAAAATTTCTAGTTTCAATCGTAAAAATACCAAAAATTTCCATTTTTGGGGTTTGTCAGCCATTTCGCGAGTTGAGATTAGCGTTTCAGCTACGTCTGCGAGCCGAGTTGAACTTGCGAACTGAACCCAGTTGTGCGAGTCAAACCAAGCTGTGAACCGAGATCACTTGCGAACCGAGATCACTCGCGAGTTGAAATCTGTTGCGATCCGAACTGAGATTGGTGAACTGAAGTTTTCAATTCGAGCTGAGATTGCGAATTGAGCTGAGTTGCGAATCGAGTTTAATCTGAATTCGAAGAACAGTCTGAATTTTTAAAGATGTATGATTTAAGTAAAATGATTGAGATGGAACACGAGGTTGGAAAATCTGATGTTCCACCTAAATTGTTAAGACTTGAAGATTACTACAGTTGGAGAGATAGATTTGAATCTTACTGTAGATTCCATGATCTCTCAATCTGGATGTGTATCAAAACTGGATACACTGAACCTACTAAATCTGCCAAAAATGCCACTGTGGTTATTACCTATCAGAATATGAATGATCAACAGAAGGAGGACTTTAAAGCAGAGAACAAAGCTCATTCTTGTATTGAGATGTGTCTCCCTAAAGAGATCAATCATCAGCTACAATCTTTTCATACTGCTAAAGAGCTCTGGGAAGCTCTTGAGAAAAGAGGTGAAGGTAGTCCACAAGTGAAAGTTGGCAAGAAGAATCTTCTCAAGAAGTAGTTTACAGTGTTTAAAGCTTTGAAGGGAGAAGATCTTGATGCTTATGTTACCCGTTTCTACCATTTACTGAGTGAGCTATAGAACTATGAGATTACTGTAGAAGAAGCAGAGAAAACTGACAAATTTATTGAGAGTTTGCCTTCTAAGTGGGAATTGCATGGTGTTATGCTTAAGGATAATGAAACACGGTATACTAACATGACCTTAGAGCAGGCAATTGACAAGCTCAAAGGTTATGATTTCACCAAAAAGTCAAGAGATATTGATTCTAATCAGGTACAGAACCCTGGGTTATATCATAATAAGACAAATCTTTTGACTGCGTCCTCCAGTTCAACCACTGCTTTGTTAGTTGGAGTACTGGTGAAAATGGTGAAATGATAACTGAGGATATGTGTTTTCTTTCCTCATCTGGTAGTGAAGCAAAAGGAAAAGGTACTGAGAAGTCATCTCAAGAGCATCAGAAGATGCCTATGAGTGTGAAATCTGCTGAACAACAACTGCTTATTCTTGCTTCCTTTGTTGCTTCGTATGAGAATTACATTCAGAGTAAAATCAATGATCCAATTCTTTTTGATGAAGATTATGATCAAATCGACTCTGACTATCTTGAAGAAATAGATCTCCAGGATCAACTTGCTATGTTATCAAGGAGAGTGAAAAGTTTCTTAAAGAGGACAGGTAGGAAGGTTGTTGGCAACCGATCAGCGTTTGATAAAACCAAGATCAAGTGTTTTAACTGTCAAGGTTATGGAAACTACGCTCGTGAATGCCAAAGACCTAAGGTAGAAACTGGAAATGGAAAACAAGGTTTGGGAAATACTCTTGCTTCCAAAGCCTTGGTGGTAAAGCAGTTAGATGGCTCTTATGATTGGAAAGCTCAGTCTGAAGAAGCTTTGATGGTTGAGATTGAGGATCAAGAGAAAACTGTTGATTCAATGTCCTACTTGCCTACTGATGTAGAACAACAAGTAGAGGTGCCTGCGTCTGAAGTGAAAGCAAGTGATGATGATGTGCTGTATATGGATTCAACTCAAGAAATGAGTCCAGAAGAGTTTGTGGCACACATGGCTGAAGTTCAAACAAATAAGAAAAGGGTATGTCTTGATATTCTTACTCTTGCTGATATCTGTTATTTAGTTACCGATTTACAATCTTAGATTAGTGTGTTAACTGTCTCAAATAGAAATTTGTTATCCCAACTGAATGTGGATAGAGAATCTTATAAGACTGTTAGATCTGAACTTGACCAAGCCCTTATGGATGTGCGTAGATTAAGTGATGATAAACAGGCCTTAAAAGATAAGATTAAGTTTGATACTTCTGATAGAACAGCTCTTAGAGATACCATAAATGAAAAATCAGTTATCATAGATGGTCTCTACATGAACATTAAAGACTTAAATGAAACATTTGCTAGTAAGGATCGGGAAATAGTGAATCTTAATTTGAAGTTTGTTGAGCAAAACCGTAAGCTTGAGTCTTATAGAACTATTGAAATGGATAAAATGCTTGATGCTCAACGTAGTGTAAAGGACAAGACTGGGATAGGATACAATGATGTAGCCCCTCCTTTTAATGCCAATTACACTCCTATTCCTGAAGATTCTGAAATGATTGATGCTAATCCTGAGGTTATAGTAGCTAATAAGTCTGATAAATCTGAGGCACAGAAGAATGTTGTTAAGAATCTGTCATCAGATAATAGTAAGATGTCACCTCTCACCAAAATACAGTTTGTATCGGGTGGAGTGATTAATGATACTAAGACTAATGATAAGATTAATAAGGAATAAACATCTGAATCTTTAGTGCCTAAGAATTCGAATGAGAAAGCAAAAGTTAGTAAATCACGAAAGCAGATGTCATGTTTCAAGTAAGAAGCTGGAAGTATCATATAAGCTTGTGATTGATGAAAAGACACCGACTGACTCTAGTTTGAATGTAGATAGGTTAGATACCAAACCTAAGTTAGGTAATAAACCTGTTAACATTCTTAAAAGAGATGGTAACCATAGTGTCTCTCCACCTAAACCTAAACGGCCATGTACTCTAAGTGACAATTCTTCTAATAAGCCTAGGGATATGACACCGTCAAGGTTTAGAACTCAAAGTAGAAATCACAGTCATTATGAGAGTGGTTCTACTTCACGAACACATGAGTTTAATTATAATTATAATAATGAAACTCTTAACTCAGTGCCTAGGAGGTTCTCCTTAATTTCACCTCTTAAGGCTGATCGTCCACAAGCTCAAGCATCTTCGAAAGTAACCAAAGCTCCTGATGGGAAGGATGGTTATTTTAGAGAACTCCAGTTTGTTGATGATAAGGGACAAACCAAGACCGTAATGGATTGGGTCCCTCTTGACAACTGATTGTGTTTTGTGTTGTGTGCAGGAGCCTACTGTGAACAAGGATAGCTGGTGGTATGTAGACAGTGGATGCTCAAGGCATATGACTGGAGAACGAAGTGTACTAAAGGACTTCAAAGAAGGTTTCAAGCAAAAAGTTAATTTTGCAGGAGACAAAGGAGGAGTAATTATGGGAAAAGAAAAAGTTTCAAATGGAAATTTGACTCTAGAGGATGTGAATTATGTTGAAGAACTAACACATAACCTAGTGAGTGTTTCCCAAGTCTGCGATAAAGGTCATCCAGTTCATTTTAATAAAAATGAGGCTTTAGTTCTGAAGCCAGGCTTCACAATTCCTGAAGAGTGCATATTGATGAGGGCACCAAGGAAGAAGGACATCTATGCTATAAACATGAGTGTTTATTACTCTTCAATGGTGTCTCATGTTTATTATCCAAGGCCTAAGAAGCAGACGCATTATTATGGCATAGGAGAATGGCACATCTGAACTGGAGAAATATGAATTTCATAACCAAAAATGGGTTAGTTCTGGGTGTGCCACAAAAACATTTTGAGTCTGAAGATAAGTGTGTTTCTTGCATGAAAGGAAAGCAACACAAGAAACCACACAGATCTAAGACTGAAAACTCGATCTCCTCACCATTTGAGTTGCTACACATGGACCTCTTCGGCCCTATAAGCAAAAGAAGTCTAGGTGGCAAATGGTACTGTTTGGTTGTCGCAGACGATTATTCCAGATTTTTATGGGTGTTCTTTTTGGGATCTAAGGACGAAACTCCTGGAATTCTAATTGAGTTCTTTGATTTAGTAGAGAATGTCTATAAAACGAGAGTGAAGCGTATTCGTAGTGACAATGGAACAGAATTCAAAAACTCAACGTTGAATATCTTTTGCTTAAGCAAAGGGATTATTCATCAATTCAGTGCACCTTCTGAACCTCAACAGAATGGTGTAGCTGAAAGGAAGAATAGAACGTTGATAGAGGCTGCTAGAACAATGCTTGCTGATTCAAAGCTTCATGTCATCTTCTGGGCAGAAGCAGTGAATACAACATGTTATGTTCTAAATAGAGTTCTTATGATCAAAAAGTAAAACAAGACTTGTTATGAGATTTTGAACAATAAGAAACCAAACTTAAAAGGATTTGAACCCTTTGGAGTTTCTTGCACTATATTAAAAACTGGTCATCAAGCTAAATTTGGTGAAAAGGCCGACGAAGGATTCTTCCTAGGTTATATGCCTAATTTGCCAAACAAGAGGGTTTTTAATAAAGTCACAGGACGTTTGGAGGTAGTGTATAACATTGAAGTTACAAGCTACACACCAGATGTACATAAGGGATTAGATTGGCAATTTGATTATTCAGATCTTTTTGCATCTGTTAAAGTACCTGTAAGTGATTTTGTTAGTGATTCAGAGATTTCTGAACATTTATTGTCTGAAAATGAGGATATTGGCCACAATCCAACATCGAATGCTCAATCTTCTGCAATCAAGACAAGTACTGATCCAAATCAACCATCTACTAGTGGATCTCAAAAATCCAAAGTAAATACACCTCCAGATGAGGTAGAGCTGATGCAAAACTTAGTGGATGATATCATTACTCCACTTAGAGAATTAAGAATATCTTCTGATATTGATAATTCACAGCCATCCAGTGAGGAGGTACCAGATTTGGAAGACACACCTGAACTTCATTGTACTAATGAAATAGGTACTAATTTGGAGGATGAAATACCAGTTGAACTGGTAACGGTTACTCGGAATAGCAAGAATCATCCACCTGAGAACATCATAAGTGATCCTTAATTACCTATGTTAACTAGAGGACAAGTTAAAGCTAGTATTTCTGACAACCAAGATTACCCAAGCTTGTATTCTAAAATGAAAGAGACAGGGATTTCTAATCAATGTCTATGTTCATGCTTTATCTCACAAGTTGAGCCTAAAAATGTTCAAATGGCTCTAAAGGAAAGTTCGTGGGTGGAAGCAATGCAAGATGAACTATCTCAGTTCTCAAAATTACAAGTATGGGAGTTGGTTGACCTTCCAAAGGGAGAGTATCCAATTGGAACTAGATGGGTATTAAGTGTAAGAGAGATGATCGGGGTGTCATTACTCGCAATAAAGCTCGTCTAGTGGTTCAAGGGTTTAATCAACAAGAAGGAATAGATTATAATGAAGTGTTTGCACCAGTTGCTAGGCTAGAAGAAATTAGAGTATTCTTACCATTTGCCTCATTCAAAGGGATAAAAGTTTATCAGTTGGATGTTAAGGGTGCCTTTTTGTATGGCAAAGTTGAAGAATTGGTGTACGTTTCACAACCACCAGGGTTTGCTGATCCTGACTATCTAGAAAGGGTATATCGATTGAATAAGGCTCTATATAGATTACATCAAGCACCTCAGATGTGATATGGAACACTATCAACGTATCTTCTTGAGAATGGATTCACAAGAGGATCAATTGATAGTACACTTTTTGTAAAGTGGAAGAAGAAAGACTTTCTACTTGTGCAAGTGTATGTTAATGACATTACCTTTGGATCTTCTGAGGAAAAGATGTGTCAAGAATTTGAGAAAATCATGAGAAAAAGGTTTGAAATGTTTGCAATGGGATAGTTGAATTTCTTTTCAGGATTGCAAGTTAATCCAAAGAAGGATGGATTCTTTATTCCTCATCAATCTAAATATACATATGAGCTATTGGAACGCTTTAAGATGGATGAAAGTAAGGTCTACAATACTCCAATTCCAGTCAATCATAACCTTGGACCAGATACATTGAGTGATAGCGATGTGGATCCAACTCTTTATAGAGCCATGATCGGATCACTAATGTATCTAACTGCCTCTAGGCCTGACATTATGTTTGTTGTTTGTATATGCGCAAGATATCAGGCTAATCCGAAAGAGTCACATATGCAAGCTGTCAAATGGATCTTTCGTTACCTCAAAGGAAAACCGAAGCTGGGACTTTGGTATCCGACTGATGGAGACTTAGATCTCATAGCTTATACTGATTCGGATTATGGAGGATGCAATCAGAATAGGAAATCTACAACCAGGGGATGTCAATTCTTAGGAGGTAGATTAGTATCCTGGCAGTGCAAGAAGAAAAGCTTGGAAGTTATTTCTACATGTGAAGCTGAGTATGTTGCAGCTGGCAGCTGTTGTTCTCAAGTACTTTGGATCCAACAACAACTACGGGATTATGGGTTAAACATAACTAATACTCCTATGATGATTGATAATGAGTCAACAATGTCGATCACCAAAAATCTAGTAAAGCACAGTAAAACTAAGCACATTGATATTCGACATCATTTTACTAGAGACTGTGCTGAGAAGAATTTGATAAAGTTAGTTAAGGTTCCGTCATTGGATAACTTAGCAGACTTATACACAAAGGCGTTCGACGGAGCAAGATTTGAGACGTTGGTTCAACTAAACGGAATGAGAAATCCAGAGTGATTAGTCTTCCAAGGGTATTTTTTGTAATAGTAAGTAGTACTTTTTATGTTCTTATTAACAAAAAAAGGGGGGGGGGGGGGGGCGTATGGCATTCATTTGCTTGTTACCTGAGGGGAATCACCTCCAATAAAAGAACAATAATAGTTCTTTTAGAAAAATGTTTAAGTTTTTATCTGCAAAAACTATGGGAGATGATAGTACATTAGGAGGATAAGCTTCACAATAATAAGCTTAAGTCCTAAGTATGATATGTTAGTAGGTTCAATTAAAGCTACATTAGAACTACAGCGGTTCTATCAAGTATGTATTTATATTTATTTGATTATACACATATATCCACATTTTATAATTTGCATGTTTTAAATATCTAGATAGCTTCATTATATGATATACTGGTAGGCAAATTATATAAGCATCTCTAAGCATTTAAGAAGTTTTAATATACTTGTTTGTTATCTGGTGTTTCTATTATATGGTGTATGACATAAGTCTTAATTGTTGACTAATAGCATTCACATGCACTGTAATTATAAAACTATAAATGACAAATAGTAAAAATATGGGTATTAACTTAATTACTGGTGACTTTGTTGTACAGAGTACAGACCTGAAACCTTTAATTAAATTGA
Organism: Pseudognaphalium luteoalbum; assembly: GCA_963422505.1. Classification (NCBI taxonomy): domain Eukaryota; kingdom Viridiplantae; phylum Streptophyta; class Magnoliopsida; order Asterales; family Asteraceae; genus Pseudognaphalium; species Pseudognaphalium luteoalbum. The sequence goes on from OY730195.1 coordinate 74,931,266, forward strand.
TATTCTCAAATGTATTTTGAATCATGCTAAAAGGGATCCTCTGTTGTACTAAGTACAGACCTGGATAACATAGCATCTTCAAAGTATGTTTGATATTTGTCTAAATTTTAAATTCAAGTGTAAGTTTGATAAACCTCTACCTTGAATCTAAAGAAACCAGTGTTATATGTGTTGCTTGAATTCTTCAGTATGTCATATCTTAGAGAACACTTGATAATATTCATACTAACAATAATGGTGTTGCTTAGATATGTGAGTATAATTTGTTTATGTGGATCATAATATTGGTAGTCATCTTGAACTGTCTATATGAAAATATTCATTTTAAGTGAATAATATATTTTTATTAATTATCCTATATGGATAAAGGTATCTAAGATATAATTTTATGAATATAAATGGATAAATGATAAAATTAGGTGTAATTCTATTGTAATTTATTTGAATTTCATGAGGTATGCATATTAACAATCTACTTAGATTTTTTAATAAATTTAAATAGTTTGTTCTTTCTAATATGATCCCTAAGCAGATCAATTCTTATTCAGTCTATTTATGTACTTTATTTTTCCAAGTGTTTAATAAAATGGTACTTGATACCACTGTTAGTTTATATGTTTCATACTTTATCTTTAGTTTTATTTTTAAATAAAGTTGTTTTATTTTGATAAATATTACCCTTTGGATTTAAATTATACTAAATATTCTCAGCTATGTTGAACGATCGTAACAAATACAAGTGAAAAATAATTTAATTTGGACTTGTGTATAGATTTAATACCGTAAGGTATATAAGTAATTAATTTTAAACATTTTATATATAGGCTAAATAGTTACAAAGATAACTATAAATGCAAATGGCTTTTTAATTTATACTTAGTATTAAATTCGCATTTTAATTTGCGAGTTTGACTAGTCAAACTCTGCGAATCGAATTCAAACTCTGCGAATCGAGTTTAAACTCTACGAATCGAGTTTAAAATTTACGAATCGAGTACAAGTATAAAGGGTGGGAAGTCAAACGAGTCAAACTCACCGAGCCGACTTATACTTGCGAGTTCATTTCACCTTTGCGAATCCAGTGTGTGCGAAACGAAACGAATACAGTTTTCATTTGATTTCGATATTTCGGTTACAAGGAACGAGTTTGAATCCATAGGTTTTATATATCTTCTCATTGCGCATCTATTGAGGTATAATACAACGGATTTCACCGTATATTTAACTCGAAATCGAAGTTTTTATAACACTAGGGTTTCGGTTTAAAGTTTGAACGATTTACGTAGATTCAAGATGTTATTTGACAAGAATCACTAGGGTTTATATTAAACGCATCTTAATGAACGTAAATGAATCGATAGATCATGTTAAAATTGATAGATTAATCGATTTTATGTTTCACTTCGCGACGGCAGTTCATCTTGCGAGTTGAGATCTATCTCAATTCGGAGTGTCTATTGTTGCGAGTTGAAACTCATTTCGCTTTCCTTGTTGACTTGCGGATCGAATAGGTCTGTGGATCGACTTGGTTAGTGAGTTGACATGCCTGCGAATTCAGTTGCGAGTTGACATTGTTTTTAGCGAGTTGAAATAAAGTTTTTTTTTTTTTTTAAAAAAAAAAAAAAACAATAGAATGTTACTTGTAATTTAAACTTTTGATGTAATAAGCTATAAAAATTTAACTTTCGACTTCAAAAGTTAATATATGTTTCGACATGCGAATTATTTATTAACACATAATAACTTATATTATATTATATATATATATATATATATATACGACTTTTGATTCTTTAATAACAAGTTATATATATATATATATATATATATATATATATATAACATTAACTTATGACTATTTAGTAATAAGTTAAATATCGTTTATATAAGACTTGAGACAATTATGAAACAAGTTATATATTCTAAAATTAGACCTAAGATGTTTGATGAATTTTGATTCATAAAACATTATAAGTTTAACATTTATTTAAATGTTGTAAACGTGCATTAATTGTTTTTGTCATTTGTGTTTTATACAGATATGGCACGTCTGTTTGATAAAGGTCACAACATTCTTGTTGACTTAGATCGTTCAGCACATCGAGCTAGTAAGGTAGCTCAAGTGCTTACATTTTTTGCCCGTTCACGCATTCGTTATGCGCTTACGGAGTCTCCACCGATCTCTCAAGGTATGCTGAACGATTTTTGGACAAATATTCGGTACGACGAGACGGTCAATCCACCGGTGATACGCACAACGGTCAATCAGAGACCAGTTGTTTTTGCTGCATCTAACTTACGTCAGATTTTACGTCTGGGTATACTAGACCAGGAGGATAGTCCGACGGAGTATCCTATGGATTTTATTGAGGGTGCTCTAGGACGTATGGGATATACCGGTCAGAGACGAGGACGCTTGTTCCTTAAAGCTCTCGTTATCGGAGAATGGAGGTTCTTATGGCATGTTATCGTTATTGTTTTTAGACCGAAGAAAGGGGGTTTTGATGAGCTGAGCCCTTCTTTATTATCGGTTGTACTGTCACTGGTTTATAACAAACCATACAGTTTGTGTGATCTCATTTTTGGTGAGCTGTTATGCCAGATATCGGGTACTATTAGATCGAGATTTTTGATCTACCCGAGGTTTTGCATGATGATTATTCAACATCATCTTCCGGAGCTTGTTATTCCCGAGCCACGCTTACGTGTTGATACTATTGCACTCAAAGGATACAATGCTATGTTTCAGCATACTATTCGTCGGGAAGAATACGTCAAGCCTGAAATTCGTGATCTTTTTGGTTATATTCTTGATGCGGCTTATGTTACGCCACTGAACAATGGTTGGTTGGATGTTGTTGCTGCTGATGCTGATGTTGCTGTTATTCCTGAGCCTGCTGCTAATGTGGTTCCACAACCTGAGCCACAGGAGTTGCTTGAAGATGTTCTTATTCAGGCTGATCAACCGGAATAGCAGGTTGATGCACAGGTTGCTGCACAGCTAGTGCAAGAGGTGTTAGGGAAAAATGATGATGCCAATGATCTGCTTCTTCAAGCGATTGATCAGTATATTGATGCGGCACCTGCACAGGTATAATTTAAATTATATAATAATATAGATACTTAATTGATAGGTTTTACTATTAATCATAGATGTATAATATTATTATATAACGATAATGATATAGATATTTAGATGATAAGGCAATATACCTAATTATACAATATGAATGTCATTATGCACAGGAAGCTGAGACTACAGACCCAGAGGTTGTAAGACCTGAGGGTGAGCAGGGACAACGAGATTGATCTGAGGTGTTACCTACTAAGGTATTCAATCGAATTAATCTTTAAAACATATATAGAAACTTAGATGTTAGAGCTTTAAGCTAATCATAAAGTTTTAATATTATTGTAATTAGGAACCAGTGGATATGGAACCAAAGGTTGATAGACCTACAGGTTCTTCGGATGTGGTCCTACTTTCTGAGGTATTATATGTTATTGACATATAGAACGTGTATGATTGAGCGTTATGCTAATCATTAATGTTTAATATTGTGACACCCGGTCAAAAATGACCCAAAATTTGGTCAAAATTTAAACTTTTATTTCAAGTATTATATACTCAAAATACTGAAGTGTACAAGTATTATATATATAAATATATATAATAACGTTAAACGATTATTTAATAATCGTGTATATGCGAATCTGACAGAACGCAGAAACTTAAAATGAAAGTTGGTGAAACTATTATTAAATGATATGGAAGTATTTAATAACGTCAATTATTACTCTATATTATGTTTATAAAATAACGAACACGTAAGTTTTGCTTAAAACATAACCGAACGTGACGAAAACGCACGAAACGCGCCCGACCGACAAAATTTACTAAAGTTATATTTTTATAACTTAAAACTAAGTATTTTGATAAAATACTTCAAGTAAAAATAACGCGATTTCACGCTTATAATGATAACGTCAAAAACGTTACACAATTCGAATAAACACACGATTCGCAACCGGCGACCAAACGAAAACTCGAATATTATTTTAGTAACTTAATTACACTACTTCGAGTAAAACTTTTATTAACAATATCGCATTTTTAAAACCTTAACGAAAACTAACATATTAAACGTTTAACGTTTAATCGGGCGACAAAACGAACGGGTAAACGAGCACCGCGAGTTACGTAACTTTGGGGACAAGATTTAATCACTCACATGTGGGTGGGACCTACCTGAAACCAGTTGAGAATCAGCCCCATACCATCCCCTAAATGATGGGTCATGTCTTTGAATTTTATAACCCAACATCATCCTTATTTTCCTCATTCATTATTTCCACTCCTCTCTCTCTCTAAACCCTCTCTCACTAGAACGTTTTTCTCTCTCTCTCCCTCTGATTTCCAGATCCCAAACAACCACCACAATCACCACCACAAACCATCATAGCACCACCAACTTGGAAAATCAAGAAAACGTGAGGAAAAGAGCTCTCGGCTTAGTTTCTTCGTCTCTCCATCATTTTCTTTGTAAGGAACTTCATCACTCATTAGTTTTACTTGCTTAACATATATATAAATGTTAGTATGCTCACTCAACACTAAAAAGTCCAAAATATAAACCGAAACACGTTTTAAAACTCGAATCGTTGTTCTATGTTTACTGTCCAGAAACTTCATCTACTTCAACGAATTATATAAAAATGATTTCAACATAAAAATGAACGAATATTAAGCCTAAAATGTATCTCGTGATGTTAGCTTTACAACGACACCAATTTTGTAACATTTCAACTTCGTTTTCTATTTTAAAATAATATTTCTGTTAAGGTGCGTGTTACTGTTCCGGCGGACAGGAACATCCGCCTCCTTCTCGAGACCATATCTTGAGTTCTAGAAAGAATCAACTTACGAAGTGTAAACGAAAAATGACCATTAAGATGTTGGCTACAACTTTTATGTTTACCACTTTGACCAGATCCCCACGGAATTTTGTGTAGGAACCGATCTATGGACTGAGCTTGTTCTTAGACTCAACCTGAGTACTTTTCATTTCCATTTTTGTTTAAAATAGTTAACGAACATATAAAAGTACCATAAAGTGCAAAAATGAACTAGACATCTAGGAGAACATGTGTGATTTTTGGTTAGGCTTAAATCGGAATAAAAACGGGTTAAATCGCGAGTCGAAACTGAGTAAAAATCTGGAACTATTAAACTTAGGGACTGTTTTAGTCATTTTACAAAACCGACACTTCGGGTCAACCATAAAACGTAACGACAATTTTCTAAAGTTTATTTAACATATTTAAGACTTCCCTAAAAGTTTCGGGTCAAACCGAACACGTTTGACCTAGTCAATAAAAATGAACACTTAAACAAAAATGGGAAATCTCAGACCTGCGACAATACCATTGTCGCATGAACCATAACCGAAACCCTATTGTCGTATAAAACTTGATTGTCGTATAAAACTCGATTGTCGTAGCATCATTATCGCAAAAACTAACACTTTTATACTTGAAACCGACTCAAAATGTTATTGTCTCATGAATAGTAATTCCCGACAATCCTTATTGTCTCGTAAATAGTGTTCAACACTAACTTTGCATAACCGACTTTTCAAACAAGACAATATCACAATATACTTGATTTAACGTCAATACAATATTTGGAATAACTCGGAAATATATGACACATATACTTTTGTAAGTATACAATGAGACAATCATAATAATAATGCTTTTGATAATCATTATTATGAAACTCACCAACGGACCATATATACACAACGACAGACTACAAATACTAACAATTACAAATAACAGACTATTGGACATTAACTAGTTGAGTGAACAACTAGCATGGATAATCTTAATGATATACACTTACTTACTTAACCTTACGCGTTTAGGACGCTAGAGGTTATTGGTTCGGAGAACCTCATTGCTTGATTTACTGCTTGATATTACTAGACTCAGGTGAGTCTCACGGCCCCTTTTTACTGTTTTACTATTTTGGGGGAGATGCATTGCTTGTTTTACTCGAACACATGAAATTACTTACTTGATTTACTTACTTATTTACTGGTATATCGATTTCATGGGTTTTACTTTTATCCACTGAAAGCCTCCTATCATAAGTTGTTAGTTATGGACTTAAGCGCGATTACTAGTAGATGGATCCATTTGGGACTGACAATCCTTGCCTGGGGTATTAGCGCTACCACGGATTTCACCGTAGAAATAGACATATTAGTATTTGTTACATATGAGTGTTCGGATAGCACTCACGGGGGTACGTGATATTGTACTTGAATGTACTATTCACACTACACTGTTAAGCTTCAACTATGGTGCTCATGGCAATGTATATCGAAACTATTGCATACGTGCAATCATTACTTAATTTTACTACTTGATGTGTTCAAAACTGTAACTTACTATAAACCTGTGAGATTCACCAACCTTTTGGTTGACCTTTTTAGTGATGCATTCTCAGGTACGCAGCTTGAGTAGGAATGCCCAGCAGGATCTACTTATATGCTAAGCTAGTACGTGTCGCATGCATACACTTATGAGGATTTTACTGGCATTATCTTTTGTACTATGATTATGTAACTAAAATCTTTAAAATCAATTTGCAAACTCACTAATGATGTATCTATATGACTTATTACTTTTGAAAACTCATGTAATGCACTGTATTGTAATGTATTTTCTAAAACGTCTCATTTAGAGCCGTTTACTATATATCTTGTGCTTTGGTTATTGATTAGCCACGCCCCGACCCGATTCGCTTCTGCAACCCGAATTAGGGGGTGTGACAAATATGCTTAATATATAGGATACTGAGGCTGGTCCGTCAGGTGGACGTGATGGTGAAACTACATCAGATTCTGATTCTGATGATGTTCAACCTATTTTGCCGCCTGCTGGTATGATTCCTTATAGATCTGGACATATAAAGGATCCGAGCTTAAAAGGAAAACGCACAGCTGATGATTTATATCCTGATTTTAATGTATTAGATGAGGATTTAGATGAGGAGGAAGAGATTTTGGAAACTCGGAGCCGTAAAAGGGCTAGAGCTTCTACTAGACAATTGACTATTGGTTTAGGTTAGTTTATATATCGTTAGACATTAATTATCTTGGTAGTTAATCACGAGTAATCAACTAAGACAGATTTATCTATAATAGCTGCTCGGGATCGACCACAGGATGAGCAGGTATCACAACAGGTGGTTACTGAACCGATATCTGTACCTATGGAGGTAAAGGATATAAGTTTAGTTCTACATGTGTTATATAATTGATTAGAGATTGAGGCAGAGTAATCTGTAACAATTACTTATTTAATTTTATATAACTGGATAGGCTGAGATTGTAGATTTAGTACGTTCGGTAAAATTTCCAACTACTAAAGCAAGTAGATTTTCCGCTAGCTTACTCACGACAGCGTTATCTCAACCTACTTCACCACTTACTACCGCGTCTCATATTTCTTCACTTACACCACCTGGATCATCAACTATCTCTGTTACCCCTACAACTGATGCTGAAAGGATTACATCCTTAGAGTTGTGGGTTAAGGAGTTAGAGAAGCTTAATTCTAATATTCCAGAGTTGGTAGCTCAGAATCTTCTTTTTGCACAGCAGATTACTCAACATAGTACATCTTACAAGACACTGCTGGAGACTCATACCACATTGCTACAAGATTTTACTACCCAGCGACTGGAGCATGATTCCTTAGAATGATTAGTGTTAAGAGTGAATTTAGGACAGTCAGCTCAGGGGGAGATAATGGTATATTTAGAGTCTTGCAAACAAGATGAGCTAAGGAAGAAAAGAGATAATGGCAAAGACGATGATCCCAGTGTACCGAAAGATGGTAAGCTAACTGGTCCTTCAAAGACTAGTGAGCAAACTATGATTCAGGGGGAGTCAGCAGGTGCAAGTGGTGATGGTGCTGGTACAAGTGATGTTGGTATAAGTGAAGCTGGTAAGACAGCTTAGACTTGTATAGTTATTTGTATTTAGGATTTAGTTGAATTATGATTATAAATTATAATTGTAACTGAACAATTGTAACTTAATATTTTTAGTAATATATTCGGCTTGAGATTATTATTACAAGTTAAATATATTAGAAATGATTTAAGTTATATATGATATATAGAATTGTTATCGAAAGTCTTCTGACTCATTGAGTAGTCGAGTGACGTGTCTCAATTAGTTTTGGCGGTCAAATTTCTATGATAACTTACATATTTTAGACTTGAGAGTTTGTTATAACTGACAAGTTTAATATGTAATATATTTAACTAGACAAAGATATATGATTTAAAGATATAATTGAAAGTTAAATTTTTGAAAAGATAACAGTTCAATTAAGTATTGGAATTATATAAGTTAATTAATTGTAACTTGAATGTTTGGTGTTTATTCACAAAATATTAGAGTTTAAGTTTAATTAATATTTATTAAGTGTTTGTAAAAGATTTAAAAAATCTTAGATTGATTCAGGGTAATCAATAAAAGATTTATAAGTTATTAATTGCGTTTATGTTATGAATTAATTACACAAAATGATTAATAAAGAAATTCTTAGATTGATTCATGGAAATTAATGAAAGAATTTATATTGTTAATAGTTATTTGTGTTTATGTTTTCTAGGGATTGAAATGCTTGATCTATCCGATTCTAAAGATGATTTTCTTGATGAGATAGATGAAGACATTAATTATGATTTGGAAGAAGGAGAGTTTCAACCACCTGAAGATTGGACTGCTATTTCTGAGATAGAGCTAGACATGGGTGTAGATCCATATGCAAATATAGATGAACACCATGTGAGCCCATCTAGAACAGAGATTGTGTTTGAAGATGAAGAAGGTTCTAAAGTTGTTGATGTAGATGAAGATATCGATGATTCAACCGATTATGAAGAAGAGATTCCTGATATGCATAAGGACAATCCGATGTTCAGACCTTTAGAGAAAATGAAGAAGAAAAGGGTTGGAGTTTCGGAGGTTGATATCACGGGGAAACGTGAAGCGCGTAGAGGGATTATCGGTTGGTATTTTCACTCTGACCTGAAGCTTTTCGCGATTAAAAGGTTTGACGCAGTTCAATATTTTAAGCGAAAGCTTGCAGTGTTCAGTTCTCTACCTAAATATGAGATTCGAGACTTGACTCGATTATCTTTGAAGAATCCAGATAATGATTTTGTTGGTAGATATGTAGAACATGTAATCAAGACTGAGGTTCGTTCAGGGAAGTTTGAAAAGATTAAGTCAAGGAATAGAAAAACGATAAAGTTACAGGAGAAAAGTCATAGGACTGGAAGAAGAAGAAAGAAGAAAGTGTATCCAGTTGTTAAGTGTGTACAGCAGATTCCATTGAAAACAATGCCACGGGATATTCTAGAAAATATGAAAAGTTGGCACGTTGATTCAGAAACTGGAGAGGCTGTCATGGTTGAAGTTGATGATGAAGTTGAGGGTGGTGAACGTGAGATTTTTAGAGTTTATTACTATCGACACCTAATGAACATGTCAAAGAAAGATTTGTTAAAGTTAAATGAGAATAGAATCTTGATAACAGAAGCATGGGGTGATTTAGCACGAGATTATCAAATGATGGTTAAGACTTGTATTAGAATGAAGATATATGCAGGAAGTAAAATTTACAAATAAAGACTAAAGACAAGCGTGAATATAAAGACGCTAGAGTTATTGTCAAGGGGGAGTCCATTGAGACATAGTTTGTGACAACAGATCTAGCTTGAAATATGACTGGTGTAATTTTAATCATGTTTGTATATTGGTTTAGATTTGAAAAATAAATGTTTGTTTTGTTATTAATATTCGTTAAATATATTAGTATATTAATGTGTTAGACGAATATCGGAAACGAAATAAATATGTATAGCGAGTCGAGATCTCAAGTCGCAAGGCATTGCGATGCGAGATGAATCTGAACTCGCAATGTAATAGGTATAGCGAACCGAAGCCAAGATGGGCTAGGGATGCGAGTTGAATTGGATTCGCAGGCCCATGACCTGCGAGTTGAACTGAAGTATATATATTTGATTCGTTAAACCTAAAACATAAATTTTGTCATTCGATTATTGAGCCTGCGAATTGAGTGATCCAGAGAAAACATTCTAACGGCTAGGATTTGACGTTTTATCGTATAAAGCTAAGTATTTGTTAAACAAAATGCAAACTTATTCGTTATAGTAAGATAACATCGTATTAAGGGATTCCGCACCTTAATACTACAGATAACGAAGTTATCGATCCTAAGAACTAGGGACTTACAATAAACCCTTGCGTTCCCGCGCTTCTAATTCATTCTCCGAACCCCTAGAAAATATTTTTAGTCGAACTCGTTTTTAGAAATTTGTATATTGGTATATGGTTCTTCTAGAATGATGCTGTTTATATAGGAATTGATGGGCCGACACACAAACGTCGGTTGGGCCTTCCAACCTGCAATTGGGGCCTAACTTTGCGTGTACTCCAAGTTTGTTTTAGCTGACTTATTCAAAAATTAGATTGCGACGCGAATTTGATAAATCGCGACGCGATGGGGTATAAATCGCGGCTCCATTCAGTAACAATCGCTACTCCATTCAGTTCATAGATCGATACGCGATTTGATGTAATCGACATGTGATTTATACAAAGCGCTACTCTATTTATGGGAATCGCTATGCGATTTGTCATATGTTTAGAATCTGCTCATCTCAAGACCAAAATTGCTTCATATTAGCCTTTTTCCGTTCCTTTTCAAATTCAAGCTTCATTTTTACCTATTTCGCGAATATGAACGAAATGAGTATGTAAAATCACGTAAATTCAATAAAAGTATATAAAAATAGGGAAATATAGTACTTATTTGATGTTATCAATAAGCAAAATTTTTAATGAAATTGAAATTTTATACCATATATATTGAGAGGAGATAGGGACGCACTATAAGACTGCTCCCATCAGGTGGCGTCGGTTGGTGTCAGTTTCGACCAAGAAACCGACACCGATGGCACCAAGCTGTCGGTTGGAATCCGTCGGAAATACAACAAAGTTGGTTGGGAAGAAGTGAGGGCCGTGTTTATATTTTTTTTAAATGTAGCCCTTAACGAATAAAAAAACCAATTTGTTTTAGTAAACAAACTTAACGACTCATATGTTAAACCTTTTTTTTATTTTTTTTATTTTCTTTGTTAACACTACTTTTTAACTATAAATACACACTCCAATTTACCCATTTTCACATAACAATTAACTACAACTTTTTACACCTCAATTCACATCCATTTTACCCATTCCATACACATCCATTTCAAATACAAAAACTCTTACAAAAATGTCGAAAAATAACAAATCAAAATCCAAAAGAAAAAATAAAGATCAACAAAATGTAGCCAAATAGACGTGGCAAAATTTGTTGAATAATCTATTACCAAACTCAAATTCACCAACGGGTTCGGTATCCACTCAAACAAACTACCAATCTACAGATATTTGCAAATTTCGCACTTATTGCAAAGCCCTACCAACTTGTACCCAATGACCCGAGAAACATTTATCAATTTCAAGGGTATTATCAAAACCAACAATTTTCACCAACCACACAAGAACTTAAAAGTTACTTGTAAAAATCACATTCCTTAAGGATACCCATTCAACAAATTAATACTCGTATTGTCTAAATTTTAAACTTAGATCGACTTCTACATCAAATATTTTAATGCATAATAATATTCATATATATTAACTTACGCATTGATATAATATAAAATTTTAATACATACATTAATATAATTATATGGCATAATATAATTATCTGGCATGAAAACTGAGTAATGCGGAACGTACCTAAATATATAAAGGTAAGATTCTGAGCGCAACAACATTAGAGGGAATGTAGGGCACGCCATCTTAGCTATTAATTTATGTGAACGTCTCAAATTCATTGCATCTTAAATAATAATGCATTAATTTTCATGGTTTACTTTTAGGTTTTCTAATTCAGGTCTGTATATCATTTTTCACAAAATGAGCTACTTATTAATTCCCCATATACATTTTTGAATGTAAACTACATTTTCTTCTTGAATTAGTCTTCTCTTATCTATAATTCAATATTTAAGGAAATTCCATTATGGCATCCGATCCAATATTGTAGAGAGCCTAAACAACTGTGGTTTTGAATCTTAGGAACGTAAGCGTCTTTCTATTATTTATATTTATATACACATGAAATGATCGAAAATCTTGAGAATTTTTTTTATATATATATAACTAAATTACATATAATTAGATAGGTCCCATTCATCATAGTTATACATATTAAATTAATTTGTAATACCTTAGAATTAACTCAAAACACAAAACAAAATCACCAAGTCTGGTCGGGTACCCGCCAGGTAGCGGGATACCCGTCGGGTAACCATGCCTCTCAACACCAACTTTGGACCAGAACCGGATTTGAGATACCCGCTTGGTTTACCCGCCGGATTACCCACGGGATAAGCCATTACCTGCCGGGTATAATCTTATCCACCGGGTACAACTGATTCACAGCAGATCAAAACATCTTTAATTCTTAATTACTTAGACTTTTAACTAAATTCTTGTTTAAATAACTTATTATCATTCTACTAACATAACTAACAACACTCTAAATCAGTTAATCCTAATCTAGATAGTTTTAGTAAAAATCCATAATTTACTCAAGAACATAATTTGTGATTTCACTATATTTAGGATGTTTTATAACTACTAACCACCATACTAATACTAATGAACATTAACTAAAATCAACTAACTTCATTCCCAACCCTAAATTTCGGGTTAATTTCACCAATTATACAAAACCCACTAAAATTTACTTCTTAGGTTAAAAGAGATGAAGAAGATCACTTACAAAAGATTAGAAATAGAAGAAAGATGATGAAGAGGATGATTAATTGAAGCTCATAAACTTGAATCAAAGATTAATTGATGATTTGAAGATGATAAAAGATCCTGTGTGTTCTGTTCTTCATGAATTGAGTTCTGGAGAGTTTTAGAAACAAACTAAAATAAAGAGGGAGCTGTACATGTGTGTCACACCCCCAAATTTATGATTTTAGTTTATCGGATGATTTGCTGAAGCAATAGATCGAGTGGAGGCGCTGACGTAAACATTGGACATTCATGCATCAGAGCGTATGATTATCGCAGAACATACATATATATTAAGATGTCATAAACATTTGTTTACAAAAGTATACGATTCATCGAACCACATAAATAGTAATGTAGTTAAGTTATACAAAAGTGGATTTCGTAAATATGACTAAATATATATTAGTTATATAAAAGAAATCTCATTTGTTCAAAAGATGGCATCCTAAAAGCTTTATAGGTCGCCTAGTTCCATATATGCAGGCGGAGCTTACGTGTGCAGCTAATTCTCTGAAAAACATAGTAAAAGGTCAAAAATAATGTTGAGTGAATTCACAGGTTTTAAGTTTGCAATAATAGTTGATCAGTCAAATATATTCACAAATAGTTATTGCCATAATAGTTTAATAAAGTTTTGTGAAATGTTATCCACATATAGTTTAAACCAAATTGTAGGAAAATAAGTATCCTAGTAGTAGTAGGAAAGTAGTATCTTAATAAAGTTTTAGTAGGATCGTTATCCTAAAATATAGAAATTCATTGGGACGTTACCCAATTACACAAATTCGTTAGGACGTTACCCAATATTATAGATCATTGGGACGTTACCCATTAGTACAGATTCGTTGGGACGTTACCCACCAATATAGATACGTTGGGACGTTACCCAATATTATAGATACGTTGGAACGTTACCCAATAATATAGATACGTTGGGATGTTACACAATAATAGTATAAAAATGTTATGTCGTAAGTCACAATTTGTATAAAAGCCTAACATCGTTTTATAAACAGTTTATACCCCTAGCATGAAAGCATTCGTAGTATAGTATCAAAAGTACTCTAATCGTTCGAGTAAAACATGTATACAATCATATCAAAAGCAGTTTACGAGTATAAAGCATAGAAGCAATTATAGAATCATAGTACGTTATGGCTATATTAAAAGCAGTTCTCTATGTTTATCCCCCCAAGTTGAAAGCAGTACAATAGTAGATAGTGGGGCTGTGAACTCACCTCGTGAGCTCGACATGTGAGTGCTAGCAAAGCCTAAGCCTACCGTAAGTCTCTAACGTCCTAAACGTATGAGATTATAAGTATAAGTAGTTGGTCACGTGCCAAACATATTATTTGTTCATTCACTGAAAGATCATTGTTATTTGTAAATTTGTACGTTTCGTTGGTGATGGTTTTGTAATAATAATTCAATGTGATATTATTAATATACTTGTAACATTGTATACTTTGTAAAAGTATATATATAAAGTGTTCGTGTTATATCATATATGGTTTCACTGTAGTTGCCTGAACTCGGTACTTGACTAAATATTATAGGTGTCAGTTCAATTCGCAAGTTCTCAATTCGCAAGGCAATGTCAACTCACAAGTCGATTCGCACCTGGGTTCAGTTTGCAGACAACTCATTTAGCAGGTCAAGTCGTTGGTCAAATGGTCAATTCACATATCTCAGATCGCAGGTCAAGTCGCAGATCAAAAGTTGGCTCACAACTTGGTGTGTGAACTGAGATCGAGCTCAGTTTGCAGAATCGACTGTAAGTGTTTTGTTTTAGTGTCGAGACGTGTGAATCGTTAACCGTAAATGTTATAACACTCGTTTTTATTTAAGTTTCATATTGAAACACTTAAACAATTTGTTTCGAGCCAAAATCTCACTTTTTACATTTTGGTTCACGTTTTTCGTACCGAGGCTCGTTTAGGTTGACTTGGTCAAACGTGTTCGGTTTGACCCAAAACTTTTAGGAATACCTTAAATATGTTTATAGAGCACGTAAAAATTATCGTTGTGTTTCGTGGTTAACCAAAATGTGTCGTTATTGAAAATGCAACAAAACAGTCCCAAAACCTTATTTCAAGATTTTCCGTCAACTTTCGAGCTCGTTCTCGTGGGTCAAAACTTATCGAATGAATCCGAAATTTTTACACAATGTTCCTACATATGTTATCTACTTACTATATTTTTTTCATGAATTTTAGTTAAACATAATTTGATAAATAAAATAGTGAACCAATACGATTCCAGGAACTCGTTTTTCATGAACTTTCTATACAAATGAGTTTATAGCACAAAATCGGTGTATTTTCAGGAAATATGTTCTTCATGAAAGTTGTTCCTAACACAAATACTTTCGCAGCCCCAAATTCGGGTTGGGGAAGCGAATCGGGTCGGGGCGCGACTAATCAATAATCACAGCACATAAGATATATAATGAACAACTACTATATGCGTCGTTTACAACTTGAATTGATAAAACCAATGTTTACATCAAAATATAGTTTACATTAGCTCAGTTTCTTGAATTGAGAGATTTACATTACATAATTACTTTATACAAAATATAATTTTGCAATTAAATCTCTGATTTGTTTGGATGCTAACTCGAGCTAATGAATCCTGAATGGGCAGTCCAACCTATTGCTAAGTACCTGCGATACATGCTAAAATGGGTCAACGAAACGCTGGTGAGCTCACATGTTTGTATGTCAAAACATATAGTATGAACCGCAAGATTTAATTGAATTTAAAGTACAATTAAGCAAATTAAAAGTTATACAGCCATGAGCACATAGTCTGAGCTTAACTCGAGGTGTCAGGTCCACATTTAAGGTATCCTGATCGAGATGCCTCCCATGAGTGCCTAATCTACACTCGTCTGAACAAATATTAATACATCCGTTTAACCAGTTAGTGCGTGCTAACCCGGACGAGGATGGTCAATCCTATATGGTACCATATACTAATATTCATGCTACAAAGTATTACCAAACTATGCCGAGGAGGGCTTTGAAAAGATTAGTGAGATAACTCATGTAGTATTTGTTTGATTTCGTACTTGCGTTCATATTGTAAAATGAAACGAGTAGTATATCACACCCCTGAGTAAAATAGTAAAATAGGGGCTATGAGACTCACCTGAGTCTTGTGAGTTTAACTTAATAAACTTAAGTTGATTAGTTGAGTAGTGATGTCTGAAGACTTGTAACCTGAGGGTGTCCATGACACGCGATGGCTATAAATGTTAATCCCTTAACGATCTTTATTATGTTGCTTTGAATTGAATTGTTAATTAGTCGTGAAATAACTATTAACAACTATCAAGAAGATTGAATAACATGCACAAAATTATCACCAAAAGCTTCAATATTATTACGATAATAATAATACGAATACACGACTGTATTAGGGTTTTCACCTTGAAGCTAATCGTAACCTATGATATTCTCACTCTAAACTAGGTTACAGGATCTTTATTTATAATACATAGAGTCCTATACAATCTACACTTCTATGGAATGTATATCTATTCCATAATAATCTCTAACAAACTTAACCGACTCAAAATAACACTAACAGTGGTAGTAAGTTCCCATTACAGACACCAAGTGTTATTACATTGACAGTGGCACTGCTGCTACAAATATACTAGCAGTGGCTAGTCTTCATTCCTTCTAACAGTGGCAATCGGTTGAACTAACAGTGGTAAGTCTTCAACACTTAATCAATTCTGCTCAGATCCCAACAATCTCCCCCTAAACTTAATCAATCCTGCATTGTATTAAGTTTCTTCATTCATCTTCACTCTTCTGTATGAGACTTCTATATCTTCTTGCTTGATTGATCTCTCTTGTTGTATAGATTCATGACCCAGTATACAATATCTTTGCTTTTATTATTCTTCATAGCAACAAGCAATTTTGTTTCAATCAGTTGCTTCAAAAGTGCTATACTCAGAATATATTCTCTTTCTTCCAACATATATACATATTTACCATTCTTCAGAGATATACAATGCACTCCAGCTCTAACAAAATGTCTCCAGTATGCAACTAACTCAGCACATAAGAATATATCACCATACAACTCTGGTTCAAACATCAACTGCAACCATTCCCATATGTGCCTTTCAAGAGCCATTTTCATCTGCTTTACATCCTTCTCCAAACCAAGCTTGTACATGTCATATATATCAAACTTATGAACTCTTTTCAGTATATCCTGCATTGACTTGTGAAAGCTTACAGCTCCATTCTTTCTTTCAATCCTAATTTCATATGACTCTGTACTGGATCCTAAAAGAATTCCTTCCCACTTTATAATTTCAGAAAAATCTTCATCAACTCTATTTATATTCTCAGATCTATCAACCTTTTCCACCAACATTTTCTCTATAACCTCTTATTCTCTATCCAGATCACCTATTTGATCATCCAACTCCTGAAACTTAGCAAATAATCTTTTAATTCCTTCAACTTTCGATCTCATCTCATTTTCTTTCTCCAACTCCTCATCAATTTGATCATATCTTTCTTGCAACCTTCTCTGAATCTCTGCATCTTCTTTCCTTTTCTTTTCCAATCTCTTTCTTGCTTCAGGATTCACAAATGGATCATTGTTGTACATCTCTTGCAATCTTTCCAATGACATTCTTCTCAATTTCAATGTAGGAATCCTACCTCCTCTAAGTTTACAAACCAGATCATTTTTCAATTCAGTTTTGGTTGGTTTCTTTGCTCTCCTCCTAGCAGCTTCTCTATCATGTTTTTCTTTCTTTTCCTTTTCAATTTTCTTCTCTAAAGCCACCTGTAGAGGGTTACCCTTTTTCTTTTTTTCATAAGCTTGATACACAGTATCATTATTCAACCCCTTTGCTTTCATTTCAGCATACACTCTGCTAGCTTCTTTGGTCGTCTTCACAATCTGACCATTTTCAAGCATAACATCTACTTCATCAACTTCAGATGTAGGAGTTTAAATGGACCTCTGAGTAGACACTGACCTCTGTACCTCAGGTGCTTTCTTTTCTGTTCTTACTCTATCCTACTCATCCAATTATGCTTGCAACCTCAATGCATATTCATGATCATGCTCAATACTCCTTTGTACCAGTTTGACCTTTGATTTTGTCTTTTCTACCAATTTACCATTGCCTTTGTCTTTTGGATCAATCTTTGGAAGCTTAGACTCAGGTTTATCCAATCTAGTTGATTCTCTAATGACAAAAGGTATTTGTGGTGTTCTAGCAGTGGTTGGTGGGTTTGTAGTAGTTGTATTAGCAGTTGGTTGTTGAGTTGTGGTACTAGTGGTAGATTCTGTATGAACAGAGGTAGTGTTAGCAGTGGTAGCCACCTTAGCAGTGGGACTACTTGACTTGGCTTTTCTGATATTTTCCATCTTTTTAGCTTTGATACTGAACAATGGTACTGATTTCTTCCTACCATATGTAAGTTTAGGATCTGATCTTGGCTTTGACTCCCCCTCTGCCTCTGCATCATCACCATCACCTTCCATCTTTTCAGTTTCTATACTCACCAAATCATCAACTGGTTGTACCACTTCACCATCTTCTAGATCAATAATCAATTCTGTTTCACCATCAATCCTCTCCACAGTCTTTTGAATAACACTTTCAACAATCTCAGTCTGCATATCATCTTCCAATACTTCAGTGTTAGCATTAGACATAGCATCTGTTTCACCCACAACCTCATCTTCATTATCATACATAAAAACATTATCATAGAACTCCTCCTCTACATTATTCTCCCCCTTGTTGGAAGTGTTTTTCACCAATAAAGCTTCTAACACCCCAAATCGTTCTTTTAATTCATCAATTGCTTTCTCCTGCTCAACAATCTTAGTAGTCTGCTCTGCAATTTTATCATCTTGAGCTTTATTCACTCTTTTCTCCTTCACCAACTTCTCCCAAAGTAAATCCACTGCCTCTGTCAATTGTACATTCGTCAATTCAATGTGAGGTCTAGTCTCATCGTCATTAGAGTGTGACCTCCTAGATGAATCATTGACAAAAGTATCATCTGTCTCATGCTTAGCATGATCAACAGAAGTCCCTTGATTCTTGGTACTGGGACCTTCACCTGCTTCATTACCCGTAGGTTCAGCATTAGAAGTTGCCTCTGGTTGGGTCTTATTGATGTTACCACTGCCCTCCTCTGTCAGTGGACTAGTAGGAGTAGTGGCAGCGCTTCCAGAATGACCACCCATCTCCTGTGAGGTCACTTGCTATGGTGAAATTGATGGCCGAGACAAGTGAGCAGCAGGAACCTCACTTGCCTGTTTTCTTTTCTTTTTCTTGGGTTGTAAGTGGGTAGGTTGTTTGTTCCCTTGTTTTCTTTTGGTACCCCCAATTGGTGTGTGTTCAGACTCGGTTGGTACTACTGGCATGTCACCAATTGGTTCAGATGTAGTTGGTGGTACTACATCTGTGGTGGAAGGAGCAGGAAGCATTGTAGAAAACATTGATGTTTCCTTCCCAGAAAACTTCTTATTTATATTCTTACCCATCTCTGTAAATGTTCTAGCAGAAAGAGTATTAACACCAATAATAAGTTCTTGTGCAACTAAACCAGGGATTTGTTTGTTTAAAACAAGTTGCACAAATCTAGGATACATAATAAACATATCCTTTTTTCCCTTTTGTGATATTTCTTATCACGCCTTCAAGTATGTATTTTGAAAAATTAATTTTTCTGACCCCTAGCCAAACACACAAGTGCATAGGCGATTTGGGTGCCAAATTCATTGAAAGCAGTTCTTTTAGATGACAAGCAGCGGAGAATTGTATGTATTAAAAATTTTCATTGAGGACTAAAGAGTGATTTAAAAAAGGTAAAACGTGTATAATCACCCTCATACCCCATTAATGTAAGATTAGCATACAAATCTGTGTCATCAATAGAGGATATACCTGCAGCATCATCAAGAATAAGTACTTCTCGAAGAGAATCCTCTGATATCACTACCTTGGTTCCGTGAATCGTGGAAACCACTTGATTGTTGCCCTCAATCACTTCTAATCTGGCATTCTTCCAGAATTCGGTCAAATGACCCCTTGAAACCCTTGGAGATACGGTAAGCGCATGAAATATATAACTCGAACGAAGAAAATCCACAATTTGTGTGAAATTTTGCGCCGATGAGGGTTTCATCAGAAAAGCGATCATATTGTGTTCTTCGTAGACAATTAATGTAAGATCGGTTGAAGAAGAAGCCATAAGTGTCAAATTGATTGTAGTAGAAGTGACGGTTTGATTTGGAGTTTAATCACATTGGTTATTTGAGAAAAGAAGAAAGAGTAATGAAAAAATGAAGTGTTGAAAGTTTATATACTGTTAGTTATAAGAACAGAGTCAAGCCCTAATAAAATAAGTAACAGTGGCACTGATTAGTATAACTAACAGTGGATAGATATAAACAATGCCTTAACAGTGGCACACGTACAAATTTTTAAATGCTCAAGAAAATACTTATAAAGCTAACAGCAGCTACTAATACTAGTAGTGGTAACCGACCAAGATGACCAAAACTTAATACTAGCAATGCCAATCACTTAGCTTTATAAGAAAACAATTTTTTTTATCACCAATAAAATGAAACAAGTAAACTGTGTTAGTTACCAGCAGTGGTAATGTCTTCTGACAGTGGCTAGCGACCTGCACAGTGGTTAGCTAAAACAAAGAAATAGTGGCAATAATATACAAGTGTACAAGCAGTGGCAATTTTATAAAGACAGTGGCTAGAATGTTCTAACAGTGGTATCAGCTGAAAGCACAAAAGTGCTAACAGTATTAAACACTTGGAACAAAAGGCACTATTCTTTATAAAGAAACCACTATTAGTATCAATTCTAATTCCAAACATAGTTTAAGTTAGATTGATCATTCCAATACTGGTAGCCAACAATGTAAACCTTCCCACATCAAAAGCTTTGGTGAAAAGATCTGCATATTGATTATCAGTATGAATTTTAAAGATTTGGATCAATCTCTTTTCATTACAATCTCTAATAAAGTGATATCTAATTTCAATATGTTTGGGCTTAGAATGTTTAACAGGATTGTTAATGATACTAATTGTAGAATTATTGTCAATATAAATAGGAGTATTGAGAAAAATCAGACCATAATCCAGCATTTGATTCTGAATCCAAAGCACTTGAGCACAGCAGCTTGATGCAGCAACATACTCTGCCTCAGCTGTGGAAGTGGATACAGTGGTCTGCTTCTTGCATTGCCATGACACCAATCTCTCTCCCAAAAATTGACAACCTCCTGAGGTAGACTTTCTATCCAGATTTTCACCACCATAATCACTATCTGTGAAGGCCTTGAACTCAAAGGAAGAACTCTTTAGATACCAAAGGCCTAATTGTGGTTGACCCTTTAAATATCTAAAGATCCCTTTTACTGCATACAGATGTGATTGCTTGGGATTGGCTTGATATCTAGCACACACACACACAACAAACATGATATCTGCTCTGGATGAAGTAAGATACATGAGAGAGCCAATCATAGATCGGTATAAATGCACATCTACATCCTCCCCCTCAAGATCTGCATGTAGTGCCTTGTGTGGCTCCATTGGTGTGCTAGCTACTTTAGCATACGTGTAACTAAATCTGTCCAAAATGTCTTTAACATACTTGCTTTGATTGATGAAAATGCCATCAGTCCTCTGCTTGACTTGAAGTCCCAAAAAGAAAGTAAGTTCCCCCATAGAACTCATCTTGAACTTCTGATGCATTAACTTCTCAAACTCCTTGCACAATGTATCATTAGTAGAACCAAAAATGATATCATCAACATACACTTGTACCAACAAGATATCATTGTGAACCTTCTTGGTGAACAGTGTTTTGTCAATGGTACCTCTTTTAAATCCATTCTCCAATAAGTAAACAAATAGAGTTTCATACCAGGCTCTAGGTGCTTGATGCAAGCCATATAGAGCCTTATCCAATCTGCATACTCTATCTGGATACTTGGGGTCTTCAAATCCAGGTGGTTGACAAACATAAACTTCATCATCAATTTCCCCATACAGAAAGGCACTCTTGACATCCATTTGATAGACTTTAAATCCGTGATATGAAGCATATGCCAAGAATAATCCGATTGCTTCTATTCTTGCAACAGGAGCAAACACATCATCATAATCAATACCTTCTTCCTGTGTATACCCCTGTGCCACCAACCTTGCCTTGTTCTTGATTACAATACCCCTTTCATCCTTTTTGTTCTTAAAGATCCATTTTGTGCCAATAGCTCTTTTTCCCATTGGTAGATCAACTAAGGTCCACACATTCTGTATCTTAAACTGTAGCAATTCCTCCTGCATTGCTTCAATCCAACTGGGATCTTTTAGAGCTTCTACTGCCTTCTTTGGTTCAATTTGAGACAAGAAACACACATATAAAGAGGTATGGAGTTTCTCTTCATCCATGTGAATCTGCTGTCTAGTTTGAACTGGAGTATTGATGTAACCAATCACATCTTTTAATGGATGATCCCTATGAACATGATAATGTGATGTGGGTGACTCTGGTATCTCAGATTCCAAATTAGTGAAGTTAACCTCTGAATTCGACAGGATGCTTTGTACATCACCTGTAATTGATTCCACTAAAGACCTTGTGCTTCCTGAGAAATTCAGTTCTCTTTCAAGCTGTTCATCTGTCTTTGGATCAGCTTCTTCTTCACTTTCTGACAATAGGGGCATATCTGGATCATCAGGAAAAGTATGTGTAGATTTGTCATTTGAATCTTGTGAACTAGACTTTTCTGAATCTGAACCATGAGATGTCATGGAAGGAGCTGAGTCAAACACTTCTGGAGGATCAGGAGACCATATTGGAAATAAAATATATTCCAAAGAATCTGTCTTCTTTCCAACTGGTAATCCTGTGACTGCAGCAGCTGTCCGTTCATTGTACCTTCAATTGAACCTCCATTTAAACCTGCACTAGCATCTGCACTTGTACCTGCACTTGAATCTACAGTTGTATATCTAAAAGCAGTGTTAAGTGCATCAATATCAAACAAAGACTAAGGGCCTTTACCAACAGGATTTGGAGTATTCTCATTAAAGGTAATATTCATGGACTCCTTTATCACTCTGGTCTTTTGATTGAATACCCTATATGCTTTACTTTGAACAGAGTAACCAACAAAGATACTTTCATCTGCCTTGCTTTCAAACATTCCTAAGTGATCTTTGGTATTTAAGATAGTACAAGGACACCCAAAAGTTTTTAAGAAACTAACCAATGGTTTTCTCTTAAATAGCAGTTCATATGGTGTCTTGTTATGAGGCTTAACAACTAATACCCTACTCTGAACATAGCAGGCTGTGCTAACAGCTTCTGCCCAGAAAGACATAGGCAACTTAGCATCAGACAACATAGTTCTAGCAGCCTCATTTAGTGTCCTATTTCTCCTTTCAGCTACTCCATTTTGTTGTGGAGTTCTAGGTGCACTAAACTCTCTCTTAATACCTTTAACTTCACAGAACTTATCCATCTCATGATTTTTAAATTCTGTTTCATTATCACTCCTAATGACCTTAACCTTTTTATCCAATTGATTTTCCATCTTAGTTAAGAATGATCTAAGGATTTCTCCTATTTCATCCTTTGTTCTAAGAAAGAAAACCCATGTGAACCTAGTGAAGTCATCAATGATCACAAGACAATAAGATCTCTTACCCATACTACTTATGTTGGTTGGTCCAAACAAGTCCATATGCAAGAAGTGTAGAGGTGTGTGATTAGAATTTACAATTTTGGTCTTAAAAGAAGTTTTGTGTTGTTTGCCTTTTTGACAGGCAAAACAATGATCATCACATGAATACACCTTTTCAGGTAAACCTCTAACAAGCTTGTTTTTAGCAAGTTTGTTAATGGTTTTGTAGTTCATATGACACATCCTTCTATGCCACAGTTCAGACTCATCAACAGTTGCTTTAGAAATAAGACAGTTTGATTCTGGTTGAGGTGTCATATTTGCTAAGTCACACTTATAAACATTATCCTTTCTGGGAATTTTCATTAAAATCATGTGCTCAGGAATACTCAATTTCTCAGAAAGAATAAAGCATTCAGTGTCAGTAAAATAGACTGGATTCCTTTTATCTATGATTTGACTCACACTTAGCAAATTGTACCTCAACTGTTCCACAAAATACACATCATGAAAACTTATCTTATCACTTTGCACTGTTCCTTTTCCTGTAATCTTCCCACCTTTGGGATTACTTCCAAATGCTACATATCCTCCATCAAATGATTTGAAGTCCTGTAGCTTTCCTTTGTCTCCAGTCATGTGCCTTGAGCAGCCACTGTCAACATGCCATAAGCTCTTTGGCTTGCCCTGCACAAACATCAAAAAGAGAGTTAGTTTCTCTTGGGAACTCAAACCAATTTGGTCTTGGGTTTCCCATGTGCATCATTAAAATCAACTCTCTGGAAGACAATTGATTTTGATGCACTGTTAGATTTGGAAACTTTGGATGTAACAGTGTTCTTTGGTTTCCAAATCCAACTGATTTCAGACTTAACAGTAGGAGTTGGCCTAACAGTGGTAACCCTTAGGCTTGTGTTAATTATTCTAGCAGTGGTAGCCATACTTGGTGTAAACATTCTTTTGGAATTTTTAACACTAGCAGTGGCTGCATGCTTAACAGTGGCAACACTTCCCACTGTATTAGTCTTTTTACCTCTGTTGGCTTTGTTTGGTGGTATCACTGCAGCAGTAGTAGCAGTGGCTGCAGTTGTACCACTGTTAGCCGTATTCTTCATCCTCTTGACAGGGGCAACATGATTAACTTTTGATTTAAAATTTTGTTTATTAATCATGTTTGTTGCTGTCCATAATGGTTTCACATCCCTGGTGAAATTCTTAGGATTGTGATAACAATCATGTTGAAGATGATTGGTTTTTCCACAGATATAACAAGATTTTTCTTTTACCAATTGAAAATTCTGCCCCAATCTTTGTGAAACCATTTGGTTCTAATTTCTTTGATTGCCTCTTGGTGCAGTTTTAGTAAGAAGTTTAGGTGAAGAAAGTCTTGTTTTGCAATCACAGTTAATACGATTATCATTCAAATTTTTCACTGATTTTGACTCCTTCTTAACTGTTTTACTAACAAATCCTAGACCCTTTCTAGACTTATTAGTATTGATCACTTGTTCTATCTGTTGTTTGGCCTTTTCTTGAAACATCCTTTTACCCTCTTCTAGTTTATCAACATTTAGTTCAGAAACTAGACCAGTAACCTTTTCGCTACCTTCACATGATGAATTAGATGATTCAAAACTTTCAGATGTACTATCACTCTGATCATCTTCCTCACACCACTCTCTTATTTCAACTTTATCAAACTCTTTATTACACTTCAAGCTTTCAATTGGATCAACCCTTTTAACATCATCTACCATTCCTTCTTTTAACTTATTTAAATCCAAATCAGTTTTAGAAGGAAAGTAGTTGTTGTTATAAGGTGGAGGAACATTATTATATCCCAATCCAGTCTTAAGCTTATCATGTATTTGAGTGTTGATACACTTTTGTACATTTTGTGAGGCATATTGTAGGTTTTCTACTAATAACTTAATAATATCTCTCTCACATGTGACCTCAGATAGTTTCTTAGTTAACAATTCTACCTTTTCATTCAACACTCCTTTTTCCCATTTAGCATAATCAATGTCATATTTAAACTGAGTTGCATTAATCTCATGTGCTTTGATTTGCTTTTCAAGATTTTCAATAGCTGCAGTGGTGTGTTTATTTTTTATTTCCCATTGTCTTAATTCATCACAAACTTTCATATTATGGTCCCTATAATGTTTAACAATTTGTTTACATACAGCAGAACATAATTTAATTTGTACCTCATAGGGAATATCTGACTTTTTGTCAGATTCAGCTATGGCCATCAGACATTGATTCTTCATCACATGTTCTTCTTGATCACTCCAGTCCCATCCGCATCCATCCATTGAGACCAAAGCATTTGATGAAGCACCTAGAACAAGTATGTTTCTTGATTGAGTTCCACTGCTCCCTTACCTTTGACCATTACCATTTTGCTCTTGCCTGGGACTCCTGCATTCTCTGGCAAAGTGTCTCATCTTATGACAGTTGAAACACTCAACTTTGCTCTTATCAAACCAGTTGGCATCATTCCTCTTGTATGCAAAGTTATTCCTCCCCGTTCTCTGCATAAATCTCTTTTGCCCTCTGAGTTATCAAAGCAATCTGTATTTTGATATCCATCTCTTCTAAATCATCTCCATCAAACTGTTCTAGATCTTCATTAGTAAGTGAAGAGTTCACATTACTAGCAAAGAAAGATTCTAGAACCTTATCATTAGATTTGATCTCAGATGATCCTACTCCTCCAGACAAATAGGTAGATTTTTGTTGACTTGATCCACCCTTTGATCCAACCATGGACATAAAGGCTGCATTGTGACTATATCCAGATGTCTGCTTCTTGCTTTCTGTCTTAGATTCAAAGTTTCTTAGGTCATTGTAGATGTCTTCTAACTCCTTAACTTCTAAATCTGCACTCTGTCTTAGACCAACAGTGTATATGGTCCATTCTTCACCTAATGACCTTAAGAACTTTCTGTTCAGATCATCCTTATCAATCTTAACCTTGTGGTTTTCCAGATCTCCCACAAGTTTAGTGAACCTATCAAAGGTTTGAGTCAAAGTTTCTGACTTGACAGAATTAAAGTTCTCACATTGCTGTTTAAGCACAGATCTTTTATTCTTCTTAGTGTTCTCATTCCCTCCAAACCTTTTCTGTATTGCTTCCATAAATTCTTTAGCATCATCACAGTTTTCGAATCTTCTTTGATATTCATTGGGAATTGACAGAAGTAGAGTACTTAAAGCCTTGTACTCAGTTGATCTAACCTTTCTCTCAGCTTCGGATGTTGATGGAGGTCTTTCTTTGACACCATCACTGTCTACTTTATAAGCAGGACCATTAACAACAACTTCCCACATCTGATAATCTGTGAGAAGCATATATTGTTTGATCCTGACCTTCCATAGATCAAACTCATCAGGTTTGAGCATTGGAATCTTTGTTGCCTGAACCCCTTCGTTTAACTCTGTGGCCATTGTTGTTATCTTCTTATAAAACTTAAATCTTCAAGCTTTTTGAATATCAAAGCAAAACTTGCTCTGATACCACTTGTTAATCCCTTAACGATCTTTATTATGTTGCTTTGAATTAAATTGTTAATTAGTCGCGGAATAACTATTAACAACTATCAAGAAGATTGAATAACATGCACAAAATTATCACCAAAAGCTTCAATATTATTACGATAATAATAATACGAATACACGGCTGTATTAGGGTTTTCACCTTGAAGCTAATTGTAACCTATGATATTCTCACTCTAAACTAGGTTACAGGATCTCTATTTATAATACATAGAGTCCTATACAATCTACACTTCTATGGAATGTATATCTATTCCACAATAATCTCTAACAAACTTAACCGACTCAAAATAACACTAACAGTGGTAGTAAGTTCCCATTACAGACACCAAGTGTTATTACATTGACAGTGGCACTGCTGCTACAAATATACTAGCGGTGGCTAGTCTTCATTCCTTCTAACAGTGGCAATCGGTTGAACTAACAGTGTAAGTCTTCAACACTTAATCAATTCTGCTCAGATCCCAACAATAAATGTGAGTAGATATCTATAAAGACTAACTTTGTAGTTGTTCGTCCAACTAAAATGTCCAAATTACTACGATTTGGTTGATTAACTTGTCCAAGTTACTACAACTTGGTTGATTTGATTATGTTTTGAAAATGTGTACGGCCCGTTGGTGATTGGTTGTAACAACGATCTCTCTGTTATTTTTGAAGTGTTATGTTCAAAAACGTGTCCCAATGTGTTTTATAAGTGGTATCGTACAAGTGTTTGAAGTTATACGAGCTTGACACTTAGTATGAAAATAGCTTGTAAACATTCTGTTTTTAGTGTCACTTTTAGCGACACTTAGGGGTTTATGCGACACTCAGGAAGTGCCACATCAAATGGGAAATTCTTAGGTATTAGCGTCACTTAGGGAAGTGTCGCATGAGGGGCGACACTTAAGGAAGTGTCGGGTACAAGTGTCGGTTTTCAGGGTCATGCGTCATTAGGGCTAGTGTCAGATGAAATCAGATTTCAATTATAGGCGACACTTAGACAAGTGTCGCTAGAAGTGTTGGTTAGGAGTGTCGGGTATTGAATTTGTGATACTTAGGAAAGTGTCGGGAAAAAGGGCTTTTATGCGGCACTTAGGCAAGTGACGCAAGATTAGGGTTTTAAGCGACACTTAATGCGACACTTAAGTGATGCATGAAGTGACGCTGCACTATTCTTGGTCCTAGTGACACTTACATTTGAAGGACGGAATTTGTGTCGAAAACGTGTTTTCCGGATTCCGTTCGGCCTGAAACTTTTACCCAACCCATATTTGAACATTTCAAGCTTAAATAAACAACTTTCACGCTTAAATAAACAACTTTCAAGTAAAATAAATGAAATCTAAGAGTTTTCGGGATTTGTCGAGAATCTTACAAGTTAACGCCGGGAGAAACCGAAAAGGTTGAAATATAGATCGTGATGCGCTGAACGTTTTTCTCCAAAGGTACTTTGTGAATCGAGGCCGTTTGACGGTGGTTTTTGGTGGTGATAGGTGGCGGTGGTGGTGGGTAGTTTTTGAGAGAAAAGGAGAGAAAGAAATAGTAGAGAGAGAGAGAGAGAGAGAGAGAGAGAGAATAATGGTGAAATGGGGAGAAAAGAGGGGGAGGTGGGGTGTTGGTGAAAGCCTCACCCTTCATCCCCTGCAACCGCGCTCCATGGGGTGTTCGTTTCCCAAGTCGTTTAAACATTTAAATTATTTTATGCACGTTTAATTATAGTTTTTAAAATATTTTAGAACATGTTGTTCTAACATTTTTGTGAAAATAGTTTGTATATCATATTGGCTTAGATTGAATGTAGAAAATGACACATTGTATTGCGACAATAGCCATACGACAATGGTATTGCGAGAAAGATCATTGTTAGATAGTTAAGTCAATACAACAATGGGATGGTCGCATTGATCAGGTTTGACTATAATAAGTCTTATTGTCGTAATTCTATTTGGAAGTCTACAAATAGACTTTGTTAGGTCATTTTGTAGGAAGTGAGTCGGTGGATACTTTCACGATATATCCATTTTAGAGAGAGAGAATTATTCCGAGAGTTTGTAATCAAATACAAGCTGTATTACAAATTTTATGATATACGTTCTTCAATCATACAAGATCATAGACTACTCATTCATTCTTATTACATCTATCTGTCTCAATACTTGATTACATAAGATCTTCATTACTCGATAAATTACTTGTTCTTGATCGTTTTACTTATTCCGCAAAGTAAATCAAAATCCGAATCATGTATCGATCCTACGAAATTTCAATTGGAATCAGAGAGGGACACAATAATTCGGAAGAGTTTTACGACAAGTATTGTTCGAGTTTCGGTGAGATTGTAAATACGAATTAGCTTCGGAACAAGTTCTAGGTGTGTGATTGATCGGATTTCACTTGATTCGTTACATTCGAAGATCATTTCATCATCTTGAAGCTGTTCGAATAATTTCGATAAGTTCCGGAAAGTTTCAAAGAGTTACGGAATATGTCGGCATTGTTTCGGATCAAGTTTTTGGTGTACGATCAAGGTTTTTCACCTAGACTTTGATTATTTAAGTGTGTATGAAGGTTTAGAAGCAAGTTTGATTGATTAATTTGTAGAAATTACGTCGATATTTTGACTGTGTTACAACCTGTACGGATCTTGTACGGACATTGTACGGATATCTTCATTTGCAATCGTTTTTCAAAATTAATTCTTCGTTTAGACCGCATAAATCATTCCGAGCAATCTAGAATTATTTTCAATCAAGTTGATCATTTTGATAGTTTTTAGATCAAGTTACAGAAGTTCCGTGAATTGTGCAATCTGTATATTATGACAATTTCAGAAATAACCGCCTCATTTCCGACAGTTTGACCGTGCATACGAACGTTGACTATTTTTTGCGAGAGTTAGTTCATAAATTTTCTTGCGAGAGTTGATATTGTCGCAAAAGGTGTTACTCTCGGAGGAACAGTGGTCCGAAAGTGTGATTTCTGTGAAAGGGTCCAAGTTGATATTTCAAAGGAAAAGGGTCAATCAAAAGGGAGAGCTTTATTTGCTTCTACCTTGTGCTAAAAAGGTGTACAAGGTTCTAGAAATTGTAAGTGAACTGCATTAGATTGACAGGTCAATAGAGCAAAGAGTTCAAAGTGTTTTTTTTTAGTTGACTTGAAAGGTTGTACATTGTGCTTTTGCAATTGTACCGGGACCAATTTTAGAATTAATTTCCCTCTTAACAATCGCATGTTCCAAATTTGAGATGGACGAAAATTTTAATTTTCTACCTCCAAGATTCTTCTGCAATAATGATTACACTAGTTGGAAGTCTATATTTGAAGAATTTATTACGTTCAGTAATCCTGAGTTGTGGATTTCTATTATCGACTAATATGAGAGGCCGAAAGCAAAAGGGACGTACGTTGGTGTTGTTCCATTTAAATCGGTGAAATTAATGGATGAACAGGAACGCAAGGAATTTGACAGAGACAAGAAAGCCTTTGAAACAATTAAAAGTTGTTTACCGAAAGATGTGTTTGGTGCTTTCTCAAAAGCCGATACTTCTTATGATTTATGGGTTGCTTTGTCAAGAAGGTTTGGAGGACAAGAAAAGTTGAAATTATTGAATTCTGACGATAGAACTCACGAGAAATCAACAAAGAAAGAAGATAAGCTTAAAGTCTTGCAATCTCAAGTGATCATGATGAAAATTGAACGCAAAGAAATGCACTCAAAGATTCTGCTAATGGAAGAACGAATTCTTGAACTAGAGAATCAACAAATTGGGCTAATCAAGCTACAAGAGGATCATAGTTCTGCTTTGAAAACTATTCAACATCTTCAACAACAACTCTCTCAAGACTCTTACTCCGCAAAACAACCTGAAAAGGTTGTACAACCTGCAAAGGTTTTGAAAAAGAGTTACACAAGTAAATTTTCGTGTGAGAAAAAGATTTCTCAGTTTACTAATTATTCTTTGCAAAAGAATAAAAAGTATTCTAAGAAATCTCTATCAACTAGAACATTCGTTCATAAAAATGTTGATTGTTGGGATTCTGTAATGGTCAAGTATGTCAACAAATTGGTTTCATGACATCAAAAGAAGACACAAAGAGCTTCTTCAGAACCGATACAATCTTTTTCAGAATCAAGACAAACAAAATCTTGTGCATACACACGGGCATAGATGTTTGCATTAGCACCTTCACGATGTCATTGTACGATGTCATTGTACAATGTCAAAGCAACCTCCAGATTTTGTTCCTTTCTCCCAAAGTAAATCGAAATTCCGAATCGTGTATCGATCCTACGAGCTTTCAATATTTTTAAAATACGAATAATTATTCAATATTTTTGTTAAATTACTTTACCAAATGCATAATAATTGAATTATAAAATATAACTTTACTTCGTTTTGATTGTTTGTGCGCTTAATATTTTAATCGCGTAGACGCTTGTTTGTACGATACAAAATAAATACGAAATATTATCAAAATAATATTTTGAATATAATGGTTGTATTAAATAATATTGTATTATTTAATAAAATTGTTCACCAACATCCGTATTAATTGAACCGAATTCCATTGGATTTATAATGAGTAAGATTTAATCAAATCGTATAATTGTATATATTCATTAATATATATTTCGATACATTAATTAGCCTAACACGGAACTAATTACATGTATTAAAAGTTGATTAGGCATTAATCACTAGTCCTAATTTGACGGGTGTCACATTCTCCCCCTATTAGAAAAATTTCGTCCTGAAATTTAGTTCGAAGTCGAGATTGGAGTAGCGTCAGTGAATAACTGAGGATACTTGAGTCGCATTTGGTCTTCCCGTTTCCAAGTGAATTCCGGCCCACACCGTGAATTCTACCTGACCTTGATGATGGGAATACGACTTTGTTTGAGTTGTTTGACCTCACGGTCCATGATTTCGGCGGGTTCTTCAACAAATCAAAGCTTGTCGTCAATACGAATTTCGTCGTGTGGAATAACAAGTGTCTCATCAGACATGCATTTCTTCAAGTTTGAATTGTGAAAAGTGGGGTGCACGCTGCTGAGCTCGAGCGGCAGCTGCAGTCAATGTGCCACTGAACCTATCCTCTCGAGGATCTCAAATGGTCCAATGTATCTAGGGTTTAGTTTTCCATGTTTGCCCAAACCAATGACACCTTTCCAAGGTGAAATTTTGAGTAGTACTCGATCCCCAACCTGGAATTCGAGTGGTTTGCGTCTCATGTCAGCATAACTTTTCGGTTGTTTCGTGAAGGAGCTCGGGACCAGTGAGCTGACTGTATCCCACTTCGGTCCAACAAATAGGTGAGCGGCACTTACGAACGTAGTGTGCCTTGAAAGGTGCAGCTTTAATGTTGGAGTGATAACTGTTATTGTATGAAAACTCGCACAACGGTAGATGTTTTTCCCAGTTTACACCGAAATCAACTACGCAGGCTCGTAGCATTTCTTCCAGTGTTTGAATCGTTCGTTCACTTTGGTCGTCGGTTTGAGGGTGGTATGCGGTACTCATGTCAAGACAGGTACCCAATGATCTCTAAAGTGATTGCCAAAAGTGAGATATGAATCGACTATCCCTATAAGAGATAATCGAGATAGGAACACTGTGTCGAGAAATAATTTCTTTGATCTAGATTCGTGTTAGTTATTGCATATTATCGGTTTCCTTGATCGCAAGAAAATGAGCAGATTTTATGAGATGATCGACGATCACCCAAATGGTATCGCAACCGCTCGATGACTTTGGTAGTTTGGTTATGAAATCCATAGCGATTTGTTCCCATTTCCATTCAGGAATTTCGGGTTGTTGGAGTAAGCCGGAAGGTTTCTGATACTCGGTTTTGACTTTTGAGAATGTAAGACACTTGCTGACGTATGTGGCGATTTCAGCTTTTATATTCGGCCACCAATAAAATTCCCTGATACCATGATACATTTTGTCGGATCCCGGGTGGATAGAGTATTTGGACTTGTGAGCTTCATCCATCACCAAGTGTCGCAGGTTCCCAAAAGTAAGAAACCAGATTCGGTTAGAGAGGTACCTAACTCCGTTAGGTTTGATTTCGAATTGTTTATCCATGCCTCGCAATGCTTCGTTTTTGATGTTATCGGGTTTCAGAGCTTCGAGTTGAGCAGCGAGAATCTGAATGCTTAGATCATTGTGAATGGTCATACTGAGGGCTCAGACTCGAAGTGGTTTTGATCATTCTTTTCGACTAAGGGCATCGGCAACGACATTTGCCTTACCCAGATGGTATTTGATTTTGCAATCGTGATCGGTAAGCAACTCGACCCATCGACGTTGCCTCATATTGAGATCCTTCTGATCGAAGATATGTTGGAGACTCTTGTGATCGGTAAAGATTGTGCACCTAGTGCCGGAGAGATAATGTCTCCAGATTTTGAGAGCAAAAACAACAGCTCCTAGTTCGAGATTGTGGGTGGTGTAGTTCTTTTCCTGAATTTTCAGCTGTCGAGAGGCGTAAGCAATGACAGTTTCCTGAATTTTCAGTGTAGTTCTTATCCTTGTTTTGATATTGATTATTTTTCTTTATTTTTCAAGTAGTCTATGCCATATCCTAAACTTATCACTAAGTGTGGGATTCCAGCCCAAAACAAATACTTGAGAAACATTTTCCGATATGTTCAAACTCTAAGTGTTGGATTTTACTTGCAATAAAATCTGAACCCAAGAGAACATTAGGGACAATGTTCCTCTAAGTGTGGGATAGCGGTATAGAATACCTTAGGCTAGATTCTTATTTCCAAAAGCAAACTCATAAATGTTTCTCATACTAACAAGCCTAACTTCGATAGTGGATACGCCACTCATTCAGTTAGTTATGTTTTTCCAAATTCATAAGCCTAACTTCGATAGTGGATATGCCACTCATTCAGTTGGCTTAATTTTCATAAAAACTCACTTTTTCTTAAAAAATTTCAAATTTTTTGAGTTAAAATGTCTTAAGATCTAACCCTTTTTACATATCTCTTCAAGCCCAAAACCCTTCCAACACTCATTTTAAGTGTTGATGATCCGCCTAGAAAACCCTGTTGAGCCTTAGCCTTTTCGTTTCTTTAAAACCCAGACTTTAAACCCATTTTACTTCCACACCCACCAAAACCTTATCTTAGAAATTTTTGAATTTTTGAAAAACGTTGTTTAGATATTGTTTTTGCTTTCACTCAAAATCCACAAATTCGTGTTTACTCATAACTTCTCGCGTGCGTTTCATGATCAATACTCAAAAATCGAGAATCTTGAGATGCGAAAAATTGGCACCAAGTAAATTCGAAGATGTTTAAAGATTGAAAAAAATGAAAGTAAGAAAGGATCTTAAAAGGGCAAAAAAATAAAAATGCCTTAGAAATTCCTTGGCAAAGAAGTTCTAAGCTAAAAATATAGAAAACGAAAAGAAGTGAAAAATATGTAATAAAGCTAAGTGCTTCGATTCTCCCGAAAAACTCTGCTCTCTCAAGATATTAAAAATATTCCATGTGTTTTCAAAGAGATAGAATTGGAAACAGCTATCTCATCCCCTTATCATTATCCGTTTATGTTTTCATTAAAAAAGTTTATCTAAATAAAATTTATGATAAGTTTAAAGAGGCCTAAGATAAGCAAAACCCTTTTATTTAAAACCAATTTCCCATCTGACCATTCCCTTTAACCCTCACCAAACATTACAACCCATCTCAATGTCCTGGGATGATTTGTGTCATCCTCACCTAAGTGGTGGAGATGTGATTCTCGAGCAAGCTTATGACGATGGATGCTGCATGACTGGCTTCTGAGCGATTTCGTTTGATTAGAATGATAGGTAACCCGAAATACTTCTGAGTGAATTGAGTGACCACCCTGGTGAGATCGCATAGTCATGTATATCCCAAAAGCTTGCCCAAGAGAATTGTTTCATGCTTCTGAAACGAATACCTTATTTTCTCTCAGTTTCAAGGATATGTAACTTGCGTATGAGATTGTTTGCTCTTAACATTTTGATTCAGCCAAAATGCATTACCACTTTCAAATATTTTCATTGGGAAAGCAAGTGAGAAATTTGAATTTTTCTTGAGGATAAGCAAAGTCTAAGTGTGGGATATTTGATAACACGCAAAAATTCAAGTTTTTGTGCGTTATTCTCTCACCTTTTTAGCCCAATTATGGATGAAAACATTCAAAATATATATTTTATTACTAAATTTCATAATGATGGCTAGATTATAGACGATGCTTCAAGAATCAACCAAAAAGGCCTAAAAACGAATAAAATAGAGCACAAACAATCTTAAGTATTCTTGTTCATGTGTTTTAGCACTTTTTGAGTTTCATTTGGATTTATGACCTCTAACCTATGTCATTCTCTTCCTTAGGAAATTACGAACGCGTGGATATAAAGAACGCTCAAAATGGATAACCGACGAAAAAGTTACGCCCAAACGAAGAATCAAGGAAACCGAAGACCAAGATACGGGAGAGCCAAGCCGTATACGGCCAAGCCCAGCCATATACTGCCAAGACCAAGACGTATGCGGCCTGTCCCAACCGTGTACGGCTAAGGTCCAACCGTATAGAGCCAATCTCTCCCATATATGGACCGGTCCCACCCAAATACGGCCAATCTCTCCCGTATACGGCCAATCTCTCCCGTATTCTATGATTTGCCCATACAAGGTTGGATTTTGATACGGTTGGGAAATACGGCTGAGATTTTGAAGGTGGAAATATGGCTGAGGAATATGGCTGAGCAACTAGTATATATATGGGATCAAATCACCTCATTCAACACATTCACACTCTCTTTTTCTATCATACACACACTTCACTTCTCACTACTCTCTCTCTAGATTAGATTTTTGTTTTTCGTTATTAGCGGCTAGTTAGTCACGGTATTAACCAGACGAGTAGAGGGGTAATATTGTAATATTGCTTGGAGGATACTCGGAGTTCCGGTTGTATTCATTCACGTTGTATTCAGCTACTCTTCACTCTGGTTATATCTATACTTTATCTATTTTTATTATGATGATTGTTATTACTGTTGTCATGCTAGATTTAGGATCGTTTGCCATGTTTAGCGAGTAGTATTATTATGTGTTTGCTATGACGTAATTAGTCGTATTAATTGGGATGATGTCATTATGAAAACAACGGAGGTAACATTATAAGGCTTTCATTTGTATAGCACCGAAAACTATGAAAGTCATGGGACGTGGAAGCTATGAAACTCATGGGCACAATCCGTTGTTGATTAATGTTAATATATAGTGTATTGATTC
Organism: Pseudognaphalium luteoalbum; assembly: GCA_963422505.1. NCBI lineage: Eukaryota > Viridiplantae > Streptophyta > Magnoliopsida > Asterales > Asteraceae > Pseudognaphalium > Pseudognaphalium luteoalbum. The sequence goes on from OY730195.1 coordinate 74,967,799, forward strand.
ACTTACTATCTATGATTTTAAACCTCAATTAAACTTAACGCCTTTCGACCAGTAAACGTGATTATAGACTTAAGGATAGGACGTCGCGAACCCTATCCAAAGGTGCTTTGTTATATGTGTCTAAAACATGGTCTGATTTATAAATAGCGTAAACATTGTTTTCCAAACCGAACATTGAGTACATCGTCATCATGGAAATAATGCTTTCACTATTGAACGCAAAGTACAATGTGATTATGGAACAATGTTTTCTAAACTGAATGCAAAGTACACCGGAACTGTGGAAATATTGCTTTCCCATTTGAATGCAAAGTACACAGTGACTGTGGAAATAATATTTTCTCATTGAACGCAAATATTACACTGTTAATAAATTAGGGATTTATTGGGATTTAAAGTAAGGGCTGGTTTATATCATAGATGGATAATTACTGTGCTTAAATACAAACTTAGTTAAACAAGTCTAGGGGTTAGAGCAAAGTAGGTACTGTAATTCGGCTAAGAACTTGGTATACCCACGGGAAGAGTCATAGTTACCTACTGTATAAATCATCATACCTAGACTTTACAAACCCATCGATAGAAAGTGATCAACACACACAACACCTGATCTTGAACTTAAATGTTTTATTTAGACTAAAGTATTCTTGTGGGATTAAGAAAGGTCGGACATCGAGATTGGTTTGTCATCATATTCATGCACCCAAGATTCATTTCTATACAAGGGTCACTATACCTTCATCGGCTAGTGTTGTATGGCTGGATAAACTACTCCGATCAGAATCACGACAGCCTAGTTACTCAGTGACATACTGATCCAGGAATCTATCAGTAGGGAACTAGTGCTTACTCCACTAATACTAGGAATGAATGAATTACAAATCTTTTAAGATCATTTTATAAATCATACATCATCCCAGTTAAGAAAGCTACCGAAGTCATAGCAAACAACCCCTCTAGATTATCTACTAACTACCCATATTTTAATTTGCTTTATTTAAATTTTACGCCTAAGTATAAAAACCAAAAACAAAACCTCCAAAAATCTATTTAAACCATTACTAGTTAGATAAATCATCTCTAATGTCAACGTTTCATAATACAGCTGGTTTATAGAACGACCCTAGGTCATACTTACTACTGTACTCTCATAGTTTTAAGTATACTTAGGCCCCGCACTTACAATTTTTAAAACATCCACTGATGCGCATCCCGATACTATTGGGTTAGTCCTTTGACGACGAGGATGGTTTTCCCCCTTCACAAGGAAGAACTTTACGACCTGACGCTTCGGGTAGCATCAGTTTGTTCCCAGTGTATCCATGTTTGGGTTCAGAGTTGGTGTTGTAATCTTTGATGGTGTTGGATTTCTTATAGGGTTGATCGTGATGTTCAGAGGATTTGCGTTTTTTGTTGGAAGGTGTGGTGGATGCCTCATGGCTGACGATCATCGCCATGAGTTCATGTAAAAGACGGATAGCACTTTCGATGGTGGTTAGTTTAGATAAGGCAACGTTCCCCTGGATGTTTTCCGGGATTCCGCGGACATACCTCTTGATGCGTTTCTCCTCCGGATCTACCATAGACGGGCAGATTAGGGCAAGCTGTTGGAATTTGGTGGTGTAGCTGGCAATGTCAGTTCCCTGCACCTTCAGATTCCAGAATTCTTCTTCCAAACGTTGAAGTTCTTCGTTCGGGCAATACTCATCCTTCAACATTTTCTTCCGATCTGCTCAGGGCAATCGATTAGCTGTCTCGATTCCCTAGACACTAGTATAGGTGTTCCACCAAGTAAGGACACCTTCCTAAAAGGTGTAGGCGGCAAACTTAACTTTGCTGTCTTCAGCGCAATTGCATAGGCTAAAGACAGATTCCATACGTTCTATCCACCGGATCAAACCAATGGCACCTTCCGTGCCCTTGAAGTACAACGGTTTGCAACTGAGAAAATCCTAGTAAGAACAAGGCTTGATGACAGGAGTAGTGTCAGCGGTGTCATCACTTCTCCTAGAGGTTCAGGGTGATTCCCGAGTAGCCAGGGCTTCAGCCACAGCTCGGGAAATGAGGGCGGCAATTTTGGCATCGCTGTAACTTTTCTTCTTTGGCGGCATGATTCTTCAAGAAAGAAACAACAGGTACATGAGAGATTGTACCAGAATGATAATTGAGATAGATGTACATATAAAAGTGGTAATATACACATCACAATGTAGAGACCAATAATGTAGAGTAATAGAGAGAAATTGTCAATTGATAATACAGAGTTAAATGATTATAGACAATTTTGAGTTACGAGTTTTAAAAGTTACAGACTTAGGTAATTTGCAAAAGATGCCAGGAATTGTTACATCCGGTCGAATTACATATATCCTACGGAAGCACAATAGAACAAGATAGTTACTATAAATCTTGTTGTAGATTGAGTTGTGGAAGCAGTGAGGTGAGATGGTCCACAGACTCTGCAAGTCTGCTAACCATTCTGAGAGCATCCTTGGTTTCCTGCAGGTGCGTCTCACATTCTTGCATCCTTGATTGTAAGATGGAGATCTCGTTTCGGTTACGGATTACTTGGTTATGAACGATCTCCATGGTTTGTGTGCTATCTTTTTGGTCATGTGTTCGGGAAAGCTTTCAGAGATATATGCCTGACCTATATGCAAATATGTGATACCGTCTTGAGTTTGCTGCATCCAGTTAGAGCGATTATTACGTTGTTCGATTTCCATGTCGTGTAGCCTGCTATCGTGATGGTGCACTCGAGCAGCTAACACATGAACAATGAAGTGAGCAGGTTCTTGGGTATAGGGAGAGACTTCCATGATGGAAAATCCTCCATTTGACGTGGGGAGTTGGATTCCTTACTCGTCCCTCCAGGTGTTAAGTTGGTTTGATAACCACCGCCATTGGCTAGTTGTTGTTTGCCTTTGGGGCTGGTTATGGAGTTGGTTTTGAGTGGGATATGGGCTAGCTCGAGGCAACCCAGTGTTCCTCCTAGCTACCCTTGAGTTTCGTGATCCATACTGATGAGAGCGTGACAAATTGGGTGGTGTGTTTGCCATTTCTGGGATAAAGCGTTAGAAAGAATGAGGTCTATATTCGTATATAATATAGCCTAAGATTTGTAGATAGCTCTATTTATATATATATATATATATATATATGTATACCACATAATAGCCTATTGAGTGTCTAGCACATACAAGTTTTGGGTTCCGGTCCTCTCGAGGTCAGAGTCAACTAATGTATCCCTGTTCAACATAACCGTTCCAGGTCTCATATCATCTTCCTTTAATTGTACATAGTTAATCAGGCTATGTTAATTTAAACTCGTATGATGTAATCTCCGAACCAATCTTACCTAATAAGGAAATACTGCCTAACGGTCATAGTCTAGGCAAACTAATGCAACCTAGTTCACTATAACCTTAGGCTCTGATACCAATCTGTCACACCTCCAAATTCGGGTTGTGGAAGAGAATCGGGACGGGGTGTGACTAATCAATAATCACAGTTCAGGAACCTCAACATTGGTTTGAGAAGGAGGTGGAGTAGCAGAAGCAGTCGGTGGCTTTGATGCTGATGGTGGAGATGTATCTGAAGACAAATCAAGGCCGTGGAGCAGTGTGACCACCTGATCAATCTCATCTTCTTCGTTAGGAAGATTGAATGAGTCAAAGATTACTTCATAGTTAAACTGTGTGGGTCCCTTTCCCTGCGGATTTTCAGTATACCGAAAGCACGTGACTTAAAAATGTACTTCCATGCGCTTAGTTGCCAAATTATACACAGGTTTATTTGGAGAGTTATTTGAAAAACCCAAAAATAAATCTTTACTTTACGTTGCTCCAAATTTAGCAACTCTCTCTTTTGTATACATAATTGTGCAGGGACACCCAAACAGTTCAAGAAACTGTAACGAAGGTTTTCGATTATTAAGTAGCTCATATGACGTTTTATTGTGCTTCTTAACCACAGAGACCCTGTTAAGAATATAACAAGCGGTATTGACCGTCTCAGCCCAGAAAATGATAGGCAGCTTAGAGTCAGCCAACATTGTTCGTGCGGCTTCAATGAGTGTCCTGTTTTTACATTCAGCAACTCCATTCTGTTGAGGAGTGCGAGCACCACAGAATTGATGATCAATGCCTTTTCTTAGACAGTACAACTCAATCGTTGAATTCTTAAACTCAGTCCCATTATCAAATCGCAGTTTCTTGATCGACAAATTACATAGGTTCTCTAGCTTATCAAACAAATATGTGAGAATATCGGGAACTTCATCCTTAGTAGATAAGAAATACACCCACGAAATGAGAGAATAATCATCAGTTACTACCAAGTAGTATTTAGAACCTCCCATACTCTTCCTACTTACTGGTCCAAAGAGATCCATATGCAATAGCTCCAACGGACTTGAAACGGAGTTCACCACTTTTGACTTATGGGATTTCTTGTGTTGTTTCCCTTTTTGGCAAGAAACACAATGATCATTAATTCCAAAAGATTGTTTCTGAACTCCACTGATGCGTCGCCAGCGGTCGGTAATGATTTCAACCCTTGTCGTTGCACCGGCTACTGGCGGCGGGCATCAGTGAGTGTTTTAAATTTGTAATTGCGGGGCCTAAGTTTTCCCTAACAATGCTAATCCTAAGGGTGAGCAAGTGGTAGGTATGACCTAGAGTCGTTCTTCAAATCAACTGAATTGAAACTAAGGCGTGGCAGATGAGGGCTCTCAAACTAGTGAAGGGTTTATAAAATAGTGGGGGAGTTTTGGTTTTTCTATTAACTAACTTAGGCAAATAAATAAATAAAAGCGAAATAAAAATAAAAGATAACGCAGATAAAATAAAGATAGTGTTTGCTGAGATTTCATTAATTAAGTTATGGGATGATGTTTGGAGAAACTGTGTTGAAAGATATTTGTTAATTATTAATCTTGAATACTCGTGATGTAAACACTAGATTCCCTACTAATTAAAATCCCATTAGCATGTCACACCGGGAGCTAGGTTATGGTAACATCACAAAGTATTTAGGATAATAAGCAAAATCTTGATTATGGTTTAATAATACTTTCATATGAACGGGAACAAAATCTTAAGGTACTAGACATAACTGAATCATATAACGATTCCTCGTCATCCTAACAGATTCATGTATTTAAATTGGTTCATTTATGACTTTAAACCAGCCCTTGCTTAAGACTACCCAATAAATTCCCTAATTATCCACAACGTTCCTCACTTAAAGTGGTTCCGCTGCTTCAAACCTTGGCCATGTCTTGTCCTACGATAATCCCCCATGTAGCCTTGCGGTTCCATAGTTTCATACCTTTGACAAATTATATTGACAAATATGACTGACTACCTTTTAATTAGACGTCGTTAAAAAGGTGTTGTAATCACGTTTATTGGTGGAAAGGCGATAGATTAATTTGAAGTTTAAAAGTCTATTTAGAAAGGTTAATTAAACTAGGTTTCTCATTTTATATTTTAGTCTGTAACATGACTACCTTCGGTCGTTACTCGACTTCCATACATTTGTACTCCACCTTGTAGTGTTTCCAGTACTATATCGAGTAACAGTCGAATAGGGGCCATCATATTACTTTGTAATATTGTACCATTTCATAATATGACTACCTTCGGTCGTTCCTCGACTTCTATACATTTGTACTCCACCTTGAAGTGTTTCCAGTACTATATCGAGTAACAGTCGAATAGGGGCCATCATATTACTTTACGATAATTAAGACCGTTTATATTTTACCACTATGATAATCCTAAGGCAACAGTCAAACAAGAACATGCAATAAGACGATCAAAGCGATACTACCGATCTTTAATATTTAATTATAAATCATCCCATAATTAATTAACTACATCGCAAACAAACACAACAAGTATACTACTCTCTAATCATGGCAATAGCTAAATCTAGCATAATCAATAAAAACGTAATTAATTAAGATAGATAGGGATAGAAAGAACCAGGATTAAATGCGAGAGAGAATAGACTTGAATTAATTGACACAATTCCGAGCATACACCGAAGATTACAATGCGTTCTGCCCGTTCCTTCTACTTCTAATAAAACTCCTAAACTAGTTTACATACTAGTTAAAACTAATCTAAAGAAAGAAAGATCTTAACACAAAACAAGTTGTTTTAAACCGAAAAACATCCCAAATGGATTCAATAACGCCAAATCCTTATATTTTGGCTCTGATACCAAGTGTAGATCCCCCGTGGTCGGACCGAATTGAATCCTAATACTCAATCAACGTGCGGAATCCAATGATTGAATATAATCGTTAAAATGATTAAAAACAAACAAACACGAAGTATATGAATACCCAAATGATTACCGATTAGATTAATTGCAAAAGCTCGAGCCAATATACTGAAACTTCACCTAGGTTCGTCAACCCTAGCAAATGAGCCGAACTCATCTATTTATACTCGACAGTTAATTTGATCTATACGACACAAGCTGTGCCGCCAAGCCGACTCATGCGACACAATTTATGTCGCCAAGTAGACTTTTGCGACACAAAACCCTTGTGTCGCCAAAACACAAAATGTAATTACTTTCTAAATACAAACGTCATAACTAACGTAATTACATATCTAACGCATTACAGACTTAGACCAACTGACAGACACACTAAGATGCACCAACAAAGATATATAATAAACGACCACTATATGCGTCATTTACAACTTGAATTGATAAAACCAATGTTTACATCAAAATATAGTTTACATTAGCTCAGTTTCTTGAATTGAGAGATTTACATTACATAATTACTTTATACAAAATATAATAATGCAATTAAATCTCTGATTTGCTTGGATGCTGACTCGAGCTAATGAATCCTGAATGGGCAGTCCAACCTACTGCTGAGTACCTGTGATACATGCTAAAATAGGTCAGCGAAAAGCTGTGGAGCTCACATGTTTGTATGTCAAAACATATAGTATGAACCGCAAGATTTAATTGAATTTAAAGTGCAATTAAGCAAATTAAAAGTTATACAACCATGAGCAAATAGTCTGAGCTTAACTCGAGGTGTCAGGTCCACATTTAAGGTATCCTGATTGAGGTGCCTCCCACGAGTGCCTAATCTACACTCATCTAAACAAATATTAATACATCCGTTTAACCAGTTAGTGCGTGCTAACCCGGACGAGGATGGTCAATCCTATATGGTACCATATACTAATATTCACGCTGCAACGTATTAACAAACTATGTTGAGGAGGGCTTTGAAAAGATTAGTGAGATAACTCATGTAGTATTTGTTTGATTTCGTACTTGCATTCATATTGTAAAATGTAACGAGCAGTATATCACAACCCTGAGTAAAACAGTAACCTAGGGGCTATGAGACTCACTGAGTCTTATGAGTTTAACTTAATAAACTTGAGTTGATTAGCTAAGTAGTGATGTCCGAAGACTTGTAACCTGAGGGTGTCCATGACACGCGATGGTTATAAATATGAGTAGGTATCATTAAAGACTACCTTTGTAGTTGTTCGTCCAACTAGAATGTCCAAATTACTACGATTTGGTTGATTAACTTGTCCAAGTTACTACGACTTGGTTGATTTGATTATGTTTTGAAAACGTGTACGACCCATTGGTGATTGGTTGTAACAATGATCTCTCTGTTTTTGTTGAAGTGTTATGTTTAAAAACGTCTCCCAACGTGTTTTAGAAGTGGTATCGTACAAGTATTTGAAATTATACGAGCTTGACACTTAGTATGAACATAGGTTGTAAACATTCTGTTTTTAGCATCACTTATAGCGACACTTAGGGGTTTATGCGACACTTAGGAAGTGCCGCATGAAATGGGAAATTCTTAGGTATTAGCGTCACTTAGGGAAGTGTTGCATGAGGGGCGACACTTAAGGAAGTGTCGGGTACAAGTGTCGGTATTCAGAGTCATGCGTCATTAGGGCTAGTGTCAGATGAAATCAGATTTCAATTATTGGCGACACTTAGACAAGTGTCACTAGAAGTGTCGGGTATTGAGTTTGCGACACTTAGGCAAGTGTCGGGAAAAAAGGGGTTTTATGCAGCACTTAGGAAAGTGACGCAAGATTAGGGTTTTAAGCGACACTTAATGCGACACTTAAGTGACGCATGAAGTGACGCTGCACTGTTCTTGGTCCTAGCGACACTTACATCTGATGGATGGAATTTGTGTCGAAAACGTATTTTCCGGTTTCTGTTCGGCCCGAATCTTTTACCCAATCAATATTTGGAGATTTCAAGCTTAAATAAACAACTTTCAAGTAAAATAAATGAAATCTAAGAGTTTTCAGGATTTGTCGGGAATCATACAAGTTAACGCCGGGAGAAACCGAAAATGTAGAAATGTAGATCGTGATGCAGTGAATGTTTTTCTCCAAAGGTGCTTAGTGATTTGAGGCCGTTTGATGGTGGTTTTTGGTGGTGATAGGTGGCGGTGGTGGTGGGTAGTTTTTGAGAGAAAAAGAGAGAAATAAAGAGTAGAGAGAGAGAGAAGAATGGAGAAATTGGGAGAAAAGAGGGGGAGGTAGGGTGTTGGTGAAAGCCTCACCCTTCATCCCCTGCAACCGCGCTCCGTGGCGTGTTCGTTTCCCAAGTCGTTTAAACGTTTAAATTATTTTATGCGCGTCTAATTATGGGTTTTAAAATACGAATAATCATTAAATAATTTTGTTGAAGTACTTTACCAAATGCTTAATAATTGAGTTATAAAATATAACTTTACTTCGTTTTGATTGTTTGTGCGCGTAATATTTTTATCGCGTAAACGCTTGTTTGTACGATATGAAATAATTACGAAATATTATCAAAATAATATTTTGAATATAATGGTTGTATTAAATAATATTTTATTATTTAAAGAAATTATTCACCAACGTCCGTATCAATTGAACCGAATTCCATTCGATTTATAATGAGTACAATTTAATCAAATCGTAAAATTGTATATATTCATCAATATATATTTTGATACATTAATTAGCCTAACACGGAACTAATTACTTGTATTAATAGTTGATTGGGCACTAATCACTAGTCCTATTTTGACGGGTGTCACAAATACGAAGGTTTTGGCACTAGTTTCATGCATTAATTCAACTCACGATTTTATATGATTTTTGTATCAAGCCTTAACAATCTGTCCAGAAAACTATATTCTCCAAAGTTATGTTTTGTTTAGTTTTGGTTAGGTTTTTGGTTATGATCTTTCAATCAATGAGCATTTAACATGTTTATGTGTTATAAACAAGCAAGATTATTGAAAGGAGAGTGTTCTTTACAAGGCTTGAGGTGAAGGATGAAAGAAAGAAAGATGATGAGGACATTGTGGCTTGATCTAGCTCCACCCTTTTGCTAAATCTTCAAGGTAATTGTTAGGGTGTTGGTGATTGATGATGATGATTAATTAGCTGCTTCTGCTGCCGTGGAGTTGGAAGGGAGAAGAGCGAGAAAGTGAGGGAGTTTGGTAAAGGAAAATGGAGGTAGTGTGTGGAATTTAGGAATGTATGTTGTATGTATGGTTAAAAGAAAAATAATTAAGGGATAGGTAAGGTGATGGTGGCCGGTTCTAAGGTCAACCCAAGAAGCATGGGGTGTGATTTTTATGTACCCCAATTATTGTGGTTACATACCCGTGTTCGTTTACCTGATCGTTATACCCTAAAACGCGTATTATTTATTTAGTTCGTTAACGTTATTTCGCGTATATATATTTCGAAGTATTATTCCAAATACTTATTATTGAATTTCAAAAATATTATTTTTGACTCGTTTTGTTGCCAGGCTCGATTCACGTATTTTAATCTTGTACTTTACGTTTTATATAAAACGTATAATCGTTTAAGTTTCATCGTTATGCTTTATCATTTAGCATAATTTTTGTTGCGCTGCACACCGGCCGTTGGAATTTCTAATGGAGATGCAGCACAGCAGTGGGTTTTTAATTTGTAAGGTTGGGGCCTAGGGTTACTACTATTGCTAATCTAAGGGCTATCAAAGGATAAGTATGACCTAGAGTCGTTCTTCAAAGCGTGACGAATATAAAATAGGAGGGTTTAGGAACTTTTATGAATTTAGCTGGGGCTCAGAAAGATGGTTTTGGTTTTGGGTTTTTCTAAATTAAAATTAAATTTAAGATAAAGGTGGAGGTTACTTCGGGCATTCATCAAGCTAAAGCGATTGTCTACTATGAAGTGGTTTAGGTGAAGTTAAATAAGAGGAGTTCTAATGAGGATAAATTTGTAGGTTAATGTGAGCTATTCTACAGTCCTTCTTTTGGGCTAACACGGAGGTGTCCACAATCAGGCAGATAGAAAGTCACATGGGTTGCAGAATACGTTAAAACATACACCGAAATTTCTCTCAAATGCATGTCCATATTATCCAACAGTTAATCTCAAATCCTATTCCCCAATCTCGGTCATCAGAGACGTCCGAATCATGGCACAGTTTGTTGAATAAAGAATCTTGTAAACGGGTTTTACCCTCGCCGGAACAGGTTGGAATAACCGGTCTAGACGGTCGGATAATATGTCATCACTTATTCATACAAATTATCAACATTACTCAAGTATGCAAGAAAACAATGATGGTTTATACTAAGAATAGAAACCTAAGTAACACGTTTGTTAATTGATTCATAACATGACTACCTTCGGTCGTTCTCGACTTCTATACATTTGTACTCAGCCATAAGCGTTTCCAGTACTATATCGAAGAACAGTCGAATAGGGGCCGTCACATTATTTCACGACGATTAAGGGCTAAATATATCTTATTATCATGACAATCTTAAGGCAACAATCAAACAAGAACATGCAATAAGATAATCAAGGCAATAGTTCAATTTAAGCGTACAAAGGTGTTATCTAAGTCGAAGATATTCCGAAAGTTGTCTCAAAAATATCGTCTATCCGAATTAAATCTTAATCTACCTCTATTCCCATGTTCCGTGTCACTTAGATCCTAGTGTGGTCCAGAGAATACCGGCGATGCCGAGCTCAATGATTCAATCTAACATAGTATAACTAAGTGACCTATACCCTATGAGTTAGCTACATTCATTTTTGGATAAAGTTTTAGTCACAGCATGAGTTGGGCAGATAAACGATAAAGATTAAATTCCTACATCTATTTTTAATATAAAGCATCCGCAATCTCATGACATACAGTACAATCACATATATAAACTTTTCCTAAACGACTATCATAGCAGACAATTGAGTTATTTAGTTAATCATGGCAATTCTAGCATGCATATATTAATATGTTAAAGAAAGAACAAACATATTAAATATGGAAGATAGAATAACACTTGGAAAGAAGTACAATAACTCGTAGCTAAAATATGCATCCCGGAGCACCTCCGTACAAATCTTCCTTGATTAGTTAATTAGCTGGCCTAATTAACTAGGAAGAATTAAAATTACAAAGAAAGAAAGATATCTAAGTGTAGGTGTGTAAAGGTGTGAAGATACAAAAAGATGATGATGTTAAATGAGGTCTAAGGGCTGCTATTTATAGGTGAAAAGTGGCTCACGTTAGCATTCCTAGGCTCACATTAGAAAAAGAGTGAAAAGTGGTGCACCGGGTACGAAAAAGCATGGAAAGGTGGTGCACCGGGTACACGCAAGAACAAAAAAGCAGAAACGAGATGGGGGAGGGGAGGCGGCGCTGCCCACCAGCATTCTGGCGGCGGCTGGTGGCTGCCACCCGCCTCGGTCCGTCATCTTTTGCTGCGTTGCTTAATTCGCGCGTATCTTCTTCATTTTGCGTCCGTTTGCATTGATTCTTTTTGCATTGGATTTGTAATTCAAAAACAAAGACTTTGATGAGAAGATATCCCAAAAATATGTCTCCTATCTCCATATATTGTGTAAGAATCATTTGGATCTTCCAGCGTGCGTAAAATTTTAATTCTTTATCCGTTTTGTTGATTCTTCTTCTGTTGGATTCATAATTTGAAAACTAACATCTTGGATGAGATGGATGTTGATGATGGGCACTTTTTTCTTGAAATCTTGTTTTGATACCTTGATTTTATCGTGCAACCTTGTTTTAACCATCTTGGCATAATATCATTGATTTTTATGGGTTTCAAGTTTAAAATGCCAAGAATCGTTCTAGAATGAGAGAGATATCGGTAGTAAAAACATGACTTTTTACGCGATATCAAGTATCCCACACTTAAAACTTTCTTGTCCTCAAGAAAATCTTCAATAAAACTATTTTAAAAGTCTGGGAAAGGAGCTTTGTATCCTGGAGAACTTTTATTCCTGCAGACTAGGTAAAGAAAAGATTTAAGGCGGGGTTTTAACCTTCTGATGTTTTTCCAACCCGGTTTTAGCAAGCTCTCTTTTCAATCTTCGTAATGTAAGATGTACATGACTGGGATCCTCACATGTGGTAACTCAATTCACTCAAGTGTATCGGGTTTCCTAATTTCTAATTCACTCAGGGGCCAGTCATGCAGCTCTTCCGTCGTCATAGGCTTGGTCGAGGATCAGATCTACGGTACCTAAATGAGGATGGTGCAAATTATCCCTAGACATTTATAAGAGGGTGAAAGTAGTATATATGGATGAAGGGTTTTATAGGTGGTTTATTTGGGGGTTTTAATATAGCCTAAGAGTTGTCTGTGATGACTTATCTTTGCCGCTTAGTAGTGCTCTTTCTTGGATTTTTCTCTCTTTGAGTCTTCTTTTGCAGCTTCATTTTTCCAAGTTTTCTTTTGATAAACCTTTCCCTTGGCTTTAAATGATCCTCGGGCTTTTAGGTTTCTTCTGACAACTTTGCTTTTGCTGAATTTCTTTTTCTTGGAGCTCATTTTACGGATGATGCTCATCCTTTAGGGAACGCTCCGTAGTTCTTTTAGTAATTCTTCCGACAGCACAAAAACTTAGGCTATGGCCAAAAGAGGAAGGAAGGGATTGGCTTTTGAAGTGAGTTTTTGAAATGAAAAGGCTAAGGCTCAACATGTTTTCTGTTGATCTTCAATGCTGAAGGTGAGCATTGGTTAGGTTAGTCTAGAAAGCAAGGGTTTTACGAGAGGGTTTTTATCCTAGGAAATGTCAAGGTCCTCTAATTGCACCTTCATCAAGTATGACGCCCATTTTTGTAATCTTGAAATGTATTGCTTGAACAAGTTCTGAATCTAGAGAGCCTACACCGACACACTCACAATCCAAAAGTGAAGCATTAAAGATGAATGCTTTTATATGGCTCAAGAATTCTCACTTAGTTTGGTGGTTTAGTGCCTAGTCATGTGATTGCTTGCCTCGAAACAGAGCTTGAAAATTCTCAAAGGGTTTTGCCCGACATTATCTAATTCCAAGCCTTTGAATTTCTATTGACCGGAAGTACCCTTTTTGACTTTGAAAATTTTGAAATTTTTGCTGAAAACATGACTTTTGCTTAAAAGATTGATCAAAATTAATGTTGCACACTTTAGTACTGAATACTATTGTCATCCCACACTTAAAAGAACATTGTCCCTAATGTTCTATTTCCATGTAGGGTTAATCCCACACATAGGTTTTCGAACGTTGGTCAATCTTTCGAAGCTATACTCTCTCTTGTGAGACATAATCCCACACTTAGAGTTTTACTTAGAATTTTAGTGTGTTTTAATCAAGCGAAGTAAGGTTAGAAGAGATACTCCCTTGTGCTGCGTGTGTATGTGGATTTGTTGGAGACGGACAGGCTCATTAAAATGAACTTGTTCCATAATTTCTACATCAATTTCTGCATAATCAACATCCTTCACAAATACACGTTAATATTATACACCAACAATACTTGTTAATACTAAACACAAATAACTACTAGAAACTAATCCATGTCAGCAGAGAGCGTCTCCCAATCGGTGAAGTCATCATCCATGAAGATCGTGTTTTCAACGACAGATGTGGGTGATGATGACTCCTCGATAGTGTGGACTAGAGATGCGGTACCATCCTCTGGATCCTAAATCCAAGCATTTAGTGCAGCAGCCTCCTCCTCTAGTGGGTCCATAAAAGTGGGGTGGTCGTGCGCAGTCATGCTCCAAGGTGGAAATAAGTCCCACGGTGGAATGTGCGGACCAGGATCAGGTCCCATCTGAAAGGGGCACACAGGTGTGGAGGGGAAGCCCAGAGCAGTGTGGATCTCAGTGATGGCACTGTGCTGGACCTTAAGGGCCCTCAGTATAGACCATGTGATAGCAGGGTCTGCAGTAGTAACTCCATGCTCAAAGATGGGTACTCTGGAGTTCCTTGCGGTCTGTCCCTCTTGTCGGTGAGATGAAGGTAACCTAGCATCGGTGGAACGCATAAGAAATGGCTCCTGAACGGTCACCTCCACCAAGTCTGCCAAGATCTCATCCAAGCTAGGAGGTGGTAACTGGGATCCTCTGACAGTCCTCATGCTACTGCCCGGTGATGAACTCCGGGAGTGATATATGGCACGTGAGCGTCTTTGTCGTGGTATGTCTGACTGTGAACTCATCCTGCAAAATATAAAAGGTTAATGGCCCAGGAATAATCATTAGTCTTTCATAAGGCGAGAACTGCATAAAATGGATTAAATTAAGAATAAGAAAAGAAAATTAATGCTAAAAATGTAAGATAGGCTTGGGGTGCCTCCCAAGAGTGCTTTGTTTATCGAGTCTCATAGCTTGACTCTGTTATTCTATCAGGGCTGTTCATAACCATAGACTTCCTCGGACGGGGGGAAGTCTTGTACGTAATGTTTCAAACGGTGACCGTTTACCTTGAAGTTTCCTTCAGGGGCCTCGAGCTCGACGACACCATATGGAAATACTTTCGATATTGTAAATGGGCCGCTCCATCCTGTTTTAAATTTGCCATAAAACTTTTTAAATCGTGAGTTAAAGAGTAGAACTTTATCACCTGAGTTGAAGCGTGTGGGGTGGAGTTTTGAATCATGGAGCACTTTGGTTCTCTCCTTGAATTTATAGGCGCTTTCGTAAGCTTGATCTCTTAATTCTGCCTGCTCGTTCAGTTGCATTTTCTGGTGTGTTCCCGTTATCGTAGGATCCAAGCTACAATTTCTCAATGCCCAGTAAGCTTTGTATTCTAGTTCGATTGGAAGATGACATGCCTTTCCATATACAAGCCTATAAGGGGTCGTTCCTAAAGGTGTCTTGTAGGCCGTTCGGAATGCCCATAAAGCATCGTCTAGCTTATCTTCCCATCTTTCCCCGTGTTGACCAACTGTTTGTTCCAAGATTCTTTTTAGCGCTCGGTTTGTAATTTCTGCTTGCCCATTTGTCTGTAGGTGGTAGGCCGTAGACGTCTTGTGGGTAACACCGTATTGTTGTAATAGTTTCATAAACTACTATGTTGCAAAAGTGCGTGCCACGATCGTTGATGATTGCCTGAGGGGTTCCAAACCGACAGAATAGCTATTTTAAGAACTTGGTTATGACCCTTGAGTCATTTGTTGGAAAGGCTTGAGCTTCGGCCCATCTGGACACGTAGTCGACAGCACTAGGATGTATTCTTTCCCGTAAGATTTTGGAAATGGTCCCATGAAGTCTAGTCCCCATGATATCATATATTTCACATGCTTGGATATTCATCAACGACATTTTGTTACGCGTTGTGATATTTCCAAATCTTTGGCAAATATCGCAACGTTTCACTAAGTCTTGTGCGTCTCTGAAGATAGTGGGCTAGTAGAATCCTGAGTCGTAAACTTTCTTTGCTGTTAAATTAGCTAAAATGATGTCCTCCGGTTGGTCCGTGGTGGCTTTGGTGGAGTGTGTGTTCGGCTTCTTTCCAATCGACACATCTCCTTATAATTTGATCGGGAAAGACCTTGAACAAGTATGGATCGTCCCAAAAGTAATGCTTGGCATCACGGAAGAATTTCTGTTTTCGTGATGATGACATTCCTTTTCTTATGATCCCTCCAACTATAAAATTTGCAATATCTGCAAACCAAGGATCATCAGTGAATTGCGAGCCTTGCATTGATTCTCCTAAACTCATTAATTGTTCTTCTGGAAATCGATCTCTAATATCTCTTTCTGCAAGTTGTTCCATCGACGGATTTTCAAGTCGACTTAAATGATCTGCGGCGACATTTTCTGCTCCCTTCTTATCTTTTATCTCGATGTCGAATTCTTGTAGGAGTAGAATCCATCGTAGCAATCTGGATTTTGCGTCTTGCTTTTTGAAGAGGTATTTTAAAGTGGAGTGATCCGTGTACACTATCGTTTTGGACAATATTAGATAGGATCGAAATTTATCAAAGGCAAACACTACGGCTAGCAGCTCCTTTTCAGTTGTTGTGTAGTTTTCTTGAGCATCTGTTAGCGTTTTGCTAGCGTAGTAGATTGGTCGGAAGTGATTATCCTTCCTTTGTCCGAGAACTGCCCCTACTGCGAAGTCGCTAGCGTCACACATGATTTCAAATGCTAGACTCCAATCTGGAGCAACCATGATTGGGGCATTGGTTAGCTCTTTCTTTAGGTAGTTGAAGGCCTTCATACAATTTTCGTCAAACACAAACTTGATGCCCTTTCCTAAAAGGTGGGTGATAGGTCGAGAGATCTTTGAGAAGTCTTTGATAAAACGGCGGTAGAATCCAGCATGTCCTAAAAAACTCCGAATGGCTTTCACGTTAGTTGGTGGTGGAAGTTTAGTGATGGTTTCGACTTTGGCTTTGTCTACTTCAATTCCTGACTTTGATATCCTATGTCCTAAAACTATTCCTTCTTTCACCATAAAATGACATTTTTCCCCATTCAATACGAGATTCGATTCTTCACATTTGAAGAGCATTCTGTCGAGCTTTGATAAGCATGATGGGAAAGATTCTCCAAAGACCGAGAAGTCGTCGATAAAGACTTCCATGCATCATTCAATCATGTCGTGGAAGATTGCAACCATGCATCTCTGAAATGTTGCAGGTGCGTTGCATACTCCAAATGACATTCGTCGGTAGGCGAATGTTCCATACGGGCATGTGAATGTTGTCTTCTCTTGGTCCTTCGGGTCGAGCGGGATTTGGAAATACCCGGAGAATCCGTCAAGGAAACAGTAGAATTCGTTCCTTGATAATCTTTCGAGCATTTGGTCAATAAACGGAAGTGGGAAGTGATCCTTACGAGTTACTTCATTTAACTTCCAATAACTTTGGTTACTTTTCCTCCTCTTGTCACGATTAACACATCGTCACTTGGTGGATTAGTGCTTGCCGACGTAGTTTCCTGAGTAAAACTTAAGTTTTTCAAAATGGATTCCATGTTAGAGATTAATTTTTCTGAAATTTTAATCCTGGCGTCAATGTTATCTTGAAATCCGGTTACTCTTTTGTTTATAAGGTCTTGTTCCAGCATAAAAAATGGCAAAAGTGATTTTGAGGAAAATAAGTGGCTTGTGGGAGAAGAATCATCCAAAAGTTGTGTCCAATCAGGATAAGGTGTTGACATGGTTGGTTAAAAAGTAGGTAAAACTAATGTAATCTAATCCTAAAGTCAAGAAATGTAACTTTTGATTGATGTTAATCTTTCAAAAGGATCGCTAAATACTAAAGTTGTTGATCTCTTAAAATCGGTCACCTACGCTCCCCGGCAGTGGCGCTAAAAACTTGTTGCGCTGCACACCGGTCATTGGAATTTCTAATGGAGATGCAGCACAACATTGGGTTTTTAATTTGTAAGGTTGGGGCCTAGGGTTACTACTATTGCTAATCTAAGGGCTAGCAAAGGATAAGTATGACCTAGAGTCGTTCTTCAAAGCGCAACGAATTGAAACTAGGAGGGCTTAGGAACTTTTATGAATTTAGCTAGGGCTCAGAAAGATGGTTTTGGTTTTAGGATTTTCTAAATTAAAATTAAAATTTAAGATAAAGGTGGAGGTTACTTCGGGCGTTCAGCAAGTTAAAACGATTGTCTACTATTAAGTGGTTTAGGTGAAGTTAAATAAGAGGAGTTCTAATGAGGATAATCTTGTAGGTTAATGTGAGCTATTCTACAGTCCTTCTTTCGTGCTAACGCGGAGGTGTCCACAATCAGGCAAATAGAATGTCATATGGGTTGCAGAATACATTAAAACATACACCAAAAGTTCTCTCAAATGAATGTCCATATTATCCAACAATTAATCTGAAATCCTATTCCCCAATCTCGGTCATCAGAGACGTCCGAATCATGGCACAGTTTGTTGAATAAACAATCTTGTAAACGGGTTTTACCCTCGCCGGAACAGGTTGGAATAACCGGTCTAGACGGTCGGATAGTATGTCATCACTTATTCATACAAATTATCAACATTACTCAAGTATGCAAGAAAACAGGGCTGGTTTATACTAAGAATAGAAACCTAAGTAACACGTTTGTTAATTGATTCATAACATGACTACCTTCGGTCGTTCTCGACTTCTATACATTTGTACTCAGCCATAAGCGTTTCCAGTACTATATCGAAGAACAGTCGAATAGGGGCCGTCACATTATTTCACGACGATTAAGGGCTAAATATATCTTATTATCATGACAATCTTAAGGCAACAATCAAACAAGAACATGCAATAAGATAATCAGGGCAATAGTTCAATTTAAGCGTACAAAGGTGTTATCTAAGTCGAGGATATTCGGAAAGTTGTCTCAAAAATATCGTTTGTCCGAATTAAATCTTAATCTATCTCTATTCCCATGTTCCGTGTCTCTTAGATCCTAGTGTGGTCTAGAGAACACCGGCCATGCCGAGCTCAATTATTCAATCTAACATAGTATAACTAAGTGACCTATACCCTATGAGTTAGCTACGTTCATTTTTGGATAAAGTTATAGTCACAAGATGAGTTGGGCAGATAAACGATAAAGATTCAATTCCTACATTTGTTTATGATATAAAGCATCCGCAATCTCATGACATACAGTACAATCACATATTTAAACTTTTCCTAAACGACTATCAGAGCAGACAATTGAGTTATTTAGTTAATCATGGCAATTCTAGCATGCATATTTAAATATATTAAAGAAAGACCAAACATATTAAATATGGAAGATAGATTAACACCTGGAAAGAAGTACAATAACTCGTAGCTAAAATATGCATCCCGGAGCACCTCCGTACAAATCTTCCTTGATTAGTTAATTAGCTAGCCTAATTAACTAGGAAGAATTAAAATTACAAAGAAAGAAAGATATCTAAGTGTAGGTGTGTAAAGGTGTGAAGATACTAAAAGATGATGATATTAAATGAGGTCTAAGGGCTGCTATTTATAGGTGAAAAGTGGCTCACGTTAGCATTCCTTGGCTCACAATTCCTTGGCTCATATTAGAAAAAAAGTGAAACGTGGTGCACCGGGTACACGCAAGGACAAAAAAGCAGAAACGAGATGGGGAGAGGGGAGGCGGCGCTGCCCACCAGCATTCCGGCGGTGGCTGGTGGCTGGCTGGTGGTGGCTGGCTGCCACCCGGCCCGGTTTGTCGTCTTTCACTGCGTTGCTTAATTCGCGCGTATCTTCTTCGTTATGCGTCCGTTTGTGTTGATTCTTTTTGCGTTGGATTCATAATTCAAAAATGAAGACTTTGATGAAAAGATATCCCCAAAATAGGTCTCCTATCTCCAGATATTACGCATGAATCATTTGGATCCTGGAGAACTCTGAGTCCATCAGGCTAGGTAAAGAAAAGATTTAAGGTGGGGTTTTATGCTTCTGATGTTTTCCCAACCCGATTTTAGCAAGCTCCCTTTTCAATCTTCATAATGTAAGATGTACATGACTAGGATCCTCACAGGTGGTCACTCAGTTCACTCAAGTGTATCAGGTTTCCTAATTTCTAATTCACTCAAGGGCCAGTCATGCAGTTCTTCCGTCGTCATAGGCTTGGTCGAGGATCAGATCTACAGTACTTAAATGAGGACGCTGCAAATTATCCCTAGACATTTATAAGAGGGTGAAAGTAGTATATATGGACGAAGGGTTTTGTAGGTGGTTTATTTGGGGTTTTTAATATAGCCTAAGAGTTGTCAGTGATTGTAAGTCCCTAGTTCTAGGATCGATAACTTCGTTATCTGTAGTATTAAGGTGCGGAATTCCTCAATACGATGTTATCTTACTAATAACGATTTCGTTCGCGTTTAGGTTAACCAATTGCTTTGTTTCTTACGAATAAACGTCAAAAATCTAGCCTTTAGGTTTTGTGTTTCTCTGGAAATACTAACTGAGTTCGCAGATTGATCTCCAAGAGTGTTATGTAAATTCGTCAAAATTAATAATTGAATTAATTGTGTTTTTCACGTATGAAAAACATATATATTCTCGTCTCAACTCGCAGCCATTGGGCCTGCGAGTTGACTCGACTCGCTACGCAGCCCAAGCCCATGAACTCGGCTCATTGTCTTTTGTTAAGTTCTGCGAGTTCAGATCTCATCTCGCATCGCAAAGCCTTGCGACTTGAGATCTCGACTCGCAACAAACGTCTCAAACAAATAACTCAACTCGCAGCATATGTATATTGTTAAAATCTATATTCATCTAACACTTTATCATAATAATATATTTAACAAATATTAATATCAAAACAATATCAATTTACAAATCTAAACCAATATATCAACATGATAACAATTACACTAGTCATATTGCAAAGCTAGATCTGTTGTCACAAACTATGTCTCAACAGACTCCCCTTGACAATAGCTCTAGCATCTTTATCTTCACATTGTCTTTGGTTTTAAGAGTAAATCTTACTACCTGCAAAAATCTTCATCTTCATACAAGTTTTAATCATCATTTGATAATCTCGTGCTAAATCACCCCATGCTTCGGTACAAAGAATTCTGTTCTCATTTAACTTCAATAAATCCTTTCTTGACATGTTCATAAGATGACGATGATCATAAACTCTGAAGATCTCTCTTTCACCACCTTCAACCTCATCATCAGCTTCAACCATTACAGCTTCTCCAGTTTATGAATCCACATGCCAACTCTTCATATTTCTCAAAATATCTTGAGGCATCTTCTTCAGTGGAATCTGCTGCACACATTTTATAGCTGGATAAATCTTCTTCCTTCTTCTTCTACCAGTTCTTTGACTTCTTTCTTCTAACTTAATTGTCTTTCCTTTCCTTGGCTTAATCTTTTCAAACTTATTCGCTCTAACCTCAGTCTTGATTATGTGTTCAACATATCTTCCAACAAAATCATCACTTGGATTATTCAATGATAATCTAGCCAAATCCTTAATCTCAAATCTAGGCAAAGAACTAAAAACTGCAAGTTTTCTTTCAAAATATTGAACTCCATCAAATCTCTTAATAGCAAACAGTTTTAGATCAGCATCAAAATACCATCCTATAATCCCTCTTTTTGCTATACGCTTACCCGTAATATCAATTTCTGATATACCAAGCTTTTCTTTCTTTTTCTTTGGCAAAGGCTTGAATATAGGATTATCTTTATGCTTATCAAGAAGATTTTCTTCATCTGAATCAGTTGAGTCATCGATCTCTTCATCTACATCGACAACCGTTGGACCTTCAGCATTTTCAATAATAACCTCTGTTCTAGATGGGCTCACATGATGTTCATCAACATAAACATCTGGATCTACACCCATGTCATGCACTATCTCAGAAACAGCAGTCCAATCTGTAGGCGGTTGAAATTCACCCTCTTCAAGATCATAATCAATATCTTCATCTATCTCATCCAAAACATCATTTTCTGAATCTGATAGATGTAGACTTTCCATTCCTAGAGAAAACAAACAAACACAAATATATTAATGATTTAAATTCTCTTATTGATTTCCGTGAATCAATCTAAGAATTCCAATACTAATCCTTTTGTGTAATATAAACGCGAA
This sequence comes from Pseudognaphalium luteoalbum, assembly GCA_963422505.1. Taxonomy (NCBI): domain Eukaryota; kingdom Viridiplantae; phylum Streptophyta; class Magnoliopsida; order Asterales; family Asteraceae; genus Pseudognaphalium; species Pseudognaphalium luteoalbum. Next base: position 74,989,670 of record OY730195.1, read on the forward strand.
ATATATATAACTTATAAATCTTTTATTGATTATCAATCTAAGATTTTTTAAGTCTTATATCAAACACTTAACAAACATTAATTAAATTTAAACTCTAATGTACTATGAAGAATCACCAAACATTTAAGTTTACAATTAATTAACTTATATAATTTCTAAGACTTAATTGAACTGTTATATCATAAGATCTTAACTTTCAATTATATCTTTAAAATTATATATCATATGTCTAGTTTAAAAAAAAATCATACAAATTTAACTTGTCAGTTATAAAAACTCTCAAGTCTAAAATGTTTAAGTTAAAATAAATTTTGACCGCTGAAATATATCAGAACACGCCGCTCGACTTCTCAATGAGTCGGAAGACTTTCAATCACTAATTTATTTAACCTTTTAAAATCAAATAACTTAAACAATTTCTAATATATTTAACTTGTAATAATAATAATCTCAAATCAAATATATTACACAACCATTAAGTTACAAATATTTAGTTACAATTATAAATTACAATTACAATTCAACTAAATTTTAAATACAAATAAATACACAAGTCTAAACTGTCTTACCAGCTTCACTTGTTCTTGTAGCACTTGTACCAGCACCATCACCACTTGCACTTACACCAGCAGACTCCCCCTGAATAATAGTCTGCTGACCAGTCGTTGAAGGACCAGCCAGCTCACTATCCTTCTGAGCATTGGGATCATCGTCTTTGTCATCATCTCGTTTCTTCCTCAACTCATCTTCTTTGCAAGATTCTAGATATACCAATATCTCCCCCTGAGCTGACTGTCCTGAATTCACTCTCAACACTAACCGTTCTAAGTGTTCAAGCTTCAGTCGCTGGACAGTAAAATCATCAAGCAAAGTATTATGAGTGTTTAGCAGCGTCAAATATGATCTACTCATATGAACCATCTGCTGAGCAAGAGAGACATTTTCAGCTAACATCCCTGGAATCTTCGAAGTAAGTTTCTCTAACTCCTTAACTCTAGACTCTAAGGATGTAATCCTTTCAGTATCTGTCGTAGGAGTAACAGAAATAGTATGTGGTCCAGGTGGTGTCACTGAAGCGATGTATGAATCTCTTGTAAGTGGTGGAATAGCTTGAGATAACGCTTCCTTAAGAAGAGTAGCTGCAAATCTACTAGCGTTATTGATCTCAACCTGTTAAGTTAAACAAAATTAATTAAGTAATTGTTACAGATTAGTCTATCTCAATCTCTAATTAATTATATAACACTTGTATAACTAAACTTATATCCCTTACCTCAATAGGTACAGATATCTGTTCAGTAACCACCGGTGTTACATTCTCCACCTGCGGTGTATCTCGAGCAACTGTCATAGAATCAACTGTCTCAGTTTGAACTCCTGATAAACAACAAGTTAAGATTATCTAACTTTTAAATATTACATACCATCCTGAATGGTCAAAGTCCTGGAACGCTTACGACGTCGAGTAATAAGAGGTGTATCCTCTTCCTCAGAACCTTCATCAACAAGACTGAAGTCAGGATCGACTTCCTTAGCCTTCCTCTTCTCCTTCAATGCTGGATCTGGAATCATCCGAGATCGATATCGAATATAACCAGCACCTGGAGGTGGAGAAGGAGTACTATCATCATCATATGAAGCCGATTGACCATCACGGCCTCCAGATGGACCAACATCAGATCCTAAATATTAAATATATTAAACATTTATGATTAGCTAAAAGCTCTATCACACGAGTTCTATATATTTATGATGAATCTGATAAATACCTTAGAAGGTAAAACCTCAGATCCATCTAACTGTCCCTGCTCACCCTCAGGTCGAGTGACCTCTGGGTCTGCAGTCTCAGCTCCCTGATCATAATGATATTTATATTATATAATTAGAAATAGTATCTAATTAACTAAGTATCTATATCATTATCATTATATAATAAAATCTTATGAAATATTTATCATCTAAGTACATATGTTATTATATAATTTAAAGTATACCTCAGACGGTGCAACATAACTATCAATCTCCCTTAACAAGGAATCAGTAGCATCATCATGCTCTACAAGCACCTCCTGAATCACCTTTTGAACAACATCTGGGTTCACCTGTACCCCAGCATGTTCAGGTTGTTCCAAAACATCCTCAATCAGCTCCTGTGGATCATCAACATGAACCACATCAGCTAACGGTTCAGGAACCACAGCTGCAGCATCAACATCTAGCCAACCATTGTTCGGTGGCGTCACATAGGTAGGATCAACAAGAAAACCAAAAAGTTCTCTCTCCTCAGGTTTCACTACCCCTTCCTTTCTCACTGACTGCAGAAACATCGCATTGTATCCTCGGAGCCCAATAGTATCTACACGTAAAAATGGCCCAGGAATAACAAGCTCTGGCAGACGAGCGTGAATGATCAGCATACAAAAACGTGGATAAACAAGAAACCTTGATCTAACAGAACCCGAAATCTGTCTAACCATCTCTCTAAAAATATAATCACAAAAATTGTATGGTTTGTTGTAAACCAGTGACAGTGCAGCTGATACAAGGGCAGGGCTTAATTCATCGAAGCCTCCCTTCTTTGGTGCAAAAACTGTGACAATAACATGCCACAAAAACCTCCACTGTCCAATAACCAGAGGTTTTTGGAACTGACGTCCCCTCTTATCTCCTGTATACCCCATACGACCTATCGCACCCTCAACAAAATCACTAGGGTACTCAGTCGGACCATCTTCTTGGTCTACTGTCCCCAAGCGTAAAATCTGACGTAGATCGCCAGCAGAGAAAACAACCGGTCGATTATTGACCGTTGTGCGAATAACCTGTGGGTTGATCGTCTCGTCATACTGAATACCTTCCCAGAAGTTGTTCAGTATAGTCTGAGAAATCTGTGGAGATGCGGTAAGTGCATATCTAATGCGTGAACGTGCAAAGAATGTAGCACTTGAGCTACTCGATTAGCTCCACGTGCATCAAGATCTAGATCAACAAGAAGATTGTGACCTTTATCGAATTGTCTCGCCATATCTATAAAAACACAAATGACAAAACATAAAACACGTTAGTAAGTTATAAACTGTAAATAGTGTTTATGAATCAAAATGATCATCTAACACCTTAGTTCGTAACAAGATAAACACATATATAACTTATAACTGAAACAGTACGTAAGGCCAATATGTATTTAACGTTAGTTACTTGTAAATTAAAAATTCTCAAGTCATTAACTTTTTAAAAGATATATATATATATATATATTATACCGCTAACTAAAAGTTAGAACACGCCACTTGATTACTCTGTGAATCGGTAGACTTTCGATATAATCATATATTTTTAATATATATGTTATCACGTATTAATATAAAATTCATACGTCAAAACATATTTTAATAAGCGTTTAAAGTAAAATACACAAATAAATGTAGCTTATTATTAAAGTTAAAATTGCATGTTACATTTTATTTTTACAAGTTATTTAACTCGCAAAAATCTAAAGTGAACTCGCAACTCAACTGGCAACCATGTCAACTCGCTAACCAAGTCAATCCGCAACTCGACTCGCAAGTCGATTCGCTAATCTACTCGGTCCGCAATGGTCAACAAGTCAAAGAATCAATCTCAACTCGCTAAATGTAATCTGCGAGTTGAAGTGAAACTCGATTCGCATGGTCAAATAGTCAAAGTAAAAAATCTCAACTCGCTAAGTCTGCGAGTCGAGTGTTCAACTCGCAGCATGAACTGAAGTTGCGAGGTGAAACTAAAATCAATTAATCTATCTATGAAAAAGTGATCTATCGATTTATTTACGTTCATTAAGGTTCGTTCAACATTAATCTTCAAGATTCTTGTCAAATAACACCTTAATCTCCATTAATCGTTCAATTTTTGAAACGGAACCCTAGAATGATAAAATCTTCGATTTCGTGTAATTTAAACGGTGAAATCCATTGGTTTATACCTCAATATGTTCGCAATTTGAAAGTGTATAAAAGCTATGGATCAAAAACTCGTCCTGGTAACTAGGCAAATCGAAATCAAGATAAGTACTCTGTTCGACTCGTTTCGCAGGAAGTGGATTCGCAGAGCTTAAGTGAACTCGCAAATCAAATGGGTTCGGTGGAGTGTTTTGACTCGTTTGACCACCCTTTTTATACTCTGTACTCGATTCGCAATACATCTCGATTCGCAAGGTTGACTAGTCAAACTCACAAAATTAAATAAAATACGAATTTAATACTAAGTATAAATTGAGAACCCTTTTATGTGAATAGTTATCTCTGTAACTATTTAGCCTAAACATTTAAAATAAAATATTTTCGCATAATTTTTCCTCAACGATAATCTTCTTACATATATTAACCGACTAAACCCGTGATACAGTTAATCTTGTATAAAGACAAATCATCAAGCTAAAATTATTCACTGATATACCTACTGGTCTTCAGTTTATGTAAAAATATATATATATAAGTTATAATAGAAAAATTAACCGCTGATATAAGATCAGGACACGCTGCTCGACTACACTGTGAGTCGGAAGACTTTCGATTAATATTCCACGTAACCTATATAATATTTGCAATCTTCAACAGACATTTGTTCAACATTTATACTAAATATCCAGTATAATTCAATTCCAAAGGGTAAACAAGAATAGTAATTAAAACGTTTATTAATTCAAAGAAATAATTACAAACAGTAAAGTAATAAAACTACTAACATTTTAAGAAAAAGAAAATAACTTAATATAATACTCTTAAAGTTGTAACTGCTTAGGAATCATATTAGAGAGAATAAGCGGTACTTATTATATTACAATAAGTCTAAGATGATTGTTAGTATACATACCTCATGAAATTCATATAAGCACAAGAAAATCACAACATTAATCAGTAATAAACTTATATTTATAAAATTATATCTTATGTACCTTTATCCACATGATATAATATTTCATTAAAATATAACTTATGATTTCTTATTATTCACAAAAGTGAAAGTTCAAATATCATAGACAGTTCAAGATAATTACCGGTATTATGATCCACATAAACAGAGTACACATAGATTTCTGAGCCAATCTTTTATTATTAATGTGCACAAGATCTAGTGTTTTCTACTATACAACATACTGAAGAATTCAAGTACAACACATAACACTGTATCTTGTAATATCAAGGTAGAGATTACTAAATGATGTTCTTTAGAAGCATATAACATACACTTGACACGAGATACTTTGTATCTTTCATATGTAAGGTAGAGGTTACTAAATGATGCCCTTTCGAAATATATAACTCACCTTTTGACATTATGATACTTTGTATCATTTCACAATTTTTTATTTTAGATCACAGTGTATGATAGTACTATCATTCAACAATTAAGACATATGTCATACGTTATATAACAGATCACATAAGATAGTACACATGACAGTTATACTTCTTAACTGCTCAGAAATCATAGCATAACCTGCCTACCAATAAATTGAATGATGAAGCTGACTAGACTTAAGTTATTCTTATCACTTGTTATGTAAAAGGACAAGTTATAATCTGTGGATATAGGTGTATAATAAGATAAATATAAGTATAATCCTAATTAACAGTCATCATTTTGATGCAACTTATTAGAATCTACTAACATATCATTCTTAATACTTAAGGTTATTATTCGAAACCGTATTCTCCTAATGTACTATCATCTCCCAAGTTTTTACAGCCAAAACTTAAAGCTTTTTCTAAAAGAACTTCAGGTATTCTTTTATTAGAGGCGATTCCCCTCAGGTAACAAGCAAATGAATGCCATACGCCCACCTTTTTTTTTTTTTAAATATAATACAGACTATTAACTATTACAAAAATACCCTTTGAAGACTAATCACTCTGGATTTCTCATTCCGTTAAGTTGAACCAACGTCTCAAATCTCGCTCTGTCAAACGCCTTGGTGTATAAGTCTGCTAAGTTATCCAAAGATGGAACCTTAACTAACTTTATCAAATTCTTCTCAGCACAATCTCTAATAAAGTGATGTCGAATATCAATATGCTTAGTTTTACTATGCTTTACCGGATTGTTGGTGATTGACATTGTAGATTCGTTATCAATCATCATAGGAGTATTGGTTATATTTAACCCGTAATCCCGCAGTTGCTGTTGAATCCAAAGAACTTGAGAACAACAGCTGCCAGCTGCAACATACCCAGCTTCACATGTAGAAATGGCTACTGAGCTTTGCTTCTTGCACTGCCAAGATACTAATCTACCTCCTAAGAATTGACATCCTCCGGTCGTAGATTTCCTATTTTGATTGCATCCTCCATAATCCGAATCAGTATAAGCTATAAGATCTAAGTCTCCATCAATCGGATACCAAAGTCCTAGCTTCGGTTTCCCTTTGAGATAACGAAGAATCCATTTCACAGCTTGCATATGTGACTCTTTCGGATTTGCCTGATATCTTGCGCATATACAAACAGCAAACATAATGTCAGGCCTAGAGGCAGTTAAATACATTAGTGATCCGATCATGGCTCTATAAAGAGTTGGATCCACATCGCTATCACTCGATGTATTTGGACCAAGGTTGTGATTAACTGGAATTGGAGTATTATAGACCTTACTTTCATGCATCTTAAAGCGTTCTAATAGCTCATATGTATATTTAGATTGATGAATAAAGAATCCATCCTTCTTTTGATCAACTTGTAATCCTAAGAAGAAATTTAACTCTCCCATTGCAGACATCTCAAACCTTTTTCTCATGACTTTCTCAAATTCTTGACACATCTTTTCATCCGAAGATCCAAAGATAATATCATCAACATATACTTGTACTAATAGAAAGTCATTCTTATTCCATTTTACAAAAAGTGTACTATCAATTGATCCTCTTGTAAATCCATTCTCAAGTAGATAAGTTGATAGCGTTCCATACCATGCCCTAGGTGCCTGATGTAACCCATATAGAGCCTTATTCAAGCGATATACTCTATCTGGATGTTCAGAATCAGTAAACCCTGGCGGTTGTGAAACATACACCAATTCTTCAACTTTGCCATACAAAAAGGCACTCTTAACATCCAACTGATAAACTTTGATACCCTTAAAAGAGGCAAATGCTAAGAATACTCTAATTGCTTCTAGCCTAGCAACTGGTGCAAACACTTCATTGTAATCTATCCCCTCTTGTTGATTAAACCCTTGAACTACTAGACGAGCTTTATTGCGAGTAATGACTCCCCGGTCATCTCTCTTACACTTAAATACCCATCTAGTTCCAATTGGATATTCTCCCTTTGGAAGGTCAACCAACTCCCATACTTGTAACTTAGAGAACTGTTGCAGTTCTTCTTGCATAGCTTCAACCCACGAACTTTCTTTGAGAGCCATCTGCACATTTTTAGGCTCGATTTGTGAGATAAAGCATGAATATAGACATTGATTAGGAATCCCTGTCTCTTTCATAGCAGTATACAAGCTTTCTAAGTTCTCAGAGGTACTAGCTTTAGATTGAGTCCTAGTCTGAACAGGAGTATTAATATCACCGATGATGTTTTCAACGGGATGATTCTTACTCATTCTTGTAACCGTATAGGATCAACTATTAACTCATCTCCTAAGTTAGTACCAATCTCTTCTAATGAAGGAATATCTTCTGAACTTGCTGAAGACAACCTTAAAAGATTCAAAGAGGTAAGTATATCATCAAACGTTGTTTGAAGATCCTTTTCAGAATCTGCAGTTTCTTGATACTTATCCTTTGAAGATTGTTGTGACCCACTTGAAGAAGCTTCATTTGAGTCATTTGGTGTCCTGATTCCAGATTTCGGAACACTCGATGTTGAAGAAGGACCATTGTCCGATTCTTCAGACAATAAGTGTTTAGAGATCTCTGAATCACTGACAAAGTCACTTATAGGAACTTTAAATGACTGAAAGAGATCTGAATAATCAAATTGCCAATCTAATCCCGTATGTACAGCAGGTACATAGCTCGTAACTTCAATGTTATAAACAATTTCCAGTCGTCCTGTGACTTTATTGAAAACTCTTTTATTTGGTGAGTTGGGCATATAACCTAGGAAAAATCCTTCGTCCGCCTTTTCACCAAATTTAGCTTGATGTCCTGTTTTCAATATTGAACATGGAACTCCAAAGGGTTCCAATCCCTTCAGATTAGGTTTCTTATTATTCAATAATTCATAACAAGTCTTGTTACGCTTTTTGACCGTAAGAACCCTATTTAGAACATGACATGCTGTATTCACCGCTTCTGCCCAAAAGAAGACCGGAAGCTTTGAATCTGCAAGCATAGTACTAGCAGCTTCAATCAACGTTCTATTCTTCCTTTCAGCTACACCATTCTGTTGAGGTTCATATGGTGCACTGAATTGATGAATTATTCCTTTGCTTAAGCAATAGATATTCAACGTTGAATTTTTGAATTCTGTTCCGTTATCACTACGAATACGCTTAACTCTTGTTTTATAGACATTCTCTACTAGATCAAAGAACTCTATTAAAATTCCTGGAGTTTCATCTTTAGAACCCAGAAAGAATACCCATGAAAATCTAGCATAATCATCTGTGATAACTAAACAGTACCACTTGCCACCTAGACTTCTCTTGCTTATAGGGCCAAAAAGGTCCATGTGCAACAGTTCAAATGGCGAGGAGATTGATTTTTCAGTCTTAGACCTGTGTGGTTTCTTGTGCTGCTTTCCTTTGAGGCAAGGAACACACTTGTCTTCAGACTCGAAACGATTTTGTGGTACACCTAGAACTAATCCATTTTTGATTATGTAGTTCATTTTTCTCCAGTTTAGGTGTGCCATTCTCCTATGCCATAAAAGTGCATCTGCTTCTGAGGCCTTGGATAGTAAACATGTCGACACCATTGAAGAATTAGGAACACCCATGTTTATCGCATAGATGTCTTTCTTCCTTGGTGCCCTCATCAATATCCATTCTTCAGGAATTATGAAGCCTGGCTTCAGAACTAAGGCCTCCTTTTCATTAAAATGAACTAGATGACCTTTATCGCAGACTTGGGAAACACTCACTAGGTTGTGAGTTAGTTCTTCAACGTAATTCACATCCTCTAGAGTCAAAGTTCCATTTGAAACTTTTCCTTTCCCGGTAATTACTCCTCCTTTGTCTCCTGCAAAATTTACTTTTTGCTTGAAACCTTCTTTGAAGTCCTTCAGTAGACTTCGTTCACCTGTCATGTGTCTTGAGCATCCACTGTCTACATACCACCAGCTGTCCTTGTTCACAGTCTGCTCCTACACATAACAAGTTGTACACAGTCAGTTTTCAAGAGGGACCCAAGCCATTACGATCTTGGTTTGTCCCTGATCATCTACAATCTGAACCTCCTTAAAGTGACCATAACTGTTTCCATTTGGAGTCTTGGTAGCTTTCACAGGAGTTTGAGATTGTTTATGATCTATAGTCTTGGGCCTATGAGGAGAGTGAGTAGAAAACCTCCTAGGCACACACTTAGATCCCTGTGCACTCGAAGTAGAACCATTCTCAAATTGACTATGGTTTCTACTTGGGGTCCTAAACCTCGAACGTGTCTTATCTCTTTGTTTATTGAAAGTATTTTCGTTTGGAGTATAAGCCCTTTTAGGTTTAGGAGGAGAGACACTACGATTACCATCTCTTTTCAGAATGTTTATAGGTTTGCTTCCTAATCCCGGTTTGGAGCCTAACCTATCTACAATCGGACTAGAAGTGGTCGGTGTCTTATCAGTAGTCACTAACTTATGTATAGCTTCCAACTTCTTATTTGGGCAACAAGAAGATACGTGTCCTTTTTGGTGACACTTGAAGCATGACATCTGTTTTCGTGACTTACTAACTTTGGTAACCGCTATTGGAGTCTTAGGCACTAAAGGATTAATAATATGCTCTTTATTAATCAGTTCATCAATCTTAGTATCATGAATTACTCCATCCGTCACAAATTGTACTTTGGTGAAAGAAACTCTCTTACTATCATCAGATGAAGGATTCTTAATAAACTCCTTCTGTGCCTCTGACAGATCAGGTTTAGCTACTGTTTTCTCAGAACTTACTTCAGTCATTTCAGTATCTTCTGGAAGCTTAGTGTAATTTGAATTGAAAGGAGGTGGTGTCTCATTGTAACCTAATCCTGTCTTATCCTTTACACTTCGTTGAGCATCAAGCATTTTGTCCATCTCAGTGGATCTATAATTTTCTATCTTTCTGTTTTGCTCAACTAGCTTCAATTTACAGTCAGCTAGCTCTTTCTCCTTATTAGCTAATTTCTGATTTAAGTCTTTTAGATTAATATAGAGACCATCTATGATAACAGCTTTTTCATTAATGGTATCTCTAAGAGCACTTCTATCAGAAGCATCAGACCTAATTTTATCTTTTAAGTCCTGTTTATCGTCACTTAACCTACGCACATCAATCTTGGCTAGTTCAAGTTCAGATCTAACAGTCTTACTAGATTCAGTCAATAAGCTAACTTGAGATGTCAGGTTTTTGTTTGCTACATTTAAAACACTAACCCGTGACTGCAAATCAGTAACTAAATAACAGACATCAGCAAGAGTAAGAATATCAATACATACCCTTTTCTTGTCTGTTTGGATTTCAGCCATGCGTGCTACAAAGTCTTCAGGAGTCATGTTTTCAGTTGACTCCATATATAGCACTTCTTCATCACTTGCTTTAGCTGCAAGCTCTGGCACTTTTACGTCACCCTCTGCATCAGTAGGCATATAGGATGTAGATCCATCAATCTCAGCCATGAAAGCTTCTTCAGATTGAGCTTTCCATTCATACGATCCATCCAACTGTTTCACAACTAAGGCTTTGGAAGCGAGAGTACTTCCCGAACCTTGTTGTCCATTTCCAGCTTCTACCTTAGTTCTTTGGCACTCTCTTGAAAAGTGTCCATAACCCTGATAGTTAAAACACTTGATCTTGGTTTTATCAAACCCTGATCTATTGCCAACTACCTTTCTACCTGTTTTCTTCAAGAAATTCTTTACCCTTCTTGACAACATAGCAAGTTGGTCCTGAAGGTCTATTTCTTCTAGATAATCAGGGTCAATCTGATCGTAATCTTCGTCAAACATAATTGGATCATTGATTTTCCCTTGAAGGTAGTTTTCATAAGAAGCTACAAAGGAAGCAAGAACAGATAATTGTTGTTCAGCAGATTTCACACTCATAGGCATCTTTTGATGCTCCTGAGGTGACTTCTCAGTTGATTTGCCCTTTGCATCACTACCAGATGATGTAAGAAGACACAGATCATCGGTAATCATTTCACCTTTTCCTTCAGCATTACCAACAAATAAAGCAGTGGTCGAGCTTGAGGAAGCAGTAGAGATAGAAGATTTTCCATGATAAAGTCCCGGATCCTGAGCCTAATCAGAATCAGTATCTCTAGTTTTCTTGGTGAAATCATAACCTCTGAGCTTATCAATTGCCTGCTCTAAGGTCATGGTAGCATACCTCTCATCATTGTCTTTGAGCATTATGCCATGCATTTCCCACTTAGACGGTAAACCCTCAATAAATTTGTCGGTTTTCTCAGTCTCTGTAGAAATAATCTCATAATCATCTAGCTCACTCAGCAAATGGTAGTATCTTGTGGTATATGCATCAAGATCTTCTCCTTTCATAGCTTTAAACACCGTAAACTGCTTTTTCAGGAGATTTTTCTTGCCTGCTTTAACTTGTGGACTTCCTTCACATCTCTTTTCAAGAGCTGTCCACAAAGATCTAGCAGTATGGAAGGATTTGAGTTGATGATTGAGTTCCTTAGGAAGACTCATCTTGATTGATGAATGAGCCTTGTTCTCAATCTCAAATTCCTTCTTTTGTGCTTCACTCATCTGTTGATAAGTGAGAACCACAATTGCAGATTCAACAGTCTGGGTAGGTGCCGTGTATCCATTCTTGATACACATCCAGATAGATAGATCATGGAATCTACAGTAAGATTCAAACCTATCCCTCCAGCTAAAATAGTCCTCAACTCTCAACAATTTAGGTGGGACATTAGATTTGCCAATCTCGTGTTCCATCTCAATCATTTTGCTAAGGTCTGACATCGTAAAGTTTAAAGTTAAAATGTATTTGCGAATTTAGATAAAGTAAAAATCTCGACTCGCAAAACTCAGTTCAACTCGCAATCTCAGCTCGACTCGCAAAATCTCGGTTCGCAAGTCTCAGTTCGGATCGCAGTGACGTCAACTCGCAAGTGATCTCGGTTCGCAAGAGATCTCGGTTCGCAAAATATTTCAACTCGCAAAGAGGTTCGACTCGCAGAATGTCGACTCGCAAGGATGTCGACTCGCAAGTTCAACTCGGTTCGCAGACTTATTCTGAAACCCTAATCTCAACTCGCAAAATGGCTGAAAATTACGAAATCAGAGATTTTTGGTATTTTTACGATTAAAACTGGAAATTTTGATCGTAAACAAACCCTAAATCGTCCAGAGAATGATTTTGATCGTTTTTACGCACTAATGCACGTCAAAACAATCCTAAATCACACGCGATTAACCCGAAAACTTCAAACAACACTCGTTATCTAGCCCGAAAGCTCTGATACCAATTGTAAGTCCCTAGTTCTAGGATCGATAACTTCGTTATCTGTAGTATTAAGGTGCGGAATTCCTCAATACGATGTTATCTTACTAATAACGATTTCGTTCGCGTTTAGGTTAACCAATTGCTTTGTTTCTTACGAATAAACGTCAAAAACCTAGCCTTTAGTTTTTATGTTTCTCTGGAAATACTAACTGAGTTCGCAGATTGATCTCCAAGAGTGTTATGTAAATTCGTCAAAATTAATAATTGAATTAATTGTGTTTTTCACGTATGAAAAACATATATATTCTCGTCTCAACTCGCAGCCATTGGGCCTGCGAGTTGACTCGACTCGCTACGCAGCCCAAGCCCATGAACTCGGCTCGTTGTCTTTTGTTAAGTTCTGCGAGTTCAGATCTCATCTCGCATCGCAAAGCCTTGCTACTTGAGATCTCGACTCGCAACAAACGTCTCAAACAAATAACTCAACTCGCAGCATATGTATATTGTTAAAATCTATATTCGTCTAACACTTTATCATAATAATATATTTAACGAATATTAATATCAAAACAATATCAATTTACAAATCTAAACCAATATATCAACATGATAACAATTACACTAGTCATATTGCAAAGCTAGATCTGTTGTCACAAACTATGTCTCAACAGTGATGACTTATCTTTGCCGCTTAGTAATGCTCTTTCTTGGATTTTTCTCTCTTTGAGTCTTCTTTTGCAGCTTTTTTTTTTTCAAGTTTTCTTTTGATAAACTTTTCCCTTGGCTTTAAATGATCCTCGGGCTTTTAGTTTTCTTCTGACAGCTTTGCTTTTGCTGAATTTCTTTTTCTTGGAGCTCCTTTTACGGATGATGCTCATCCTTTCGGGAATGCTTCGTACTTCTTTTAGTAATTCTTCCGACAGCACAGAAACTTAGGCTATGGCCAAAAGAGGAAGGAAGGGATTGGTTGTTGAAGTGAGTTTTTGAAATGAAAAGGCTAAGGCTCAATATGTTTTCTAGTTGATCTTCAATGCTGATGGTCAGCATTTGTTAGGTTAGGCTTGAAAGCAAGGCTTTTACGAGAAGGTTTTTATCCTAGGAAATGTCAACGTCCTCTAATTGCACCTTCGTCAAGTAGGACGCCCATTTTTGTAATCTCGAAATGTATTGCTTGAACAAGTTCTGAGTCTAGGGAGCATACACCGGCACACTGATTTGACGTAAAAAGTTACGTTTTTGCGTACATAATCCCCACCTTTTTAGCCCCAAAATGGATGAAATCATTCAATATCAATACTTTTTCACCAAAATTCATTATTAAGGCTAAAAATAAGGCATTGCTTCAAAAATCAAGTAAAATGGCTAAATAACGTATAAAACAAAGCATAAACAATACGGTCATGTTCTACGAGCACTTTTTAGCATATTACCTTGAAATTATTCTTTGATTAGTTCATTATGATCTTCAGGTAATTACAATCACGTGGATATAAAGAACGCTGAAAACGGATCAAGAATGAAGAAGTTATGGCCAAATGAAGATGGACCAGTGCACGAGACTTATGATCCAGCACCCAAGGCAACGACCACAGGCTACACACCCCCACAGGAGCCGTATACCACCCTCTAGGGGCCGTATACGCCATCATAGAGGCCGTATACCCCCTCTTTGGGGCCGTATACCCCCCTATAGGGGTGGTATACCCCCTCTACGCTGCCGGATACCCCCCATTTGCTACAGAATACGCCCTATTTGGTACCGAATATGCGCTATTTGGTATCGAATACGCCCCTTTTGGTGTCAAATTCTATAGCTAGGGGGTGTATTTCAGTGTTAAAATGGATCGAGGGTGTTAAGTGTAAAATCGATTCTTGGATGCCTATAAATAGAGGCTTAAACCTCCTCATTTCTCACCATTCACCATTCACACCATTCAACACACACACCCACACTTTCTCTCTAGTTTAGGTTGGTTAGTAGTTAGTTTCTCGTTAATATTTAACGGGACTAACGGAGGGGCTATTTTGTAAAATTTGTTGAAGATACTTGGAGGGGTGCTTTTGTAATATTCGAGACTCTGCTCGTTGTAATCTTTCAGCTTATATTCCAACTACGCATTTATTACGGTTATCTCTTTCCTTATCTATTATAATGCATGCTATTGTTATTATGCTAGATTTAGGATTCGTTGCCATGATTAGTGAGTAGTTAGCTTGTGTGTTTGTTGTGATGTAGTTAGCCGTTATAATGGGGGATGATGTTAATTTAAATATATAACTGAAAACTATGTCTGTCTAGCTTTTCATCTATCATTATAAAATTTTCATCAAACTATCGCCTTCCCTCCAATAAACGTGGTTAAAATCCTAAAAGACAAGGAGTCGCGAACCTTGTTCCGAGGGTAATTAATTATCTGTGCTATCTATGCATGGTCTGATTTCTAAGCTTTGGAAATACCGCTAAACCAAATGTATAGTACAACGTGAATAAATCAGGGATTTATTAGGTAATATTAAGTGAGGGTTGGGGTTTATATCATAGATCGGTACGCTTTAATACAAACTGAGTTTAAAAGGGTTCAGAGTGACCTGAATGTGCAACATGTGTGGAATACCGTAAAATGACCTATTACTTAGTATAGTGCTAGAACCACCTCTGTTGTAGTACAAACGCATGGAAGCTACAGAACGGTCATCGGTATATACACCCTAACTTGCATTAGTGCGCAAGGCATGGAATGCCGTAAAACGTCCTAGTACCTCGGGTATGTGTCGGAATCATCCTTAGGGAACGGTTCCCATACACCCAAGCTATGGAACGGAAGTCGGTGTATACATTCTGAGCAGCACTAGGTCATCCACCAGCTCTGAACCTAAAACCATCGATAAAAAGTTAACAGACGCTTTCCGAATTAGTTCTTAAATACTCTATTTGAATTAGAATACTTTATGGTATCAAAGAACGGTCAGAAAATTAAATATCGGTCTATTACCTTATTCATGCGCCCAGGAGTTAACTCCAAAAAGTGTCACTAGTCTTCACAGACAGTGTTGGGGGTAGAGCAGCCTGATCTGATCAGAATCATGACAACCTAGTACTCAGTGACATGTTATCTAAGGAATCAGATCGTAGGGTGCTAGTGTTGACACCATAAAGTACCTAAAATAGTAGAACACAAATAATTAGAAAGAACATTTTCAAAATATCAAACCCAATCATCATCTCCCCTTTAGGCTAATGAAATCACAACAAACACTCCTCTCCATACTGATTATCACCTATTATTTTATTTTGTTTTTTATTTAGTTTAATTTAGGACCTAAGTAAAAACCCAAAATCAAAACTCTTATTTACAAACCCTACTAAATCGAATCTATCGTCTTGACTGCTTAGTTTCACAATACGGTTGATCTTAAGAACGACCCTGAGTCATTACTTGTCGCTAACTACCCTTAGCCATAGTAAAACTTAGGTCCCCAGCTCTATAAATATAAAACCACCCGTCCGATAGCGCGGTCCCGACTGGGAGGTTAGCAACGACAAGGAAGCGATTCCTTGACCGACCGTCTGGGACCCGATCAGGTTTTTGGCGCCGCTGCTGGTGAATCAATCGTAAGACTCTTAGGCATCTTGACGAACTTTTCTATTTAGTTCCACCTGTAAATACCCATAGTTTTCTTTTCCATGTTCCAACCGAAAATTCCTTCCCACAACACACAACGACAATTGACTAGATCATCCAGGACTAAACCACTTGTCTTCACACCTGATCCTGAGTCGATTATCCACACAATTCTCAAAGAAAGACGCTATCGCTTCCAAAAGGTGGCCGCACGGATCACTCTCGTCGACCACACCAAACCATCTATCGAAGGACGAGGAGGACCCATTAGCTATCCGGTAATCGAAGGCGCATCTTTCGAACTTAAACACCACATCGTTCAACTCATCAAAGACAACTGTCAATTCCACGGTTTACCCCGTGATGACCCCAATTCGCACATCGAGAAATTCATTCAGATTTCTAACTCTTACAAGCAGATTGGGGTTGAGTAGGATATAGTTCACCTATACTTGTTCCCTTATTCTCTCGCTCTACATGCCCAGACATGGTTTGAGGGACTTGAGACCGGCTCAGTCACCTCATGGACGGATATGGCTACCAAATTCCTAACCAAATACTTCCCTTCATCCAAACAAACCAAGTCCAAGAATGACATCACAAACTTCCACCAAGCTTGTGACGAATCTATCTATACGGTATGGGAACGATTCGAGATCCTTCTGAAGAAATGTCCAAACCACCAACTCAAAAAGATTGCCCAGTTATGCACGTTCTACAACGGTCTTGTTCCAAACCACCGCATCACCCTTGATGCCGCTGCTCAAGGCAACTTCATGTAACTCACGAATGGAGAAGCTTGGAACTTGATCGAGAATATGATGATGCACCATCACGACTGGAAGATGGATAAACAATCCTCATCACTACCTCTATCCTCCTACAACCAAATCCAACCTGAGACAATCAAATCCTTGAGTGAGCAGATTGAGTCATTTACGAAATAGCTAGGAGAGATAAAGAAGTAGCCGCAGCAGAACCACCAAGTTCAGGCTTGCTAGAACTGTGCTCACCTTCCCACGAAAGAATATCAAGTGGAGTATGAAAATCCAGCTGACCGCACGGTCTACTATGCACAATTCCCAGCTCGACCACAAAATCCGCCTGGTTTCGCATGAACTTCTGCACCTAGGACACGAGGCACTCAATCTCCTCCACGAAACACGCAACCAACCTTCCAACCCAAATACCAACCAAGATACCCAACCTACACACAACAACCCCAACTTACCTACATCCAACCCTTATCCTTAACCGCACCAGATGTCAGCCCACCTAGTGATACCACAAAGACCATTGTGCCTATCACTAGTCAAGATGATAATCTCACCAAATTTATCGAGGGTCGGACACAATTCAATCAGAGAACCGCCGCCAGACAAGACCAAATTGACCTATTCCTTAGAAACCAACTCTCTGTTCTTAAAAACCTTGAGAACCAAATCGGTCAGTTGGCTAAGCGTCTTGACACTAGACCCCAAGGAACCCTTCCAAGCAATACCATTCTATCTATCAGTCAGGCGTGATTCGCTCCTTGGCCGATCTTGGAGCCAGCATCAATCTCATGCCTTACTCTTTATATGTCAGATTAGAATTAGGAAACCCTAAGCCTACAAAGATGAGCGTGCCACTTGCCGATCAATCAATCCGATATCCATGAGGAATAGCCGAAACTATAATGGTTAAGGTTGATAAATTCTTTTTTCCCACTGACTTCGTTGTGATGGATATACAGGAAGATATCAATATACCAATCATCCTAGGCAGGCCTTTCATAAACACTGCCCGCGCTATCATAGATGTATACTCGCAGACTATAAGCCTTCGAACCAACTGGGAGACTGTGTCCTTCCAAGTTGATCAGGTTGATAGTTCTCATCTAGAGCATGCTGAGATATACACCATATCCACTGGCAGAGTCACATCTGACGATGATACATCTGAATCAGGTCCTTCAGACACATATGTACCCGATGACTATACCTGTCTCATCTCATCAACGGAAGAATCTGAATCCGAGACAGAAGAGATGGAAGACTCAGAGTCAAAAGACAATAAGATGGAAGAATCTGAAGAGGAGCAAGAAGAGGATGAGCCAGAAGCAGAAGAGCAAGAGGAGGATGTTTATCAATCAACACCACCTCATGAATACTTCCCTGATTCTCAGCATCGGACTGAAGAGATCATGCAACTTGAATATATTCCAATCAATCTGTCAAATGACGATTCAGATGAAGGCCAACTGATTGATCACTCCTGTCTTGAAGAAAGGACATTGAAATGGATTCTTCTCAGCCTATATCACAAATAATCGATGCAACTCAGCCACCATCCGATACTGTTGAGCTCCCTGATTCTCAAAACACGGACGCTCCAATAACGGACAGTGACGAGGATGATGTCGTCTTCATAGATGTTCCAATAGATGTCCGCTCCATCCACCTTCGTGCATCTCTAGTTATTCCTAATCCTCCTCTCGAGATCATCCAGGTTCAGGTCGTCTCTACCCATGAAAGGATGATCAGTGCTCTCGAAAAATTTGAGGATGATTTTCGTATGATCATGGCTGTCATTAGAGACTCGACTAATGAGTATACTCCGAGACAAAGAGAGTTAATCGAGGAAATCAACGCTGAGTATATGGTCTATCGTGCTAATAACTCTAGGAGTCCTCAAATTCTACAAAACCGCATTCATGCCTTTGCCGAAGATCTAGCTAGTCAGCTTCTACAAGAACACCATATTGATGAGATACCTGCTGCAGACGAGCTAGAGTTCTTTGAAGAACGAAAAGTAATATATGGCAAGGTTTATGAAGCCCTAATCAGGTCTGCATTTCCATACTCTAACCAACAGATGAGTTTGCTACATTCTTACAGGTACAATTTGGACTATGCATCTGGGAACCCTGAGGAGGAAATAGACATTCAGATGATGAATGTTCTTAGAGGATTGATGGATTCCAAAGCCGGTAATGACCATATTGATGATACCTCACCACATAGGTTTTACATCGACTGCACAATTGAACATCACGCCCACAAGATTTTCGAGAGGCTCGAATACGTAAGTTTGGATGAAAGAACGTGTGCCATCCCTTCTTCCATCCCAAATAGGACAATGGTCAACACTGCAAACTTTGTCACAGAACGTCTCTCAGAGATCTTTGGTACTGTTCCTCCAGAAGAACCCAGGCAGCTATTTCATGACGGTTTACGTGAAGTCTACTACAGAATCTTAAACATCTTTAGGAATTCTGGCCTCACATACTCCAGTCACCAAAACCAGCTTCTCCAGGGTAGCCAAAAATCCATCCATACACTAAGAAGAAACCCAGAAAATCATGAAGACATACATCTACGCTTCTTCGGTTTAATGGATTCTTTAAGGAGAGAACGTCCTGAGCGTGAGGTTGTCAGATCCAATGGGACTCTCATCTTTGATCCCAATGGAGTCATAACAAAGTCAGTCGATGATATCACCTGGGACCTTCTTCACTTGCAAAGGGTGGCTGAAAAATACTTTGACAGCCTCCCTCTTCATGTGGAAAGGATCCCAAACATCACTCAGGTTATCACCCGCCACTTCTTGAGATTCTATTCCAGGGTCCCACCTTCCAGCACCATTGGCCCTGGAAGTTCCACCACCCACTGATTCTGAAGGAAGGAAAGTCGAGTTCTCGACTCTAAAAGCAACGCTTCTCGGGAGGCAACTAGAGTAATAAAACGTGTGTTGATGGTGTGTTAATAAGTGAAGATAAATATCTGAATATCCTTCACACTTGGATATACCTCAAAAAAATATTTTCAAAATATTTTAAAGTCAAAAACTCATCTTTTGCAAAATCACTTGTCTCAGATAAATAGGAAACACTTTTCAAAAATTACTTCATATGTTTCGAGCATTTGAGCTACTTGCATACTACTTTTATGCATTATGCTCGAACTCGTTTAAAAACATATGTTCTACAAAATGATTTGTAATAGAAAACATCTTTTCATTCTGAGAAAGTGATTCTCTTTTTGCAAAAAAATATGAAGAAGAGAGTTAAAAGGTATATCCAACGTGTTCACACTTAAGAGATTGATTCACAAATGATGGTTGAAATGGAAGGCAAGGTTCTCATTTAAAGGCAATCCCCTAAAAGCTGAATAATCCTCATGGAGTTGCTGCAAAGACCTGTCCACTTATTAGCACATATTCAGATCTTCATTTTTTAGCTATCTGGGGAGTTTCTTCATCCTTTCTATGTTTCTATCTTTTTGCTTTATTAAGTACAGTTAATTAATAAAAGTAATCTATACCATATCCTAAGCTTATCATTTAGTGTGGTATTCCAACCCAAATTAACACTTGAGAAACATTTTCTTATATGTTTAAACTCTAAGTGTGGGATTTTACTTCCAATAAAATCTCCACTGAAGAGAACATTAGGGACAATGTTCCTCTAAGTGTGGGATAGCGGTATAGAATACCTTAGATAGATTTTTGTGTCCAAATAGCAACTCAGAAAATGTTTCTCACTTTAAAAATTGATGATTTTTTAAAAAAATTTTTCATAAAACAAAGAAAAGCATGAGCTTAACTTCGACAGTAGATAGCTACTCATTCAGTTAGCTCTGCTATTACTTTGAATTTTAATATTTCTAAAAGGAGTCATTTTAAATATGAGTAAGTTATTTTGGAAAGTAGTGTAAATAAGGTAGGAATTTCTCAAAATTAAGAAATGATAATCTTAGAGGCAGCGCATGACTAAGCACATACAACCCATATTAATTGCAGTGAGGTATCTTGAGCCTATAAAAGTATTCATTTTAAATGTTTCGCTATTCATTTGTTGTGTGTGCCGATGTATGCATTTCTGAATTAGAACTTGTTCCTAGTATGCATTTCGAGACCACATTGGTAGAGTACCATACGCGGTATAGGTGCAATTAGATGACCTTGACATTCCTTAGGAAATAAACCCACTTTTCTCATATCTCTTCAAGCCTAACCCTGCTGATACTCATTTTTAGTATCGATGATCCGCTTAGTAAACCCTGTTGAGCTTAACCTTTTCGTTTCTTGAAAACCCAAGTTTTAAAACCCAGTCACTTCCATACCCACCAAAATCTTATCTTGGAATTTTTAAATTTTTGAAAAATGCTATTTAGATATTCTTTTTGCTTTCACTCAAAAATCATAAATCTCAAGTTTTAAAAATAAAAATCTCAAAAAGATCGAGAAAGTCTGAAGGTGTGAAAAATTGACACCAAGTAAAATTTGAAATGTCAAAAGATTGAAAAAAATGAAAGTAAGAAAGGATATCAAAAGGCAGAAAAAACAAAAAAAAAATCTCTTAGAATCTCCTTGGCAAAGAAATTCTGAGCCAAAAATATATCATAGAGTAAAGCTAAGTGCTTCAAATCTCTCAAAAACTTCGATCTGAAAAATATATATATTCCGTGTGTTTTCAAAGATAGAAGTCAGCTATCTTTACTTCCTTACCGTTATCCATTTCCGTTTTCATTGAAAAGCGTATCTAAATAAAGTTTTTCTCAAATCTAAAAGTCCTGAGATAAGCATACCCCTCTAAACCTAAAAACATCCCATTATCCATACCCTTTAACCCTCACTTCACACTACAACCCGATGAATGTCTTGGGATAATTAGCATCGTCCTCACCTAAGTGGTGGAGACATGATTCTCGATCAAGCTTATGACAATGAATGATGCATGACTGGCTTTTGAGCGATTTCGTTTGTTTAGAATGATAGGAAACCCGATACACTTTTGAGTGAATTGAGTGACCACCTGGTGATATTGCCTAAGTCATGTGTATGCCAAAGATCATGAGAATCAGAAGCATGCCCAAAGATATTCATTTCTTATTTCTGGAACAAATATCTTATTTGTCTCGATTTTCTGAAACAAGTTACTTATATGAAGAATGGTTGTTTTCAGAAATATTTTAATTCACAAAAATCGGGCCTAAAACATCTTTTTAAAGTAAGGATAGTTGAAGTATTGCTTGAGAACAAGCAATGTCTAAGTGTGGGATACTTGATTTGACGTAAAAAGTTACGTTTTTGCGTACATAATCCCCACCTTTTTAGCCCCAAAATGGATGAAATCATTCAATATCAATACTTTTTCACCAAAATTCATTATTAAGCCTAAAAATAAGGCATTGCTTCAAAAATCAAGTAAAATGGCTAAATAACGTACAAAACAAAGCATAAATGATACGTTCACGTTCTACGAGCACTTTTTAGCATATTACCTTAAAATTATTCTGTGATTAGTTCATTATGATCTTCAGGTAATTACGATCACGTGGATATAAAGAACGCTGAAAACGGATCAAGAATGAAGAAGTTATGGCCAAACGAAGATCGACCGGTGCACGAGACTTACGATCCAGCACACAAGGCAATGACCACGGGCTACACAACCCCACATGGGCCGTATACCACCCTCTAGAGGCCGTATACGCCCCCAAAGAGGCCGTATACCCCCTCTTTGGGGCCGAATTCCCCACTATAGGGGTGGTATACCCCCTCTACGCTGCCGGATACGCCCCATTTGCTACCGAATACGCCCTATTTGGTTCCGAATACGCCCCTTTTGGTGTCGAATTCTATAGCTAGGGGGTGTATTTCAGTGTTAAAATGGATCGAGGGTGTTAAGTGTAAAATCGATTCTTGGATGCCTATAAATAAAGGCTTAAACCTCCTCATTTCTCACCATTCACACCATTCAACACACACACACACATTCTCTCTAGTTTAGGTTGGTTAGTAGTTAGTTTCTCATTAATATTTAACGGGACTAACAGAAGGGCTATTTTATAATATTTGTTGAAGATACATGGAGGGGTGCTTTTGTAATATTTGAGGCTCTGCTCGTTGTAATGTTTCAGCTTATATTCCAACTACGCATTTATTACGGTTATCTCTTTCCTTATCTATTATAATGCATGCTATTGTTATTATGCTAGATGTAGGATTCGTTGCCATAATTAGTGAGTAGTTAGCTTGTGTGTTTGTTGTGATGTAGTTAGCCGTTATAATGGGGGATGATGTTAATTTAAATATATAACTGAAAACTATGTCTGTTTAGCTTTTCATCTACGATTATCAACTTTTCATCAAACTATCGCCTTTCCTCCAATAAATGTGGTTAAAACCCTAAAAGACAAGGAGTCGTGAACCTTGTTCTGAGGGTAATTAATTATCTATGCTATCTATTCATGGTCTGATTTCGAAGCTTTGGAAATACCGCTAAACCAAATGTATAGTACAACGTGAATAAATCAGGGATTTATTGGGTAATATTAAGTGAGGGCTGGGTTTTATGTCATAGATGGGTACGCTTTAATACAAACTGAGTTTAAAAGGGTTCAGAGTGACCTGAATGTGCAACATGTGTGGAATACCGTAAAACGACCTATTACTTAGTATAGTGCTGGAACCACCTCTGGTGTAGTACAAACACATGGAAGCTACGGAACGGTCGTCGGTATATACACCCTAACTTGCATTAGTGCGCAAGGCATGGAATGCCGTAAAACGTCCTAGTACCTCGTGTAAGTGTCGGAATCATCCTTAGGGAATGGTTCCCATACACCCAAGCTATGGAACGGACATCGGTGTATACATTCTGAGCAGCACTAGGTCATCCACCAGCTCTGAACCTAGCAAACCATCGATGAAAAGTTAACAGACGCTTTCCGAATTAGTTCTTAAATGCTCTATTTGACTTAGAATACTTTATGGTATCAAAGAATGGTCAGAAATTAAATATCGGTCTGTTACCTTATTCATGGACCTAGGAGTTAACTCCAAAAAGGGTCACTAGTCTTCATAGACAGTGTTGGGGGTAGAGCACCCTGATCTGATCAGAATCTTGACAAACTAGTACTCAGTGACATGCTATCTGAGGAATCAGATAGTAGGGTGCTAGTGTTGACACCATAAAGTACCTAAAACAGTAGAACACAAATACTTAGAAAGAACGTTTTCAAAATATCAAACCTAAACATCATCTCCCATTTAGGCTAATTAAATCACAACAAACACTCCTCTCCATACTGATTATCACCTATTATTTAATTTTGCTGTTTATTAAGTTTAATTTAGGACCTAAGTAAAAACCCAAAATCAAAACTCTTGTTTACAAAACCTACTAAATCGAATCGATCATCTTGACTGCTTAGTTTCACAATACGGTTGATCTTAAGAACGACCCTGAGTCATTACTTGTCGCTAACTACCCTTAGCCATAGTAAAAATTAGGTCCCAAGCTCTATAAATATAAAACCACCCGTCCGATCGCGCGGTCCCGACTGGGAGGTCTATAATGACAAGGAAGCGATTTCTTGACCGACCATCTGGGACCCGATCACACACTCACAATCGAAAAGTGAAGCATTAAGGATGAATGCATTCATATGGCTCAAGAATTCTCACTTAGTTTGGTGGTTTAGTGCCTAGTCATGCGATTGCTTGCTTCGAAACAGAGCTTGAAAATTCTCAAAGGGTTTTTCCCGACATTATCTAATTCCAAGCCTTTGAATTTCTATTGACCGGAAGTACCCTTTTTGACTTTGAAATTTTTTGAAATTTTTGCTGAAAACATGACTTTTGCTTAAAAGATTGATCAAAATTAATGTTGCACACTTTAGTAGTGAATACTACTGTCATCCCACACTTAAAAGAACATTGTCCCTAATGTTCTATTTCCAAGTTGGGTTAATCCTACACTTAGGTTTTTGAACGTTGGTCAATCTTTTGAAGCTATACTTTCTCTTGTGAGACATAATCCCACACTTAGAGTTTTACTTAGAATTTTAGTGTGTTTTAATCAAGCGAAGTAAGGTTAGAAGAGATACTCCCTTGTGCTGGTTGTGTATGTGGATTTGCTGGAGACAGACCAGGCTCATTAAAATGAACTTGTTCCGTAATTCATACATCAATTTCTGCATAATCAACATCCTTCACAAATACACGTTAATATTAAACACCAACAATACTTGTTAATACTAAACAAAAATAACTACTAGACACTAATCCATCTCAGCAGAGAGCGTCTCCCAATCGGTGAAGTCATCATCCACGAAGATCGTGTTTTCAACGACCGATGTGGGTGATGATGACTCCTCGATAGTGTGGATTGGAGATGCGGTACCATCCTCTGGATCCTGAATCCAAACATCTAGTGCAGCAGCCTCCTCCTCTAGTGGGTCCATAAAAGTGGGGTGGTCTTGCGCAGTCATGCTCCAAGGTGGAAATAAGTCCCACGGTGGAATGTGCAGAGCGGGATCAGGTCCCATCTGAAAGGGGCACACAGGTGTGGAGGGGAAGCCCAGAGCAGTGTGGATCTCAATGATGGCACTGTGCTGGACCTCAAGGACCCTCAGTATAGACCACGTGACAGCAAGGTCTGCAGTAGTAACTCCATGCTCAAAGATGGGTACTCTGGAGTTCCCTGCGGTCTGTCCCTCTAGTCGGTGAGATGAAGATAACCTAGCATGGGTGGAATGCGGAAGAAATGTCTCCTGAATGGTCACCTCCACCAAGTCTGCCAAGATCTCATCCAAGCTAGGAGGTGGTGACTGGGATCCTCTGATAGTCCTCATGCTATTGCCCGATGATGAGCTCCGGGAGTGATACATGGCACGTGAGCATCTTTGTCGTGGTATGTCTGACTGTGAACTCATCGTGCAAAATATAAAAGGTTAACGGCCCAGGAATAATCATTAGTCTTTCATGAGGCGAGAACTGCATAAAATGGATTAAATTAAGAATAAGAAAAGAAAATTAAAGCTAAAAACGTAAGATAGGCTTGGGGTGCCTCCCAAGAGCGCTTTGTTTATCGAGTCTTGTAGCTTAACTCTGTTATTCTATCAGGGTTGTTCATAACCATAGACTTCCTAGGATGGGGGGAAAGTCTTGTACGTAATGTTTCAAACGGTGACCGTTAACCTTGAAGTTTCCTTCAAGGGCCTCGAGCTCGACGGCACCATATGGAAATACTTTCGATATTGTAAATGGGCCGCTCCATCCTGTTTTAAATTTGCCAGAAAACTTTTTAAATCGTGAGTTAAAGAGTAGAACTTTATCACCTGAGTTGAAGCGTGTGGGGTGGAGTTTTGAATCATGGAGCACTTTGGTTCTCTCCTTGAATTTATAGGCGCTTTCGTAAGCTTGATCTCTTAATTCTGCCAGCTCGTTCAGTTGCATTTTCCGGTGTGTTCCCGTTATCGTAGGATCCAAGCTACAATTTCTCAATGCCCAGTAAGCTTTGTATTCTAGTTCGATTGGAAGATGACATGCCTTTCCATATACAAGCCTATAAGGGGTCGTTCCTAAAGGTGTCTTGTAGGCCGTTCGGAATGCCCATAAAGCATCGTCTAACTTATCTTCCCATCTTTCCCCGTGTTGACCAACTGTTTGTTCCAAGATTCTTTTTAGCGCTCGGTTTGTAATTTCTGCTTGCCCATTTGTCTGTGGGTGGTAGGCCGTAGACGTCTTGTGGGTAACACCGTATTGTTGCAATAGTTTCATAAACTACGTGTTGCAAAAGTGCGTGCCACGATCGCTGATGATTGCCCGAGGGGTTCCAAAATGACATAATAGCTGTTTTAAGAACTTGGTTACGACCCTTGAGTCATTTGTTGGAAAGGCTTGAGCTTCGGCCCATCTGGACACGTAGTCAACAGCACTAGGATGTATTCTTTCCCGTAAAATTTTGGAAATGGTCCCATGAAGTCTAGTCCCCAGATATCAAATATTTCACATGCTTGGATATTCGTCAACGGCATTTCGTTACGCATTGTGATATTTCCAAACCTTTGGCAAATATCGCAACGTTTCACTAATTCTTGTGCGTCTCTGAAGATAGTGAGCCAGTAGAATCCTGAGTTGTAAACTTTCTTTGCTGTTAAATTAGTTGCATGATGTCCTCCGGTTGGTCCGTGGTGGCTTTGGTGGAGTATGTGCTCGGCTTCTTTCCCATCGACACATCTCCTTATAATTTGATCGGGACAGACCTTGAACAAGTATGGATCATCCCAAAAGTAATGCTTGGCGTCACGGAAGAATTTCCATTTTCGTAATGCTGGCATTCCTTTTCTTATGATCCCTCCAACTATAAAATTTGCAATATCTGCAAACCAAGGATCATCAGTGAATTGCGAGCCTTGCATTGATTCTCCTAAACTCATTAATTGTTCTTCTGGAAATCGATCTCTAATATCTCTTTCTGCAAGTTGTTCCATCGACGGATTTTCAAGTCGACTTAAATGATCTGCGGCGACATTTTTTGCTCCCTTCTTATCTTTTATCTCGATGTCGAATTCTTGTAGGAGTAGAATCCATCGTAGCAATCTGGATTTTGCGTCTTGCTTTTTGAAGAGGTATTTTAAAGCGGAGTGATCCGTGTACACTATCGTTTTGGACAATATTAGATAGGATCGAAATTTATCAAAGGCAAACACTACGGCTAGCAGCTCCTTTTCAGTTGTTTTGTAGTTTTCTTGAGCATCTGTTAGCGTTTTGCTAGCGTAGTAGATTGGTCGGAAGTGATTATCCTTCCTTTGTCCGAGAACTGCCCCTACTGCGAAGTCGCTAGCGTCACACATGATTTCAAATGCTAGACTCCAATCTGGAGCAACCATGATTGGGGCATTGGTTAGCTCTTTCTTTAGGTAGTTGAAGGCCTTCATACAATTTTCGTCAAACACAAACTTGATGCCCTTTCCTAAAAGGTGGGTGATAGGTCGAGAGATCTTTGAGAAGTCTTTGATAAAAAGGCGGTAGAATCCAGCATGTCCTAAAAAACTCCGAATGGCTTTCACGTTAGTTGGTGGTGGAAGTTTAGTGATGGTTTCGACTTTGGCTTTGTCTACTTCAATTCCTGACTTTGATATCCTATGTCCTAAAACTATTCCTTCTTTCACCATAAAATGACATTTTTCCCCATTCAATACGAGATTCGATTCTTCACATTTGAAGAGCATTCTGTCGAGCTTTGATAAGCATGATGGGAAAGATTCTCCAAAGACCGAGAAGTCGTCGATAAAGACTTCCATGCATCATTCAATCATGTCGTGGAAGATTGCAATCATGCATCTCTGAAATGTTGCAGGGGGCGTTGCATACTCCAAATGACATTCGTCGGTAGGCGAATGTTCCATACGGGCATGTGAATGTTGTCTTCTCTTGGTCCTTCGGGTCGAGCGGGATTTGGAAATACCCGGAGAAATAGTAGATGTCGTTCCCTCATAATCTTTCGAGCATTTGGTCAATAAACGGAAGTGCGAAGTGATCCTTACGAGTTGCTTCATTTAACTTCCTATAATCGATGCAAACTCTCCAACCTGTGACAGTCCGAGTTGGTATAAGCTCATTGTCTTCGTTTGTAATGACTGTCATTCCTCCTTTCATTGGAACCACTTGAACAGGGCTAACCAAAGGTGAATCGGAAATTGGATAAATCAATCCAGCATCCAAGAGTTTGATAACTTCTTATTTGACCACGTCTTGAATCTTAGGATTCACTCTCCTCTGCCTTTGCATGAATGATTTGAAATCGTTTTCCATGAGTATCTTGTGGGTGCAGTAGTTTGGACTGATTCCTTGTATATCAGAAATTTTCCACGCGATTGCTTTCTTGTGCGATTAGTTGAGCTTTCTCTTCGGGTTCTAACTCCTTTCAGATTATTATTGGGAGCTGTGAAGTTCCTTGGAGGTAAGCGTACTCAAGGTGAGGTGGTAATTCTTTCAATTCTAGGGTTGGTGGTTCTTCAATAGACGGCTTTATTCTAGCTATCTCGTCTCTATTTAGTTTCTCATACTCTTCTTGGAATGGTGCTTCGTCTATCTCGGGTTCAGATGTGGAGATTGATGCTATTTCGACCCACTCGGTTTGGTTTGAAAGTTCGTTCGTCTTTAGCTCGTATTTGTTGACTGTTGATGAGGATATTTCATCATTTCGGGTGAGAATAATCCCTTCGTCGTCGGTGAGCTGGAATTCTTGAAATTGAGCAGTTGAAGATTGGTTTATGATGATTTCGGGAATTGGTAGTGGTACGGGTTGGTTGGTTAGTTGTGGTTCAATTAGGGGTGGTTCCATACTCATTCCCTTGAATGAATCTAGGATCTCTTTAATTGAAGGAAATGGGTTTGGTTTGATCCCCTCTCTTTTTAGCTAAGGTATCGGTGTACCGCATCCTAATGTAACTGCGATTGTTTTGCCATTAGTGCAAGAGGATTTCTTTTCAAACAGGGGAAATAGTAGCTCTTCGGATGTTGTAGGTGAAGTTATTGCGGAGTGCAGCCCAGGGTCCTCATTGTATAACCTCCGAACGGTGACTACCGTGTTGGGTATCGGATCCTGGCTGGATATTGTCAATACTTCATGCAGATGTTCATCAAAAATGTCCTGCATGATATCACACAAACCAAGGTCCTCTTCAAGAGGTTGCTTCATTAATCGATTGACATTAAAGGTGACCTCCTCCTTCCCCACTCTCAGTTTTAAAGATTTTTCGTTTACATTGATAACAGCCTTGGCAATGTTTAAGAAAGGTCTGCCAAGGATGAGCGGGACATGGGTGTCTTCCTCTATATCCATGACAATGAAGTCTACCGGAAAGATGAACTTATCGACTTTTACCATGACATCTTCAGCAATCCCTCGAGGGAGTTTAATTGATCTATCTGCTAGTTGAATGGTCATACGAGTAGGTAACAGGTTATCTAATCCTAATTTCTTATAGAGGGAATAAGGCATAAGATTAACACTAGCACCTAGGTCGGCTAAGGCATTACTGATTTGAATATCTTGAAGAAAACAAGGTATGGTAAAGCGTCCAGTATCGCCTAGTTTAGGTGGAAGACCAAGTTGCACAATTAAAGAACATTCAGCATCCAAGGGTAAACTAACTATGTGCCTAAGCTTTTCTTTGTTTGAAAGGAGTTCTTTAAAGAATTTGGCACATGAAGGCATTTCTACTAAAGCATCTAATAATTTAACATTTAAGTGTAGGCTTTTAAACATTTCCAGATATTTTCCGAATTTGGCTTCTTGCTTTTCCTTTTTAAGTCTTCCAGGATAAGTTATTCTTGTAAGAGGTACATTATCCTGAGTTCGGCTAGTGATGGGTCATGGATGTCAATTGACTCATGTTCACTAGGTATAGGTGTAGGCAAAGAAGTGTTTTCGGGGGTGTTTTCTGGTGGTGGTGGATCAACTTTGGTTACTCTTCCTCCTCTTGTCACGATTAACACATCGTCACTTGGTGGATTAGTGCTTGCCGACGTACATTCCTCAATAAAACTTAAGTTTTTTAAAATGGATTCCATGTTAGAGATTAATTTTTATGAAATTTTTATCATGGCGTCAATGTTGTCTTGAAATCCGGTTACTCTTTTGTTTATAAGGTCTTGTTCAAGCATAAAAAATGGTAAAAGTGATTTTGAGGAAAATAAGTGGCTTGTGGGAGAAGAATCATCCAAAAGTTGGGTCCAATCAGGATAAGGTGTTGACATGGTAGGTTAAAAAGTAGGTAAAACTAATCTAATCTAATCCTAAAGGCAAGAAATGTAACTTTTGATTGATGTTACTCTTTCAAAAGGATCGCTAAATACTAAAGTTACTAATCTCTTAAAATCGGTCGCCAACACTCCTCGGCAGCGGCGCCAAAAACTTGTTGCACTGCACACCGGTCGTTGGAATTTCTAATTGAGATGCAGCACAACAGTGGGTTTTTAATTTGTAAGGCTGAGGCCTAGGGTTACTACTATTGCTAATCTAAGCGCTAGCAAAGGATAAGTATGACCTAGAGTCATTCTTCAAAGCGCAACGAATTGAAACTAGGAGGGTTTAGGAACTTTTATGAATTTAGCTGGGGCTCAGAAAGATGGTTTTGATTTTGGATTTTTCTAAATTAAAATTAAATTTAAGATAAAGGTGGAGGTTACTTCGGGCGTTTAGCAAGTTAAAGCGATTGTCTACTATGAAGTGGTTTACGTGAAGTTAAATAAGAGAAGTTCTAATGAGAATAAATTTGTAGGCTAATGTGAGCTATTCTACAGTCCTTCTTTCGGGCTAACGCAGAGGTGTCCACAATCAGGCAAATAGAATGTCACATGGGTTGCAGAATACATTAAAACATACACCGAAAGTTCTCTCAAATGAATGTCCATATTATCCAACAGTTAATCTCAAATCCTATTCCCCAATCTCGGTCATCAGAGACGTCTGAATCATGGCACAGTTTGTTGAATAAACAATCTTGTAAACGGGTTTTACCCTCGCCGGAACAGGTTGGAATAACCGGTCTAGACGGTCGGATAGTATGTCATCACTTATTCATACAAATTATCAACATTACTCAAGTATGCAAGAAAACAGGGATGGTTTATACTAAGAATAGAAACCTAAGTAACACGTTTGTTAATTGATTCATAACATGACTACCTTCGGTCGTTCTAGACTTCTATACATTTGTACTCAGCCATAAGTGTTTCCAGTACTATATCGAAGAACAGTCGAATAGGGGCCGTCACATTATTTCACGACGATTAAGGGCTAAATATATCTTATTATCATGATGATCCTAAGGCAACAATCAAACAAGAACATGCAATAAGATAATCAAGGCAATAGTTCAATTTAAGCGTACAAAGGTGTTATCTAAGTCGAGGATATTCCGAAAGTTGTCTCAAAAATATCGTCTGTCCAAATTAAATCTTAATCTACCTCTATTCCCATGTTCCGTGTTTCTTAGATCCTAGTGTGGTCCAGAGAACACCGGCCATGCCGAGCTCAATGATTCAATCTAACATAGTATAACTAAGTGACCTATACCCTATGAGTTAGCTACGTTCATTTTTGGATAAAGTTTTAGTCACAACATGAGTTGGGCAGATAAACGATAAAGATTCAATTCCTACATCTATTTATAATATAAAGCATCCGCAATCTCATGACATACAGTACAATCACATATTTAAACTTTTCCTAAACGACTATCAGAGCAGACAATTGAGTTATTTAGTTAATCATGGCAATTCTAGCATGCATATTTAAATTTATTAAAGAAAGAACAAACATATTAAATATGGAAGATAGATTAACACCTGGAAAGATGTACAATAACTAGTAGCTAAAATATGCGTCCCAGAGCACCTCCGTACAAATCTTCCTTGATTAGTTAATTAGCTAGCCTAATTAACTAGGAAGAATTAAAATTACAAAGAAACAAAGATATCTAAGTGTAGGTGTGTAAAGGTGTGAAGATACTAAAAGATGATGATGTTAAATGAGGTCTAAGGGCTGCTATTTGTAGATTAAAAGTGGCTCACGTTAGCATTCCTAGGCTCACATTAGAAAAAGAGTGAAAGGTGGTGCACCGGGTACGAAAAAGCATGGAAAAGTGGTGCACCGGGTACACGCAAGGACAAGAAAGCGGAAACGAGATGAGGGGAGGAGAGGCAACCAAGAAAAATTTGAAGATCAATGGCAACCAAGACAAATTTTCAAGTGAAAAGAATCATCCCAAGGATTTATCTATACCAAATTCTTTGTTTTCGAAAATCGAACACAACGTAAAAAGAACCAACCAAAAAGGATAAAGAATGAAGATTCTACGCGCTGCAAAAGTTTCAAAACATTCGGAGCAAGACATATGAAGATTGAGAAATCATCTTAGGGATTTCTTTACACCAAAGTTTTCATTTATAAAAATCAATTCCAACTAAAAAAGAATCATCGCAATCAGACGCATAACGAAGGAGATACGCATGAAAACATGAACCGAAGAAGTGGTACGACTCAAGTCGGACGGCCGCCGCCGGCTGGATTTTATGTGCAATGGACCAGTGCCGTCCCAGGTCCAACCAGTGTTGGCCCGTGTCCGGCCAATGCTGGCTCCTTTATCATCCGCGCGCCACCTTTTTCGTCCCGTACTCGTACCGCGCACGCTTTTTCGCTAAAATGAGTCTAACTTCGCTATCGTGAGCCAGATTTCAACTATAAATATACCATTGGATTGGTAATTCAAAAATACACATTCCTAGAATACTTTCTCACTCTAAAAAATTAGTTTACTTTCTCTCTATTTTCTCACTTTAAATTAGTTTTGGGCTAGTTTAGGTGCGTTTTTGGAATAGAACGAAAAGACATAACGTGTTGTAATCTTGTGGTGTAAGTTAGGATTATTTATATTTAATTCAAGTCTTCTCCTTCTCGCATTTAATCCCGGTTATTTCTATCATAATCTATCTTAATTAAAATGTATTCTTTAATTATCCTAGATATAGTTTCTTAGCGAGTAGATTACTTTTGTATTTGTTGTGATATAATTACCGTATATAATTATGGGATGACTTTAAAACCCGTTGGTCCCGGCTGTTGTGTATCCGAACAAAACAATCTTAAATTCAACGGATAAGAAACACTCGAAACACTCAAGTAATCCGAACAAAACAATCTAAGTTTGTGGTTTATCGAATCGGTGATTTTTATGGTGCTAAGAAGGATCAGACTTTTAAACAGGCCTGCTACTCTGTTCCTTCGCCCACAAACGACTACGTTCAATAATAAGGGCCACTGACTCCCTCACAGGAGAGTGTGGAGAGTTGAGCATTGTCTGTCTGATCAGAATCATTACACCTTAGTTACTCATGACATATTAGTTGATAATTGACTAATAAGGAATCTAACGGTTATGCCAATAGGTAGCAGATTTAACAAACCCATCTAGTTTAGACTCACGTTTCTTTAAATTCCAAAGTCAACATCCCATAATTATCAAGCTAATGAAATCACAATAAATACAGCTTTCCCGCGTCTGATTTATTATTACCTTTTATCGCTTTATTTAAATTTACTTAGTGAACTGAACCAAAACCCCCATCACTTTTATAAAACCCTGGTTGCCAGAAAACCACTGATTGTTTGGAATCTCTTATGTTTCAATTCAGTTTCTCTTTAAGAACGATTCTAGGTCATACTTACTACTTTCTAACCTTTGGTTCAGTAATTGTAAGTCACACTTAGACCCCAGCATTTATAAATTTAAAACCCGTTGGTCTCGGCTGTTGTGTAACGGCCGCATCGGTTAGGCAACCAACAAGTTTTTGACACCACTGCCGGGGAGACTAACTGTCTGACATAGAGGCCCAACCAATCATATTTTCTAGCCTACCTTTAATAGTTTACTTTCTTTAATCTGTTTATTTCCATTGCTTGATCTGTACTCTTAGGTCTGCACCACTTTTTAACTTTCCTGATCCAGAATTTATCATTATCACTATCCGACGAGTAAAGAAACAATCCGCCCTTAGAAACGTGATGGCTGAACGTATCACTCTTGCCGATAACAGCAAACCCTCTATCGAAGGAAACCACTGGACAATCGTTCGAGCTTAAATACCACATTATCTAACTAATCCAAAACCACTGTCAATTCCACAGAGTACCAAATGATGATCCGAACTATCACCTAGACAAGTTTATCTCTCTTTCTAACTCATACAAACAAAACGGAGTTAGCCAAGATCCGCTTATATCTTTTCCTTATTCACGCACTCATCATGCACAAACATGGATTGAAGGTTTAGAAATTGGTTCTGTCCCTTCATGGACAGTAATGGCAACAAAGTTTCTGACTAAGTACTTTCCACCGTCCAAGCAAACCAAACTCAAGAATGACATCATGAACTTCCGAAAAGCTTTTGATGAGTCATTATACACTTCATGGGAACGATACAAAGGAGCATTGAAAAAGTGCCCCAATCATCATCTTGACAAATCGGCACAGCTATGTACTTTCTACAATCATTTAACATCTAACCACCGAACCACCCTCGATGCTGCAGCACAAAGGATGAGACCTTATTGAAAAAATGACTTTGCATCACCATGATTGGAACTTGGGAGATCACTCGGCATCTCCAACACCTCTCGCTGCCTCGAATCCACTTCCGATTGAAGCAATTCAGGTACTCACTGAAAAGATGGACTCCGTTATCAAGCAATTCGGAGAACTCAAGAAACAACAACATCAAGTACACCAAGTGCAAGCCTACCCAAATTGCACCAACCCACACCCACGTGGTGAATGCTGGGTTAAATACGAAGAGGCATATGGCACCGTTTACGATGCCCAGTTTCCCGCTCGACCACAAACTTTTCCACCCGGTTTCAACCAAAATAACAATCAAGCCAGAGGTTCACCCTTTCCGCCAAGGCCCAACTAAAAATCTTACCCACCAAGATATCCACCATACCCACAATAATAACTTGCCTACAACTAACGCCTCACACTCCCTGGACCTACTTCTAAGATAAACCCATCCACTGAACAACCTGCCAAGCCAAATGCACCAACTTCAATCCCAGACGACGCTTTCACCTAGTTCATGCAAGGAAAACATCAATTCAACCATAAGACATCCGCTAGACTACACCAGGTTGACCTCTTTATGAGAAACCAGCTGGCCGTACTCAAGAACTTGGAGGCTCAAATTGCGCAACTGGCACAATGTCTAGACACCAGACCCAGAGGGAGTTTGACAAGAAACACGGTTCAAAATCCACATGTCGAGGAGGCAAAGCAAGTTACCACCACTAAAGAAGCAACTGTAATAACACCCCATAACTTAATATCATATTTTATACATAAAACATAGGAAGCGCAATTATATAACCATGATTACATATATAAAGTGTTCAAGTTACTCAAAAGATTACATGTTAAAAGTTACAATATTTCAAACAAATTCCTAAGACTGGGTGTTATGTAACTATAAAACCATAACTTTAATACCCAAAAGAAATCAGAGTAGGTGCAGTAATAGTCAAACATCCATCCAGTGTCCTATGCCATGTTCAAACTCTAATCATAACCAAAATATGCAAAAATGTTAAACATGGTGGGATTAGCTCACACCTAAGTCAATGGAACTGTAACCGACAGTTCAACCTAGTTATAACAAATCTTACAACTAATAAACACATAAGCACGTAACGTCAAAGAGGACCGGCGGTTCATGTGTAGCCACACCAAGAACACTTTAAATCATTGGTATGTCATCACAGTGATTTACCGATAGCTTGCAGCTCTCTTCACCGACATAGGTTCATTCATCAATGATATGTATCAGAAACCCTGCCGGCCAAACGATAGCATACAAGCCCAACCACTGTTGACCTCTGAATAATCCACATAGTAACATAATGCATAATCATCATGCCATCATGGAATTATAACAACCAATCAACCCAAATCAACAATAACAATAACCCAGATAAGTAATCAGTCAATAATCAATAACAAAGAAGGTTCACCCATTATAACCAAAACTGTTACAACTGAGTTGAACAGAGGATCACAATTTCACTCACCAATTACCCCAGTCGTCCACTCAGTAGTCTAATATCACTGAGTCTTCAGTTATTCTGAAAACACAACCAAAACACAAGTTAGTATCTCATTTTGTAAATGGTTATAACTCATTAAAGTACAAAAGGTCAAAGAAGTACATAATATATGTAACTAGTACAACTTAATTACAAAGAAGTACATAATATATGTAACTAGTACAACTTAATTACTACAAACACATAAGTTAACAAGTTATCATATTTGTCAAGTTTTGTCTTACAAACGTGATCCTGAGATAAAGGATGGGATCGCGTTCACCAGAGAAAGCCATACTGTAACCAAAAAAGAAAAACACTAAGAAACGTGTTCAAGAAAATAATGGTGGGTAGCGTTCCCCATTAGAAAACATTTTGTACCGAATTACCCTAGGCAACACGATCCGGAAAACGAGGGTGGGATCGCTTTCATTAAGAGAAAACATTTTGTAACCAAATTTCATTTACTAACGTGATCCAGGTAAGGAGCTGGGATTGTGTTCATAAGAATAAAATTCGACTGAGACAAGTTATAACTATGGAACGCGATCCGGATTCAAGGTGGGATCGCGTTAATGTGTTGTACAGCAAACTCGAACCTGCAACTTATATATACGAACCCTAACTTCAATTTTTACCATTCAAATAGCTTCAAACTCAGATTCTCAAGTTATCAATAGTTCAAGTAACATCATATAAGTATACTATAACATCATTCAAGCTTCCAATTTAGATATATATCAATAATTCACATGATTCACATCAAAACCAATTCCATGTATTTAGAAATCAAGAACACTTACAACTAATTGAGAAGAAGCAAAATGATGATGATGACAGAATCTGATGATGATAATCTAATTTCTACTAGCTTGAATCCAAAAATAATGTCTTCATCTCTTTTGATTTCTAAAAATGTATATGTGTGAGAATACTTGAGAAGTTTGGGGAAAATGGGAAATGAAAAGAGTTAGGTCGGCTCCAACTAAACCAACTCAATATAAATAATATAATTTTATTCCCTTTGCGAAAAACAACTATTTTATTTTACCATCAACTTTATTAATTTAAAACAATAAATATTTTATCATCCACAATAAATCATTTAACTCTTTTCCCATTATTTTTAAGTAAACCAAATAAATTTATTTCCTATTACATAAATAATCATTTAAAAACTTTGGAAAATACTATATTATTTCTAGGCCCAAAATCTGGGTGTTACAAATCTTTTCCCCTTAAAAATATTTCATCCTCGAAATCTGATCATACCCAATTTAACCAAAATCCAAATCTTAACAATTTCCAACTTTACCACATAGCACAATATATAACTCTAATACACATATCAACCATGAATGTTTAATTTCAGATTATAACTAATATTCATATATTACTTCATGTGATGAAAATTAATAACCTTTTCCGTAGCCATTTAAACTCACTTCAACTTATAATTTCAAACACAAAATTTCATATTTTAAACAACACATTACAATATTTAACTTTTCAATCTTAATCAACAAATCAATTAAATTCTCTTAACCAATTTTTCTCAAGTTTACCCAAAACATAACCAATCATAATTAAATGATTTCATGCCCATGCACCAAAAACTCTTTATTAAACGTTTAAATTCTATAGTCAACACCTTATTATATTAACACTTCATATATTAAATATTTACTCTTATATAAACTTCGATTCAATGTATTTATCATAATAATAACTCTTTCTACTCAAACAAAATCAGCATGCCTTAATTATGACTCCATACAAGTCCTACACATAATAATACCCTATTTGTACTTTTCCAAATTTCCTAAAAATTTCATATTTTTTTTGTAATTATATCTCCTTTTTATAACCTAATCAAAACATAAACCATTCATTTTCTGACAACACTTTTGCAATACATTTCTATCATCGTTCAGACTCTAACTACAAATTCCATTCATATCCATTTGATCTCTAACTCGTTTACACATGCAAACCCATTCATGATCCATTTTAACCCCGACCATTTCAACACTAAATTTCCATAATCACATTAATCCCTTTGATAATTGGTAACCTTAACAAGTTCATGCGACATAGCATAATATAACAATGGTGATCAAGCATTGTCAGATTATGTTTTTCACACTTCCGTTGTCAGACTACTTCATATTATAATTTATCAATATGTTTTCTTCATTTAATACCTTATCACATTTTCAATAACAATAGCTCTTATTAATTACTTATGATTAACAACTCATAACTAGGGAATCATATGAGTCTGACCCAAATCAACTTTACTACTAAACATGTAAGCAATTCAAGTAAATTGAAATCCAAGTAAGCTTATCGAGGATTACCTTATTCTCTTCAACCAACCTCATATACTGCCATTTCTGTGTCGAAAACAACAACTCAAACTTGATAAGTGTTAGTATCTATCATACTAATCAATTTCCCTTTCAGTGACTAACCCCACACCCTGAAATGTTTGACTAACGCAAAATAGTTTTGGGATCGAACATTTACTAATGTCCAATTCACCCAAACCTATGCTCTGATACCAATTAATAACACCCCATAACTTAATATCATATTTTATATTTAAAACATAGGAAGCGCAAGTCCCCAAAATTATATAACCATAATTACATATATAAAGTGTTCAAGTTACTCAAAAGATTACATGTTATAAGTTAAAATATTACTAACATATTCCAAAGACTGGGTGTTATGTAACTATAAAACCATAACTTTAATTCCCAAAAGATAATCAGAGTAGGTGTAGTAATATTCAAACTTCCAACCAGTGTCCTATGCCACGTTCAAACTCTAATCATAACCAAAATCTGCAAAAATGTTAAACATGGTGGGATTAGCTCACAGCTAAGTGAATGGAACTGTAACTGACAGTTCAACCTAGTTATAAAAAATCTTACAATTAATAAACACATAAGCACATAACATCAAAGAGAACCGGCGGTTCTTGTGTAGCCACACCAAGAACACCTTAAATCACTGGTATGCCATCACAGTGATTTACCGATAGCTTGCAGCTATCTTCGCCGACATAGGTTCATCCATCAATGATATGTATCGGAAACCCTGCCGGTCAAACAATAGCATACAAGCCCAACCAATGTTGACCTCTAAATAATCCACATAGTCACATAATGCATAATCGTCATGCCATCATGAAATTATAACAACCAATCAACCCAAATCAACAATAACAATAACCCAGATAAGTAATCAGTCAATAATCAATAACAAAGAAGGTTCACCCATTGTAACCAAAACTATTACAATTGAGTTGAAGAGAGGATCACAATTCCTCTCACTAATTACCCCAGTCGTTCACTCAGTAGTCTAATATCATTGAGTCTTCAGTTGTTCTGAAAACACAATCAAAACACAAGTTAGTATCTCATTTTGTAAATGGTTATAACTCATTCAAGTACACAAGGTCAAAGAAGTACATAATATATGTAACTAGTAAAACTTAATTACCACAAACACATAAGTTAACAAGTTATCATATTTGTCAAGTTTTGTCTTACAAACGCGATCCTGAGATAAGGGCTGGGATCGCGATCACCAGAAAAATCCATAATGTAACAAAAAAAACACTAAGAAATGCGATCCAAAAAATAGTGGTGGGATCGCATTCCCCATTAGAAAACATATTGTTACCGAATTACCCTAGGCAACGCGATCCTGGAAATGAGGGTGGGATCGCGTTCTTTAAGAGAAAACGTTCTGTAAACAAAATTTCATTTACTAACGCGATCAAGGTAAGGAGCCGGGATCGCTTCACAAGAATAAAATTCAATTGAGACAAGTTATAACTATGGAACGCGATCCGGATTCAAGGTTGGGATCGCGTTAAGGTGTTTTACAGCAAACTCAGAATTGGAACTTATATATACGAATCCTAACTTCAATTTTTACCATTTAAACAGCTTCAAACTCATATTCTCAAGTTATCAATAGTTCAAGTAACATAATATAAGTATACTATAACATCATTCAAGCTTCCAATTTACATATATATCAGTAATCCACATGATTCACATCAAAACCAATTCCATGTATTTAGAAATCAAGAACACTTACAACTAATTGAGAAGAAGAAAAATGATGATGATGATGACAGAATCTGGTGATGATAATCTAATTTCTACTTGCTTGAATCCAAAACAAAATAATGTCTTCACCTCTTTTGATTTCTTAAAATGTATATGGGTGAGAATACTTGAGAAGTTTGGGGAAAATGGGAAATAGAAAGATTTAGGTTGGTTCCAACTAAACCTACTCAATATAAACAGTATAATTTTATTCCTTTTCTAACCTATTATCTGGAATCTAAAACATTTACGAAAAACAACTATTTTATTTTACCGTCAACTTTATTAATTTAAAACATTTAATATTTTATCATCCACAATAAGTCATTTAACTCTTTTCCCATTATTTTCAAATAAACCAAATAAATATATTTCCTATTACATAAATAATCATTTAAAAACTTTGGAAAATACTATATTATTTCTAGGCCCAAAATATGGGTGTTACAGTTGTTCCACCACCCGCTGCTATTCTTGTAAAAGAAGAGCCATCCACCGAATCTGCAACAACAGATTCTGCTCGAACCTTGAACAAAGAATTAAGAATTCCTTACCCTGCTAGACTTAAGACTCAACCAAAGAAGCTATCATCTTTCAAGTTAGATGGCAAATTCCTTGACACCATGTCTAGAATTCCCAGTAGTAACAAGTACATTAGGTAACTCTTATCCATTAAGGATAAGCCGCCTGAAGTAAACAGTATCCCACTTAGTTCTGAAAGTTCAGCCCTACTCAAGAATAGTCTTCCAGAAAAACTAGGAGACACCAGAAGATTCACACTTCCTTGTTCCATTTACCAATTTGGAGATATCAACGTCTTAGCCAATTTAGGAGCCAGCATAAATCTTATGCCCTACTCCTTATTCAAAAGATTAGAAATTGAAGGCCTGAAACCCACTAAGATGACTGTCCAACTTGCTGACCAATCTGTTCGATACCCAAAAGGAATAGCTGAGAATGTCTTAGTTCAAGTTGACAAATTCTTCTACCCTACGGACTTTGTGGTAATGGGCATCCACAAAGACATAAACATCTTGATTATCCTTGGAAGACCATTCATCAACATGGCAAGAGAAGTCATTGATGTGTATAATCACACAATCATTCTATGATCCCACGGAGAAAGCATCACTTACAAGATCGACCAGCCAGAATACACTTCAGAACAAGAGGATTAGTATGCAATACCAGTAGGCAGAATCAACTCCGGTGATTAATCAGATTCTGATGATGAGCAATCAATAAATCACCCTGCTATTTTCATCTCTGACCCCGAAACCGAACCAGAAGAGCATGAAGAATATGAGGATGCAGAGGAAGAAATTGAATCATCTAAATCCGAACCTGAAGAAGAAGAAAGAGAAGAATCTGAACCTGAAGAAGAGGAAATGGAGGAAGACACGGAAGAGGAAGAAGCAGAGCCCGAGGAAATGGAGGAAGACGAAGAAGAAATATCACCTCACACTTACTTTCTTGATCTACCTCCAACAATGGCCGATGTTATAAGAATACAAAATTCTGAAGAATCAATGCCATCTAGAGTTACAAATGAATCAGTTGAAGATCTTTCCACTTGCCAATCCCAAAAAGCAATCTACGCCCGCAACATGAGGGTAATGCTCGACTCGTACCTCGACCCTTCGAAACCAATCAGTCGATCCTGACTACGAGGCTTGTATAATATCGAGAAGGAACTCAGAACATCAACGCACCATCCAGATCTTTACACCAAATTTCTGAATCAAATTTCGGATACAAAGCAATCAAATTAGGAGGCAATGATGATGAAAACCCTCAAAGTTCAGCCCTAGAAGAAAGGATCATTGAAATCAACTATGACACCCGACATTTTAGGTTAACAGTTAAACCTAACTGGAAACCCTAATTACTTGTATTTAGTTTGTATTAGTCTAAATATTTTTAATTACATGTATATTTTAATATACACTTACGTGATTATATGTTTATCTATAATTGCGCAAAACAACCGAACGGAGTCCGCTTAATTATACGACGTTGGTGAAAACATTTTTATAAATAACTTTCTATTTTTAGAAGTTATTTATCATATATTATTATTTTATGTAATAATACACGAAAAACCTAGATGTTTTAACTAAAACGTAACAAACGTGGTAAAAATACGCAAATCGAATTCGGTAACCAAACAAAAGTCAATAAATATTTTGACAACTAAAAATAAAGTATTTTAATAATATTTTAATGGAAAGTAATCCCAAACATATCGTGAATTAAACTGACGAAAGGAAACGTTACGAGATTAACGGTTTAACGAAATAATGAATAAACGAACACAGAACGCAACACAGTCTGTAAACGAAGATTAAAAATCACAAACTCAGTGGGGCCCATAGGAGGGGCCGGCCACCCCCCTCTCCTCCCTTTAATGTCTCATGTAAAACAATGATGGGATTCTTATGACACCTCCATTTGAAAGACATACATTTGCATCTTTCTATCTTTCATTTTCAAACTAACACTCTCACTCAATCTCTCTCAACTCTCAACTCTCAACTCTCTCTCGAACTCCAGATTTTTCTAGCCACCAAAAACCACCACCATCACCATCACAAACCACCACAAAGCACCACCATTATCTTCAAGCTTTAACAAATATTTTTCAAGAAAATAACACTACAAGAGTTCTTCATTTCCAATCTGCCATCCTTTCTTCAAAACATCATTGTACTTTTGAACATATCTAAGGTTTGGGTAAAAGTTTCATGAACCGAGAAGGTTTGACCAAGTCAACAAAAACGGGGCTCGGTTTTAAAAAACGTGAAACTTACTATTTTTGGAAAGAATGGTAACAAAAAGGGTTT
This sequence comes from Pseudognaphalium luteoalbum, assembly GCA_963422505.1. Taxonomy (NCBI): domain Eukaryota; kingdom Viridiplantae; phylum Streptophyta; class Magnoliopsida; order Asterales; family Asteraceae; genus Pseudognaphalium; species Pseudognaphalium luteoalbum. The sequence continues at coordinate 75,033,273 of OY730195.1, forward strand.
GGGTGACTTATTTAGTAATTTAGACAAAAAAAAATGAGACTTGAAAACACTTGGGCAAAAATCGAAAGCTGACCAGACCCTTAGTGTCACATGACCTGCGACACTACATGTGACACTAACTATGACACTAGCTATCTATGTAGCTAGTTAATTAAAATTTATTTGAATATGTGACACTCGTGCTAATGTCGCATTAACTTGCGACACTAAGCATCAGCGACTCCAACCAACAACTCCACCCTTAGTGTCGCTATTATGTGACACTCACCTGCGACACTAAACCCAATGTCGCAACTTTTGCAACACTAACTCGAATGTCGCATACACTGTGACACTAATCCTAATGTCGCAAAACCTGCGACACTAATCCTAATATCATTAAACCTGCGACACTAATCCTTAGTGTCGCTGCTAGTGTCGCTAAAGACATAAAAAACATGAAACTTGATTTCACTAATTATTGAACTTGGCTAACAACTTGTAACCACACATGATACATACTACAACACTGTATACAATGAAACAAACTTGATAATAATATCTTAAAGAATTATTATTAAAAACGTTCACCAACGGGGGTCGTACACGTTTTTAATAGACAACTTATTTGGACATACTAGTTGAGTGAACTAGCTTTAGGTGGACATTAACCCTCCACCTACACAATTGGTATAAGTGGACATTAACCCCCACTTATACAATTTCTATAGATGGTATTTTGAGACATCTACTTACACAACCTCATACGTTTAGTGTCGCATGAGACCTGATTAATTTAATTATTTTGAGACATCTACTTATACAATTGCTATAGGAGGTTGCACTCGGGATGAGAACACCCACTACTTGCTAATAATTTAATTATTTGCTCGCTATTTGCTTAAGTCAGGTGAGTTTCATAGCCCCTTTTTACTGTTTTCTAACTAGGGTGAGAATACATACAACTGTTTTATATAAACTGCTTTTATGATCACAAGTAACTGTAAACAAATTTTTATACGGATTGCATGAGACCTGATTAATCCACTAAAGCCCTCTACCTATCATAGTTTGTTAAAATTTGTGCGTGAATATTATTGGATAGATCTATCAAGGTTTGACAAACTTCGTCCGGGCTAGTTGCTCTAGCCAACCCATGGGCACAATATTATTTGTGAATTAGAAGTGTACTGGATTATATACTTATCGGAAGCAAACAACGTTAAGCTCAAACTATGAGACTCATTGCAAATGGTATACACATATTGCATTCGTGCAATACTTTTATCATTGTAGACGATACTTTTTAAACTATCATTTTTGAATGATGCAAATTTGAAATCTTTTGATCATACCGATAACAACTGTTTACAAACCTATGAACTCGCCAACTTTATGTTGACCTTTTAGTATGTATTTCTCAAGTAACCCACCGCAGTTGGATGCTTTGGATAGCATAGCTCGAGTCACATATTTTCAAACATCAATTAGATTGCATGTTGTATTTTGTACTATCAAATATGTAGTAGAAATCTCTAGAATTATGATGCGAACTTCAAGTATTTTGTAAAACATTTATTATTGGAAATGTAACTATTTTAAAACATCTCATTTAGAGGTCATTTGCTTTAATCTTTGTGTTGTGATATTTAATTTGGTCAGCGCCCCTGTGACACCTCCTACTTCCGCTGCCACGTGTTTTGGGGGTGCGACATCAACCATTCTCAACCTTCTTCAAACTTCACTACAGATGAGAAATACTCATGCTTCCCGGATTCACAAGAAGCAAATTCAGAAGATGACAGCGAAAATGAGGATGACTACCTAGACATACCTCTTGACACCCGCTCCATTCCACCCGCTCCACCTGCACCCGCAAGTTCTCCAACCCATTATACGGAATTGTTACAAGTACCGCTTGTGGATACTCACCAAGAGCTGATAAACGTGATCGACGAATATGATGACGTCTACATCATCGTGGAATCTATCAGAGAGTCAACTAATAACTATACCCCACACTAGCAACGCTTGATAAGAGAAATTGAATGAGAATATGATTCCTACGTTGCCAGCTATGGAGTATAAGAATCTCAAACACTGCGCAGGCAGATTCGAGACTTAGCAGAATCACTCGAAGCTCAAATTAGGAGAGAAGATCAAGTGCCTGACCGACCAACCAACCCAATTTGAGAATTGAGTTCTATAGTAACCAAAGGAAAATATATCGCAAGGTATATTGCACCCTTGCAGGATCAACGTTTCCTTACTCATCAAATCAAAAACTTTGCTCGCATCAATGAGAGTACATCTGGAAAGATCAACTGGAAACCCGCAGAATTATGCAGATATCATAATGGTGGGGGATCTGAGGATACTTATGGATCTCATTGAAAATGGAGAACACCTTACCGCCACTGAGAACTACAGAATTGTCATTCATTCTACTATTGGACATCATGTTGAGCTGATAATTGATGAGCTGAACCACTCAGCCTATGATGAAGAAACTCGAGATGTCCCAAGGTTCATTCCACACATGTCACAAATTAACTTAGCGACTTATGTGAGAACACGAATACACCGATTGTACACGAAGAAGATACGGAACTGAATGTCTACCAAAATGGATATCGTGAGATATTCAGCAAGCTCGTATACGTCTTCACCGTCTCATACTTTCCCTTTAGCCGACAGCAGCACCAGCTTATAAGAGATGTAAGCCAAGCATGTAGATCTTTTGGAGGAGATCCTTTAGCCGATGACTTTGATGAATTAAAAACTCAATTCATGGCCTTAATAGCATCGATTGGTCGAAACCATCTACAACGCGAAATGATCCAAACACATACTACCACCAGGATCGATCACTTGTGGCATGGTACTCCTTGACCGATTGGCCACTGATCACTTGAAGAGCTTCAGGATGGAATCTACCAACCCACCTGACTTGATCTCCAACAATGATCACTCCAGCTCTTAGGACTTGTCACACCCCCAAATTCAGGTTGCGGAAGCGGTTGGGTCGGGGCATGACTAATCAATCATCAAAGCATAAGATACGTAGCAAAGGACCTCTAAATGGGATGTTTGAAAAGAAGTTGTTACATTTCCAAAACAAATGTTTACATTGTTGCGACTTCACGAAAATAATTTCAATACATAAATTATAGTACAAAAGTTATGCAAGGAAAAATCCAAGTGTTTGAAATCATGCGACTTGAGTTAGCATATCTTGTAGTAATCCTAATCCTGCTGGGTACCTAAGAAGACATGCTAAAACGAGTCAGTTATAGAGCTGGTGAGTTCATAGGTTTGTTAGTTAAAAACATGGAGTATAAACTGTATATATTGAAAAAGTAGTTCTAGACTACGATTTAGATTTGTAATATTATATAGTTGTGTTGTGTACCTAAGTACATCGAGGAAGATGGCATTCCATGCCTAGTTACCTATCAGATATAAGTATGTCTACATAATTGAGGCATTACATGCCTAAGTACTAATCAAGTATGTGTATGACCAAGTCATATCGAGGAAGTGGAAATCCTTGCCTAGATACCTATCAGGTATGAGTAAGTCTACTAATGTGAGGCAGTGCCTGCCTAAGTACTATCGAGTAAGTGTATGACCACGTCATATGATAACAAGTAATAGTATTACTTATCCAGTAGTAAGATACTAGTATGCCACCTGGCACAGTGTGTTGCCTCCAAGGAACATGTAAGTGTAGTCCCGCGGGACTATAATTGAGTATTTAGCCAAATATTGAGTAACGACCTCGAGTGTAAGCTCGTCAATCCGTTAATGAGTGTGAGTATCAACTCGTATTCTTATCCATGTTTTGTATCGCTTTACCACGATATCATTTTGAATCACTTTACCATGATCTTGTTTTGTATCACTATAACCGTGATATCATTTTGAATCACTTTATCGTGATCTCGAATGGTGTTGCTCACAAGCAATGTATGTAATTGAGAGTCGGCAGTACTACGACATGCCCGACTGGAGTAATTGAGAGACGGTAGTACTACGACATGCCCGACTAGAGTAATCATATTTGTATAAGTGTATGTATATCACTATACATAAGTAAATCGTAGATAGCACCAGGTGCTTGAGATAGTGTACAAGTATATGTATGTATATATATATATATATAAGTCTTAGTCAACAAACTCATCTAACAGGGTATCATGTAACACATGATAGTGATTTATTGTATCTAAATATGTATACACAATACTTAGATATTAAGTGTAGCACAAGAAGCCTAGGTATGAGTAATCATCACCTAGTGATTTGGTAATAGTATAAGGAACTATACTAACGTATGTTACTATCATATACTCCTAGCCTCCAGCCTAGCAAGTATATTGAGGTCTCTGGGAAATGTTCACTTAAGTACAAATCCATTCTAGTATTCATGGAGTGTATAGGCAGCCTTAGTTTTAAGAGGAAAACTAATCTTGTAAAAAGGTATAGACCTTGTCTAACTAGTTCAAGTATATTCAACAGTGTTGTCCCGTGACAATATGACCAATGTATGACTTAATCAAGTTATGTAATGATAACTGTGTTTCAACAATACGATAGTGTACAATAGTAACCTATCTAGGTTAAGCAGTGACATTGTTCTACAACAATATAATGAGTGTAATTGTGACATCCGTCAAAATCTCAGGTCATTACCACACTCGAATCTTAAATTTACAGCATTCCTTCTATCCTAGTGAAACTTAAGGTTATGACTTCTTAGGTCTACTAAAGCCATAGAATGACTTAGAGATTGCTTAGTGAACCTTAAATTACTTTAGACATATTAATTTAGGCTATGAAGTGCCAAATTAAACAATGAAAAACTTATCTCCTTATGTTTCAACAAAATTCTTATCGAATCGCAAACCGAAATTCCCGTGACTCGACAACGTGCACTTAATCGTATAAATAACTCATGAACATCAAACTTAGACAAATTCAATGATTAAAATCCATATCAAGAACTTAGAAAATAAAATCTTATAACTCAAATATTAATCACCAAAACATCACAAAATAAACCTTATAATATATTAAATTTAGACCAAATTAATACACAATATTAATCTACATATTATACATAATAATTAACAAAAAAAAAATTGATTAAATCCGCCCCCCCCCCCCTTGGTTTGTATGGCAGCCCCCCCCTCCTCTTTCATTTCAAATTTCTATTTAATTCACCTACTCTCTCATTACTTCCTTCATTTTCCCAAAACACCTACTTTCACTCTCTTCAATTCTCTCTCAAAAACACACACTTCTTCTCTCCAAAACCCTCTCAAAAATCAGTCACATTCAAGCCTTAAACCCAGATTTTTAAGAGTGTTCATCACCAAATAAGAACAAGAAAGGTAATCTATAACATCTACACTCATCTATCTTTCATTTTCTTGCATTTTCCTTCATAAAATTTGGATTTTATGCCTTTTCTATGGCTAAAATCCTCATGCAAAGCTTGATGTTTGTAGATTATCTCTTTTCACATCTTTATGTGTTAATAGAAAGAGTAATCCATGATCAAACCAAAAATCAAGTGAAAATCGATTATTGTTGTGATATTGTTGAAATCTTGTTCATCTATATGTTAAATCTTGAAAAAAAATTTATGTTAATAATCATCTCTAATATATCATGGATGTATTTCAACACCATGTATGTGTTAGAACATGGATTTAAAGATCAAAAGATGATAATCTTCCTTATTTCATGTTTGGTGTTCATTATTTTGAATGAAACACTCAAACATGAGTTTACGACTTTCTGTCCAGAAGGCTTCTTCCACTTCAACGATTTTTATAAAAATTATTTCTTCACGAAAATGGACGTTTTTATAGTCTAGAATCAAGTTCTGGAAGTTAACTTTCCAACCACATAAGCCTCATGTTTTTATGAGTTCATTTGATATTTTTTATAATTTTTGTGAATAGAGATGTATAACCTATTAGATTAAGGCAGAAACTTTCATCTCAATGTTTTAATCATAATTGGAGAATTACAACTCCAAATGACTTGAAACCAATGCCAAAAATTTACAAATTTCATTGGCTACAACTTTCAAGAAGACCACTTTTATTTATTCCTTGTACAGTTTGTACAAAAATAATAATTGCATGCATGTGTTCAGATCTGACCTCAGATGGTAAAAGTAAAAATAATAAATACTTGGACTTCACTACAATCCATAGAAAAATTACAGTAGATAGATAACATATTGAAGATGATCTGTGATTTTTGTCTTATTTTATTTCGGAACATAAGTATTTTTAAAAAATTAAACCAACTGAGGTAATTTTCTGGAAATAAGAATATGGACTGATTTTGGTAAAAGTTAAAAACCGACACTTGCGGACTTGTTACTTAAGGAAAGACTAACTCTTTTTGACCCATAAATATGTTTAAGGATTGAGTAAAAGTCTCGGGTAAAACCGAGAAGGTTTGACCGAGTCAACAATAATCGGTCCCGATTTTGAAAACGGGAAATTTACTATTTTTGGGAATGAATTATAACCAAAAGGGGTTCGGGTGTCTTATGATGTATTTATTGATTTGTGTGTTGTTAACCATAATTCGGAAGGAACCAAAGTTCCAAAGCTCAAAACATTATGATTCTAAGACACTAACAATCGTGAGATATTATACAATTGTATAATCATTATTATATTCCATGCGATTATTGGACACTAACAAACTTCAAAAGCAAACAAACCATGTTGGCACTTTGTAATCTAAATACTTAGTTAAGCAATCCTAACAAACCTAAATTACCAAAGAACTAATTAGAAACCTCGTATTCATAGGTCTTGGATAGGAGTCATACACGACAAGCACGTGCGCTACATTCATCGTTTGCTCATACGCTCGATTGTGAGTATTCACAGCCCCTTTTTACTTGTTTATTATTTTGGGGTGAAAAGCATGATCTCGAACTTTAACTAAATTGGTTGTACTCTTTATGAACTTGTTGAACTTTTGTTATACTATTTATGCGAATTGGTATATACTATTGTTATGCTTGAGTACTATCGTGCTAAAGTCCCCGGAAATACAGTTTACACTACTTATTAACTCGTCCGAGAGCCAGACGAGCCGTTGATATTTATGGATAGCGCTATTTAGGGGGAAACCACTCCTCACTCACACTGTTCGTGAGTGCATAGTATCACCTTACTCATGTTAGCGATAGAACATGGAGCTTGGGGCATGTGTCGGTTGAATCGGTTTAGTAGTGGCCTCAATTGCATTAACGCTCTTGTATATTACCTTTCATATTCGCAACTATTACAACCAATCATTTTATTTATGTCTCTTAGGAGCAAAACGTTTCGTTCAGTTAATTGTGGCATTAAACCTGTGAACTCACCAACTATGACCATAGTTGACTCTTTTGTTTTATCATGCTTTTCAGGCGAACGACAGTAAGGTGCATTCTAGGAGTACTTTTGCATGGATGCATACTCATATGCGTTTGCTTCACTTTGAATTATGACTATCTTTTGGAAACCTTTATGAACTTGGTGTAATCTCTTTTGAAACTATGGGTTGAACTTGTAATAACTTGTGATACTTTCTACAAATTATGTATGGTGTTGCTTCTATATCTTATGCATTGTTACCCGGTACAGTTACATCTCGTGTTTCCGCTTTAGCGGGGTGTGACAGTAATCCCTAAATATTACACGATTTGTATAATGTAACCGTAATATAGTCAAGTGTGAATTATATAAGTTTATCAATATAATTCAAAAACAGTAATTGTGCATGCGTCTCACCCCAAAAATAGTAAAACGGTTGAAAGAGTGGGGATATGAACTCACCTGTGAGTGCTAGCGATCCTAAGATACGCGTATCGCCCGAATGGTAACCTCCTAGTGTCCTAAACACATGAGGTTATATAAGTAAGAGACAAATCAGTTTTTCTAAGCGAGTTGTGTAAGTATTCATTTGTTGTTCAGGTTTGGAAATCATGTATGAGGGTCCAAGGGCAACACCCCTGGTAGTGAGGTCTAAGGGGTGGCAACCCCTAGCGGGGTCCAAGGGGCAGAGCCCCTGGCTGGGGTCGAGCTGAATTCAAAATCAGAAAATGCATCTAAATTTTTATTTCTACTACATTGATTTGGTGAAAAACGTATCTGAAATTCAAAATCGGAAAAATTGACTAAGTCTGGCCGCGGGCTGAAACTACGGTGCGAACTCAGTTCACGATGCGAACTGAGATTGAATTCGCAAGACGAAGTGGGTTCGCAAGTCTCGACTCGCAGGTCTCGACTCGCAGAACGGGTCAGTTCGCAGGGCAGGGCAGTTTGCAGGTCAGTTTGGTTCGCAGATTGACTTCGCAAGTCAGTTCAGTTCACAGGTTTAGGTTGGCTTCGCAAGACGAACCACAACTGGGATTTCAGTTCGAAGGAAGAACATATGCGATTTTTAAGGTGGGTTTCGATTTTTAAAGCATTTTTTGTGGGGTTTTTGGGCATAAACTTGTTAACTGGTTCCCAAATTCGTAGATGCATACAATTTCAAGCAAAACTAACAAGGAAGTAAGGATTTCTTTCCAAAAGTGATGAATCTAGAACCAAAAATGAGATGAGAAGATGATGTTCCTTTTGTTTGTTCTTGATGATGTTAATGAATGATTTTGGTGGTGGTGGTGGTGGTTGATGTCGTCGTGATGTTGTAGTGAGAGAGAGATCGAGGTGTAGAGAGAGAGATGAGAGGATGTGAGTGTATGTGTGTGTGCAAAAATTAAGAGGAAAATGAAGTAAAAAGAGAGGGAAAGGGGTAAGGGCCGGTTTTGGGTTTAGTGGGGAGGGACACTATCTCCCAAATTGCAGTACAAAATACCCGTGTTTTTGTACCCGATCGTAATAAAAATGTATTATTTTCGATTCTAAACATTTACTAATATTTTTTCGAAATGTTTTCGGGTCAAAACATTTTATAAAATTAAAGTGTTTGCGTTAACATTTTATAACTTATTTTCGCGCGGTTTCAGTTTAGTAAAACACATTTTTAAATGGAGCGTAATGTTTACATGTTTTTCGAGTAAATAAATATCATTTGCGTTATATATATTTATATATAATATTTTGAATACTTTGGTTTTAAATGCGTACAAAGTACGATTGTTTGAAGTTTAAATTGGACACGAAAATTGTACTTTTTGACCGGGTGTCACAGGACTCATCCATCATCATCTAAGGACAAGACGACAAGCTCTAGACTTTAAAAGAGCACTTCTCGGGAGGCAACCCGTGTTTTTACTTTTCTGCAATTTTACTTTCCAAAAAGTGATGAAACCTCCAATTATCTTTCACACCTGGATACACAAAGAATTCTCTTCAGCAAGAATATCCAAAGTGTTCACATACAAGGAATCACAATAAGACTTGAAGAAACTGGAGCACGGACAACAACAAACAGACTCTGCTAAAAGACTCGCCAAGTCAAATACTTCGGAGCACTCCACATTAGAACTACCAAAGCCTTACATATAACTGGGGAGTACTTCTGAATTATTTACCTCCTTTAATATAAATATACCCTATCTGCAATGCTTATCACTAAGTGTGGGATTTAAACCCATCAAACCACCTCTGAAGGTTATTCTCATGATGTTTAAAAACTCTAAGTGTGGGATTTCACCCTAAAAAGAACTTAGTAGAACATCGAGGATGATATCCTTTAAGTGCGAGATAGCGGTATATACCTGATTTTAATTCTCAATTTCTTAGATTATCCTTCTCCAAAAGTAACTCGAACTTTTTACAAAAAAAATTCAAAATTGAGTCTGAAATGTTTCGATAATGACAATTTTTAAACAAAGAACGCTTTACTTTAGGGAAAGAAGGATAAATAAGATGGGAATCTATTTAGAAAATTAAATTAATACTCTTGTAAAGAGCATCACATGACTAGGCATACAAACCCAACTTTTGATTCGTGAAGTATCTTGTGCCAAAAGAAGCATGCATGTATAATGCTTCACTCATTTGATTCTTGTGTGTGCCGATGTATGAATTTTTGGAATTAGAACTTGCTCCTGTTATGCGTTTTGAAGTTGATTTGGTAAGAAATTGGAATAATTGGATAACACCTAAAACACCCACCAAGAAAAATTCATCATCTTTTCTCCCTCAAAAGCATCCCTTGAACTTAGTAAAATCTCAACCTTCGAATAAAAGCTCCATGTGATTAAAAAGAGGAGCCAAGAGGCTATGACACCAAAAGACAAGAAGAAAATAATAAAGGAGAAAAAAATTGAAGAAAAGAAGTCCAATGGAAAAAGACTCCCTTCAAATATAAATATAAATATAAAGAAACAAACAAGGCGTCAGTCATCCAAAATCTCAACTTTCCTCTTCACCAAAATGAAACCTACAAAATAGGTGCATAGCACTGAAATCAAACCCTTCCATAAACCTTACTAAAAATCCGTTCCCCATCCTCCCTCCATATTTCCAATAAAATTTCACTTACCCCCTTTTTCCGAAGAATGTTGTGACCCGATTAGTTCCATTCTCACCACAGAGGTGACAATATGATTCTCGATCAAGCCTATGACGAAAAATGATACATGATGATTGATGTTCTGAGCGATTGACAAAGATTATTATAGAATAGGGACCCCCAAACACTTTGATTAATTTGAGTGACCCCTGTGAGAAGATCACCTAGTCATGTATACAACAGATCGAGATGATCAAAAACATGCTCCAAAAAAGATTATTTCTTTACTTTTTTAAAGGAAGGAAAATCTTATTTAATCCCGATAACCCTTGGTGCAACGTTATGCGCTTACAATCCTTCACTATCTACACAATCAGCCTCACTTGAAAGACGAGTTTTGTTGAGGACAAGCAGCGTTCTAAGTGTGTAATACTTGATATCGCGTAAAAATTCATGTTTTTACTAACGATATCTCTCTCATTTTTGAAAAATACCTGGAAAATTAGCTCAAATATTACATTAATAAATGATATTGTTTCAAGTAGTTTAAAATAAGGAAGCATGGAAAAATTCAGGCAAAATGGACGAAAAACGAAGATTTCACGCGTGTTTCAAGATTAAAGGCAACCAAGACAAAATTTCAAGTGAAAAGGATCATCCAAAGGATTTATCTATACCAAAGTCTTCGTTTTCAAAAATCAAACCCAACGCAAAAAAAAACAACCAAAAACGGATAAAGAATGAAGATTCTATGCGCTGCGAAGTTTTCAAAACATTCAGAACAAGATATCTGAATATTGATATATCATCTTGGGGATTTCTTTACACCAAATTCTTCTTTTTAAAAAATTGATTCCAACACAAAAAGAATCATTAGAATTAGACGCATAACAAAGGAGATACACACGAAAACATGAACCAAAGATGTGGTACAGCTCAAGCCGGCCGGTCATCGGTCACCGCCACCTGGATTTTTGGTGCAATGGACCAGCGCCGGCCCAGGTCCAACTGTTGCCGGCCCGTGATCGGCTGGTGCCGGCTCCTTTTTCGTCCGTGCGCCACCTTTTTCGTCCGTGCGCCACCTTTTTCGTCCCATACTCGTACCGCGTGCGCTTTGTTGTTAAAATGAGCCTAACTTCACTATCGTGAGCCGAATATCAACTATAAATATGCCATTGGATTGGTAATTCAAAAATACACATTCCTAGAATACTTTCTTACTCTAAAAAGTTAGTTTACTTTATCTCTCTAATTTCACACTCTAAATTAGTTTTAGGCTAGTTTAGGAGTGTTTTTGGAATAGAACGAAATCATGGAACGTGTTGTAATCTTGTGGTGTAAGCTTGGGATTACTTATATTAAATTCAAGTCTTCTCCTTCTCGTATTTAATCCTGATTATTTCTTACCTCATCTATTTTAATTAAATTGTATTCTTTAATTATGCTAGATATAGTTATTGCCATGTTTAGCGAGTAGAATACTTTTGTATTTGTTGTGATGTAATTAGCGTAAATAATTATGGAATGACTTTAAACTGTCATGAGTAATATGATGGCCCATATTCGACTGTTTTCAGATATAGTACTGGAAATGCTCTATGCGGAGTACAAACGTATGGAAGTCTGAGACGAACGAAGGTAATCATATTACGAATCCACATTAACTTATCATGATATAATATGACGGCACTGCTTCGACCGATCCTTGATATAGTGCTGGAAATGCTTTATGCAAAGTACAAACGTATGGAAGTTTGGAACGATCGAAGGTAGTTATATTATGGATTGATATTATAAAAACGGAAACTTATTGTTCGGAATTACTTTACAATTTTAAACTGAAAACTGTTTAATCGCCTTTCGGTCAACAAAAGTGATTGTAACCTTGTAACGAGGAGTCGCGAACCTCAATACTTGGTCAAGAATTATCTGCATCAAAACTATGGTTTAATTACAACGTCATGCAAGCATCGTAAAATGCAATATAATTACGTGGAATTACCATCGGTGTAGTACACTTCTGATTATAATATAATTACTATGTAAACATTAAGAAATAATTAATTTTGCAATGGAAATGTCAGATTATGATGAATTACACTATGGAATACCATAGCATTTTCTGACATGGTCTGGGTTTAAATTTATGAAAAACACCGCCAGCATTTTAGATTACAGTAGGTAGGCTACATGCTAAATAAACGTTTACGAAAACCTAGGGATTTGTTGATTATGTTCAGCAAGGCACGTTTAAAATTTAAATTAAAGAAACGTGTCTCTTATAAGTTAGTTTTCCAAAGTAAGATATGCACGAAACAATTATACGTTTCTTCGTTTATCAATCTTGGATTTAAAGGATAAGAAACACTCAAGTAATCCGAACAAAATAATTTAAGTTAGTGGTTTATCGAATCAATGATCTTTATGGTGCTAAGAACTATCAGACTTTTATATAGGCCTGCTACTATGTTCCTTCTCCCACGAACGACTGTGTACAATAATAAGGGTCAATGACTCCCTCACAGGGAGTGTGGAGAGTTGAGCATTGTCTGTCTAATCAGAATCATTACACCTTAGTTCCTCGTGACATATTAGTTGATAATCGTCTAATAAGGAATCTAACGGTTATGCCATTAAGTAAAGGATTAAAAAAAACCCATCTAGTTTAGACTCGCGTTTCTTTAAATTCCAAAGTCACCATCCTATAATTATCAAGCTAATAAACTCACAACAAATACAGCTTTCCCGCATCTGATTTATTATTACCTATTATCACTTTATTTAAATTTACTTAGTGAACTGAACCAAAACCCCCATCACTTTTATAAAACCCCGGTTGCTAGAAAACCACTGATTGATTGGAATCTCTTTTGTTTCAATTCAGTTTCTCTTGAAGAACGATTCTAGGTCATACTTACTACTTGCTAACATTTGGTTCAGTAATAGTATGTCACACTTAGACCGCATCGTTTATAAATTTTAAACCTGTTGGTCTCGACTGTTCTGTAACGACCGCATCGGTTAATCAACCAACATGTAGTGGTAGTTTGTTCCATTTTTCTCTTACTTGTAGCTTCAACAGCTTTAGTTTACAAGTCTTTTTCTCTCACTAATGCCTAATTCAACATTTTTGGAATATCATCATACATGGTAGGGTCAATATATTCACGAATCTCGATGTTCAAAAGATGGTAGAAATGATCATTTTATAAACTTAAGGTTTTAAGTGTACTCGGGACAGAAATGAGTTTTTTCATGAACGAATTGGAATATTCTGCTACCGACATCTTTTTTTGGTTGATAGCAAGGAATTCTCCTTTAACTTCTCCATTTCAGCAGGCGGGGAGAACTCTCCTTTAAACAAGAAAGGCCCAAATTTATTACTTTTTGTAAAACATATTTTATACTCATTTCATTCTATTCCAATTGTAATATTATAACATTTCTCTCATGTCAATGACTTTATAAGTCAAACAAATACAAATCTTTACAATTTACAAACTCCTCTTTAATTAAACAATTGACACTAATAATATAAAATTGAATGACTTATACAAGTGTCATCATTACAACAGTTTAAAAGAAAGAGAAGCTTGTCTAACCGAACAACAAGCTCCAATCCACGTTCTCTTCTGGTAACCACAATCTAATCTATATGTCCATTGTTTCAACCGAACCAATACCTACAACAAAAACAACTTAAAAGAGTAAGCCAAAGCTTAGTGAGCATACGAGCAGTTAAATGAATAATCTATCACACCTTTTCATATAACACGTATTATATATATACACACACGTATATCAATTGAGCAACTATAGAAATTCTGCTGAACTCTGGTTTTACTATCCTACCTCTTGGGTGATAGCATACTAAGTAATTTATACCATGCTAATTATCCACAATTAGTCTTACAGCTTGTTCACCAATTAATGACTGCAAAGCATATATCATTAATTGGGAACTATCCATCTATCTCGCGGAAGTAATGGAAAAACCCCGACACAAGTCTGTTAGTATTTTTTACAATTCTCAATCCACATAATTCACGTATCCACATATTAAGTCATTTTTATAGTTAAGGATCTGTAACTATTATACCATGCTATTATATACAATTAGCAGTCAACACAAGCTAATAACCGCAATCATTGCTTGTAAACCATAACCATCCAGCTAACGACCGCAATCATTACTAGAACCTTCAATTTACAACACAATTCATATATAATCGGCTTACCATTTATATGTATGCTATATTATAACAATATATAAGCATACATCCATCTGCAACACAATTATATACAAATAACAATTTACCCGATTGTGTAAGCCTCTTGTTCAGAAGCAATCCGGATTACACAATCATTACTCATTTAACCCCCATAATACTCACATTTGCTTTTTAGGCAAATAAGAGACTTAACACATGCTTGTGGATGCCATGTCTTGAATCACCTATTACGTAACACATTAAAGTAACAACACATTTAGTAACTAAAAACCATCATTATTACATAACTATTCATGATCATCATTGCATAACCTATTGGATTAACCACATTTAACTTTTCATTACTTTACTGGTTATCTTGAACATATTCTCATATATATATATATATATATATATATATATATATATATATATATCAATAATCTAGTCATAATGAGTTCATCAATTCTAATACATTTCCACTTTAGTTAAACCCTTAGCTACTTGATCCGTAACATTATCCATTTAGCTTATCCTTTATCTACCTTATCATATCACTTTTTAATGATTATAACAACACAAATGATTCACACTTGTGTACTATTTCAAAATTATGTTCTAACATCTTTTTATAACTTGTTATTGCTTCTGATTACACTACTGTACTTGTACTTCATGACATAAGTAATTCAAACGAGAAATGAAAACTAGTTCTAAAACGTGTACAAATGCGTCACAATTCACCATAAATCGTGTCGCTAAACTTCCCACATCGTGACACGATTTGGTTTAGTTCGCGTCGTGATTCTGTTGGATTGTGTCACGATCCATCATCGTTCCAGACCTGCGTATCCAGTTTGCTATATGCCCAAATTCGAGTTTCTTTACAAACAAACATCAAACCCAGTTTCTATCCTTCATTGACAGGTCAATTAACATCAATATAATACCTTTCAAGTCCTAATTTCATACCAAATCACTAACCCACATCAATTTCACCATAATCAAACTTTAGGTTAAACAAGGAGAAATTAAACTTACAATAGATTAGGAACACGAATAAGATGATAAATTCCAATTCCTAAGCTTGGATTGCATCTGAAATTGAGTTAAGAAGATCTGGGTCTTTAAGGTTTTCTTCTTATGTTCATGCGACTCTCTATGTTTCTTTCTTTCTATTTGTGTGTGGAAAAATAGGGAATAACAGGAGGTATATATCCATATACACACAATAAGTCGGTCCCATGTAATACCTATTGTCTGGAACTTAAAAACCATTTGTGATTTCTAATATTTTATTTTTCTTACAACCTTATTAACTTAAAACAATTATATATTTATCCGTCACAATAATACTTTTAGATTTTGGGGTGTTACAACTATCCCCCAATCATTTAATTCATGTCCTCACGAATGTCCTTGGTATCTAGTTAACCTTAAGATTCCTACTTAATCAAAGGTATTTACTCATATAATAACTCATTACTTAACTAATTAATTTGTGACATGAATGTATATCATTCATGTGCTTAAACTTTTCTTATTTTTCCCCACAAGTAAACCACATTTACAATTTAGTCCAAATGAACATAAACTATATACTATTACCAGCACTCGGTATGAGTCTGTAATTTCTACCTCAATTTCTGTAAAACAACATGCATGGTACAATTTGATTAACATGTCTCATCAGTCTTACCAACTTTTCAGCTAAACATATATTCTATCTAACCATGTCACATAATAAATGTATCCGCTTTACTACTTAATAATTAAATTAAGTATTACATATGGTTATACGCATACAGTTTATATAACTTATGCACAAATTCTACACCTGTCAGTCAATAATCTCATGCACCTATATGCATAATTCTATATCAGTTTACACACGTACCACGTGTCTTTAATTTTTCAATACTTTAGACACATAACAATTTGTACATTTACAATTATTCCTTTGGCACTCAGTATCGGTACATATAAAATATAAACTTAACCGTATCTATTTGAATCCAGTGATCCTTTTACCCTGGTCTCTTATCACTTCTTATATATACAATTTAAAACATATAACCATGCATAACACGTGTAACATATATAGTTTATACAAGTAATAATTATGCATATATAACTTTATCAACGTAGGAACAGAATATGCAATTCTGCCCCACTCACCATCACACAAACAGTGTGCCTTAAACTTTCTCATGTAAGCACATAACCTTAGCATACCTCTTTATCCACTTTTCCACTAGCACTATGTGCAAAATCCAACACAAGTGTAATATCAATAACTGCTCATTTCATCTGAATTAAACTTTTAGTTTAATAACTAATACATATAACGTACATTATACCACGGTGAGCAACTTATAGACTTCAACACGTGTTTTTGATTCTTTCCACATGCATATTTAAAGTGTGCATTTTATTTGCTTTCACCCATGCCTATATACCATTTCTATCTTTGACCCGTTTGGGTCAATAATGATTTACTAGAGTTAGTTATACTTAAACCCTTAAACACCTTAAAATCCAATCACTTTTAATTATCTGGTTTCACTTATGTAGTGAAACATCTTATCATTTAACACAAGGGGTGTCACTTATAATTCTTACACTTTCAATGACGCCATCATTTCTTAAAACTGGTTATTCAGGCTGCTAAAGCCCTTATTAGGCTTTTATAGTTATAAGCCAATGAACCCTTATCCATACCAGTAATTAATAGAAACGACTACAAGTCTGGTAACCCCATATGTCTAGTTATATCATAACTATCTTTTTATAAGATTTAAGTTTCATCCCCAATCACATTAGTATTATTACTTTCTTTACACGCCATATTCCATTAATCATTAATTCAATACTCATACTTGCACACGACTTGTGTACAACTCAGCTTTAATATATATAGACATAACAAAACATGAACGAAACTACATAGAACTGAAAACAACATTCTAACCTTTTTAACGTTTGGTTCTAAAATAACTCATCAACAATTTAAATAGAATATGAATCTCAACTATGACCAAACTCAAATCGCGTCGCAAAAAACCAACATCGCGCCACGATTCATCTTAAATTACATGGCAATCTCATACAGATCGCGCCACGATCCTTACGTGTACAGTCCTGCCAAAACAGCTTTAATGTACGAACTTTAAATCTACATATCTTTTAACTCAGTAATATATAAAACATAAAACTTCACAAACACCTCAATTATACCATAATAGAGGTTTTACTTTTCACACATTTCTAAATTTAACGTTAACGAAAATTTTGGACCTATAACCAATTATGGGTCAATTTGGGTCGCTTTTGTAATCAATGCAATATGTAAACACATGCCTTTATAATCTGCACTACTCATCATTATAAACAACATCTATTGACCCTTAACTTAGTAACAAGTAGCCATATATGCATACGTTAATCCATTTTAGACCATGAGTATACTAATGATCCTTTTAATACTACCAACAATTAACATCAATTAACCTTTTAAGTCAACTTCCTATGCCACATAAACCATTTCCAAGTAACAACTATTCGTCGTCACCCGTTTGAATCAAAATTCCAATTTATCACTTAACCACATACATGAACTATATATAATTAACAAACGATAATATAAACTGTTTAAATATATCAATACCTTGGTGACCCAAATATAGTGCCAACTGACTCGTTAAGGGTATTAACTACAATTCTCATGTCAACATTGATATGGATAACATTTCTAGAATAGTAGAGTCAAACCAAACTCCAGTTAGGTATTACACTATAACCCTATGCAATTACTAGTCAATGTGACCTTGATATAAACACATGTCTCACAATCATGCACATATATGTATTCAAACTTGTTTCTGCTTTTACTCAATAAAAAGTTTATATAAATCTTACATTTACTCACAACACAGTCACATTAAGTCTCTCTGTTAATTAATAGCCTCAACAATTTTCATGTGAAATAGCGTAATATAATTAAGTTGGACAGGCGTAATTAGATTATGTAATTCACACTTCCATTCTCAGGCTACTTCATATCACTAAGATTTATTGGGCTTATCATTGCACACTTATTCACATAACACAACAATTCTACAGCATTCACAGTTTAAAATTTTAAATTGCTATCCACATAATTATTTTCACAAAATCAAATAATTCCACATAACCAGTCAACATCTATTATAAGGCATTCATTAATTTCTCTGACAAATTTATCTTTTTACATACTATTATTTACAAAACAACTGACATAAATTAGAATTTCTGATTATTTGGAATTTTATACACGTGTGATATTTACCATCACATCAACTGTAGTTAACATAAGTCAACTAGTCTATCATTCAACTTTCAATATAATGCCAATAGACATATTAGCAATTATCACTACATCTCAATATGTGGCTCACATAAATTATCCAATTTAGACACCATCAAGCTAGTGTCGGTATCTCTACTCAAATATACTATACCCATCTACCCAATTATATGAGTAATGGAAATTCTACAAGTACACCCATATCATATAAATATCAGCAAGGAATATTAACAATGCCTTGCAACAATTTATTAGGTCTGACATTACTACTCTCATATTTTCTTTAACATTTCAGGCATACTAATGTTCAATTAGAACTATTCAGGATACTAGTAGCTCAATTAATATTCTGTTACCAATTTAACAAGTAACAATCATCGAATTGTTCGCTACATGGAAACATATCATTTCAGTCTACTCCATTTTACTATACATAATCAGCATATAAAATTATGTTATTCACATCGGTTTAAGATTAGGAAATGCTATTGTGAATCACCTAATTCTCTCAAACCATTGCTCTGATTCCAACTTGAAATGCCCCAATTTATTACTTTTTAAAAAAACATATTTTATACTCATTTCATTCTATTCCAATTGTAATATTATAAGATTTCTCTCATGTCAATGACTTTATAAGTCAAAAAAATACAAATCTTTACAATTCACAAACTCCTCTTTAATTAAACAATTGACACTAATAATATAAAACTGGGTGACATATACAAGTGTAATCATTACAACAGGTTAAAAGAAAGAAAAGTTTGTCTAACCGGACATCAAGCTCCAATCCACATTCTCTTCTGGTAACCACAATCTAATCTTTAAGTCCATTGGTTCAACCGAACCAATACCTACAACATAAACAACTAAAAAGAGTAAGCCAAATCTTAGTGAGCATACGAACAATTAAATGAACAATCTATCACACTTTTTCATATAACACGTATTATATATATATATATATATATATATATATATATATACGTATATCAATTGAACAACTATAGAAATTCTGTTGAACTCTGCCCCTTTGTATCCCACCTCCTGGGTGATAGCATACTAAGTAATTTATACCATGCTAATTATCCACAATTAATCTTATAGGCTGTTCACCAGTTAATGACCGTGAATCGTATATCATTAATTGAGAACTATCCATCTTCCTCGCAGAAGTAATGGAAAAACCCCGACACAAGTCCTTTTGTAATTTCTACAATTCTCAAACCACACGATTCACGTATCCTTAACTATTATACCATGCTAATATATAAAATTAACATAATAAGTCATTTTTACCGTTAAGGATCCTTAACTATTATATCATGCTAATATATACAATTAGCAGTCAACACAAGCTAATAACCGCAATCATTACATGCAAACCATAACCATCCAGCTAACGACCGCAATCATTACTATAACCCTCAATTTACAACACAATTCATATATAATCGACTTACCATTTATCTGTATGCAATATTATAACAATATATAAGCATATGTTGCACCCGCAATCGTCGGTTCAGTGTCGTTCTGATTTCTGATGGTGGTGCGGACGCAGCAGGGGTTTTAAAATTTATATTTAGCTGGGCTTAAATTATACGTACTACCTACTCTGGTTAGTAAGCGGTAAGTATGACCTAAGATCGTTCTATGAATCTAAACGTGTGGGCGATTAAAGCTGGTGCTTTTGGTAGGAAATATTTAGGATGGAACAAAGTAGGTAGGTTTGGGGGTTTTAAACTAAAGACAAGTAATTAAAGTGCAGAAAAGTAAATTGCAGGAATTTAAAGTGCAGGAAAACAGGTAAATATAAATATGTGATTGCTGAGATTTTGATAATTAATGTTTCGGGATAACAGATTAAACAGGAACAATGCTAAGTGTAATGATTTAAACTATCAGGTGTAAACTCTAGAACACTACCAACTAAATTTCCCATCGGCATGTCACTAGGAACTAGGTTATCGTGATTCTGATCGGAGCAATACGCAAACTTCCAATACTTAT
The DNA here is from genome assembly GCA_963422505.1 of Pseudognaphalium luteoalbum. Taxonomy (NCBI): domain Eukaryota; kingdom Viridiplantae; phylum Streptophyta; class Magnoliopsida; order Asterales; family Asteraceae; genus Pseudognaphalium; species Pseudognaphalium luteoalbum. Next base: position 75,054,309 of record OY730195.1, read on the forward strand.
CTAGTTGAAAGATAAATAACCTATCTTGGCTTAACGCCGAGGTGCATGAATCAGTAGCGTATTGTCTCATAGGTCCGACCTGTCTTAACCCCTAAAATAGTTTAGTATTTCATTAGCATGCAGATTAATAACTTTGTATGTTTAGACCGCTGATTATGTAAGACTTAGTGCATGAATCAGTAACTTTGTATGTTCCGATCCCTCCATAGGGAAAGGGTCGAGATTTGTTCCCTTAAGCGAACGTTTTTCAGCACAAAACATTTTGAAAGTTCCAAAATGACGTTATAAACTAAATAGAAATGACGATTCTCTAATCCTAGGACTTCTCGTTCTTCGTATCCTAAATTAAGAAGATCACCAATTACCTTATTGTACGCTTTCCTTACCTTTTTAGGGTTTGACAACCCGACGCGTGGCTCTTGGTCTTTGTAATTAAGATCGTGAGTAAGTTTATTCATGACTTCCAAAAATGCATTCTCTTCCTGTGAATCAGGGTCTCCGGTTGTAGACTTAACTATCCTACATAGTTCACTGATTGTGGATTTTTGCATGGAAGTGAAAGGGTATTTGGTAAAGGCAAAGATTCGAGTAAGCTTAATGTGAAGGTTTTTTCTTTTTGTGAAGAAAACTGTGTCGATTCTTTCCTTGGTAGAATCAGGAAAAACATCTCGTAATTTTGAGATCAGGTAGGAGGCGGGGTCAACAAAGAAAGGAATTCTACCAGGAATGACGATAGAAATCATCGGATCTTGTTCTTCCCAGAACTCAAGTTTGTTGATCATTGCCGCGACACTGTGATTGATTAATATCATAGATGTTGGAAGAAAATCCATGTCGGCAAGTGATTCAAAAAGTAGATCTAAATCTGCTATAAACTTTAGTTCTTGGTCTCTGAAATTTGTGGAAGTGCTTTCGCATTCACAACTTGACAGGCGAAGAAGGAATTCTACTTGTTTGTCTAATGTGGCAATCGTTTCTCGTTGTTCGTAGGAATACGGGAGGTTGGCATAGGTTAACTGCCTGGCGAATGCTTTATAGACATCTACCCTACGGGAAGGATTGAAAGAAGCACCGAGGTGGCGTTCTTCAAAACAAGGTTGTTCCGGCTCGACTGATGGAGCCTTATCCACCACTCGATAAATGGTGTATTGGTATTTATGTGAAATGAATGGAAAGATGCCGTTATTCTGAGAATCGGGCGTAATTTGGGTATACACCGATGTTTCAGGAATGAGGGTGATTAAGTCACAAGATTTCGGAGCTTTTTCTTCAGAATCATCTTCGGGAAAATAAACGAAGTGGGAAGAATTTGGTAAACTAGGTAGGTGCAAAGTTGGCGAGTGATCTTCTGGAGATGATGCAAGGTCAAGTAACTGGTCCGTGTCATCAAAATCCAGGCAATGTTTTGGAATTGAAAGTAAGGTCCTATATTCTTTTTGGGTGTCGGAGATCTCCTTAGTTTTAGAGGAAGAAGGTGAAAAGAAATCAGATCCTAACTCTTTTTCTAAGTAGTCAAAGAATTCCGTATCATCCATTGAAATGAGGCAAGAATTGGGTTTTCGAGTTGCCATTTTAATGCTATCCTAACTAACTAATACTTAATTAACACTAATTACTTAAATTAACTTTCGAAAGATTTCTAAGAAGATTTCAATCGGAAGGGTCTCCTAAATATCACTACTTAAGGCGGCTTTGAATCGTACGTTTGTGATTCCCCGGCAGCGGCGCCAAAAACTTGTTGCACCCGCAACCGTCGGTTCAGCGTCGTTGTGATTTCTGATGGTGGTGCGGACGCAGCAGGGGTTTTAAAATTTATATTTAGCTGGGCTTAAATTATACGTACTACCTACTCTGGTTAGTAAGCGGTAAGTATGACCTAAGATCGTTCTATGAATCCAAACGTGTGGGCGATTAAAGGTGGTGCTTTTGGTAGGAAATATTTAGGATGGAACAAAGTAGGTAGGTTTGGGGGTTTTAAACTAAAGACAAGTAATTAAAGTGCAGAAAAGTAAATTGCAGGAATTTAAAGTGCAGGAAAACAGGTAAAGATAAATATGTGATTGCTGAGATTTCGATAATTAATGTTTCGGGATGACAGATTAAACAGGAACAATGCTAAGTGTAATGATTTAAACTATCAGGTGTAAACTCTAGAACCCTACCAACTAAATTTCCCATTGGCATGTCACTAGGAACTAGGTTATCGTGATTCTGATCGGAGCAATACACAAACTTCCAATACTTATCTAGTTGAAAGATAAACAACCTATCTTGGCTTAACGCCGAGGTGTATGAATCAGTAGCGTATCATCTCATAGGTCCGACCTTTCTTAACCCCTAAAATAGTTTAGTATTTCATTAGCATGCAGATTAATAACTTTGTATGTTTAGACCGCTGATTATGTAAGACTTAGTGTTTTAAGAATTTTAGGTCACTAGGATTTTATTCTTATTCCTAAGTCTTGTTTTGTGCATTAAGGCTTGGTTATTTCAACTTATGACTTGAGTTCTCCTTTTCAAACAGTTATACATCCCTGGATTATTCGCAGTTTATAAAAACGTGTTTCATATGCAGACCATGCCTTTCAGTAATCGGACAGTGTACTTTACATGGTAGTTCAACTGCTTCTTACATCAGACATGCGGTCAGGAGTAATTGACGGTGAACGTGACACTCTAAACTAACTAAATGTAAACCAATGCAGAAATGTAAACCTAATATGTACAACGAGTGGGTTCACTGTGTCTTACTTGTTGCATGTCATGGGCACAGATAACTACTTACCATAATTAAGGTTGATCAAGTCCTAATTACTAGGTTGCAGTCACGTGGATAACCCGAAAGGGTACTCCATAAATTAAACTCAAGTTCATAAAGTTTTAACGATACAAAGGTCATTAATTCCTATTTTATCTGAACGCGTTTTCGAACATCATTTTATTGTGCATTGACTTTCGTAGGATATACCAGTTAGTTGTGAAGTTGTATTATCCTTTCGGAATTCCAACTGTTAAACCAGAGTTGATTCCAGTGATATGACTACCTTTGGTCATTTATGAGTTCCATACATTTGTACGCGATCCTACTAACTTCTCAGGATCGCGTATGTTTATATATTTTTGAAATTACAGTTTTTGGTCCAAAACAATTGCAGTTCCCAACCTATTAGTGATTTCCAATAAATCTAAGCATGAGACTATGTTAATGGTTAAAAAAATAAAAAAATAATTTTGGGGCTTTACAGAAGTAATCCGGAATGCACAGCCATCACTTAATTAATTCTCACTCACCTTGATATTTATTTTTAAAGATTTCAACAATTGATCAACGATTTGAAGCCACTTCTTTATCACCTAAACACATAACACATATATAACAACATAATTAGAACTATTTAATCATCATAGTTTAAACAATCACTAACATCAATCCTCTCCCACTTGGATTGATTCCTATTAATGACTATAAACATCTTTAATTCTTAATTACTTACACTTCTTACTAAATTCTTGTTTTAAATAACTTATTATCATTCTACTAACATAACTAACAACACTCTAAATCAATTAATCCCAATCTAGATAGTTTTAGTAAAAATCCATTATTTAATCAAGAACATAAATTGTGATTTCACTGTATTTATATTTAGGTTGTTTTATAACTACTAACAACCATACTAACACTAATGAACATTAACTAACATCAACTAACTTCATTCCCAACCCTATATTTCCGGTTGATTTCACCAATTATACAAAACCCACTAAAACCTAGTTCTTAGGTTAAAAGAGATGAAGAATATCACTTAAAAAAGATTAGAGATAGAAGAAAATGATGAAGAGGATGATTAGTTGAAGCTCGGAAACTTGAATCAAAGATTAATTGATGATTGAAGATGATAAAAGCTCATGCGTGTTTTGTTCTTCACAAATTGAGTTCTGGTGAGTTTTAGAAACATATTAAAATAAAGAGGGAGTTGTACACATGTTTGTTTATAACTAATTCCTTACTCTTTCATTCACACAGTCTGAAACTGAGGAACCACTTACGTATTATATTATATTGTATCATTTAAATAATAATACATCGTAATAATTATATATATTTGCGTACACTAAAATAATACCTTGAAAAATTGAGGTGTTACAACACAAATATATATTATTTTTTCCCTTTATTTTCTGCGATAATAAATAAAATTAAAATGGATATTACATATGCAAACATTAAATATGAGTAAAAACTACTCTCTGCATTTCAAAATAAATGTATACCTTACCATTGTAATTTGTCACAAAAGAGTTAATTGCATGGTTGGTCCATGGGTATTACATACAATTGCACCGTGAGTTCATATACTTTACATTTTGCACCAGCAGTTCAAAAAATAAAAGTAGTTGTGCGGTTGGTCATATGGTTATTTTTAAAAAATTTTTAATTAAACTTGTAAGAAAAAGAAAATGAAAAAAAGCATGCGGATCGCGCAAAACGCCTTTCATCCGCCCGTTTGGGGCTACACAACTCCCCTTAACGTCTCGGCAAGAATGTCCCATTACTGGCGTTCCTGGCATTCTGAGTGGCCTGAACGCTTCATAATTGGCACGTTACAGGTGGGGGCAGAGCCATATAAAAGATAATTGCAGCAGTCGATACAAGTCTTTTCGCTACAAGTAGTGTCAATCTCCTAAAAAAATTGCATTTTTTTTGCATTTTCTTCTTTATGCTACAGGATAATAAAAATTAAGATACTCATATATACTGATCACTTCAAATCTTGAATCCGCTTCCGGTTACATGAGGTTTTATTTTGTGACAAGAGAGGATGTGATTTACAATATAAAAAGGCGTAATTTGACTGGTCTTGTGTCTTGGAATCACTACAGGTCAAAAAGATCCTCTCGAATGAACAACAAATTCAATATTTAAGAAATATTACAAATATTAATTGCTAGGCACCTTCGTCTTATTCCAAGTCAAACTCTCTACGTCTACATCTAATCTATCTACTAATAATAATAATTATGTACTAATAGATGCATCTAATATATGAAATCTAAATCTAAAGTATATATATACCTCTTCCCTCCACACTCTTCTTCACATTTTACTAGTCTCAAAAACCCTTAAAGTTGATTAAAAATAATTAACAAGGTTATTTATAAAGTTAATATCAGTTTCTCTATAATCTTCTATATTGATTCTGAGGATGGCTCTTAAGAAAATGTATAATAATGTTTTGGCTTGTATGGTGATTTTGATTGTTGTGATGAGTCCACATATAGTTGAAGGAAGAGCTCTGCGCGAGGAGTTTAGAAGAGCTAACCATCTCTACTCGTCGGTTTACGAAAATGCCAAAACGGGCATGTCATTATGGTTCGAGCAACTCGCGTCTGGACCTAGCCCCAAAGGACCTGGCCATTAATCCGATCATGGGTAGTTAGTTCATGCAGAAAGAAAAAAGGGAAATTAATTTGTCAATTCTTTTCTCGGTTTTTCGATCAGTTACATGTGTATGGAATTGTCTAAAATATATTTTCTTGCATACAATGTAAAACATCAATATATGTATTAAATATAGTTAATTACTTGTCTACTTATTTGTAAAGTTATTATGCGATGTTTACACCTCAATTCAAACGTGATTTATCAAGAAGTTTTACTTGATATATAAACTAAATTAGTATGTCATTGTAGATTATGTTTATCCAAAACACGAGTTGTTTATTTCTTTCAAATTTAGTTGTTAGCATTAACTCTCGTGTAGATAATACCATCATTTTTTCCCCGACTTTGATTCTCATCAACTATATGTTGCCACTAAACGATCAGATCATTTTATGGTTATTTAAAATGATATTGGTTTAAGTACGCAAACTTAATTTTGGACGGAAGTGAAAGAAGTGAATAGGGTGGTGCCACGTGTTTCTCTATTTCTCCACTTCGTCCTTCATTTATCCACCTTTTTGGTTTTTCTAACCTTATCTTTTCTCCTCTACTTTTTTTCTTAAATCTTTTTAGTTTTTTAGTTTTTTACATTAATTTTGTTTTCTATTATTATTTTTTTGTTTGAAAAAGAAATTCTTTTTTTTTCCATTTTTAAATGTGCTGGTTATCAAAAAAATTTCCAACTTTTTTATTTAACCTTTTCATAACTTGTTTATCATTGTTTTTGTTTTTTTTTCGCGTTTTCAATCTTTTTTTTGTTGTTGTTTTACCTCACGTTGTTATATGTAACTACAATTTTATATATAATATTTTTTTAAAAAAGTTATGTGATGCACCATATTCATACCTTGAATAAAATAAATTTTGATATAACAAAATATAACTTCATCATATTTTATAAGTATGATGCACTACGATTTATACACTAATGATGTTTATCATATATCTAAAAGTCGGAGCGTCATATTTATAACTATGATGCACCATATTTTATAATTATGATGCATCATGTTTTATATCTATGATGCACCACCTTTTAATTCAGAAACGATATTATAGTATTTTTTGAAAGTCGATGCATGCTAATATAAACACTCGATGCAACATGTTTTATAATTATGATGAACCATGTTTTTATAACTTTGATGCACCATGTTTTATAACTATGATGCACCATCAAATTTTAGTTCAATAGCGATGTTTTATAGTATATTTTTGAAATTCAATGCATGATATTTTAAACACTCGATGCACCATGTTTTATAACTATGGTGAACCATGTTTTATAACTATGATACACCACTTTTTTAATTTAATAATAATGTTTTATAGTATTTTTGAAAGTCGGTGCATGGTATTTAAATACTCGATGCAACATATTCTAAGAAAATCAGTGTATCGTAGTTATGATGTTGGTAAACACAATAATAATTTAGTTTTATTGTATATTGTTTCTCATAATCCTGTGCATCATTATATATAATATATGGTGCATCACAAATTTCAATATGATATTAAAAAAAAAAAAGAAAAAAAACTAAATAGGAAAAAAGTTAAAAACTAATTTTAAGATTTTTAAAGTGATAAGTTTTTCAAAAAAAGATGTTATCAATTTTTATTTAATTATGTATTCATATTTATTAACAAAAGTGTTATAGAAGATTTTACATGTTTAAAAAAATTAATTTTTTAAAGTTTATATTTTATTTTATTATAAGTTTTTATTAACAAAAAAATAAATTAAAAAAATAAAATAGAAAAAAGTGAAAAAATAAAGAAAGGGGAAGAATTGGATAAAAAAGGTAGAGAAATGAGAAATGGAAGGGGAAATAATGAAAAAAGTGGAGAAATGATGAGACACTTGTCACCTTCTCATTGGCTTCTCTCCCTTCCCTCATTTTTACCCCTTCTTCTAGGAACCTCATGTCGCACCCCCAAAACACGTGGCAGCGGAAGTAAGAGGTGTCATGGGGGCGCCGACCAAATCAAATATCACAACACAAAAATTAAAGCAAACGACCTCTATATGAGACGTTTGAAAAATACTTACATTACAATAATTCAAATGTTTACAAAAGTTATAGGAGTTCGCATGACAAAAGTAGAATTACATAACTATGATTCTAAATTATAGTAAATGCAATCTAGTTCCTTGATGTTTGAAAACGATGCGACTCGAGCTAAGCTATCCATAAGCTTCCTATTGCGGCGGGTTACTTGAGAAGTACATACTAAAAGGTCAACATAAAGTTGGTGAGTTGCTAAAATGATCCACAAGATTTCACAAGTTTTGCATCATTCGTCAATGATAAGTAAAAGTATCGTTAGCCAACGACAAGTAAAAGTATTGCATACAGCAATATAAGTAAAAGTCAACTCGTGAAGTCAACCCGCAAGTCTTCAATTCGCAAGTCAAACTCAACTCGCAAGTCTTTCAGTTCGCAAGTCAAACTCAACTCGCAAGTCTTTCAGTTCGCAAGTCAACTCAACTCGCAAGACTTTGAGTTCGCAAGTCAAACTCAACTCGCAAGACTTTCAGTTCGCAAGTCAACTCAACTCGCAAGACTTTCAGTTCGCAAGCCAAACTCAACTCGCAAGTCGTTCAGTTCGCAAGTCAACTCAACTCGCAAGACTTTCAGTTCGCAAGTCAAACTCAACTCGCAAGACTTTCAGTTCGCAAGTCAAATTCAACTCGCAAAGTCAACAGTTGTGTTTTTGTCTTGGTAACATGGTCAAACGGGCTCGGTTTGACCCAAAATTTTTACACAAGCCAAATCTTAGTTAATAGAGTCCAAATAATTTATCGGTTTATGTCGCAGTCATTATGAAGTGTCGATTTTTAATATTCACTCAAAAACTTCAAAGTTTCATATTTGACTTTTTGTCAGTTTATTTCGCCATGTGACTTACATATTTCTGGTCCAAATCGAGTCTCATAAATTTTACCAATTGATCTTCTATGTATCTAGTTTCTAACATATGTTTCCTAAGAGTTTTAAGTTCCATTATCATAGAGAAACAAAATAAATGGCCATGCATAGCCCAGATTCTGTTTTCAGCCAGATCAGACCCATAAATCGAATAGTAGAGAAAAACGTGTACGTTTCTGGAAAAAGTGTAAAACACAAAAGTTGTAGATCTTTTCAATACGCAAATTTTTAAAAAAATGCATCTTCAAACACTTCCTAGAACTCAAGTTATGGTCGATTTACTAAACTGACTTTTTGAGACAGATTATTGCATGTTCTTGAATAATGTATAAAATCGTATTTTATCAAAGATTTTGGGCATATTTAAGTTAGATGAGCTTTATAAACATTAAAATTAGTAGTATTTAACTAAATAAGTGAGGGGTTCAAGTGGTCCTTACAAAGAAATGATGGAGATGAAGAAGAGATGATGAAGAAGATGATGTTCTTGAGCTTGTTCTTGATCTTCCTCTTAAATTGATGATGATGAAAGGTGATTTTGATGATGTTTAGGGCTGGTTTTTCTCTGGATTTTGGAGAGAGTTTTAGAGAGTGGAAATGTTGAGAGAGAAGAGGTTGAGTGAAAAGTGAAAGTGTTTGCATGTAGGTTGTGTGAAAGAGTGAAAGAAAAGGGAAATGATGGGTTTTTAGTGGGGAAGTGGGATGGGCAGCCATGGAGGGGAGAGGGGGCCAGCCAAGGGGGGGGCCCCACTCAAGGGTATTTTGGTCATTTCTTGTTTTATCCGATTTGTGCTTCGCGCGGTGTTCGTTTTCTCGTTCGGTTTGGTGTTAAACGTTTAATACGCGTTTTAAAATATTGATTTTAAATTTCAATATTTTCACTTGAAGTATTCATTCTAAATACTTGAAAAACATTTATAGAAATGATTCGTTAGTTTAGTGATCTCGATTTACGCGTTCGTCATACGGATTCTAAATCGCGTGACGTTTTATTTGGACGTTTTTCGTTATCGTTTAAAGACACGATATATTAATTGATTGTTTTACACTAAATAATATATTTTAGATTCAAAAATGTATTTTGACCTTAGTTCGATTGTCGGGCGCGTTCTGCGCGTTTTCGTTGCGTTTGAGACGCATTAATCGAAACGTCTAGGTTTTTCGGGTATTATTATATTAAAATAATAATATATGATAAATAACTTCTAAAAATAGGTTCGAGTTATTTATAAGGATGTTTTCACCAACGTCGTATATATACTGTGTCGGACTCCATCCGGTTGTTTTGCACAATTTCACCAAATTGCGTAAGCGTAATTACAACTAATTACGTAGCATAATATAAATCAATTACGGAGGTGTATATTCACATAAAATATACAAATAGTTACAAGTAATTATAAGTATTTAGCCTAAAACTAAACTAAACACACGTAATTAGGGTTTCTAGAGGGTTAATCAGAAACCCTAAATCGTCGGGTGTCACATTCTCCCCCTGTTAGGAGAATTTCATCCCGAAATTAGCTTGCTGTTGTGGTCTGTGAGGTATCTAAGAATATATGTGGATGTTTAAGTCGCATTTGGTCTTCCCGTTCCCAAGTGAATTCAGGACCGCGCCTAGAATTCCAACGGACTTTAACGATGGGAATATGACTCTGTTTCAAGCGTTTGACCTCACGGTCCATGATTTCAATAGGTTCCTCGACGAAATGGAGTTTGTCATCAATGTGGATTTCGTCGAGCGGGATTACAAGTGTCTCATCAGACAGATATTTCTTCAAATTAGAAATGTGGAACGTGTTGTGCACGCTACCTAGATGTGGTGGTAGCTGCAGTCGATATGCCACCGGACCAATTCTTTCAAGAATCTCAAAGGGTCCGATATACCTGGGGTTTAGTTTTCCGTGTTTGCCAAAACGAATAACACCTTTCCAAGGTGATACTTTTAAGAGTACTCGATCCCCAACCTGGAAATCGAGTGGTTTACGTCTCACATCAGCATAGCTTTTCTGACGATCACGTGCGGCTTTCATCCGGTTTTGAATAGTCACGATTTTCTCGGTTGTTTCATGGATGATCTCAGGACCAGTGAGTTGGCTTTCGCCGATTTCGGTCCAACAAATAGGTGATCGGCACTTTCTCCCATAGAGTGCCTCGAATGGTGCAGCATCAATGCTGGTGTGGTAACTGTTGTTGTAGGAAAATTCACACAAGGGTAAGTGGTTTTCCCATGTGTTTCCGAAGTCAACTACGCATGCTCGTAGCATGTCTTCTAAGGTTTGAATGGTCCGTTCACTCTGACCATCGGTTTGCGGATGATAAGTAGTGCTAAAATCGAGGCGAGTACCAAGGGCTCGTTGAAGTGTTTGCCAGAATCGAGAGGTGAAGCGGCTATCTCTATCTGAGATGATTGAAATGGGAATACCATGTCGTGCCACAACCTCTTTGATGTAGATGCGAGCCAGATGCTCCATCTTGTCATTTTCTTTGATAGCTAGGAAATGGGCAGATTTCGTGAGACGATCAACGATCACCCAAATGCTATCACAACCGCTCGGTGTTTTCGGTAGTTTCGTGATGAAGTCCATGGTTTTGTTTTCCCATTTCCATTGAGGTATCTCGGGTTGTTGTAGCAACCCAGAGGGTTTCTGGTATTCGGCCTTAACCTTGGCGCAGGTTAAACATTTGCTAACATAGGTGGCGATGTCAGCTTTCATGTTGGGCCACCAATACTGTTGTTTAATGTCGTGATACATCTTGTCGGAACCAGGATGTATAGAGTATCGATATTTGTGAGCTTCATCCATCACCAAATTTCATAGGTTTCCAAAGTTTGGTAACCAGGTTCGATTGGAGAAGTATCGGGTTCCGTTGGGTTTGATTTCGAATTGTTTATCCATGCCTCGCAAGGCTTCATTTTTGATGTTTTCGTTTTTGAGCGCTTCGATTTGAGCGGTGTGGATTTGAGTGGTGAGATCATTGTGAATGGTTAAACCAAGGGCTCGAACACGAAGGGGTTTTGAACGTTCCTTCCGGCTGAGGGCATCAGCAACAACGTTTGCTTAGTAAGGATGGTATTTGATTTCGCAGCCATAATCGGTAAGCAACTCGACCCATCGACGTTGCCTCATGTTAAGATCTTTCTGATCGAATATGTGTTGAAGACTTTTGTGGTCGGTAAAGATGGTGCACTTAGTGCCATAAAGGTAATGTCTCCAGATTTTGAGAGCAAATACGACAGCTCCGAGTTCAAGGTCATGAGTAGTATAATTCTTTTCGTGGATTTTGAACTGTCGAGAGGCGTAAGCAATGACTTTATCACGTTGCATTAACACACAACCGAGTCCCTGGCGTGAGGCATCGCAGGAAACTATGAAATCATCGGTGCCTTCGGGTAAGGACAGGATTGGTGCACTACAGAGTTTCTGTTTCAGAAGTTGGAAGGCGGACTCCTGCTTATCGGTCCAGTCAAATTTCTTGTCTTTCTGAGTCAGTGAGGTTAAAGGTATGGCTATTTTGGAGAAATTCTCAATGAATCGTCGATAATATCCGGCAAGACCTAAGAATTGTCGTACCTCAGTTGGTGTGGTTGGTGCTTCCCAGCACTTAATGGCCTCGATCTTGGCTGGATCAACACGTATCCCTTGACTGTCAACGACATGCCCTAGGAATTGTACTGTTTGCATCCAGAACTCGCACTTGGAGAACTTGGCGTATAACTCCTCGTGTCTGTGTAATTCCAGAATGGTTTTTAGATGTTGGCCATGTTCCGTTTCACTGCGAGAGTATATCACGATGTCGTCGGTGAACACGATGACAAACTTATCTAAATAGGGTTTGCACACCCGATTCATAAGGTCCATGAATACAGCCGGTGTGTTGGTTAAGCCAAAAGGCATCACTTGAAATTCGTAATGCCCATAGCGGGTTCTGAAAGCTGTTTTTGGGATGTCAGAGTCTCGAACTCGAAGTTGATGATAACCCGACCGTAGGTCGATTTTCGAGTAGAAGCTCGAACCTTGAAGTTGGTCAAACAGGTCATCAATTCTTGGAAGTGGGTATCGGTTCTTGATGGTAAGTTTGTTCAGTTCGCGGTAGTTAATACACATTCTGAAGGATCCATCCTTCTTTTTAACGAATAGGACCGGAGCTCCCCAGGGTGAAGAACTCGGTCGAATGAATCCCTTGTCCAGGAGCTCCTGTAATTGGGTGGATAACTCCTGCAACTCGGATGGGGCTAATCTATACGGGGCTCGTGCCACGGGTGCAGCACCGGGCATAAGGTCAATTTGGAATTCGACTTGTCTAGGTGGGGGTAGGCCTGGCAAGTCTTCGGGAAAGACTTCCGGATAGTCTCGGACGATGGGCACATCCTCAAGTCGCTTTTCAGCCGACTTCTTTTCGGTTACATGAGCGAGGATTGCTAGGTACCTTTTCCTCAGGTACTTTTGAGTTTTCATAGAAGATATGATGTTCAAGTTTCGCCTACCAGTCTCCCCCTGTATGATCAAGGTTCCACCGGTAGTGAGAGGTATATGCACGATCTTCTCGAAACAAACGATTTCGGCACGGTGTTTGGACAACCAGTCCATGCCAACGATGATATCGAAGCTTCCGATTTCCACGGGGATGAGGTCTATAGGGAACAGTTCATTGGCGAGGTTTAAAGTGCAATTTGGTATTACACTATTGGCCTCGATCAGTTTGCCATTCGCTAATTCTACAGTATACTTAGCATCTAAGGCAAGGGGTGTGATGTTTAGTAGTGGACAGAATTTATCGGATATGAAACTTTTATCACCACCGGTATCTAATAATACTGAAATGGTTAGATCATTTAGGAGGAACATACCAGTGACAACGTTGGGATCTTGACGAGCCTCTCCAGCATTGAGTACAAAAGCTCGACCACGAGGGTTGTTGTTGTTATTGTTGTTCCTGTTGTTGTTGTTGTTTCGGTTGTTGTTGTTTTTCAGTTTTGGGCAAACATTTCAGAAATGCCCGGTGTTACCGCACTCGAAACAAGCCTTTGGTGCGTTAGGGTTGGTGTTTGGGTTGGGGGTTCCGCAATCTTTGGCTAGATGTCCCTGTCGTTTGCACTGGGTACAGGTACAAGGGCCATCATGGTGTCGCGTACACTTGGAACAGTAAGGTTTGTTCCCAACGTACCCTTTCCTGTCCCCCGACCCTGAACCAGAGGAGTAGGCATTAACAGTATCGGCCTTTTTGTTTGGCTGTTGCTGATGTTGGTTGTGGTTGTTGCCGGACCATTTCCTTTTGTTGTCCCCAATGGCTTTCTCAGTGGTTGTCCCTCAGCGGACAATCTGGGCCATGAGTTCATGTGCCATGCGGACAGCACTTTGGATGGTCCTGGGTCTTGAGGAGATGAAATTCCCTTGGATTGATTCTGGTAGCCCCCAAATGTATCTCTCGATACGTTTGTATTCGGGGTCCACCATGGATTGGCATAGGAAAGATAGCTGGTGGAATCGGGTGGTGTAGGTGGTGATGTCATTTCCCTGAACAGTAAGTTTCCAGAACTCTTCTTCAAGTTGTTGCAGTTGCTCACGGGGACAGTACTCTTCCCTGAGCATTGTTTTGAAGTCTTCCCATGGAAGTTGGTATGCGGTATCAATACCCACAGTTTGGGCATCAGAATTCCACCAGGTGAAAGCTCCGTCAGAAAGTGTGACAATCCTCCATTTAGGATATTAATCCTTTCTTAATTTCATGCATTACCTAGAGTAATTCCCTGATTAGTGAATTCAAAATAATTTCTATATGTTAAGTTTATGAAACTTACTATGTGATACGTGATATATTAAATTCGTAGTTATATGTATATAATTACGGGTGAAATAAACGTACTAGACTTGACAAACTAAAATACAATAAAGTTGGTGACACAAAATAATTAATAATTCGAAAATTATTAATTACTAATATTAGTAACTTATATTATTGAAATAATATAAGATATTATACGAAATTAACATGTTAAAAGCCTACAATTTTAACCTAACTAAAATATCTGGGGAACATTCTCCTGTTGAACCATACCCCCTACGTTGACAATTTAAACCATACACCATCCTTTATACTTCCTTACACTCAATATCAAATACACACACACACACACACAAGTTCCCACCAACTCAAATTATTGGTTTTCTGTGTTCCTTCTTCTTCATCCATCGACTGAAGCAACAACAGGAAATCTGAGCTGAGGCTATTTCTTCTTCTTCTTCACGATAATCAGCAGCACATCTACCATTTTATCATCATCACCATTGTAAGGACTCCTTTATTTTCAAAAGTTCTACTTTCTTTATGGTTATAGACATGTGTTAGTGTTCACTCAACTTCTACATGTCCAAAACATTAACCGAAACGCAATTTAAATCTAGAAACTATGAGTTTATGTTCCTGTCCAGATTCTGTTTCCACTTCCATGAATTTTATAAAAATCATTACAACAACAAAATGGACGTTTCTTAAGCCTAGAATGTAGTACAAGAAGTTATCTTTCCAACAAAATTAGTCTCGTGACTTTTTGACTCCGTTTGCTACTCGAAAACATTTTTCTTCGGTGATATAGGTTTACTGTTCCGGCAGACAGGAATTTTCAGTAACTTCTCGAGACCATATCTTGAGTTCTAGACCACTAAAACGTATGAGACCAGCGCCAAAACCTCACATATTTTTTCAACTTTAAAAAGTTCTTCTATGACCATTTCCAGAAATGTCCGTAATTTCGTGTATAACTCGATCTTTGAACATATAACTGTTTTGGACCCAGTCTGACCACACCTTGAAACTATTTTTGTTTAAAATAGTAAATGAACATATAAAAATACCATAAAGTGCAGAAATAAACTAGACATATATGAGAACATGTGTGATTTTTGGTTAGGTATAAATCGGAAGAGAAATGCTCCAAATCGAAAGGCTTAACGAGTTATAACTAACAGTGGCAAAGTTATAACTAACAGTGGTAACGAGTTATAACTAACAGTGGGAAAGTTATAACTAACAGTGGTAACGAGTTATAACAGTGGGAAAGTTATAACTAACAGGGACAACAAACTATAACTAACAGTGGAATATAACTAACAGTGGTAACAGACTAACTAACAGTGGGAAGAATATAACTAACAGTGGTAACAAATAACTAGCAGTGGAAAGAATATATATAAGTGACAAGTTAGACAAGACAAATGAGATTAGAAACACGACAAAGGAGTTATATATATAGTTGACGATTATAATTTATATATAGTTATACAAATGAACTGCGACAATAGTATTAAACAAAGTTATTTTTATAACTACTATACTTATGTTTTGGAAACATAATCAACAACAATGACAACTACATATATATATATATATATATATATATATATATATATATATAATATGATGACAAATGACATATATATTAGGATATATATATATTCAACTAATAAGTATATGTAAATATATATACTTATACGCAACGATTACTTCAACGCAATTATCACCAACAATTAAAATGTCATGAACATTTCAACTTAACGATTTATCCATATACTTATGTAAAGTATATTTAATTGTGTCTAGGTATTTGAGAGGCACGTTCGGACTACTGTGTATTACTAGCTGAAGCTTTTCTACACGTGAGTTCACAGCCCCTACCTTTTACTTGTTTTAAATGCTTTTAAAACCAGGGGTGGAAAACATAGAACTACGTGCTATTACATGCTACTTGTTTATATAATTGCTTGACATGCTTTTATATCGAATTGATTTGTAATAATGCTTATTGCTTTATAAATCAATTGTTAACTATATGAAACATTTTCACAACTATTTTGGGAATAAGACAACGAATCTTGGTACGATCCTAGGTTTACGCGAGGTAGTTGTAGTGCACATAAGTTCCAGTGCTTGCAACCTATAACCATTAGCTAGGTGACTCTAGCCACTGAGTATACAGATAGTACTATCGATTTGACAACCCTCCCACTGATATAACTCGTTGGTCATTCCAACCACACGACGGCAGTCGTAACGAGGAGTGTATACTTACCGTGTTACTGAGGCAACAACAACATCAACTAGTCGTGGTTTGGTTATAGTACTAGGAGTCGTACTTTAACTTTAAAGGTGTCGCTCACCTTAGAGGGATCATAGTCTATATTTCCCACATAACTAAACAACTAAACTACAACTTGATTTGGGAAGGGTATTCCCTGTGGTAACTAATAAGACAGGTGTTCCTACACATGATTTCTTTTAGGAAACGTTTACCTTGATTGGATAAACTTGGTTTCCCGACAAAACAACTTTTATAGGAAATGTTTACTTAACTGTTAAACCTGTGTTTCCTACAACTATTTATATGGAAATGTTTACTTGATTGTTAAACTGTATTTCCTGTAACTATTATTAGGAAATGTTTATGATTAAACTTGTGTTTCCTAACACATCGACTGATTTGTAGTAAGAATGACCTTCTTACAGTAAAATATGAAATGTTTTCTTTAATTAGAACACTTGTGTTTCCTGCTATACATATAAACATTATGTTTGTGTACATTAATGATTTATACAAAACTTGGTTTAACTACACATATACTAAACCTGTTAATTCACTCAACATTCAATGTTGACGGTTTACTATGTTTTTCAGGGAATTAGGACTCAGGTACTTCTGCATGCATAAAGGACGTAGGCAATCCCAGACTATTTATGATGCCACTGTTGGGACACTTGGATTTCCTTTGTATTACCAATTCCATTGGTTATACTTACGAAATCCCTCTTTTATAAACTCATGTTTTGTAAACTTATGTTGTTCTACAACACCACTACTTGTACGACTTTATAAGTCGTACCCTTTTGTAATAACGTTTAAACTTATGGCATCTTAAATTAATATGTTCGGTATGATCATATGCTCTGATACAATGAATGCACTATTGTAACGTCAGCACCCCCGCTGTTAAAACTGTAACTTAAAATGCTTCCGCTATCAAGCAAATGCTTCCGCTAATTAACTAAAGCTTCCGCTAAACCATAAATAAACACGATTACTGATTTTGGGGGTGCGACAGAAAGGGTGCACGCGGAGAATTTATCCTTGTCTTCCTCAGTGCAGTTGCAGATTCGGAAAACAGATTTTGTCTTTTCGATCCAACGTATCAGACCGATAGCTCCTTCGGATCCTTTGAAATACAGGGGTTTACAGTTCAAGAAGTCTTTGTAGGTACATGGTTTTGGAGTAGATGTGTTAGCAGGCATGCCTCCGCCGCCCGGATTTTGTTGGGCAACAAGGACTTGAGCTACGCTCTGTGCAATGACTTGAGCGATTTCGGTGTCAGTGTAAGTATGTCATCTTGGAGGCATGATGCTGAACAACAATGAAATGAAACATATAAGAGGTTTGCGCGAGGTATGATATATCATATGTGTATATATAATGAGATAATATACAACAGCACAGAATGATAACCATATTTCATTAAATAGAAAAGTTGAATACAGAGTACGAGTTTCAAAAGACAACAATCACAAAAAAAAAGATACCGGTAATGTTACATCCGGTCTGAATTCGAAAGTTCACAGAACTTGAACATAACATAATAAAGGATAATAAGTTGAGTACATCCTGCCTCAATAGGCTACAATAGGAAATGTAGATCTAGTCCTGATGCAGGTTTACTCGTGACATTAGAGTAACGAGGCGATTTATAGTATCCGCAAGTCTGCTTGTTTGCCTGACACCTTCTTCAGCTAAGGTTAGTCGCTGCTCGAGTGCATGAGCATACTCCTCAGCTTCTCGTGAACGTTGTTCACATTCTTCCAACCTTGCTTGTAGGATGTCAGTAGCGCTCCTATCGTCTATAACCTGTTGATGAATCATTTCCAGAGCATGGTTCGTGCCTTCCTGTTCTTGAAGAAGTTGTGTTATGCGATCATCGGTTCAGTGCAACAGGTAGTTTTCTACTATATAATGATCTCATTCTAGGATTTCAAGCCTTTCTTCGTGACGATGAAGTCGGGCTGCTAACACTGATACCGTATGGTGCGTTGGTTCTTGTGTGTATGGGGAGATGTCCATGGGGTCAGCAGGAATCTGTATTGCTTCCTCAGACCTCCAAGTGTTTAAAGTTGTGGGTAGCCAGTCCCACCTACGGGATTATGCCGAACGGTGGGTATTAGTCGTGGTGTTAGCAATGGAGTTTGAGTAAGGGTTTGCTCGGGATGATCCGGCATTCCCTCGGTGTCTTCGTACTATCCGGGCTTCGCCGGTCATGTAGTAAAGAGGTTCGGGAGAGTTTGGTGTCGTAGGGATAGGTAGGGGGTGGTACCCCTGGTAGTGGACCGCGTTTGAGTTTCGTTGTTCAAGTCGGTTGATGATGCGTTAGAGGAGTCTGCCATTTCTGTGGCAATGAGTTTAGTATATGAGAGGTTAAGGTTATATATAAAAAAATATAATAACCTAGCACATAAGCACGTATAGGGTTGGTCCCGTTTCTATCCTTGGTCAAAGTCTTCTAATGCATTCCCATTCACTATAACCATTTCAGGTCTTGAATCAATTCTCCTTTAATTGTACAAAGTTGATCAGGCTATGTTAAATTAAATTCAAATGATGCAATCGCTGAACCAGTCATACTAAACAAGGAATACTAACCTAATGGTTATAGGGGCTGGGTCACTAATGCAATCCTAGTTCGCTATAACCTTTGGCTCTGACACCAATCTGTCGCACCCCCAAAACACGTGGCAGCGGAAGTAGGAGGTGTCATGGGGGCGCCGACCAAATCAAATATCACAACACAAAAATTAAAGCAAACGACCTCTATATGAGATGTTTGAAAAATACTTACATTACAATAATTCAAATGTTTACAAAAGTTATAGGAGTTCGCATGACAAAAGTAGAATTACATAACTATGATTCTAAATTATAGTAAATGCAATCTAGTTCCTTGATGTTTGAAAACGATGCGACTCGAGCTAAACTATCCATCAGCTTCCTATTGCGGCGGGTTACCTGAGAAATACATACTAAAAGGTCAACATAAAGTTAGTGAGTTCATAGGTTTGTTAAGTAATCAATTGCTAGAATGATCCACAAGATTTCACAAGTTTTGCATCATTCGTCAATGATAAGTAAAAGTATCGTTAGCCAACGACAAGTAAAAGTATTGCATACAGCAATATAAGTATACCATTTGCATGAGTCTCATAGTCAAGCTTAACGTTGTTTGCCTCCGGTAAGTGTACTAATCCGATACACTTCTAAATCACAAGTAATACTGCGCCCGTGGGTTGGCTAGCGCGACTAGCCCGGACGAGATTTGTCAAACCCTGATGGTACCACCCAATAATACTCACGCATAAATTTTAATGACTATGATAAGTAGAGGACTTTAGTGGATTATTCAGGTCTCATGCAATCCGTACAAAAAGTTGTTTCCAGTACTTGTGATCATAAAGCAGTTTATAAAACAGTTGTATGTATTCTCACCCCAGTGAAAAAGAGTAAAAAGGGGCTATGAAACTCACCAGAGTTGAGCAGGTAGCAAGCAATATCAAATATTAGCAAGTAGTGGGTGTTCTCGTTCCCGTGTGCAACCTCATAACGCCCTAAACGTATGAGGTTGTGTAAATAGATGTCTCAAAAGACCATCTATAGCGATTGTATAACTGGGGGTTAATGTCCACTTAAGCCAATCGGGTAGGTGGGGGTTTTATGTCCACCTAAAGCTAGTTCATCAACTAGTATGTCCAAATAAATTGATTGTTTTGTTTGAGTTTTGGAAAACAGGTACGGCCCGTTGGTGTGGTTATGCAATAACAATTCAAAGTATTATTATTATGTTCATCGTGTTGTATACTTCTCGAATCATATGATTTTCATATATGATTTTACATCATAAAAGTTTGATCTTTGCAGGTGTTTATTACTTTTATATATATGGCTATATATATGTCCGACGTGTTAAGGCTCGGAATTTAGAGTCTAAAATGTGGTTTTCTGAAAATTAATTAAGGGTCAAAAAGTCAACTCTCAAGGTCAAAAAGTCAACTTGAAAAGTCAACTCGCGAAGTCAAAAAGTCAACTCGTGAAGTCAACCCGCAAGTCTTTAGTTCGCAAGTCAAACTCAACTCGCAAGTCTTTCAGTTCGCAAGTCAAACTCAACTCGCAAGTCTTTCAGTTCGCAAGTCAAACTCAACTCGCAAGACTTTCAGTTTGCAAGTCAAACTCAACTCGCAAGTCTTTCAGTTCGCAAGTCAACTCAACTCGCAAGACTTTCAGTTCGCAAGTCAAATTCAACTCGCAAGACTTTCAGTTCGCTAGTCAACTCAACTCGCAAGACTTTCAGTTCGCAAGCCAAACTCAACTCGCAAGTCTTTCAGTTCGCAAGTCAAACTCAACTCGCAAGTCTTTCAGTTCGCAAGTCAACTCAACTCACAACACTTTCAGTTCGCAAGTCAAATTCAACTCGCAAGACTTTCAGTTCGCAAGTCAACTCAACTCGCAAGACTTTCAGTTCGCAAGCCAAACTAAACTCGCAAGTCTTTCAGTTCGCAAGTCAACTCAACTCGCAAGACTTTCAGTTCGCAAGTCAAACTCAACTCGCAAGACTTTCAGTTTGCAAGTCAAACTCAACACGCAAAGTCAACAGTTGTGTTTTTGTCTTGGTAACATGGTCAAACGGGCTCGGTTTGACCCGAAATTTTTACACAAGCCAAATCTTAGTTAATAGAGTCCAAATAATTTATCGGTTTATGTCAGAGTCGTTACGAAGTGTCGATTTTTAATATTCACTCAAAAACTTCAAAGTTTCATATTTTTGACTTTTTGTCGGTTTATTTCGCCATGTGACTTACATATTTCTGGTCCAAATCGAGTCTCATAAATTTTACTAACTGATCTTCTATGTATCTAGTTTCTAACATATATTTCCTAAGAGTTTTAAGTTCCATTATCATAGAGAAACAAAATAAATGGCCATGCATAGCCCAGATTCTGTTTTCACCCAGACCAGACCCATAAATCGACTAGTAGAGAAAAACGTGTACGTTTCTGGAAAAAGTGTAAAACACAAAAGTTGTAGATCTTTTCAATATGCAAATTTTTAAAAAAATGCATCTTCTAACTCTTCCTAGAACTCAAGTTATGGTCGATTTACTAAACTGACTTTTTGAGACAGATTATTGCATGTTCTTGAATAATGTATAAAATCGTATTTTATCAAAGATTTTGAACATATTTAAGTTAGATGAGCTTTATAAACATTAAAATCAGTAGTATTTAACTAAATAAGTGAGGGGTTCAAGTGGTCCTTACAAAGAAATGATGGAGATGAAGAAGAGATGATGAAGGAGATGGTGTTCTTGAGCTTGTTCTTGATCTTCCTCTTAAATTGATGATGATGAAAGGTGATTTTGATGATGTTTAGGGCTGGTTTTTCTCTGGATTTTGGAGAGAGTTTTAGAGAGTGGAAATGTTGAGAGAGAAGAGGTTGAGTGAAAAGTGAAAGTGTTTGCATGTAGGTTGTGTGAAAGAGTGAAAGAAAAGGGAAATGATGGGTTTTTAGTGGGGAAGTGGGATGGGCAGCCATGGAGGGGAGAGGGGGCCGGCCAAGGGGGGGCCCCCACTCAAGGGTATTTTGGTCATTTCTTGTTTTATCCGATTTGTGCTTCGCGCGATGTTCGTTTTCTCGTTCGATTTGGTGTTAAACATTTAATACGCGTTTTTAAGTATCGATTTTAAATTTCAATATGTGACACCCGTCAAATTAGGACTAGTAGTTAGTGCCTAATCAAGTTTTAATACATGTAATTAGTTCAGTGTTAGGGAAATTAATGTATCAACATATATATTGATGAATATATATATATACAAGTATGCGATTTGATTAAATCGTACAAGTTTCAAATCGAATGCAATTCGATGCAATTAATATGGACGTTGGTGAACAATTTTATTAAATAATATAATATTATTTAATAACGCAATTATATCCAAAATATTATTTAGATAATATTTCAATTCAAATTCGTATCGTACAAACAAGGACTACACGATTAGATTATTAAACGCGCAAACAAATCGAAACAAGTTAAAGTTATATTTTATAACGCAACCATTAAGTATTTGGTAAAATACTTCAACAAAAATATTGGGTAATTATTCGTATTTTAAAACGTATATTTAAACGTATAAAATAAACCTTTAACGTTTAAACGATCGGGAAAACGAACACCGCACGGAGCGCAAATGCGGAGATTAAAAGTTTTGAGAGATTCCCTCCCCAACCCCCCTAAAATCAGCCATCTTTCCCCCCCTTTTTACCGTCATTTCCCACTTATCTCTCTCTCTCCTCTCTTCTTTTCTCTCTAAAAACCAAACCACCACCATCCACCTTAAATCACTAAATAACACCACAAAACCACCTCAAATCACTTGGAGCTTTTGGAGAAAAACGACCACCACGCAACGATCTACAACTCTATCTTTTCGAAATTTCCATTCGACACTTCGTAAGTTTCCGGCAAATTCTCGAAACTCATTGATTTCACTTATTTTTACATGTATATGGTTGGTTTAAGCTTAAAATGTCCAAAAATGGGTTGGGTAAAAGTCTCAGGTCAAACGGAGGCCGGAAAACACCTTTTCGGCCCATTTTCCGGCCAACAGCGCGTTATGTCGCAGAGGCTCCAGGCCACCTGCGACATAAGCCTTTATGTCGCTAAATCAGACCATATGTCGCATATAGCGACATAAGCCACTATGTCGCACTAATCACGAATGTCGCATATAGCGACACAAATCGTTATGTCGCAGAAATTACGGATGTCACGTATAGCGACACAACGCCCTATGTCGCATTAAATTGCGGATGTCGCCCTTAGCGACACAAGCCCTTATGTCGTAGATATGATCTGCGACACAACAGACTATGTCGCACTTAGCGACACAAAGCCGGATGTCGCACGCTATGTCGCATGAAACAGAACCAAGAAAACTCAAATTTTACTAAGTGTCGAGACCTAAAATTTTATCACTCGATTTCACCCAAATTCGAGTCCAGATGCGTTTTTCACCAAAGCAATTTAGTAGAAATAAAAATTTTATCACTCGACCCCAGCCAGGGGCTCTACCCCTTGGACCCCGCCAGGGGCTGCCGCCCCTTGGACCCCGCTACCAGGGGCGCTGCCCCCGGACCCCCGTCATTAACGGGCTTCGCCCTTACCCAAGGGTCACGAGTAACAGTGCTACATCTAAACTTTCACACAAAGAGTTAAACTTGTATCACATCAAACACGAATGTGACATGACCTCCAAAACACATTGGAATTTATTTTTAAGTATAATGCTTCAAAATCATCAAAATAATAATATGGGATTATTATTACAAACAAATCACCAACGGGCCGTACACGTTTTCAAAACACAAGTCAAACAACCAAATCGTAGAAATTTGGACATTCTAAGTTGGACAAACAATTACAAGGGCAGTCTTTCGAGATGCCTACTCATGTTATAACAATTGTGTGTCTTGGACACCCTCAGGTTACAAGTCTTCGGACATCAATCCACCGCTAATCAATTCAAGTTTATTAATTTAATCGCTCAAGGCTCAGGTGAGTCTCATGGCCCCTATTTTACTGTTTTCATTAAGGGGTGTGATATTATTTCTCATTTTGTTTTACAAGTAGAACGCAAGTACAAATCAATCAAATACTACATGAGTTGTTTTCAACTAATCAATAAAGCCCTCCATAGCTTAGTCTGGTAATACATCTGTAGCGTGAATGTTAGTATATGATATCATATAGGATTGACAATCCTCGTCCGGGTTAGCACGCACTAACTGGTCAAACGGACGTATTAGCATTTGGGAAGACGAGTGTGGATTAGGCACTCGTAGGAGGCAACTCAGTTGGGTTTCCTTAATTGGACCTGACACTCAAGTTAAGCTCAGACTATGTGCTCATGGCTGTATAACTTTTATTTTGCTTAATTGCATTTTAAATTCAATTAGATTATAAAATCTTGCGGTTCATACAAATATGCGTTGACATACAAACCTGTGAGCTCACCAGCATTTCGCTGACCCATTTTAGCATTTATCACAGGTGACCAGCAGTAGGTTGGACAGCTCAATCAAGAACTATTAGCTCGAGTCAGCATGCAACCAATCAGAGATTTAGCTGCATTATTATATTTTGCATAGGTTAATTATGTACTTAAATCTCTCAATTTCAAATCGGGCTAATGTAAACAATATTTTGATGTAAACTTTTATTTTATCAATATCAATGTAAAACGACGCATGTAGTGGTCGTTCATTATATCTTTTGTGCTGTGTATATTGATTAGTCGCGCCCCGACCCGATTCGCTTCCGCAACCCGAATTTGGGGGTACGACACAATATTTTCACTTGAAGTATTCATTCTAAATACTTGAAAAACATTAAGAAATGATTCATTAGTTTAGTGATCTCGATTTACGCGTTCGTCATACGGATTCTAAATTGCGTGACATTTTATTTGAACATTTTTCGTTATCATTTAAAGACACGATATATAATTGATAGTTTTACACTAAATAATATATTTTAGATTCTAAAATGTATTTTGACCTTCGTTCGATTGTCGGGCGCGTTCTGCGCGTTTTCGTTGCGTTTGAGACGTTTTAATCGAAACGTCTAGGTTATTCGGGTATTATTATATTAAAATAATAATATATGATAAATAACTTCTAAAAATAGGTTCGAGTTATTTATAAGGATGTTTTCACCAACGTCGTATATATACTATGTCGGACTCCGTCCGGTTATTTTGCACAATTTCACCAAATTGCGTAAGCGTAATTACAACTAATTACGTAGCATAATATAAATCAATTACGGAGGTGTATATTCACATAAAATATACAAATAGTTACAAGTAATTACAAGTATTTAGCCTAAAACTAAACTAAACACACGTAATTAGGGTTTCTAGAGGGTTAATCAGAAACCCTAAATCGTCGGGTGTCACACCTCACCCATTTAAAATACATATGTAACATTATTCTTAATTTCTCAGTTGTCACCGCTTCTCATTCCTTCGACTGTCTTGATAGTTTTCGCATATCGGCCGATCACCACCGCTTTTGTAGAAAGAGTGTCGTTGCAACGTACGAGTATTTTATTAGTGTTATTAAATTTCCTTTTGATATATATGAAAACGAAAATATATGTTATAAGACTTACTTTATTTTCAAAGGTGAATACGCAGCTCTAACGACACACATTAAACATGTTATTTAAATACTAGTGAGTTAAATGGCTGTGCATACGTACAAAGTTAAACTGATTATGTACGATGTTAAACAGATTAGACCTTAAATCATAAATTAAAGAGTTCAAGTTCTGACAATTATACAATATACATTTAAGAGTTCACCACACTATGCTAAAAGTGTTAAAGTAGGACACATGTCAACTAATGTGGCATGTTTTAAAAAATTATGTTCTTGTAATGACAAACAAATGAGCTAGAGGTTAATTTTTTAAGTTATAAGTTTAAAATGTTAAGATTTTAACATATGATCATGTTTAATTATTAAAAAACTTAAAAACGTTAATAGAGTATACATGTCCACATTAGAAGTGCTAATGTGGCATGTTTTGAGGATATGTGTTAGTGCTAATGTGGCATATTTTGAGGATATGTGTTGCTTTTATATATACTAGGAAAATTATAAGGTCCGCACGACCTGTAACACCCCCAAATTCGTTCATTTAGTTTAGCGGAAGCATTTAGTTAAGTATGGAGAGTGCCACAATACACAGTACATGCATACGTATCAGAGCATATGATTATAACAGGATAAATATATCAAGATGCCAAAGTATTAGTTACAAAGTTTACGATTCTTCGAATCATACAATTTAAAAGTATTAAGTTTACAAAAGTAGATTTCGTAAATATGACTAAACAATTTCAGTTATATAAAAGAAATCCAGTTGTCAAAATTTGGCATCCTATACTTCGTGGGTCGCCTATGTTCCAATGTGCAGGCAGTTCTTACATGCGCAGCTAATTCCCTGAAAAACATAGTAAAAGTCAACAACTAGGTTGAGTGAATTCACAGGTTTTATGTTTGCAATAGTTGAATCAAGTTTGTAAGCACAGTTGTTAAAACCAATACGTTCACAAATAGTTATTGCCATAATAGTCAAGTAATTGTTTTGTGGAATGCTATTCAAAATACAGTTCGCGTGGGATGTTACCCAAAATACCATTTGCATGGGACGTTACCCAAAATACCGTTTACGTGGGATGTTACCCAAAATACCGTTTACGTGGGACGTTACCCAAAATACCGTTTACGTGGGATGTTACCCAAAATATCGTTTACGTGGGATGTTACCCAAAATACAATTTGCAATACGTTGCTGGTCGTTCTCCAGCGTTTACAAAATAGTACCGGTCATTCTCCGGTCTAAATACGCACGGGTCGTTCTCCCGTCCAACTCGGCCAGTCGTTCTCTGGCAATAAATACTGCCGGTCGTTCTCCAGCGAAACACAGTACCGGTCGTTCTCCGGTCAAAAACGCATGGGTCGTTCTCCCATCCAAATACGCACGGGTCGTTCTCCCGTCCACTTGGCCAGTCGTTCTCTGGCACTAAAATACGTTGATGGTCGTTCTTCAGCGTTTTCATAAAAAGTACCGGTCGTTCTCCGGCTAAATACGCACCAGTCGTTCTCCCGTTCAAACAAAACAGTTTATCAATTAGTTTACCACGTTTGTTTTAGTTTACGGTATGAAAATGTTATTTCATAAACATTAGTTCGCACAATCGTTCAACAGTTCAAAGTACTCTAATCGTTCGAGTAAACAAGTATACAATCATGTAGTAAAAGCAGTTATGGCAATTAATAAAGCAGTTGACTATGTTTTCCACCCCTGTTCAAAAGCAGTTAAAACAGTAAAAGTAGGGGCTGTGAACTCACCTGTTGAGTTAAGTAATGTGCGAGTGCTAGCAAAGCCTAAAGCCCAAGTATAGTCCAGAATCTCCTAACGCCCTAAACGTATGAGATTTGATAAGTATGTGGATGTCTTAATTTGACCATCCATGCTAGTGTTCGTTCAACCAAATTATGTCCAAAGTGTTTGTTTGTCGTTTAAGTTTGTAGCTTTAGAATGTATACGACTCGTTGGTAGCGGTTTGTAATAATAATTTCTGAAAACATCATTATACTCGTTTCGTTTTATACTTAGCAAAAGTATATATCTTGGTATGTTAATCATCATTATAAGAAGTGTAATTATCGTTACGCGAACGTCGAATCATTGTGCAAAACTCAGTTCGCAGACCAGGTCAGTTCGGCTCGCTCGTTCGACTCGCTCGTTCGGCTCGCAAGCTCGGCTCGCAAGGGTTCAATTCGCAACTAGTTCGGTTCGCAGCTCGATTCAGTTCGCAGCTCGGTTCGGCTCGCAGCTCGGTTCGGCTCGCAGCTCGGTTCGGTTCGCATAACGAGTTCGGTTCGCAGCTCACTAGCTTGGTTCGCAGCTCGGTTCGGTTCGCATCGCGAGCTCGGTTCGCAGCTCGGCTCGGTTCGCAGGAAGAACAGATCTCAGCTCGCAGAACGGGCTGTTCGTGTTTTTAACTTTTAAAAACGCATTTTTAAGTCATTTTGCAAACACTAAAACATGATGTATTAAGTATTGCAAACACGAAATATCAAAGGAAATAGCAAAATCTAAGAGTTTGCGGGATTGTCGGGTTCTTACAAACTTGTCGCCGTGAAAATCCGAGAAGATGGTTGTGTAGCTTTCGTCGTGGTGATCGTTTTTCTCTAAATGAGCTCGGTGATTTATTGCGCTTTTGTGGTAGTATTTGTGTGATTTGTGATGGTGGTGGTGGAGGTGGTTTTTGAGAGAGAGGAAAGAGGAGATAAGATGATGGTGAAAAATGAGAGGGGAGGGGGTGTTTGGGGCTGATTTTTGTTCAACAAAGAGAGGAGATTTTTGTCCCAAATTGTGGTATTTTACCCGTGTTTGTTTACCCGATCGTTAACTGTTATAATATTTTTAAATGAATAATTTTTAATTACGTATTCGGATATATTTTTAGTTGAGATATTTTATAAAAGTAAATTTAATTAATTTGTAAAATTATAACTTTGTTTTGTTTCAGTTGTACGAAATAAGTGTTATACGTTTCGAAATACTTGTTAAATATTATCAACATAATATTTAATAAACGTTTATGTTATTTAATAATCTCGTTTTATTAAATAATTTTGATCACCAACAGTCGTATATTTTTGTCGCGCTTGTTCCAATTGTTTCGTACTTAATTATAACAAATTACGAAATGTAATACTATGCGTATTAACTAGTTGGGCTTTGTTAGACTTACCTCTAAAATGTGTTGTGAATTCACTCAAGTAGGGAATTAGCCTAGATGTGCGTGCTAATTGCGTTTTTAATTATGTCGAATTTGCGGGGTGTCACACGACCCAAGAACATTAATAACGATTAATCAATGAGATATCTAATACAACAAAAAAGGTCAATATAAGAGTTACGAATGAGTCAGGATACATACATTACTTTTCGTACACGAATCAAAATAAGAAATCGTGACTCTATAATGTGAATTGAAATAACAATACAAGCAACTTATTATAATTCCCTATTTTAATTATAACGTCATTAGATAATTTTAGTAATTATCATATTACTTTGTGTAATCTTCTTTTCAAAATGAATTAATAAGAGCTATAAACTTCAAAAGACTTATATTATAAATATTGAAAGGTTATCATTCGTACCCTAAAAGTAAACGCGACATTCTAAAGGAATACGAGATGCAAATCGTATTATCTAAACACAATATATGAAATAGAATAAAACATGTACTTTTGCAAGCTCTAAATGAAATTTCATCTTCATTAAATAAGAATATTAATAATAGAAAAAAGCATAGTATCTAATAACAAAAAATTAATTATAAGTTGCAAAAAGGGGGAAAAAGTTTGTTAAAGTTAGTTGAAAAGAAATTTATGTTAGGGAAATTTGCAATTTTTATCCCTGTGATTTTCCGTTTTTGCCAATTTTGTCCTTTTACTTTTTTTTCCACTTTTTTTATCCCTGTGGTTTTTAGTTTTCGCCGATTTTATCCCTTTACTTTTTTTTTCGCTTTTTTTATCCCTGTGGTTTTCAGTTTTTGCCGATTTTATCCCTGTGGTTTTCAGTTTTTGTTGATTTTATCCTTCTGTCCAATTCTTGTTAAAAAAAACCCCGTTAAGTCGCCATCACGTGCCAAACATATGAGGGAATTTCCGTCAATGGCACTTTCCAGCTACAAATCAAGAAGAACTTCAATCTTTTATACTCGTAATCCTTACTCTAAGAGTTGGTTCGAGATTGTTTCGTGCCCTTAATAATCCAGGTAGGGCACGAAACAATCTCAAAGCAACTCTTAGAGCAAGGGGTTAAGAGTATAAAATATTGAAGTTCTTCTTGATTTGTCGCTGGAAAGTGCCATTGACGGAAATTCCCTCACATGTTTGGCATGTGATGGCAATTAATGGGGGGTTTTTAACAAGAATTGGACAGAAGGATAAAATCGGCAAAAACTGATAACCACAGGGATAAAAAAGCGAAAAAAAAGTAAAGGGACAAAATCGGCGAAAACTAAAAACCACAGGGATAAAAAAAGCGAAAAAAAAAGTAAAAGGACAAAATTGACAAAAACGGTGAAAGTGCCTAGTGCTTGGATCTAGATGACAATTGACAGTAATTGATAGGCGGAATCAATCAATTACACTTGATGCTAACAAACACAAACCGAAACAATGATATTCAAACAAAGAAAACTCATTTATTAGCTTGTATTGAGTATAGGGATCGATTACAGAGAAACTAAGTCGACAAATTGTGTTAGGGTTTCGTCAACCCTAGCCGAAAACCCGTAGGTTTCTATTTATACTAAAAAGTCAGCCGACATGCGTCACTTGTGTAAGTGTCGCATGTGGCCGCCTTCATGCGTCACTTACCTAAGTGTCGCTATGCGTCACTTAATCAAGTGTCGCTATGCGTCACTCAGGCAAGTGTCGCCTAAACTAAAACACGAGTGTCGCATTAACAAAAACTATATTTCTATTAAGTAACAAACGACACTAATTACAACTCGATAGACCAACTGACAGACACTCAAAGATGCATCAACAAACTCCCCCGTGTCTTCAGCTTGGTCTTCAAAATCTTCAAACTCTTTTAAATCATTGAATCTTCACTTCCAACCAGCAGGAAATACACCACCAGCATGTACTCCCTTGGCTACGCAAATATCAATAACCTTTTGAAATTTAATCGCTTCAGCTCTATCTCTTCCTTTAAACTGAATCCTGTTCTGATGTAATCTTTTCATATCATGTTCAGAGAGATTTATCAAACTCAACGGATCAAATACACAAAATATATTTCTTTTAAGACCCCAAGTAGACTTTTTCTTAGGTTGAACAACATCCCATGCTGTTTTCTCTTCAACCTCCGATTCTACATTTATAATCTCCGAATCCGTATCTGGTTCCGATTTTGGAATAAACACAATTACAGCTTCACCAGTAATATCATCATATTCCCAGTACTCCAACCTATTCAAAAAATCTATCGGGATGATCTCCAAAGGTATCTTCTGTAGACACTTTGCTGGTGGATAGATCATCTTCACAATAGGTTGACGAGTGATCGGATCAAGCTTCTTCTTAAACTTGTACCTCATACCCAACGTCGGCTTTATCAAATTATACTTTTTACTGTTCATCTCACGACGTATGATCAACTGAAAGAAGTCTGCTCGTGAATCTCGTGATCGGTTGATCAAGGGTATCTGAGCTAACCTTTGAAGCTCACACTTCGGCAAAGTACTTATTTTATAAAACTTCATATTGAAGTACTGAATGCCGTCACTTCGCTTTATCATAAAAACAGAGTTGTTCTCATCGAACTTCCAACTCTTAATCAATCCCGTGTAATCAGATCTAACTTTGTAGCTTTTACACGTAACCGGTACCTCGATAATCGGTTTGAGCACAATATCCGGTTTTGTTGTAGAAGTTGATGGCTCGTTCGTCTCTTTTTCCGATTCATCTTCAGACGAGTCCGATTCTATAATGGGAGCGTCATCATAACATTCATCGCTGTGCAATTGCTCCCCCTCAACCTCAACTTCGTCATTTTCTTCAAAGAAATAATCCTCTGCTACAGGATCATTCATCACCTCTTCCTCAGGCATTGTGTTATTATCATTCATCAGGTTTTGCAAATATGTGAGATCTACGAATGAATAATCAACAGCAATAGGTCTTGCCTGACCTTGAACCTCAACAAAATAATCCAAACTAATATTTTCATTCATAGGGGAAGAAGGTTGTACATTTTCAGATTCAGGGGGAGGAGTTACATTTGTTTCTAATTCCCTGGGATTATCCTCCCCCGAAACAAGTGTGACTGACTCCAATTCTAACAACCTAGAAGACATAGTCGTGATCTGTTGCTGGAGAGAGTCCACTGTAGCAGCTTTAATCTCTAAGTCCTTAATCTGTGAAGCTTGAGCTGCAATGATCGCCTGTTGATCATCAAAACGCTTGGATAAAAGCTCCAGTTGAGCTAAAACCTGCTGAATAGAAGCAGTTGCAGGCTGAGGAGAAGTCTGATGAGTTGGCTCCTCAAGGACAATCGAAGTCCGCTGGCGTCGACGTAAAGGTAACTCAGCATAAGAAGGCGACGACCCAGCAGGACGCTTGCCAAGATTTCTCGGAATATGAACCCGACCAGCCGAAATCCGGCGCATAATACGCTTAAAGCGTTGGGGATCAGCCAATTGAATCCCATCTAAAGCTGATTGTGGTGGCACATCACCCTCAGAATCCGGAGGAGTGGGCCCACCATCATCAGAATCGACCTCAACCCGATCAACGTGATCAATATCATCGAGGTCCTGAGCGATATTGGCATCAACTAAGTCGTCCTCGTTGACCGGAGGCACGACATCATCCAAAAATCCATGATCGTGCGGCGCAACGTAGTTTTCGTTTACTACGTGCCCGAAGAGTTCACGATCGGCCAAAACGGGCTCGCCCTTTGGTGCAAGCTTGCAGTCATTGAAGACTCGCAGAAGCATGGGCGTTGGAACCAAAAGAGACCTCTGATCTGGTGCAATACCGAGATCCAGGTCATTCAACAAAAGCTGCACAAACCGAGGATATTGCAGCCATTTGTCCTTCCCAGCCCTTATGTTTTCCACCATATTCCCAAAAATATAGCCGCTAAAGTTATAGGGCTTATTATATACTAGGGCTAACATAAGTGATAAAGTCAGATGACTAGCCGCATCATACCCCCCCTTCCTTGGCGATAGACAAACAATAATAATATGGCAGAGATACCTCCAGACGCGGCATAGAAACTGCTTGCGGAAATCCGACAGCTGATTAGCTGGATAACCCATTCTCTGAAGACCCCCGTAGATGAATGTAGTGGGGAAGATCGTGGGCATCGTGGAGTTATCGGTGAACTGTAAAACCCTTCGAATCGAGTTCTCAGTAATCTCGATTTCCTCCCCAAACATTGTTGAAACAATCCGGGGAACGTCACCCTGAACTCTGATCACGGCATGATCATAGAACTCCTCGATTTGATTCATATATACCGGAGTCGTTGCCGTAATCGCATAATGAATTCTCGATCGACGAAGAAACTCGATCATAGGCCTGAATGGCGCCGAATTCGCATGAGTAGACTCAAGGAATGTCGTAATATTGTGTCGGGTGTTGGTGCGGCGGTAGTAATTCTGAAGTTCAGCCATCTGTAAGCTAAAAAATACAAAGAAAGATAATCGAAATCGTTATAAAGTTAGGCCGAAAACAGAAAGGTTAGAAAACAAATTTTGACTTTAGGCGTCACTTAAGGTAAGTGACGCATGGCCACTACCATCACTTAATGAGTGTCGTAATGTACAGTGTGTAAAATTGAAATCAATGTATAGCGTCACTTACTGGAAGTGACGCTATCAAGCGTCACTGATGTAAGTGACGTTTGAATTTGGTGATTTAAATTATACGACACTTGCAAAGTGACGGGTGAAGAACATGCGACATTTAAACTAGTGACGGTATCCTAAAACAGTCACTTAAGAAGTGACGGTATAAGTGACGGATATAAATAGGCGTCACTTAGACAGTCACTTGGGGTAGTGACGCATGTAAGGACGTCACTGGGTAGAGTGACGGCTTGAACAATTAAAACAAGTATATGCGTCACTACGTGAGTCACTTAAGAAGTGACGCAAAATTAAGCGTCACTTGTTAAGTGACGGTATGGGTTACCAAATTACCAAGGAGCGTCACTTGAGGTAAGTGACGCAAGGAGTGTCGCAACGATGAAGATCATCGTGCACTGTTCATACCCAGAATTGAAATTTGGGGTTTTCGAAAAGCAAAGTTACCAGGGTGTGCGCATGGTAAAAACGAGTAGTACACACCCTTTATTATACGAAAACATGAACAATTCAAGCAATTAATCGAACGAATTCAAAGTGAAACCCAAACCGTAACCCTAACTCAAAGATACAGCATAAATATTGAATGAACGAGGTTAAAGTTAATACCAAATAGATCGTAGGAGTGAGGAGAACAAGTATGTATCAACGAAACACACTAGAAAGCCGTAGAAAGCACGAATCGAGCGACGAAAAACGCACAGTGTAAGTGACGCAGAGACAATAAGAGTGTCGGTGTGTCAGTGCAAGTGACGGTATGAGTATTTGAAAAGTGGTGAGGTTGAGTGTCGTGGGGAAGGCGTATTTATACACCGACCCTAGGATGCGTCACTCAACCCGACACTGATAGCGAGGCTTTTCCCGGCACTTACTGCGTCACTTAATTGAGTGACGCAATATTGTATGCGTCACTGGTAGCGTCACTTATGAAAGTGACGCACAGTTCACTTTTAGTGAAGAATTGGCGATTTCTTCGATGGTTCCGCGTTGTGATTTCGGTACACAAATTTGAAAATGTAATTGTAACTTGGATAATAACTAAAAATTACACTAACTTAGAGAAAAGAAGACGTATACAAGAAAATGTAAATTGACAACTATTCTTAGAACGGATACCACATGTAGGTATTGATATAACGATCCGTTAGATCAGAGATAAGGGAACCTCTTCACTCTATCTCTCTAAATTAACCACTAGTGAATTAACACATTCTTTTTGGTGACGGAGTTGAGAAAATCTGATTAGGGATCATATCGGAATAACATGCATGTAATAGGAACAGTAAGTGTTATTTCGATCATCAGTATCTTTGTCCTCTTTAAATTTACTTGACATACTAAAAACATTGTTTATAAATACTATTTCAAGACGATTATTAGTATATATGTCCACTGAAACATGTTATACGTACAACTAAGAGGTATTTTATTATTATTGGTATGTTTATTTCGCTGTGGTTCCCATCATAGATATACATCTTAACTTAAAACATAGACCATGTTTCCATTTACAGATAGAATATAAGAAAATCAATTTTAAGAATCAAGTCAGCGGTGACAGGTCTGTACTTACGTACAACAGAGCGACATAACTTGATCCAGGTTTAAGCAAAACCAAACTTGGTCAAACCATTTTGGCGACCGTGTAAGGTATCTTAATTTTTAAAGACTTTGCAAGTACTTCGACTTGTGTTTGCTTAATTTTAAAGTATATATTAACAGAAACCAGGTCTATACTTACGTATAACAAAGGAGACTGGCAATATATACCCCCAAATGAAATCATATAAACATCTTTCACAAAAACATGTCTAGTATAAGTAAGAAATTAAGACTTTTGTCGTACATCTAATAATGGTGTACCACTTGAAATAGACAATTATTGATTAAGCTTCTTAAGACTTCTCAAAGTGTTTTGTATAACATGCCTACTAATATATCGTATGATGAAGACAATGTTTATAAAAACTGTTTTCAATACGTCAGATAAATCTACTGAC
This sequence comes from Pseudognaphalium luteoalbum, assembly GCA_963422505.1. Classification (NCBI taxonomy): domain Eukaryota; kingdom Viridiplantae; phylum Streptophyta; class Magnoliopsida; order Asterales; family Asteraceae; genus Pseudognaphalium; species Pseudognaphalium luteoalbum. Next base: position 75,089,757 of record OY730195.1, read on the forward strand.
ACATCAAAGATAAACCTTAAAAATTCCATTTGTATGCATGTCACCCGATGTACTATCATATCCCAAGTTGTTTACAGACACAACTTCAACGTCTATTTTTAAAATGTAGCAACCTTGCATTTCTTAAATACTAGATAGTATAAAGAGTGGCAGTTGCGTTGGTTGCATTACCCTTTTTTTTTTTTTTTTTTTTAATAATAATAAAACAGTACTTTTAAACATATCCAAGTCACAAATTACTTTTTCGTGGTAAAGAACCTTAGACCGATCATGTTGACTAATTCATCAAATCGGGCTCTTGAGAAAGCCTTAGTGAATAAGTCAGCATTTTGTTTCAGGGTATCAATATGGACAAGGTCGATAAGGTGTTTCTCATAGCAATCCCGTATAAAGTGAAACCTAATTTCTATGTGTTTGGTTTTAGAATGTTGTACGGGATTGCGTGTGATTGATATGGCAGCAGTATTATCAATATGTATAGGAGTTAAAGTTAAGAGTAACCCGTAGTCGCGCAATTGATGCTGAATCCAAAGAACTTGAGAGCAGCAGCTTGCAGCAGCAATGTATTCAGCCTCCGCTGTTGAAGTAGAAACCGTAGTCTGCTTTTTGCATTGCCATGACACCAAGCGGGTTCCAAGGAACTGACATCCTCCTGTTGTAGACTTCTTATTGATGTTGCAGCCACCATAATCTGAATCGGAATAAGCAGAGAGCGTGAAGTTCTTCTCATTGGAGTACCATAGACCAAGTGTAGGTCTATATTTGAGATAACCAAAAATCCGCTTCACTGCCTTCATATGAGAAACCTTCGGTCGTGCCTGATATCTTGAACAAAGAGAAACAGCAAAGACGATATCAGGTCTTGAGGCAGTGAGGTACATAAGAGAACCGATCATCGAACGATAATCCTTTTCTTTGCAGTCCTCATCATCATCAGTAGGTCCAAGATTATGATTGAGTTCAATGGGAGTTCCATAAGGTTTACAAGTGAGCATATCATATCGAGTCAACATGTCATTGACATATTTTGACTGATGAATATACATTCCTTTAGATGACTGCTCAACTTGCACACCGAGGAAGAAGGTGAGATCTCCCATTGCACTCATCTCGAAAGCTGACTTCATGACCTCTTCAAATTCCTTACATAGAGCCTCATTCAATGACCCAAAGATGATATCATCGACATACACTTGAACAAGTAACAAATCATCTCCTTTTCCTTTTGTGAAAAGAGTGCTGTCGATGTTGCCCCGAGTAAAACCATTGTCCACCAGATGAGTTGCAAGCCTCTCATACCATAGACGTGGAGATTGATGAAGTCCATACAATGCCTTATTAAGCTTATAGACATAATTTGGATGCACTGAATCTTCAAAACCTGGAGGCTGTTGAACATAAACCTCCGTATCGATTTGACCATAAAGGAATGCACTTTTAACGTCAAGTTGCTTGACGCGAATCCCTTTAAATGATGCAAAGGCCAAAAAGATACGGACGGACTCCAATCGGGCGACAGGGGCAAAAACCTCATCATAATCAAGTCCTTCAATTTGAGTATACCCTTGAACAACTAGTCGAGCTTTGTTCCTCGTAACTACCCCTCGATCATCCTTCTTGACTCGATATACCCATCTAGTGCCTTTTGGATCGGCACCCTTGGGTAATGGAACTAGTGTCCACACTTGCAGCTTGTGGAATTGCTGCAGTTCATCTTGCATGGCCTCGACCCAGGATGGATCTTGCAAGGCCTCCGAAACTTTCTTCGGTTCTGTTTGGGAAAGATGGCATGAATTAACAGTTGCCATAAATCCCAAAATCTGATTAGCTGAAGTATCCGTATCTTCAGCAGATTGCTTCGCCTGATGTCTTGTTTGAACAGCAGAATGGGGATCACCAATAATGTTTTCAACTGGGTGATTCCTATGTATCCTGGTCACTGGAATGGCATCTGGCACAAGATTTAATTCCAAGTTGTTCAAGTCACCTTCAGTGGCCGAAGCATCTTCGTTCTCTTCATTGAAGAAACGAGAATAGTCCATATCTTCTTCATCCTCTAAGAGAGGCATGTCAGGATCATCCGGAAGATCCGCGGCATTAACAGTATTTGAAGAAGACGGAATGGTTGTAGTTGGTGGTGTGGGTGTAGGTACAGATGCGGAAGAAGTAGTAGGTGCAGGCATTTGTTGTGTTGGAGTAGGTGATGGAGTGGATGTCGTATCTGGAATCGGATTGGATGTTGTAGGAGAAGAATCAGATGCTTGTTGAAAAACATCAAGTCCATGAAGCATTGTGAGTAACTCTTCAGTGTCGTTGTCCTCCGGTACATTGAAGGAACTGAAGAGTTTTCCATAATTGAAGAACCAATCCGGACCCGTTCCTTGAGGTGGTTCCGTATACCGTAGGCATTTGACCTCAAAGTGTTCCTCTATCTCGTTTGTTGATTTGTTGTAAATTTGTTTGTTTGGAGAGTTGACCGAATATCCGAGAAAAATTCCTTCAACGGCTTTATCACCAAACTTAGGGACACGTTCTTTGGTAATCATTATCAAACAAGGACATCCAAACGGTTCCAGAAACTGCAGATTCGGCTTGCGATTGTTGAAGAGCTCATAACACGTTTTATTCTTCTTTTTAACCGAAAGAACCCGATTCAAAACGTAGCAAGCAGTATTAACTGCCTCGGCCCAGAAGATAATAGGTAATTTGGAATCCGCTAACATAGTACGAGCAGTTTCAATAATTGTCCTATTCTTCCGTTCAGCAACTCCATTCTGTTGAGGTGTTCTAGGGGCACTAAATTGATGTTCAATACCCCTAGAAGCGCAAAATAACTCAAGAGTTGAGTTCTTGAATTCGGTTCCGTTATCGCTCCGCAGTCTTTTCACCTTTAAGTTGCACAAATTTGCCAACTTATCCAACAAGTAGACCAAAATTCCCGCTGTCTCATCCTTTGTTGCGAGAAAATATACCCACGAAAAACGTGAGTAGTCATCTGTCACTACTAAACAATACGAGCGACCACCTATGCTCTTTATAGAAACAGGACCAAAAAGATCCATGTGCAGTAGTTCTAATGGAGCATTTATGGAATTCACAACCTTAGACTTATGGGACTTCTTGTGGAGTTTGCCCTTGTGGCAAGAAACACAGTCATCCTTCAAGGCGAAGGACTGTTTCGGAACTCCACGAACCAAGTCATTGTTGACAAGGAAATTCATTTTTCGGAAATGAATGTGTCCCATTCGTCTGTGCCAAAGGAGTGATTCCTTTTCAGAAGCCTTCGAAAGGAGACAAGTGTACTCGCTGGTTGTCTCCACGGTTCGCATGTTCATTACATAAGTGTCATTTCTCCTAGGAGCACGCATTACCACCCATTCCTCTGGAATGACATAAAATTGCAAATTTCCCTTTATGTTATTTTAGGATGTCTTTCTTTTTAAAAAATATAAGAAGAATGTTGAATATTAGTTAAAATGTTGAAGCATTGTAATTGTAATACTTCTTATATAATAGTTAACGATGCAGATCAAACAACATGTGAATATTACCAAAAATGGGAAAAAAAATTGTTAAAAAATTAGTAACATTGTTAAAAGTTATTATAAAATAAATATTTTGTTTTTTTAATAGAATTTATTGATTTAGATATAAAATAGAAGAATATTGAGATTAGAAGTAGTATTAGAATTTGGTGATGTGTCATGCTTAAAAATGATTAAGTGTAATGCATATATTAAGTTTAGTTTTTTTTTTATTAATTTTATATATATAAGAAAAAAAATACCTATAATTATTAAAAATAGAAAATGATGTCACATTTCGTAATATTAGGAAGCAAAAGGCCTTTTCTTATGTTAAGATAATATAAGAGATGGGAGATTTAGGCACATTACTATTTACACATACCTTACACATTTATCTTTAGTGATCGAGAATTCAACTCACAACGTCCCGAAACTTGGCATATATTTGCAACTTGTGAATTATTATTATCGTAGGTGTTGCTAATTTAATTCCTTTGATATGAAATGTCTGAGGGTTATTGGCTACGAACTTTCACTATTATATCGAGTTAGATAATGAATCAATTTTATTACTATTGTAGATAATAAACATTCAAATATTTTATCGAGTTATGTAATATGTATTATGTGACATATTACCATTATGTCATGCAAACAATGTTACTAATATGTATAAGTAACTGAAAAAAAAGAGATTATGGTTTTCAAAATTTAGTAAGACATTCGACTAAAACCTTAAATCATGAGTACCAAACAGAAGTAATTAATACGCTAAGGTGAGGTTCAAATGAAAATGAAAACTTTACTGAGAATAAAGAAACCAATAAGAATTTATTACTTGTTATAAAACTCATTTCTCCTACATTTTTAGAAATCAAATACTCCATCCGTCCCATTTGAAATGTCCACATTACTATTTTGGGATGTCCCATTATAAGTGTCCATTTTGATATTTAACCAATCAAAAAAGACTTTAGTGGGTGGGTTTAATATTTGATTGGTGAAAAGTATAGTTAGTGGAGAATCCTAAAACTACGTGCAGAGTCAAAGTTTACATTTGTAATGGGACGGAGGGAGTATCTCACAAATGGTAAATCGAAGAATTATTGCAGCATAAAAATCAACATTTTTTTATCTTCGATTTGCCATATAACAAGGTATACTTTCAACGAATTTATTTTGGATTTTACAAATTGTACAAAATTAGTAACAAATGTATTACTAGCTCGTATCACATGTGTTACTCACCGGTACCACATGTGGTACTCACCGGTAACACATGTGTTACCCCTTTTCAAAATTCACCGAAAAATGTAAAAAAGTTCGATGATTTTTTTTTTCATTTTTCGGTGGTTGATCAAAACAACTAACACAACTAACACATGTGTTACTAGCGAGTAACACATGTGATATTAGCTAGTAACACGTGTTACTAATTTTGTACAATTTGTAAAACTAAAAACAAAACCGTCAAAAAGAAACGTTGTGAAATGACAAAAGAAAAAAATGTCAATTTTTATTGTGTAATTTTTATAATTTTTCAACTTATCGTATTTGAGATATTTGATTTTAAAAAACGTGGAAGAAAATGAGTTTCATGACACACGATGAATTCTTATTGATTTTGTTCCTTCATTCTCACTAATTTTTTCCTTCTCAATAAAACGTTCACTCTAAATGATTATTAAAAGTATATTACATCTACAGTACATAAGTAAAATTGGGTAAGTAATTAAGTTAACTTATAAGATGTGAACATTCAAAAAAGGGTTTATTATTTTGTTATGTATTAAACTTTACACTTTTTGCTATTATATAAGTTGAACTTTAAAAACTTCAATTGTATATGTTGAACTTATAAATATGATCTATTGTATGTATAATTTGCTTTTTTGGGTAAGGCCCAAATATAAATGTTTCATTTTTTTACCTTAACCAAAAAGAAATAATAGATACAATAGACCATGATTACAATTTCACTACATATAATAAACAAATGAAAGTATATTTACATACAACAGTAAAAAGTGTAAAGTTTAATACATAACGAAATAATAAATTAACCCTTCAAATTCAACCAAATTAAGAATGTTATTTTATTTGTTTTGACTTATTATTAGGTTCATATTTAAATTGACATTCGCCAATATATATTTGGAGTCTACTTGTTAATTTAATGTAATTTAATTAACACAATAATAATAATGTCATAATCTAAGAAGTTCCTACGGTTCTCAGCTCGATCGCCTTTTTATACTATTCAATTTGATGCATCATTATATAATTTCCAAATTAATAAAATACGAATAAATTAACCAACAGTCATATTCAGAACATATATGTATTTATTTAACGAACACCAAATTTGACTAATCACTAAATTAGATTACGAGTACGTACCACATGTCCACATGCATACAAGTTTAATGTTTAAGCTTACATCACATTTTATATTTTTAATCAATTTTTATTTTTGAAAAAACAACTTTATTAATACTGATCCAAATATGAACACCCATAAGACATTATACGAGTATTATATACACACATGAACAGAGCACTCATGCAACATTCAAACACCCACTGTTTTGTACTTTTGAAACTAAAAAATAAAGCCCCATATCAATACAGTAGCTTCCAATGCCCCATTTTACAGCTTCACGTATTAACTACTATTCCCAGACTCGCCCGTTATGACCCACTTTGACCCCCTTCATCCCGCAGCCCATTTTTGCATCTCCACTTATTAATTGATATGCCCTGCCGATTTGGCCACCTATTCAGCCATATTATTCCTCCTATACCACCAACAAAACTTAGATTTATTATACATACTCACCACACTTAATACCTTTACATGATCATTTGTACAGCTACAATTTCCAACCCTTATTACAGCCTCGTGAATACCTAGCCTTCCTGATGATACATTGATACTTACAAAATCAAAGCCACAAAACCGGACAGTAATCGTTCGCATAATTAAATCACCCACCTTCATCGTTGCATTGCCCGTTCACCATTAACACTTTAATACCCACTGACCTTGAATAGTTGAATCACTTACCCAATGATTAATTCCGATTTACAGCTTTCAATTTCAGTCTTACTTCTATCCATTCTAAACTCTTTACCTGCAGTTCTTGAAATAAACCCTCCCCACTCATGCATCACCTTCTTTCCAAAGATCTTATCATTCCTATTTTTCCAGTTTAAATACGCCGTAACCCATACCACCCCTTCCCACTGTTGGAAATCAGAGAGTAGGTTGAAAGTTATTACACACAAAACTGGAAAATTTTCTATATATTTCTCTTACGAAAGAACTCAAACTTGCTTAAATAATCAAATGTAACAATGCAAATTTACCACTAGTCCTATTTTCAAGCTACCACTAACTAACTAAGAAATGTGGAAGTTGACACTTCTTTGAACGATGAAAACAAGGAACAGAAAGACTAATACAAATAGACTAAATCAAAAATCTATAAATTACATTCCCATGTGCTGGTGAATATGAAATGCATGCATGGGCTTTTCTTTCATGCGAACCCATCAGCGACAAAGCCTAGCAGTCACCCTCCTGGGCTTTTCTTCTAGAAACGTATCAAAACCTGTAGGCTACCAAACCGTGATCCGGTAAATGAACAATTAATTCTACAATCACCCCCTTAATCATTTATTGACACCTTTACTCACAGTAGCTCCTCATCTCCTTATCAACCCATCTTGAGACTCGATATTTCCTGGACACCCAACCTCCACCTTGGTCACATGCAATGTCTTCTCTAAGTCAACCCCCATTTTTTTCACAACACCGGTAACATGTAACATGGCATCCCATTGGACACGTTCATTAACATCACGACTTTTCCCGGACCCTCGACCTCTTCCCCGGCCACGTCCAAAGCCTCCCGATTTGAACCGCCACCAGCCATAATGCTCACACCGCATTGTAATTCAGTACCCTTCTTCTTGTGTTGACAGCCCCACCTTTACCGATCAATGCTATACAGAGAGATTCTTCACCGATCAAGAAAACACGATGACCACAACATTTACCGTCTTCTATTACCCATTTACCCGCATCACGAACCAAACTCAAAGCCACCTGATTTGATTTCCTTTAGTTTTGTCTTTTCCATGCCTTTGGTTAAACTCGCAAGCAATTTGATCTAGGATGAAACCAACTTTCAAAACTTCAAACTGTTATCATAACATCACAGCCCCTTCAAGACAAAACCCGGTTTTCTTCCTGCTGCATCTACCTGCAGCAAAAGGATGTACAACTTCTTGAACCGACTCTCAAACCAGCCTTCTATGTCTTCACGAGCCCGAGGCTCTGAAACCAAGTGTTGGAAATAGGAAAGTAGGTTCAAGTTTTTTACAAAAGGGAATTCTATATTTTTTCTCTTACGAACGAATTCTAACTTGCTTAAATTATCAAAGGTAACAATGCAGATTTACTACTAGTCCTATTTTCAACCTACCACTAACCAACTAACAAATGTGGAAGTTGCCACTTCTTTGATCGATGAAAACAAGGAACAGAAAGACTAATAAAAATAGACTAAATCAACAATCTATAAATTAAATTCCCACGTGTTGGTGAATGGGCCATGAAATGCTTGCATGGGCTTTTCTTTCATTAAACCCATCAGCAACAAAGCCTAGCAGTCACCCTCCTGGGCCTTTCTTCTGAAAACGTATCAAAACCTGTAAGCTACCATACTGTGATCCGGTAAACAAATGATTAACCCAACACCCACATCTCTTTCCCTATTGTGACATTGTAAACTTTATCCACCAAATCAAACAAATCCTCTATTTCTAACAGAAAACGGTATTTCAATTTTCACCATTCAAAAATCTTGTTCCAAACATCCATGACCTCACCATACAACAATATACAATGTTCAATGATATCCATATTGTTTTCACACCATGGACACGATAAAGAATGTAAATCGATACCTCTTTTGTCGAGTTCCATCCGCACTGGTAATCTTTTCCTTCTCACTCGCCATGCAAATGTATTGATCTTGCTAGGGATAAGTCTATTCCATTTCGTTGGAAGCCTGTTTCGACCGCTGTCCAAAATCACCTCATCTATTCTCTTGGCTACCGAATGAACTCTATAAACCTGCTCGCCATCCGCATTCCATGCCCGTATATCTTTGCCTTCCGGAACCATCTCTACCTGATTAATCAAGTTATATAATTCGTCCAATTCCCCGCATGTTCTACCTCTTGGGTCGCGAATCCAATCCCAAAGCCAAGAACTTTCAGCCCATCTACCTCGATCTTTAACAAATACATCTTTGTTTCTTTCCATAAGGAACAACCTTCCGAATCTATCTTTTAACACCAAATGGCCCACCCATTTTTCATCCCAAAAACGTGTTACTGAACCATCACACATTAAAGAATGAGTAAAAACCACCACCTTTAACATTAATAATTTTCCCAAACTTAAGAACCCCACCCCATGTATGACTGGAACCCCTAAAAGTACCATCACTTAGACCCCCATATATTACCGCATGTTCTAGAATCATTTTTTTTAATATATACAACATAAAGCGCAGGTCAAAACATATATTGATAATTTACATTAAACAATATACATAACAATTATACTGTTCAAAACCATAGTGTATCATACTGGGTGTTATATAATACGAACTCCCAACATTTAGTCTCGAAACATTATCAGAGTAAACTAGTCGTCAAACATTCCATAATACACAGCTTCTTGCCCCAAGCCCGTTATATCTAAAAAACATAACCTGCAAGAAGTAGGGTAGTGGGATTAGCACAAGGCTAAGCGAGAGAATGTATAACCAACAGTCTAACTTAGCATAACAAATATGCTTACAGTAAATAATCGTAAATACATAACGTCAAAGAGGATCGGTGGTTCTTGAGGTACCCTCATGCTGCGGTGGTCCTTCAAGAACACTTAAAACCAACTGCAGGCCAATACTGTGAACCTTGCACCCTCTATATCATTATCTTCCGTGTTGAGTCTTCCAAATTTTTTATTTAATTTGCTTTCGGTCAGTAAAATTACTCATAGCTTGAACTGTAGTGTCAAAATTTCCCCTGGTTATTGTATTTTGAAAGACCTAAGGACAAAACAAGTTATTGACAGGGGATGTGAATCTGATGGTCTCTATATATGTGAACCTCATGTACCAAAATCATTAGTAAGCTCCACATCGTCGTCTCCATTTGAGATGCATTGTCGGTTAGGTCATCCATCCCCGCAAACCTTAAAGAAACTATGCCCCCAATTCTCTGATTCATCTTCCTTATAATGTGAATCTTGTCAATATGCTAAACACCAACATGTTCATCTAAGTCCTAGGGTCAATAAAAGAGTTACATCCCCATTTTAGTTAGTACATTTTGATGTTTGGGTCCATGTCTTGTCACCTCCAAAACTGGATTTAAGTATTTGGGTTAATCAACAAAATAGGCATTGAACTGCCACCTTTCGTTGAAGGTATGCAACTAACCAAAAGTATTATTCATGTACGCAATAAACTGGTTGGTTACTGATAACAACAAATAATGCTATATTTATATATTAATAATCCTTACATTTCATATATATTTTATTGCATTTATGTTGAATTAGATACTTAGTTTGTTTGTATTTGCAATCTTGGAATAAAAGTATTTAAATGAAGAAAGAACGAGAAAAGAGCTGTAAAAGATGAAATGAAGAAAAGATTAAAGATTGAAGATATTTGGACCAGAGTTGAAGACTAAACCCAATACTAAAGTTAATTAGGCTTTGAAAATGAAGAAAAATGGATTAAAAAGATTAATAGCCCAAAAGTGAAGCTTGTCCTGAAGTTGGAAGATTCTGGAATGAAGATTCAACTGGCGGTTGGATATTCCAACCGGCGGTTGAATATATTTATTATAAGGCGGTGGATCGCAGAGGTTAACTTGGAGAACAAGTAATCCAACCGGCGGTTGAATGACCTAACCGGCGGTTGGATGACCCAACCGGTGGTTGGACTGGGGGTTCAGAAAAACTATAAATAGAGGCCACGGCCAAACTAAACCATATACGAAACTAAAAAGAAAAAGTCATACGAATGTAAAAAGCAAAAGTCGATTTTAAGGGTTAAAGAATGACTTATGGTCGAATTTGGAGGCTAGGGATTGAGGACTTGCAACCCTAACGAAGAATATCTCAGTTTTCTTGGTTCGGTTCTAGATCTTTTACTCGTGTTTATGTTTAGATCTTGATTCTTATTGAATCTTTTACTCATGTTTATGTTTAGATATTGATTGTTTATATGATGATTTGATTATATGATTATTTATTGATTCTAGATCTTTTACTCATGTTAATGTTTATATGATGATTTGATTATATGTTTATGTTGATTGATTCTATGAGTGTTGTTAATGTTATATCTATATTGATTATATGATTATGAGATCATATGTAAGTGAGTACTTGTATGCATCGAGTAATAATTTAGATTTATGTTTTGATTATAACTTAAATACCCTGACTGCATGATAGGTTATAATTATTACCGGATTAAACTATAATTGATTTGGAAATAACATTCGAGACCCCGAAGTTAGTTAACCTTAATATAAGTTGAAGAGCTTCATAAAGGATACTTGAACCCGACCGTAGGAGGCTATCCATGATACTTAAACCTGACCAAGGAGTATATCCTTTTTTATATTTCAACATAGAATCAATTAGCTAACAAAGATAAACATATAAGAGAATTTGAATATAACATGGCTAGTTTAGATTAAATATATCTCCAATCTACCTAATTTACCTTAGTTGTCTCTTAATTACTTCAATTACTTTAGTTATCTTAATTCTGTATCAAAATAAATATAAGTTCACACGGAACTAAAATGTACCCACCTTTTATCTGTAACATTAATTGTAATTAATTATGAATATTGTAAAATTAGATTAGGTATTAGTTTAAAGATTCCACTTCCCTATGTTCGATACCTGGACTTACTTATAAAGCTATATTATACGAACGGGTTAGTCTTCCATGTACTGTGAGATAGTATTATTTAATATTTCCTTGATTTAAAACTTATTATTTTAATTGACTATACTTAGCACACATCAAGCTTTTGGCACCGTTGCCGGGGAAGCGGTAATTTTAAAGTTTTTTCCGTGTCAAAATATAAACTTTTGTATATTCAAAGTCAATTGAAAAATCGGCTCACCCATTGAAAGTACTAACAAAAACAAAGGTATAAGGAGAGTTAAGCCCTGCTTCCATTAAGATGTAAGGTGCTCCTCGAAAGAGGTAGGTTTTTAATACGCTTCGCGCTGACCTATTTCTTCGCTTTTGTGTACAATCATTGGAGCTACCGAGGACTTTTGACTAACATTGTATACTAACTTACTGTTGTAAATCTTCAGCTTAACCTAATTACTTGTATATGTAATAACTAACTAATTTACATTATTAATTAATATATGGTTCGCGGTTTTTGGGTTGGGTATTTCTTATTCATTATTCAATTTTGAATGTGTTTTATTATTGAATTATGTTATTGGTCTGCAACAACCTAATCATGAACTGTATTTTCATCTAAATTTTTAAGTTTAATTTTAATTCTACTAGTACTACAAATTTTGTTTTTGTTCGCAGATGATTGTATGACCCGGACACTTCACCCGGATCCACTCAATCCATTTTACGAACCAGAATGGGAATTTCATTCAAGAAAATATTTATCTTACGCACCACCAAATTCACCAGAACAAGGAGTATCATCTGACGAAGATTACGAGTTGTTTCCTAATACACTCATCAACACGATAGAATACAGGTATTACTCCGGATCGGAGTTTGGCGAGGATAAACTACCTTCCAGAGCACCTACTTTATACCTAGGTGACTGAGAACAAGAAATCGTATACCAGAAATAAATATGGCAGACATAGCTAACATGATGCTTGAGGATTACACGATTCAAACTCGTGGAGACCCTCGACCGGGAGTGGTTCGTCTTGCCATAGCTAGAGAAGTGGAATTTGAATTAAAAGGCCAATTTCTTAAAGAACTTAGAAAAAATCCTTTTAGAGGAGAAGATAAGGAAGATGCTAATGAACATGTGGAGAAAATTCTGGAAATCGCAGATGTGTTCCATATTCCTAATGTAACTAGAGATCAGGTTATGCTAAGAGTGTTTCCCTTAACACTCAAGGATGGGGCAAAAAGATGTATTAACAATGAACCAGTCGGATCAATTACTACGTGGGAGGATCTGAGGACTAAATTTTTTAAAATGTACTATACTCCTTCAAAGACGTCAAAGATGATTGATGAAATAAGGAACTTTAAACAAAAATCTGATGAATCTTTATATCAAGCTTGGGAGAGATATAAAGAAATGTTACATAAGTGTCCTCAACATGATTTGAATGTGCAACAGGAAATCACTGTTTTCTATAAAGGGGTTGACCGGGTGTAGGGATTCTAGATTTGATGATTACAAAACAAAATATGCATAAATAAAGAATGATGAAAGTATAAGGACTTAATGTGTAATATTAAGTTTAATTCCTATGCAAGTTAGGTTTTCTTGTAACCCTAATATCTCTAGTATATAAAGAGATATAGGGACGTAGGAAAAGGTGCACACACATAATGTAGACGTCTAAGAGTTTTTGTTTAGCCTCAAGATCAAGGTTTCTTGATCCTGTTATATTTGTATAACCGTTTTATTCTGATCAAATAAAATTGAGGCTTGAGATAACATTGATGTTCTTATTGTTATTCCGCACTTTACGATTAATTCATTGTTATCATTGTATCCTAGATCAAGACCAAAAAAGTCTAGAGCTTCAACGATTTTACGTTTTCACAATTGGTATCAGAGCAAGGTGGCTCGTTATCTAGGATCTATGAGTTTTACAAGCAAGAGAAGCCATATCGAAGAAACCCTAGAAGATTGCAAGAAAAACTCGTAATTCATCACTTTCTGCACAGCCATGGTAAAAAATTCGGATCTCCTTCGTTAACCGTTAGATCATCGTGAAATTTGAACTGGAGCTTTTTAACATATTGGCGCACATTCTGACCAGAGGAATTTTTGATCTGAGCTTTTGATTGAGAGATATTCATTGTCGAAATTGGTTGCTGAAAGTTTAGGGTTTTTCAGAACGGCAGAAGTAAAACGGTCATTGTGTCTTTCTTATCCAACGAAAGTTTATGATTTTTGGATATGTTATAGACGACATATATTTCTACAGTGTGTAAAAATTTCATTATGATCGGATGTTTATACAAAGAGATATTGAAATTTGAATCTGCTGCAGTACGTTTTTGGTTTCTGTTTACGCATCTGCTGTAAATTAATTGTTCTATGTTCGTTAACCGTTGGATCGACTTGATTTTTGGATATATGGTTCACGACACATATATTTACAATGTATAAAAATTTGAGAATGATCAGAGCTGTGTAAGAGGAGATACATAATTGTTTGAATTCTGCTACAGAAAAGTTGATGGCGATTTTGGTGGTAAAGGAGTAAAAACGAAGACATGTGCAGTGATTACTTAGATTACTACTATTAGGTTCAAGATTATCACTGTTTGTTGCTGCTAGTACTCCAAGATGATTAACACTGTTAGTGGATAACTGTTACCACTGTTTGTAAAGGTGTTGGCGATTACCACTGTTTATTTGTTTTTGGGAGAAATTACCACTGTTAGTCATGCGATTACCACTGTTGTGAAGATTACCACTGTTCGAAATTTTTAAAGTGGTTATTACTGTTGGAGTTAATCCACTGTTAGTGGTATGTGGTTAAAACTGTTAGTGCAAAACAGTGGTAGTTAGTGCAAAACAGTTACCACTGATAGCGTTGAATCTCGATTGGAATTGTTTTCATAACAATTTATTCGTATTGATTTTATGGCTCGTTTTTGAAGATTATTTGAAGATGTGATTACGAAAAAGATTGATTATAGCTTATTTGATATTGTAGTTGATTTTGACAGATTTGTATCTTATCATATCTCAAAGTGGAGGATGAAGAGCTTTGAAGATAACTTGTTTGGTTTGTATGGTGACAACGAAGACTTGACAAAATCTAGCAAACGTGTGAGATTAAACTTAGGATGCTCAATGCTCACATTTGCTATCACTTGAAAGAGTTATGGTGGGCTCGGTGACTTATTATGGAGAATAAGGATTTTTGTCAAAGAGATCTTAAGGGGAGATTGTGATCTACTTATACATGGAATATAAGTTCGACGTCGTGAATAGTACAAGATATAAGGTACAGGTTTGGAAGATTCGACTTCTTCATCAAGTTTGTTATACTCTATTTTCTTCATCCGTGATTATTACATAGAGCCGATAGAATTTGAGATTCAAGAGATGGTGAATATATTTTAGGGGAAGCTTACTGTTTAAAGTTTCATCATCTACATGTACCACTTGAGGGGAAGTGTTTACAAGTTGCAAAAGATTCATATTTGATTATTACAAAAAGGGGAAGAAGTATATTGTTTAGTGATTTTGCAGCTTAGTATGGGTGGTGACATGTTCAAGAAGATATTAAGTCAAGGGGAAGCATTGAAGATGGTTTCATTTATCGAGATTGTTTTGTAATATCAAATAGGGGAAGATTGTAGGGATTCTAGATTTGATGATTACAAAACAAAATATGCATAAATAAAGAATGATGAAACTATAAGGACTTAATGTGTAATATTAAGTTTAATTCCTATGCAAGTTAGGTTTTCTTGTAACCCTAATATCTCTAGTATGTCTAAGAGTTTTTGTTTAGCCTCAAGATCAAGGTTTCTTGATCCTGTTATATTTGTATAACCGTTTTATTCTGATCAAATAAAATTGAGGCTTGAGATAACATTGATGTTCTTATTGTTATTCTGCACTTTACGATTAATTCATTGTTATCATTGTATCCTAGATCAAGACCTAAAAAGTCTAGAGCTTCAACGATTTTACATTTTCACACCGGGCTACACACCAACAATTGGACGCACAAGGACCAGTACCTAAAAAGACCCCTGCGGTCGCACGAGTTGGAATAGAAGAATTAGCCAAACATTCACAACTGTGGGATGATGGATCGACATGAAGGGAGAAATCTTTCGAAGATAATGAGGGACATGCAGATATCACAGCTAAATTGGAAAGCTTGAGAAGAGATATCAAGAAAGTTAATGAACAAGTTCATGTTATCAGAATTGGATGTGAAATCTGTGGAGGAAATCATTTGAAAACTGAATGTCCAAATACAGATGCTGAAGTGGTCACTGAAGAGGTAATGTATGGGGATTACCAAGGAAATCCCAGTTATAGACAAGTGACGAATTTTAGAAGAAATAATCAAGGTACAACTTAGCAATATCAACAAGGAGGACCATGATTTTATGTTAAAACATGACAAAATCCGTCTATGAGTGATAGATTAGGATCTTTGGAGAGTACTATAGTGAAATTGTTTGAAGATAGTAAGAAGAAAATGGATGATGTTAGAGTGTCCCTCTCGTTGATACACATATATTGATGCGTACCCGGGATCCGATTACTAGAATACGAGTGCGGAATCCTCGTAAACTAATCATTGAGATTATTAATACTACATGAACGAATACAAACTGAATAACGAGATGAATAGGAGATAAACACTTTGGTAAAATAAATCATTCATTAATAAATCAGTCGATTACAATAACCTAATGATTACAATACCAAAGGAGTATACGTCTAATGATTCAAAGGATTGAATCAACGAGACTAGTCTAGACACTTACATGACTCTTGCTAAGGACGAAAACCGTTGTAACTAAATCATCAACTGAAACCATAAACCTAAGAACTCTATTTATACTAAAACCCTAAACCTAACTTCGCAGGTCATGGGCTTCTGCGAATTCACTTTGTTGGGCTCGGTTCGCAGTCCATGTGGCCCAGCGAGACCAATCAGTTTGCTAGCCACCTTGCGAACCCAGATCTCATTTTGCATCGCAATGCCTTGTGACTTGAGATCTGATTCGCATCGTAGTTCTTTGGTCTTCTAGGCTCGTTCCTGAATTGTATAGCGATAGTCACCATAACATGTCCTAACAGACTCCCCATTGACTATTGCTCTCAATTCAGATAGACACCATAAATCATTTGTTACAAAATCTGCACCAACAGACTCCCCCTTAACTAATGCTTTTTGGTCTTTACTGGTTAGACTTGATCTTCTCACACAGCACTTGATCTTCAATTTGTAAATTAAATTTCTTATGTTGTACCCTAGATCACTGTCATAACCAGTAGTGTGTGACTCTGTCTTGTATCTTCATAAATTCACAAAAATACTTCAACAAAATCTCACACACATACTCTTGGAATGATCATCTTTCTTGGTCTTCAATCTTCATATGATGTACCTAATCTATCATCACACCATTATGATCTAAAATTAGATGTATAGTCAATCCAAATACCATAACTGAAGCTTATTGAAACACCATGATCTTCATTCTTTTTGCCTAATTTTTCCTCAATGATAATCTTCTTACATATATTAAACGACTAAACCCGTGATACACTTAATCTTGTATAAAGAAAATCTTGAGCTAAACTTATGTGTTTAATATATCTTATTTGTAAATTACTTATCAATATAAATATTCTCAAGTCTAATTACTATAATGTATAATTCAACTTATCAATGAAGCATTCTTAAGTTGAAAACTAACATCTATCCTTTTACTTATTAACTTAAAGTTCTTAAGTCTATTTACGAATAAGTTATACGAGTCTACAAATTTTACTTGTTATTTACTTACATACCTTACGGTCTTAAGTCTATACACAAGTCTAAAATGCATATAAGAAGCTTTACTAGTTAACATAAAATTCTCTAGTCTAGCATATAGAAATATGTAATTTACTTGTTAATCGAAAGATTCAGGAGTCTAAAACAAACAAGTTATATTAGAGAATGTGACCGCCAATATAAAATATTGGGACACGCCGCTCGACTACGCAATGA
Organism: Pseudognaphalium luteoalbum; assembly: GCA_963422505.1. Lineage (NCBI taxonomy): Eukaryota > Viridiplantae > Streptophyta > Magnoliopsida > Asterales > Asteraceae > Pseudognaphalium > Pseudognaphalium luteoalbum. Next base: position 75,107,331 of record OY730195.1, read on the forward strand.
GTCGGAAGACTTTCGATCACCACTCCACATAACTATTATTTATAGTGTATATTACTTACAACCCAAAACGTCTCAAATCTAAAACTTAATAAATGTGATTTATTTGTTTACATTAGGGTCAAAAGTTTAACACATAAATGAAAAACTACTAACTATTACTTGTTAACGATTAAGATTTTAACTGCTTAGGGATCATATTAGAAAGAATAAGCTATACTTATTAGTTTTTAATAAGTCTAAGACGATTGCTAGTATACATACCTCATGAAATTCATATAAGTACAATAAAATCACAACTTAACCCGTACTTAACTTATATTTATAAAATTATATCTTATTTACCTTTATCCACACAACATAACTTTTATATTAAAAAAACTTTTTATGTATTTAGAACTAATTATTCACAAAAAGTGAATCTTTCAATGTCTTAAACAGTTCAAGACGATTACCGGTATTATGATCCACATAAGCAAATTAGACATAGTTTTCTGAGCAAACCTGTTATTATTAATGTGAACAATATCTAAAGTGTTCCACTATATAATATACTGAAGAAATCAAGTAAAACACATAACAATGTATCTTTTCTTTACAAGGAAGAGGTTACTAAATAATGTTCTTATAGAAGCATATAACTTACACTTGACATTGAGATACTTTGTATCCTTTATATGTAAGGTAGAGGTTACTAAATGATGCTCTTTTAGAAACATATAACTTACCTTTTTTTTTATTTTTTATCATAAACTTTAGATAACAGTGTATTGCAATACTTTAATTCAACAATTAAGACTGATGTCATACATTATATAGCAATTCACAAAAGATAAGGCACGTAAAATTAGAATCTCTTAACTGCTTAGAAATCTAAGAATAATTTGCCTACCAGTATATCATATAATGAAGCTGAATAGACTAAAGTTATTATTATCACTTAATTAAAAAGGCGAGTTATTATCAGTGGATATAGGTGTATAATCAGATAAATATAAGTAAACTCCCAGTTAAATATAAAATTCTAATGAAACTTATAAGAATCTACTAACACATCATACTTATGACTTATGGTTTATTATTCTTAAGCTCATTCTCCTAATATACTATCATCTCCCATGTTTTTGCAGCTAAAATCTTAAACATTTTCTAAAAGAACTACAAGTCATAGTTAACAATTTAAAATATAAAGTACGTACCTCATGTTTGACTTAGTCAAACTTTCAGTTCGTAGTTGATTTTTGTAGACCAAATCTCAGTTCGCATTGGAAGGCTCAGCTCGCAGAATTCATCTCGGTTCGCAATCTCAGTTCACTTCACAAATCAACTCGACTTGTGAAACTCGGATCGCAGAATTCAGTTCGGTTCGCTAGAGCAGTTCACTTCGCAAATCTCAGTTCGCAAAGTCTCAACTCGGCTCACGAAAACTAAGTTCGGTTCGCAACTCAACTCGAAAAACTCAGTTCGCAAGTTCTGCTGAAACCCTAATCTTGGTTCGCGAAACGGCTGTAAACTCGAAAAATGAAAATGTTTTTGATTCTCAGCCCTAAAATCTCAATTACAGATCTAACCATTCTCTAATACCACTGTTAGAGTGTCCCTCTCATTGATACACATATATTGATGCGTACCCATGATCCGATTACTAGAATACGAGTGCGGAATCCTCGTAAACTAATCATTGAGATTATTAATACTACGTGAACGAATACGAACTGAATAACGAGATGAATAGGAGATAAACACTTTGGTAAAATAAATCATTCATTAATAAATCAGTCGATTATAATAACCTAATGATTACAATACCAAAGGAGTATACGTCTAATGATTCAAAGGATTGAATCAACGAGACTAGCCTAGACACTTACATGACTCTGGCTAAGGACGAAAACCGTTGCAACTAAATCATCAACTGAAACCATAAACCCAAGAACTCTATTTATACTAAAACCCTAAACCTAACTTCGCAGGTCATGGGCTTCTGCGAATTCACTTTGTTGGGCTCGGGTCGCAGTCCATGTGGCCCAGCAAGACCAATCAGTTCGCTAGCCACCTTGCGAACCCAGATCTCATCTCGCATCGCAATGCCTTGCGACTTGAGATCTGATTCGCATCGCAGTTCTTTGGTCTTCTAGGCTCGTTCCTGAATTGTATAGCGATAGTCACCATAACATGTCCTAACAGATGATTCTGATGCAAAAATGCGTAACCAGGAAGCATCAATGAAACAAATTGAGGGGACTGTTCATCAAATGGCAAGTTTTGCAAGAAAGATTTCCAGGAATGTTACCAGGATTTACGGAAACAAATCCGAGAGAATACACCAAGGCAGTTGTCATTAGAAGCGGTAAAAAATCTAACCTTCCTATTATTCCTGACAAAACTATTGAATCTGAGCAGGTTAAGAAATCAAGAGAAGAAGTGGAAGAAAACAATATTCAGGCTGAAAGACCAGAAGAAATTTCTTCATTCAAAGATTATACACCCCCACCACCATATCCTGCTGCTTTGAGAAAAGGGAGAGATGAAGAACAACACCATAAATTTCTAGAAAATTTAAAGCAATTACATATCAACATACCGTTTGTCGAAGCTATTCAACAAATGCCAAAATATGCTAAATATCTTAAGGAGCTGTTGACCAACAAAAGCAAGCTGGATAACGTGTTGAAAGTAACGATGAATGAGAGATGTTTAGCAGTGATGCAGAACAAACTACCGCCAAAAGTCAAAGATCCAGGGAGTATTACTATACCTTGCTGATATCGCGTAAAAAGTCATGTTTTTACCTCCGATATCTCTCTCATTCTAGAACAATACTTGGCATTCGGAATCAAATAATGTACAAATCAATGAAACTTTATCAAGAAGGTCAAAATAAAGTTGTACGAGAAAAATCAAGCAAAACGGACGAAAAACGAAGATTCCACATGCAGTTGAAGATTCAAGGCATCCGAGACAAGATTTTAGATAAAGTACCCATCACTGAGATTTCTCTTATCCAAGATCTTCATTTTCAAATTATGAATCTAACAGAAGAAGAACCAACAAAAACGGATGAAGAACGAAGATTCTATGTACACCGGAAGATTCATACGATTCGCACAAGATATTTAAAGATTAGAGAAACATTTCAGAGATTTCTTTACATCAAAGTCTTCGTTTTTGAAAAACGAATCCAACGCAAAAAGAATCGATGAAAATGGACGCATAACAAAGAAGCTACACGTGAATCAAGAAACGAGCAAAAGACGACGAATCGGGACGGCAGCATGGCAGCTGCCGTCGGCCACCATGTAGCCGCCGCCGACCTCCATGATGGCAGCACCGGCTGCACTCCCCCCGTCCCCGGCCGCTTTTTCATCCTTGCTCGTACTCGCCTAGTACACATGCTAGACCTTTTCCGCAACTTTAGGATACACGTGCTAGACCTTTTCATGCTTTAGGGTACATGTGCTAGCAACTTTACCACCTTTTGCTAATATGTGCTCCTATTTGCTAAAGTGTGCCAAATTTCAAGTATAAACAGGTGCCTTTGGTTCATTTGAAAGATACAGAACACCTCATACACCTTCCATATCTTTCTCATTTCTCTAGCTTCTAGTTTTACTTTCTATTTTCTTACTTCAAATTAGTATTAGGCTAAGTTTAGGAAACTTGTTAGAATAGAACGAATGCAATGAACGTGCTTGTAATCTTTGGTATAAGCTTGGAGTTACTCTCAATTAATTCAAGTCTATTCTCTCTCACATTTAATCCTGGTTATTTCTATCCTTATCTATAATAATTAATTACGTTTATATTGATTATAATACATTTAGTTATTGTCATGATTAGAGAGTAGTATACTTGTTGTGTTTGCTTGTGATGTAGTTAGTTAATTATGAGATGATTTATAATTAAATATTAAAGATCGGTAGTATTGCTTTGATCGTCTTATTGCATGTTCTTGTTTAATTGTTGCCTTAGGATCATCATAGTAGTAAAATATAAACAGTCTTAATTATCGTAATGTAATATGACCACCCCCATTCGACTCTTACTCGATATAGTACTGGAAACACTTTAAGGTGGAGTACAAATGTATGGAAGTCGAGGAACGACCGAAGGTAGTCATAATACGAAACGGTATAATGTTACGAAGTAATATGACGGCCCCTATTCGACTGTTACTCAATATAGTACTGGAAACACTTCAAGGTGGAGTACACATGTATGGAAGTCGAGTAACGATCGAAGGTAGTTATATTACGGACTAATATATAAAATGAGAAACCTAGTTTAATTAACCTTTCTAAATAGACTTTTAAACTTCAAATTAATCTAATCGCCTTTCCACCAATAAATGTGATTACAACACCTTTCTAACGACGTCCAATTGAAAGGTAGTCAGTCATCTGTGTTTATATAATTTGTCAAAGGTATGAAACTATGGAACCTCAAGGCTACATGGGGGATTATCGTAGGACAAGACATGGCCAAGGTTTGAAGCGGCGGAACCACTTTAAGTGAGGAACGCTGTGGATAATTAGGGGATTTATTGGGTAGTCTTAAGCAAGGGATGGTTTAAAGTTATAAATGATCTTTTTAAATATACGAATCTGTTAGGATGACGAGGAATCGTTATATTATTCAGTTATATCTAATACCTTTAGATTTTGTTCCCGTTCATATAAAAGTATTATTAAACCATAATTAAGTTTTTGCTTATTATTCTAAATACTTTGTAATGTTACCATAACCTAGCTCCCGGTGTGACATGCTAATGTATTGCGATACGCAACGGTCGTTGGGATTTCTAATGGTGACGTGACACAGCAGTGGGTTTTTAATTTATAAGGCTGGGGCCTAGGGTTACTTATTATGCTAATCAAAGGGCTAGCAAAGGACAAGTATGACCTAGGATCGTTCTTCAAAGCGTGACAAATTGAAACTAGGGGGTTTAGAAGCTTTTATGTATTTAGCTAGAGTTGAAAGAGTTGGTTTTGGTTTTAGGTTTTTGATCCTAAATTAAACTAGACTAAATTAGAGGATGGAGGTTACTTCGGGCGTTCTGCAATTAAAGCGATTGTCTACTATGATGTGGTTTAGAAGTTGTTAAATATGGAAACTTCTAATGAAGATAAGTTCGTAAGTTGATGTGAGCTATTACTGCAATCCTTCTATCGGGTGAACGCGGAGGTGTCCACAATCAGGCAAATAGAATGTCACGTGGATTGCAAAATATATTAAAGTGTACACCGAAAGTTCTCTCAAATGTACACCCACATTATCCGACAGTTAACCTCGAATCCTATTCCTCAATCTCGATCATTAGAGATGCCCGAATCATGGCATAGTTTATTGAATAAACAATCTTATGAACGACGGTTATCCTCACCAGAATAGGTTGGGCTAACTGGTCTAGACCGCCGGATAACATGTCATCACTTATTCGTACGAGTTATCACCATTACTCAGGGATGCAACAAAACAGGGATGATTTATGCCACAAATAGAAACCTAAGTAATACGTTTGTTATTCGATTCATAATACAACTACCTTCGGTCGTTCTTGACTTCCATATATTTGTACTCCGCCGTAAGTGTTTCCAGTACTATATCAAAGAACAGTCGAATAGGGGCCGTCATATTATTTCACGATGATTAATGCCGTTTAAATTTCACTATTATGATGATCCTAAGGCAACAAGCAAACAAGAACATGCAATAAGACCATCAAAGCAACAGTTCAATTTCAGCATACAACAGTATTATCTAAGTTGAGGATATTCCGAAAGTTGTCTCAAAAATATCGTCTATATGAATTTAATCTTAATCTACCTCTACTCCCATGTTCCGTGTCTTTTGGATCCTATTTTGGTCTAGAGAATACCGGCCATGCCGAGCTCAATGATTCAATCTAACATAGTATAACTAAGTGACATGTATCCTATGAGTTAGCTACGTTCATTTTTGGATAAAGTTTCAGTCATAACATGAGTTGGGCGGATAAACGATAAAGATTTAATTCCTATATCCATTTGTAAAGTAAACCATCCGCAATCTCATAACATACCATATAGTCACATATTTAATACTTTCTAAACGACTGTCATAGCAGACAATTGAGTTATTTAGCTAATCATGACAATTCTAGCATACATAGTTAAATTTATTAAAGAAAGGACAAGCATATTAAATATGTAAGATAGATTAACACCTGGAAAGAAGTACAATAACTCGTAGCTAAAATATGCATCCCGGAGCACCTCCGTACAAATCTTCCTTGACTAGTTAATTAGCTAGTCTAATTAACTAGGAAGAATTACCACTAATATTACAATAAAGAAATGTGGAATGTGTAGGTATCTTGGTGTGGTGGGTGTGTTGGTGTCTAGGTGTGTCTTGCATATGAGCCTCATGCCTCCTATTTATAGGAGAGTTTCGGTGCATTTTAGCAAGTGGAAGCTCACAATAGCAAAAGGTGGAAAAGGTGGTGGCATGAGGTACGTAAAGTTACGTAAAGTTCTAGCACCAGGTACGTAAAGTTGCATAAAGGTCTAGCACCAGGTTCATGAAAGGACAAAAAATCGCAATCCATGCGGGTGAGTGGTGGCCGGCGGCGGCCATGTGCCAGCCGGCGGCGGGTCGCACCCCCCCACACCGATTCGTCGCCTGTTGCCTCGTTTCTCGATTCGTGCGTGTTTTCTTCGTTATGCGTCTGTTTGCGTTGATTCTTTTTGCGTTGGATTCGTAATTCAAAAATGAAGCTTTTGATGAAAAGAAATCCCAAAAATATATCTCCGAACTTTAGATGTGTTGTACGAATCGTTTGGATCTTCCGGCGTACGTAGAATCTTCATTCTTCGTCCGTTTTTGTTGATTCTTCTTCTGTTGGATTCGTAATTTGAAAACGAACATCTTGGATGAGATAGATGTTGGTGATGGGCTCTTTTGTATTGAAATCTCATTTTGATGTCTTGAATCTTCAAACGTGCGTGGAATCTTCGTTTTTTGGCCATTTTGCTTGATTTTGCTCGTGCTACCTTGTTTTGATCTTCTTAGCATATTATCAATGATTTGTGCATTGTTTGAGTCCAAATGCCAAGTATTGCTCCAGAATGAGAGAGATATCGGTGGTAAAAACGTGACTTTTTACGCGATATCAAGTATCCCACACTTAGAGCTTTGCTTGTCCTCAAGCAAACCTTCGTAAAATTGTGAAGGAAAGGTTGGACGGGTGTCTTTGTATTCCGGAGAACTTTGATTCCTGCAGGTTTAGTAAAAAGACTTTGGATGAGGTTCCATCCTTTGATGTTTCCCCAAACCTTAGGTTCTAACAAGCTCTCTTTTCAATCTTCATAATGTAAGATATACATAACTGGGGCCCTCACAGATGGTCACTCAATTCACTTAAGTGTATCGGGTTTCCTAACTTCTAATTCACTCAGGGGCTAGTCATGTAGCTCTTCCGTTGTCATAAACTTGATCGAGAATCAAATCTACAATACTAAAATGAGGACGGTGCTAATTATCCCTAGACATTCGCAAGAGGGTGGAAGTGGTGTATATGGATGAAGGGTTTTGTATGTCATTTATTTGGGGGTTTAATATAGCCTAAGAGTTGTCTGTGGTGACTTATCTTTGGTGCTTAGTAGTGCTTCTTTTTGGATTTCTCTCTTTGAGAGCCTTCTTTTGAAGCTTTTTCTTTCAAGTTTTCTTTTGATGAACCTTTTCCTTGGCTTTAAATGATCCTTGGGCTTTTAGGTTCCTTCTGACAGCTTTGCTTTTGCTGAATTTCTTTTTCTTGGAGCTCCTTTTACGGATGATGATTATCCTTTGGGGAACGCTCCGTACTTCTTATAATAATTCTTCTGACAGAATAGAAACTTTGGCTATGGCCAAAAGATGAAAGAAGGGATTGGCTTTTGAAGTGAGTTTTTGAAATGAAAAGGCTAAGGCTCAACATGTTTTCCGCTGATCTTCAATGCTGAAAGTGAGCATTGGTTAGGTTTGAAAGCAAGGGTTTTATGAGAGGGTTTGAAAGCAAGGGTTTTTCGAAGTCATTCTCTATTTGCGAGTAGTAATCTCACACTTAGAGTTTTACTTAGAACTTTAGCGTGTTAAATCAAGCAAAATAAGGTTAGAAGAGATACTTCCTTGTGCTGTGTGCATTGTCATTGGATTTTATGGACCAGATATAAGTGTGTGAATTTGCTGGAAATGGACCAGGCTCATTAAAAATGAACTTGTTCCACAAATTCTACTTTGAATTCTTCATAGTACACATCCTTCAGAAAATACAAGTGTCAATATAAGTTAATATTAAACATAAAATAACTAATAAAAGCTAATCCATGTCAGCATAGAGTGCCTCCCAATCGGTGAAGTCATCATCCATAAAGATCGTGTTATCCACGATCGATGTAGGAGATGCTGACTCCTCGATGGTATAGACAGGAGATGCAGTGCCATCCTCCGGACCCTGAATCCAAGCGTCTAGGGCAACAGTCTCCTCCTCTAGTGAGTCCATGAAAGTGGGGTAGTCCTGCGCAGTCAAGCTCCAAGGTGGGAATAAGTCCCATTGTGGAATGTGCGGAGCGGGATCAGGTCCCATCTGAAAGGGGCACACAGGTGTGGAGGAAAGGCCTAGAGCATTGTGGATCTCAGAGATGGCGATGTTCTGGACCTCAAGGGCTCTCAGTATAGACCAAGTGACAGTAGGATCCGCAGTAGTAACCCCATGCTCAAAGGTGGGTACTCTGGAGGTCCCTGCGGTCTGTCCTGCTGGTCGGTGAGATGAAGGTAACCTGGAATGGATGGGACGTAATAGGAATGACTCCTGAACGTACACCTCCACCGAGTCTGCCGAAATCTCATCCAACCTAGGAGGTGGTGACTGGGATCCCCTGACAGTCCTCATGCTACTGTCCAGTGATGAATTCCGGGAGTGATGCATGGCATGCGAGCGTCTCTGACTGGGGGCTTGTGCTCTGTCTGACTGCGAACTCATCCTGCAAAATACAAAGGGTTAATGGTCTAAAATCATTAGTCTTTTGTAAGGCGAGGTACTGCTTAAAAGTTGGATTAGTTCAAACATAACAGTAAAGGAAAATTAATGCTGAAAACGTAAGATAGGCTTGGGATGCCTCCCAAGAGCACTTTGTTTATCGAGTCTCGTAGCTTGACTCTTTTATACCCATTTTTCTATTAAGGTGGTTCGTAGTTATAGACTTCCTCATTTGAGGGAAAGTCTTCTACGTAGTGTTTTAATTGGTGACCGTTTACTTTGAAATTTCCGTCTGGAGCTTCGAGTTCGATGGCACCATAGGGAAATACTTTAGAGATTGTGAAGGGACCGCTCCATCGTGTTTTGAACTTACCAGAAAATTTCTTAAATCGGGAGTTAAAGAGTAGAACTTTATAACCTGGATTGAAGCGTGTGGGGCGGAGCTTTGAATCGTGGAGCAACTTGGTTCTTTCCTTAAATTGGTAGGAACTTTCGTAAGCTTGATCCCTCAATTCTGCTAGCTCATTTAGCTGCATTCTCCGGTGCGTTCCTGTTATCGTAGGATCTAAACTACAGTTCTTCAGTGCCCAGTAAGCTTTGTATTTCAGTTCAATCGGGAGATGACATGCCTTTCCATAAACGAGCCTATAGGGGGTTGTTCCTAATGGCGTTTTATACGCTGTCCGAAATGCCCATAAAGCATCGTCCAGCTTGTCTACCTATCTTTCCTTGTGTTGACCAACTGTTCATTCCAAGATCCTTTTTAGTGCACGGTTTGTAACCTCTGCTTGCCCATTCATCTACGGGTGATAGGCCGTAGAGGTTTTGTGGGTAACACCATATTGTTGCAATAGTTTCATAAATTGAGTATTGCAAAAGTGCGTGCCTCGATCGCTGATGATTGCTCGAGGTGTTCCAAACCGACAAAATAGATGTTTTAAGAACTTGGTTACGACTCTTGAATCATTTGTTGGAAAGGCTTGAGCTTCGGCCCATCTTGATACGTAATCGACAGCTACTAGAATGTATTCTTTTCTGTAAGATTTCGGAAATGGTCCCATGAAGTCTAATCCTCATATGTCTAATATTTCACATGCTTGGATATTCGTCAATGACATTTCGTTACGCGTTGTGATATTTCCAAACCTTTGGCAAATATCGCAGCGTTTCACCAAGTCTTGTGCGTCTCTGAAAATGGTAGGCCAGTAGAATCCTGAGTCGTAGACTTTCTTTGCTGTCAGATTAGCTGCATGATGTCCTCCGGTGGGTCTGTGATGGCTTTGGTGGAGTATATGTTCGGCTTCTTTTCCATTGACACATCTTCTTACTATTTGGTCGGGACAGACTTTGAACAAATATGGATCATCCCAAAAGTAATATTTGACATCGCGGAAGAACTTTTTTCTTCACGATGAGATCATCCCTTTTCTTTTGATCCCTCGAACTACAAAATTGGCAATGCCTGCAAACTAAGGATCGTCAGTGAATTACGAGCCTTGTTCTCCTAAACTCATTAACTGCTCTTCTGGAAATCGATCTTTAATATCTCTTTCTGCAAGTTGTTCCATTGACGGATTTTCAAGTCGACTTAAATGATCTGCGGTGACATTTTCTGCTCCTTTCTTATCTTTTATCTCGATGTCGAATTCTTGTAGGAGTAGAATCCATCGTAACAATCTAGGCTTTGCGTCTTGCTTTTTGAAGAGGTATTTCAGAGCTGAGTGATCCGTATATACTATTGTTTTGGACAATATTAGGTAGGATCTGAATTTGTCAAAGGCAAATACCACGGCTAGCAGCTCTTTTTCTGTAGTTGTATAGTTCTCTTGAGCGTCTGTAAGTGTTTTGCTAGCGTAATAGATTGGTCGAAAGTGATTATCCTTCCTTTGACCTAGAACTACCCCAACTGCGAAGTCACTAGCATCGCACATGATCTCAAATGGTAGGCTCCAATCTGGAGCGACCATGATTGGTACATTTGCAAGCTCCTTCTTTAGGTAGTTGAAAGCCTTCATGTAGTTCTTGTCAAACACAAACTTGATGTCTTTTCCTAGATGGTGGGTGATAGGTCGAGAAATCTTGGAGAAGTCTTTGATAAAACGGCGGTAGAACCCAACATGTCCTAGAAAGCTTCTAATGGCCTTGACGTTGGTTGGTGGTGGAAGTTTGGCAATGGTTTCGACCTTTTCTTTGTCTACTTCAATTCCGGACTTTGATATTCGATGTCCTAAAACTGTTCCTTCTTGTCACCATAAAGTGACACTTTTCCCAATTTAACACGAGGTTTGATTCTTCACACTTGGCGAGCATTCTATCGAGGTTGGATAGACATGATGCGAAGGAGTCTCCAAAGACAGAGAAATCGTCCATAAAGACTTCCATGCATTGTTCAATCATGTCATGGAAAATTGCAACCATGCATCTTTGAAATGTTGCAGGTGTGTTGCATATTCCAAATGGCATTCGTCGGTATGTGAATGTTCCGTAGGGACACATGAACGTTGTCTTCTCTTGGTCTTTCGGATCGAGCGGGATTTGGAAATACCCGGAAAAACCATCAAGGAAACAGTATAATTCGTTTCCTGATAACCTTTCCAGCATTTGGTCAATAAACGGAAGCAGGAAGTGATTTTGCGAGTTGCTTCCTTTAACTTCCGATAATCGATGCAAACCCTCCAACCGGTAACTGTCCGAGTTGGTATAAGATCATTTTCTTCGTTTGTAATGACCGTCATTCCTCCTTTCTTTGGTACGACTTGAACAGGGCTAACCCAAGGTTAGTCGGATATTGGGTAGATCAATCCAGCATCTAAGAGTTTGATAACCTCTTGTTTGACCACGTCCTAAATCTTAGGATTTACCCTTCTCTGCCTTTGTACGGATGGTTTGAAATCGTTTTCCATGAGGATCTTGTGTGTGCAGTAGTTTGGACTGATTCCTTGTATGTCAGAAATCTTCCATGCAATTGCCTTCTTGTGTGATTTCAGAACATCAATGAGTTGAGCTTTCTCCTCGGGTTTTAACTCTTTTGATATTATCACCGGGAGTTGTGATGTTCCATGGAGGTAAGCGTATTCAAGGTGAGGTGGTAGTTCTTTTAATTCCAGGTTTGGTGGCTCTTTGATAGACGGCTTCATTCTAGCTATCTCATCTCTATTCAGCTTTTCGTATCCAGCTTGGAATGGTGCTTCGTCTGTCTCGGGTTCAGATGTGGAGATTGATGCTATTTCAATCCACTCGGTTTTATTTGAGAATTCGTCTGTCTTTAGCTCGTACTTGTTGACTGATGATGAGGAAACTTCATCGTTTCTGGTGATGATGATCTCTCCGTCGTTAGTGAATTGGAATTCTTGAAATTGAGCGGATGAAGATTGGTCTATGGTGATTTCAGGGTTTGAAAACGACAGTGGTTCGGGTTGGTTGGCTAATTGTAGTTCAAACGATGGTGGCTCAACACTCAATCCCTTGAATGAATCCAAGATCTCTCTAATTAAGGGAAATGGGTTTGGTTCATTGAATATGGGTTTATCTCTTTTTAGCCAAGGTATCGGTGTACCGCACCCTAATGGAACAACGATTGTTTTGCCATCGATGTGAGGAGACTTCTTTTCAAACAGAGGAAATACTAGTTCGTTGGATGTTGTTGGCGAAGCGATTGCGGAGTGCAGCCCAGGATCCTCATTACACAGCTTTCGAACGGTGATTATGGTGTTGGGTTTCGGATCCTGGCTGGATAGTGCTAGTACTTCGTAGAGATGCTCATCAAAAATATCCTGCATGGTATCACACAAACCTTAATCCTCTTCCAGAGGTTGCTTCATCAATCGATCGACATTAAAGGTGACCTCCTCTTTCCCAACTCTCAATTTTAAAGATTTTTCGTTAACATCAATTATAGCCTTGGCAATATTTAGGAATGGTCTGCCTAGGATGAGCGGGATATGGGTATCTTCCTCTATGTCCATGACAATAAAGTCCACTGGAAAAACGAACTTATCGACTTTGACCATGACATCTTCAGCAATTCCTCGAGGGAGTTTAACTGATCTGTCAGCTAATTGGATAGTCATACGATTAGGTAATAGGTCATCTAATCCTAATTTCTTGAAGAGGGAATAAGGCATAAGATTAACACTAGCACCTAGGTCTGCTAAGGCGTTACTAATTTGAATTCCTTGGAGAAAACAGGGTATAGTAAAACGTCCAGTATCACCTAATTACGTGGGAGACCACACTGTAAAATGAATGAACATTCAGCATTCAAGGGTAAACTAACTATTTGCCTAAGTTTTTCTTTGTTTGAAAGGAGTTCTTTAAAGAATTTAGCACACGAGGGCATTTCTACTAAAGCATCTAATAATCTAACGTTTAAGTGTAGGCTTTTAAATATTTCCATATATTTACCAAATTGGGCTTCTTGCTTTTCCTTTTTAAGTCTACCAGGATAAGGTATTCTCATTCGAGGTACATTATTTGGAGTTTTGGCTGGTGATGGGTCAGGTACTGTGATAGGGATGTCAATTGACACATTTTCACTAGGTGTAGGTGTGGGCAAAGAAATGTTTTCGGGGGTGTTATCTGGTGGTGGTGGATCAACTTTGGTTACTTTTCCTCCTCTAGTTACGATTAACATATCATCACTTGGTGGATGAGTGGTGTCATTAGTGATTACTGACATACTTTCCTCAATAAAACTTAAGTTTTTCAAAATGGATTTCATGTTAGAGATTAATTTTTCTGAAATTTTTATCATGACGTCAATGTTATCTTAAATCCAGTTACTCTTTTGTTTATAACGTTTTGTTCAAACATAAATTCTGACAAAGATTGTTTTGAGGAAGGTAAGTGGTTTGTAGGTGAGGAAACAACTAAAAGTTCGGTTAAAGACTCATTTGGTGTGGGGCTGGTCCAATCAAAATGTGTTGTCATAATTGGTTAAAAAGCGGTTAACTAAAACTAAACTAATCCTAAGGGAAAAAAGGTAACTCTTGATTGATGTTAATCTTTCAAAAGGATCGCTTAAACACTAAAGTTACTAAATCCTAAAATTGGTTGTCGACGCTCCCCGGCAGCGCTCCAAAAACTTGTTGCGACACGCACCGGTCGTTGGGATTTCTAATGGTGACGTGACACAGCAGTGGGTTTTTAATTTATAAGACTGGGGCCTAGGCTTACTTATTATGCTAATCAAAGGGCTAGCAAAGGACAAGTATGACCTAGGATCGTTCTTCAAAGCGCGACAAATTGAAACTAGGGGGTTTAGAAGCTTTTATGTATTTAGCTAGAGTTGAAAGAGTTGGTTTTGGTTTTGCGTTTTTGATCCTAAATTAAACTAGACTAAATTAGAGGATGGAGGTTACTTTGAGCGTTCAACAATTAAAACGATTGTCTACTATGATGTGGTTTAGAAGTTGTTAAATATGGAAAGTTCTAATGAAGATAAGTTTGTAAGTTGATGTGAGCTATTACTGCAATCCTTCTATCGGGCTAACGCGGAGGTGTCCACAATTAGGCAAATAGAATGTCACGTGGATTGCAAAATATATTAAAGTGTACACTGAAAGTTCTCTTAAATGTACACCCACATTATCCGACAGTTAAACTCGAATCCTATTCCCCAATCTCGATCGTCAGAGATGCCCGAATCATGGCATAGTTTATTGAATAAACAATCTTATGAACGAGGATTATCCTCACCGGAATAGGTTGTGTAACACCCCCAAATTTACTGTTTAGCGGAAGCAAGCTTCGGGGTGCTACTAATCAATAATCAAAACACATAAGGTATATGGAACAACTTTATATGCGTCGTTTTAAACATTACATTGATAATTCAAAAGTTTTACAATGTTATAATAGTTACAAAAGCTCGTGAGCCAAAATGTAAGAGATTTTAAGGCATATCTATTTTAGAAAATGTAGAAATGCATATGAATCTCCTGAGATCTGCATGCGACTCGAGCTAGCTAATCCTGAGCAGTCCTACTACTGCTGTGTACCTGAGAATACATACTAAAAAGTCAGCTAAAAGCTTGTGAGCTCACAGGTTTGCGTAGTAATAAAGTAAGTGTGAACCACAAGATTTAGTAATGATTGTTTGAAATGAATCAAATAATGTATACGTCTGCCATGAGGTCATAGTCTGCGCTTAACGTGGGTGTCAGGATCACAATAAAGTGCATGATCGTGGGTGCCTCCGGGCGAGTGTCTAATCCACACTCGTATGAACAAAGGTTAATGCGTCCGTTTAACCAGTCAGTGCTTGCTGACCCGGACGAGGATGGTCAGTCCTATATGGTACCATACACTAACATTCGCGCTACATAAAGTATTAACAGAACTATGATCGTAGAGGACTTAAAAGTGATTAGAAAACAGCTCATGCAGAATATAGCGAGTTTTGTACTCGTGTTCATGTGTAAAACAGTTAGAGCATGTATTCCCACCCCGGGAGTAAAAACAGTAAAAAGTCGGGGCTATGAGACTCACCTGAGCCTGAAGAGTTGCAATGAAGCAAATGTGGTGAAGTAAAATGGCGTGTCCGAAGACTGTAACCTTCCGGGCGTTTATAACGCGCAAGGTTGAATAAAATAAGTAGCTATCTTAAAAGATAACCTATGCTAGTAGTTCATCCAACTAGTAATGTACAATGACTTGATTTGATTGGTAAGTTCGAGTTTTGAAAACGTATACGACCCGTTGGTGATTATTTGCAATATTATTATTATTATTATTATGTCGAAGTATTATACTTAAAAAATATTTACAAACTTTAGGTGATGGGGGTCCGGGGCAGCACCCTTGGTTAGCGGGGTCCCAGGGGTGGCAACCCCTGGCGGGGTCCAAGGGGCTGGCCCCTGGCTGGGGTCGAGAAAAACGCATATAAGATTTGAATTTAGGTAAAATCAAGTGATAAAATTTTAGGTCTTGACACTTAGTAAAAATCGGAGTTCTGTTTCATGCGACACTTATAGCGACACTTAGGGTCTTAGGCGTCACTTAGGAAGTGACGCATGAACAAGCAGAGTCTGGGTAAGGGCGTCACTTATGGCGTCACTTATGGAAGTGACGCATAGTGAGGTGTCACTTAGTGGCTTGGGCGACACTTAGGAAGTGTCGCATAAAATTGGAAATTCTGAGTTTAGGGCGTCACTTAGGTAAGTGACGCATAAGGTGGCGGCACTCCATTAGTGTCGGGTATAAGTGTCGGTTAAGGCTTCTAGGCGTCACTAAACAAGTGACAGGGGTAAGTGTCGGGAAAAAGGGGTTTTATGCGGAACTTATGCAAGTGACGCATGATTAAGGCTTTTAGAGACACTCAATGCGTCACTTAAGTGACGCATGAAGTGACGCTATGCTGCACCTTCGCTGCGACACTTAAGGCTGTTGACAGATTTTTGAGCCAAAAATGAGTTTTCGGGTTTCCGTTTGGTCTGATTCTTTTACCCAACCCTTATAGGGACATTCTAAGCTTAAAGGAACAACTAGAACCTAAAAATACTCGAAATCGAAAGGTTTCGGGTTTTGTCAGAAACTTACAAATCGTTGCGCGGAGGATTCGGAAAGATAGAAACATAGATCGTTGCGAGGCGGTTCTTTTTCTCCAAACGGGTGGTGAACATCGAGGTCGTTTGGTGGTGTTTTTAGTGAGATTTAGGTGATGGTGGTGGATGATGATTTAGAGAGAAAAAGAAGGAAGAGAGAGAAAGGGAGTTAAGAAAATGAGAAAGAAGAGGGAATAGGAGGGAAAAAGAGGGGGAACGGAGAGGGGCAGGCTAGGTGGGGTCCACAGAGGTGGACTTCACCCATTTTCGTTCCCGTGCAGTTGCGTTCCATGGAGTGTTCGTATTCTCGATCGTTTAAACGTTTAATAGTTATTTAAAACATTTAATTGTATTTTTTTAAAGAGCAATTAATTACTTGATATTTATGTTGAAGTATTTTATCAAAATACTTAATACTTGGATTATAAATCATAACTTTAATTTATTTGGTTTTGTTTGCGCATTTACATTTTAATCGCGTAAGTTGTTAATTATACGAAATGAATATGAAATAATATCAAAATAATATTTGGGATATAGTCGCGTTATTATAAAATTTTATATTATTTAATAAAATTGATTACCAACGTCCGTATTTACTTGAACCGAATTACCTTCGATTTGATACGTGCTCGATTTAACCAAATTACGCAATTGTATATATTCAACAATATATTATTTGATACACAAATTAGCCCAACACAGTACTAATTACATGTATTACAAAAACGATTAGGACCTAATGACTAGCCCTAATTTGGCGGGTGTTACAGGTTGGGCTAACTGGTTTAGACGGTCGGATTACATGTCATCACTTATTCGTACGAGTTATCACCATTACTCAGGGATGCAACAAAACAGGGATGATTTATGCTACAAATAGAAACCTAAGTAATACGTTTGTTATTCGATTCATAATATAACTACCTTCGGTCGTTCTTGACTTCCATATATTTGTACTCCGCCGTAAGCGTTTCCAGTACTATATCAAAGAACAGTCGAATAGGGGCCGTCATATTATTTCACGATGATTAATGCCATTTAAATTTCACTATTATGATGATCCTAAGGCAACAAGCAAACAAGAACATGCAATAAGACGATCAAAGCAACAGTTCAATTTCAGCATACAATAGTATTATCTAAGTTGAGGATATTCCAAAAGTTTTCTAAAAAATATCGTCTATATGAATTTAATCCTAATCTACCTCTATTCCATGTTCCGTGTCTCTTGGATCCTATTTTGGTCTAGAGAACACCGGCCATGCTGAGCTCAATGATTCAATCTAACATACTATAACTAAGTGACCTGTAACCTATGAGTTAGCTACGTTCATTTTTGGATAAAGTTTCAGTCATAACATGAGTTGGGCAGATAAACGATAAAGATTTAATTCCTATATCCATTTGTAAAGTAAACCATCCGCAATCTCATAATATACCATATAGTCACATATTTAATACTTTCTAAATGACTGTCATAGCAGACAATTGAGTTATTTAGCTAATCATGACAATTCTAGCATACATAGTTAAATTTATTAAAGAAAGGACAAGCATATTAAAAATGTAAGATAGATTAACACCTGGAAAGAAGTACAATAACTCGTAGCTAAAATATGCGTCCCGGAGCACCTCCGTACAAATCTTCCTTGACTAGTTAATTAGCTAGTCTAATTAACTAGGAAGAATTACCACTAATATTACAATAAAGAAATGTGGAATGTGTAGGTATCTTGGTGTGGTGGGTGTGTTGGTGTCTAGGTGTGTCTTGCAAATGAGCCTCATGCATCCTATTTATAGGAGAGTTTTGGTGCATTTTAGCAAGTGGAAGCTCACAATAGCAAAAGATGGAAAAGGTGGTGGCACGAGGTACGTAAAGTTGCGTAAAGGTCTAGCACCAGGTACATGAAAGGACAGAAAAGCGCAATCCGTGCGGGTGAGTGGTGGCCGGCGGTGGCCATGTGCCAGCCGGCGGCGGTGGGGTGGCTGGCCGGCGGCGGCTGGCACCGCCCCACACCGATTCATCGCCTGTTGCATCGTTTCTCGATTCGTGCGTGTTTTCTTCGTTATGCGTCTGTTTGCGTTGATTCTTTTTGCGTTGGATTCGTAATTCAAAAACGAAGCTTTTGATGAAAAGAAATCCCAAAAATATATCTCCGAACTTTAGATGTGTTGTACGAATCGTTTGGATCTTCCGGCGTACGTAGAATCTTCATTCTTCGTCCGTTTTTGTTGATTCTTCTTCTGTTGGATTCGTAATTTGAAAACGAACATCTTGGATGAATAGATGTTGGTGATGGGCTCTTTTGTCTTGAAATCTCGTTTTGATGTCTTGAATCTTCAAACGTGCGTGAAATCTTCGTTTTTCGGCCGTTTTGCTTGATTTTGCTCGTGCAACCTTGTTTTGATCTTCTTAGCATATTATCAATGGTTTGTGCATTGTTTGAGTCCAAATGCCAAGTATTGCTCCAGAATGAGAGAGATATCGGTGGTAAAAACGTGATTTTTTACGCGATATCATAATGGAACGTTAACTAGTAGGGAATCTAGTGTTTACATCACAAGTATCCGAGAGTAACAATTAACAAATATCTTTTAAGACAGTTTCTCCAAAGATCATCTCATAACTTAATTAACGAAGTCTCAGCAAACACTATCTTTATTTTATCTGCTTTATCATTTATTTTAATTTCGCTTTTATTTATTTACTTGCCTAAGTTAGTTAATAGAAAAACCAAAACTCCCCCACTATTTTATAAACCCTTCACTAGTTTGAAAGCCCTCATCTGCCACGCCTTAGTTTCAATTCAGTCGGTTTGAAGAACGACTCTAGGTCATACCTACCACTTGCTTACCCTTAGGATTAGCATTGTTAGGGAAAACTTAGGCCCCACAATTACAAATTTGAAACACCCACTGATGCCCGTCGCCAGTAGCCGGTGCAACAACAAGGGTAAAATCCTTACCGACCGCTGGTGACGCATCAGGTTTTTGGCGCCGCTGCAGGGGAACCAACTGTACGATCCATTGGCGTCAAGATGAACTTACTCACTAGTGAACCTTTAGGATTAACTCTTCTCCTTAGACCCCTACATCTTTCTTTATTTTTTCTTCCTTTTATCACTTTCACAAATTACGTTATCCCTATCCACTCAACTAGTCAACCACCTGCCAATGAGACTATGACAGCTACATGTATAACTCTCGCTAAAGACTCTAAACCTTTGATTGAAGGTCGAGGAGGACATATTATCTATCCGGAAATTGGTAGAGGATCATTCGAGTTAAAACCACACATTGTTCAGTTAGTCAAACCTCTGCCAATTCCATGGCCTACCAAAGGATGATCCCAACTCACACCTTGACAAATTCAATTCCTTATCCAACTCCTTTAAGCCGATAGGGGTTAATCAGGACATAGTCTATCTATACTTATTTCCCTATTCACTCACTCTTCATGCACAAACCTGATTTGAGGGACTAGAGATTAACTCTATAACCTCTTGGGTAGAATTAGCAACCAATTTTTTGGCCAAATAAACTTCCGTCAACTGCATGATGAATCAATCTACGATGCATGGAATCGCTTTAAGGGATTGCTCAAGAAATATCCAAATCATCGATTTGAGCGTTCAGACCAATTGCGCATATTCTACAATGGTCTTTTCCCACATCACCATCCTTTACTTGATACCGTCTCTCGAGGCAGTTTCATGAATTGTACGACCAATGAAGCTTGGAGCCTTATTGAGGAAATGACAATGCACAACCATGATTGGAACAGTGAAAATCACCCTCTAATAGTGAATCCACCTTTTACAATCGGGAATGAAGCTATTCAAACCCTCACTCAGCAAGTGGCAGACCTAACCAAGGAGATTAAGGAATTAAAAAGTCAACAACAACAAGTCTGTCAAGTTCAAACCTGCCTTAATTGTCCTAATCTGAACCACTCAGCCCAAATTCCTTACTCTTATCTAACTCCGCCCAATACTAACCCTTCTCTTAACCCAACTAGGAATAGCCCACTAACTTACCAACCTCAACCTTTGGAACTCTCTTCCTCACAAACCTCTAGCTTTGACGACACCGACACCCTGATACAAGTCATTCAAGGAATCTCGGCTAGACAAGACTAGGTTGATCTCATCTTAAGAGATCAACTAACTTTGTTAAAAGCTTTCGAATCCCAATTAGGACAATTAGCACAACGTATTAGCGCTAAACCTCAGAATAGTCCAACTAGTTGCCATAAGGAGGCTTCTCATATTCAAGACTCTCAGGTAGCACATAGCCCACCTACGATTTATTCTCCGGAAGGAACCACCTATTATCCCATCGACAATGGACTTAGAGTCTACACCAAATAGGAAAGTAAGCAATCCATTTCCGGCTCGTCTTAAACAACGACCGGACAAGCTTAAGTCTTTTAAGCTTGATAGGAAATTCCTAGATACCGTATCTGTCACACCCCCAAAATCGGTAATCGTGATTATTAATGTTTAGCGGAAGCTTTAGTTAATTAGTGGAAGCATTTCAATAATCGTTAAAACAGTGGGAGTGCTGACGTTACAATAGTGCATTCATTGTATCAGAGCATATGATCATACAAAACATATATATTTAAGATGCCAAAGTTAAAGTTATTACAAAAGGGTACGACTTATAAAGTTGTACATGTAATAGTGTTGTAGAACAACATAAGTTTTAATAAATACTAGTTTATAAAAGTGGGATTTCGTAAGTATAACCAATGAGATTGATAATACATAAGAAATCCAAGTGTCCCAAAAGTAGCATCCTAAACAGTCTGGGTAGCTTACGTCCTTTATGCATGCGTAGTACCTGAGTCCTAATTCCCTGAAAAACATAGTAAACCATCAACATTGAATGTTGAGTGAATTCACTGGTTTAGTATATACGTAGTTAAACCAAGTTTTGTATTAATCATTCATGTACACAAACATAATGTTTATATGTATAGTAGGGAATACAAGTATTCTAGTTAAAGAAAATATTTCCTATTTTACTGTAAGAATGTCATTCTTACTATAAGTAATAGCTATGTAGGAAACACAAGTTTAATAAAAAACATTTCCTAATAAATAGTTGCAGGAAACACAGGTTTAACAATCAAGTGAACATTTCCTATAAAAGTTATTTTGTAGGAAAACGAAGTTTAGCCAATCAGGGTAAACGTTTCCTAAAAGTAGTTGTGTGTAGGAACACCAATACTATTAGTTGTCACGGGGAATACCTTTCCCAAATCAAGTTGTAGTTTAGTTTATGTGGGAAATATAGATAATGATCCCTCTAAGGTGAGCTAAACCTTTAGAGTTAAAGTAACGACACCTAGTACTATAACCAATCCATGACTAGTTGAAGTTGTTGCCTCAGTAACATGGTAAGTATACACTCCTCGTTATGATTGCCGTTGTGTGGTTGGAATGACCAACGAGTTATATCCTAGGAGGGTTATCAAATCGATAGTACTATCTGTATACTCAGTGGCTAGAGTCACCTAGCTAATGGTTATAGGTTGCAAGCACTGCGACTTATGTGCACTACAACTACCTCACGTAAACCTAGGATCGTACCAAGATTCATTGTCTTATTCCCCAAAAGTTGTGAAAACATTTCGTATAGTTAACAGTTGAATATAAAGCATATAGCATTTATATAAATCAGTTTGATATAAAAGCATGTCAAGCAATTATATAAAACAAGTAGCATGTAATAATACATAGTTCTATGTTTTCCACCCCTGGTTTTAAAAGCATTTAAAAGAAGTAAAAGGTAGGGGCTGTTAACTCACTGGTAGCAATGAGCGATAGTATCTATTAGTAAATGGTCGTCCAACTGCATCCTCAAAGTCCTAGACGCAATAAATGTATTAATGTAAATATTTGACCAATCGTTGTTTTTAATCTGTTGAAATAATTATTATTTCTCCAATTGTGTTTATCGTTTAAACATTTGTTGCGTGTAAGTATATACATATATATATGTTGCTACCCGAATGGTCGTATGAGGACGACGTACGGATTGCAATCTGTTTGTTTTAAATTTATATTTGTTGGGGTCTAAGTATGACTTACTAATACAGAACCAAAGGCTAGTGAATGGTAAGTATGACCTAGAGTTGTTCTTAAAGAGAAACTGAATTGAAACGGAGGTGATCCAATCAATCTTTTTTTTCTATTAAAGGTTTTAAAAGAGTGGGTTGGGGGTTTTGGTTTAGTTAACTAAGTAAACTAAATAAAGCGAATAAAATGTAATAATAAATCAGATAATAAAAGTAGTATTTGTTGTGAGTTCGTTAGCTAATAATGTGGGATGACGACTCTTATAGGAGGACGATTATCTAAATTGGAAATGTCTAGTGGATTCAATACCCAGTGGGATAACCAATAAGTTCCCTATTAGTCGGTTATCAACTAATATGTCATGAGGAACTAAGGTGTCATGATTCTGATCAGACAGACGCTGCTTAACTCTCCACACTCTCCTGTGAGGGAGTCAGTGACCCGTATTATTTAACGTATTCGCTCGTGGGTGAAGGAATAGAGTAGCAGGTCATTAGCAAGTCTAACCATTCTTAATACCATAAAAATTTCAAATCCATTAAACAACTAACTTAGAATTTATGTTCAGACTTATTAGCCAATTCCTATTAATGAAACTTAAGAATGATAAGCAGTGGAAAATGTTCAGGTTTCTTACGTATCTTACTTTTGGTTTCGTATTTTAAGGAAATGATATCAGTGTAACTTAGATTTTAAACTTGCCTTTCTTATCACAATTAACAAATCCATAGGTTTTCGTAAATGATTATTTAGCCTGTAGCCTACCTAAAGGTCAGGTGGAATTCGAGGCGTGGTCCTGAGATCACTTGGGAACGGGAAGATCAAATGCGACTGAAGTACCCACATCTCTTCCCAGACAACGCACAGACCCTGAACTCGGGCTAAATTTCGGGATGAAATTTATTTAACAAGGGGAGAATGTAACACCTGCCTAATTAGGATGATTAATTATGCCTAATTACGTGTAACTATATGTGGTAAGTATGTAATAGGACTAACTACAGACCCTATTTGTATATCTAATGAAATTTGTATATATATATATATATATATATATATATATATATATATATATACATATATGTATCCGTACGCGATTTGATTTAAATAGTGCGATTTAACCTGAATGAGTCCGACACGAGTTAACTTGGATGTTGGTGACAAAACCTTTTAAAAATAACTAGGAATTATCCAAACAAACATTATTTGGATTAATATATTGAGAAAATACATTACACATATTCCGTATTTTTCTAAAACTGTTAAACCAAGATCTATCTAATAAACTATTAGATAACTTCAGTTTTGAATAATTACTAAGAAGTTTGCGGAATAACACTTAGTAATACAATGAAGATCAATCAATATAAATAACAATAACAGAATAATATAAAGCTCCAATCTTATTAATGATATAAGACGAATACACTGATTTGTATTAGGGTTACAAAACCTTGAAGCTGCGCAAAAACTCATAACCTAAAACTAGGTTTAGGATCTCTATTTATATCACATAGAGTCCTACTGAACAATCTCCTATAATTATGGAATTCAAATCTATCCCATAAATATCTCTAACTGACCTATACATACTAACAGTGGAAATAACTTACTTTGTACCAACAGTGGTAGTAAGTTTCCTTTACAAAAATATACTTAATATAAACAGTGGCACTGCTTAACTACACTAATAGTGGCTGTCTTCACTTCTGCTAGCAGTGGCAAGTACTTGTATTGTCAGTTCTCCAATTCTTCTAGCAGTGGCAAACAGTAAAACAGACAGTGGCTAGTCTTTAACACTTGTCAATTAAGCTCAGATCCAACAATCTCCCCCTAAACTTAATCAATCCTGCATTGATTTAAGTTTCTTTATTCAACTCCAATCTTTCATAAGAGATTTCTATCTTTTCTTACTCAATTGATCTCTCTTGTTGTATTGATTCATCACCCAGTATACAATATCTTTACTTTTGTTAGACTTGACAGCAACAAATAATTTTCTTTCAATAAGTTGCTTCAACAGAGCAATACTCAGGAAATAATCTCTCTCATCCAACATATAAACAAATTTTCCATTTCTGAGAACAATCACCTGTACTCTTGCCCTTACAAAATGTCTCCAAATACTTACTGTTTCAGTGCATAAGAACAAATCTCCATATAGCTCAGGTTCAAACATCATTTGAATACATTCCCACACATGCCTTTCAATACTTGATTTAATATTCTTCAAATCCTTCTCTAACCCAATCTTGTACATATCATACACATCAAATCTGTTAACTCTCTTCAGAATATCTTGCATTGACTTATGAAAACTAACAACACCATTTTTCCTTTCAATTCTGATTTCATAAGCCATTTCTTTGGTTGCTATCAACACTGCTTCCCATTTGATGATTTCTGAACATTCTTCATCATTTAAGTTGATGTTTTCTGATCTATCAGGCTTTACCACAATCATCTTATCCAATATCTCCTCATCCCTATCCAAATCACAAATAGCATCATCCATCTCCTGAAATTTAGCAAATGACCTCCTAACACCTTCAATTTTGTATTTCAGTTCCTTTTCTTTTTCCAACTCTTCATCAATCTGATCATATCTTTCCTGCAATCTCCTCTGTATCTCTGCATCATCCTTCCTTTTCTTTTCTAACCTCTCCCTTGCTTCAGGATTGACATGAGGATTATTATCAAACATATTTTGTAACTGTTCCAGTGACATCCTCCTCAGTCTCATTGTAGGAATCCTACCTCCTCTAAGCTTACAAACCAAATCATTTTTCAATTTAGACTTTGTTGGTTTCTTTGTTTTCCTCTTAGCAGCTTCTTTTTCCTTCTTCTCCTTCTTCTCCCTTTCAATTTTCTTATTTAAAGCCATCTGCAAAGGATCACCCTTTTTCTTTGCTTCAAAAGCATGATATACAGTATCATCATTTAACCCTTTTGCTTTCATCTCAGCATATACTCTGCTGGCTTCATTAGTCATTTTAACTATTTGCCCATTTTCAAGCAGCACATCCACTTCATCAACCTCAGATTCTTTGATCTTTTCTGGCACAGATTTTTCAGATTCAGCAGCTCTCTGTTCAGCTACACTGCTGTCCTGTTCATCCAACTCAGCCTGCAGCCTCATAGCATACTCCAAGTCATGATCTAAATTTTGTTGTACCTTCTTCACCTTTGGCTTTTCCACCAATTTACCCTTACCTTTGTCTTTTGGATCAATCTTTGGAAGATTAGACTCAGGTTTATCAACTCTAGATTCTTTGATAACAAATGGTACTTCTGGAGTTCTAGCAGTGGTTGATTTTGATTTAGCAGTAGTAGTGGTAGCAGCAGTGGTAGCAGTTATAGCAGTGGTAGCCACTTTAACAGTGGGACTACTTGACTTTGACTTTCTTATCTCTGCCATCCTTTTAGCTTTTATGCTGAACACTGGAATGGATTTCTTCCTACCATATGTACGTTTATAATCTGATTTGGTCTTAGACTCCCCCTCAACCTCTACATCATCACCATCACCTTCCATTGGTTGTACCACCTCTTCACCATCATCTATTTCAACAATCACCTCTGTCTCACCATCAATCACCTCATCTGTCTCATGCATAACACTTTCAACAATCTCAGTCTGCTCTTCATCTTCCATACTTTCAACAGTAGCATTAAACATAGCATCAGTTTCACCCATACTTTCATCATTAAACCTCTCCTCTGCACTCTTCTCCCCCTTGGTGAAAGTGTTTTTCAATAAATCTTCTAACACCCCAAACCTTTCTTTAAACCATCATTAAAAACATTCTCCATTAACAAAGCTTCCAACACACTAAGTCGTTCCTTTAAATGATCAATTGCTTTCCCTTGTTCAACAATTTGAGCCTCCTGATCTGTAATTTTAGCATTTTGAGCTTTGTTCACTCTTTTCTCCTTTACTAACTTTTCCCACAACAAATCCACAGCCTTTGTCAATTGTACATTCGTCAATTCAATGTGAGGTCTAGTCTCATCATCATTAGAGTGTGACCTCCTAGATGAATCATTGACACAATCATCTTCTGCCTCATGCCTAGCATGATCAACAGAAGCTCCCTTTGTCTTGGTACTGGGACCTTCACCTGCTTCACTACCCTTAGGTTCAGCATTAGAAGTTGCCTCTGGTTGGGTCTTATTGATGGTACCACTGCCCTCCTCTGTCAGTGGACAAGTAGAAGTAGTGGCAGCCCTTCCAGAATGACCACCCATCTCCTGTGGGGTCACTTGCTGTGGAATACTAGATGGCTGAGACAAGTGAGCAGCATGAACCTCACTTGCCTGTTTTCTTTTCCTTTTCTTTGGCTGTAAGTGGGTAGGTTGTTTGGTCCCTTGTTTTCTTTTGGTACCCCCAATTGGAGTGTGTTCAGACCCAGTTGGTACGACTGGCCTGTCACCAATTGGTTCAGATGTAGTTGGTGGAACTGCATCTGTGGTGGAAGGAGCAGGAAGCATTGTAGAAAATAATGCTGTTTCCTTCCCAGAAAACTTCTTATTGGTATTCCTACTCATCTCCCTAAAAGTTCTAGCAGAAAGAGTATTAACACCAATAATAAGTTCTTGTGCAACTAAACCAGAAATTTGTTTATTTAAAATAAGTTGCACAAATCTAGGATACATTATAAACATATCCTTTTTCCCTTTTGTTATATTTCTTATCATGCCTTCAAGAATATATTTAGAAAAATTAAATTTTGTACCTTTAGCCAAACACACAAGTGCATAGGCTATTTGAGAACCAAATTCATTAAACGCAGTTCTTTTGGATGACAGACAGTGGAGAATTGTATGTATGAAAATTTTCCATTGAGGACTAAAAAGTGATTTAAAAAAGGTAAATCGTGTATAATCACCCTCATACCCCATTAATCTAAGATTATCATACAAATCTCCATCATCAATAGAAGTTATACCTGAAGCGTCATCAAGAAGAAGTGCTTCGCGAAGAGAATCCTCAGATATCACTACTTTGGTTCCTTGAACCCTAGAAACCACTCGACTGTTGCCCTCAATTACTTCCAATTGAGCATTCTTCCAAAAGTCGTTCAAATGACCCCTGGAAACCCTTGGAGATACAGTAAGCGCGTGAAATATATAACTCGATCGCAGAAAATCCACAATTTGTGTGAAGTTTTGCGCCGATGAGGGTTTCATCAAGAAGGCGATCATGTTGTGTTCTTCATAAACACTCAAATTAAGATCTGTTGATGTAGAGGCCATGACGGTTGAATTGATCATAATAGAAGTGAGGGTTTGATTTGCAGAGTAATTTGAGTGGTTATTTGTGAGAATAAGAAAGCGTAATGAAAAATTGAAGTGTTCGAAGTTTATATACTGTTGGTCATAAGAACAGAGTCATGACCTAGAAAAATGAACTAGCAGCGGCACTGCTCGATATAACTAACAGTGGAAAGGCATAAAAATACCTTAACAGTGGCAGACAAGTTTTCAAATACACTTAGAAAGCTAACAGCAGTTAGTAGCACTAGCAGTGACAACCAACCAAGGTAACCAATACTTAGTACTAGCAGTGCCAAGAATGTAGCTTCATAAGCAGAACATGGATTTTTTTTTTTTTAATATACATTAATTCCAGCAGTAACAATGTCTTCTGACAGTAGCTAAGAACCTGCACAGTGGTTAGCTAGAATACAATAAACAGTAGCAGTAATATACACGTTTACAAGCAGTGGCAACTGTATAAGAAACAGTGGCTAGAAAGTTCTAACAGTGGTAGAAACTTAGACCAAACAGCACATGTTCTTTATACAGTTCCACTGTTAGTATCTATTCTAATACCAAACATAAGTTAAGTTAGATTGATCATGCCAATACTGGTGACTAAAAATGTAAACCTTCCCACATCAAAAGCCTTTGTGAAAAGATCTGCATATTGATTATCAGTATGGATTTTAAATATTTGAATCAATCTCTTTTCATTGCAGTCTCTTATGAAATGATAACGAATTTCAATATGTTTGGTCTTAGAATGCTTAACAGGATTGTTAATGATACTAATTGCAGAGTTATTATCAATATTAATAGGAGTATTTAAGAAAGTCAAACCATAATCCAGCATTTGATTTTGAATCCAAAGCACTTGTGCACAGCAACTGGATGCAACAACATATTCTGCTTCTGCAGTTGAAGTGGATACAGTGGTCTGCTTCTTGCATTGCCATGACACCAATCTTTCTCCTAGAAATTGACAACCCCCAGATGTAGACTTCCTATCCATATTTTCACCACCATAATCACTATCTGTATATGCAATAAGGTCAAAGGAAGAACTCTTAGGATACCAAAGACCCAATTGAGGTTGACCCTTTAAATATCTGAAGATCCTCTTTACTGCATACAAATGTGATTGCTTGGGATTGGCTTGATATCTAGCACACACACACACACAGCAAACATGATATCTGGTCTAGATGAGGTGAGATACATGAGAGAGCCAATCATAGATCTGTATAGATGCACATCTACATCCTCCCCCTCAAGATCTGCATGTAAGGCTTTGTGTGTCTCCATTGGTGTGCTAGCTATTTTAGCTTCTGAGTAACCAAATCTATCCAAAATGTCTTTGACATATTTGCTTTGGTTAATGAAAATGCCATCTAAATTTTGCTTGACTTGAAGTCCCAAGAAGTAAGTGAGTTCCCCCATTGAACTCATCTGGAACTTTTGATGCATTAAAGTTTCAAACTCCTTGCACATACCATCATTTGTAGACCCAAAAATGATGTCATCAACATAGAGTTGCACCAGTAAAATATCATTTAGATTCCTTTTGGTGAACAGAGTTTTATCAATAGTGCCTCTTTTGAACCCATTCTCTAAGAGATACACAGATAAAGTCTCATACCAAGCTCTGGGGGCTTGATGCAAACCATATAGTGCCTTATCCAATCTGCAAACTCTATCTGGATAGCTAGGATCTTCAAATCCAGGTGGTTGACACACATACACCTCATCATCAATCATGCCATACAGAAAAGCACTTTTGACATCCATTTGATAGACTATGAAACCTTTGAATGTAAATAGTCTAATGGCTTCTATCCTTGCAACAGGAGCAAAGACATCATCATAATCAATCCCTTCTTCCTGTGTGTACCCCTGTGCCACCAGCCTTGCCTTGTTCTTGATTACAATTCCTCTCTCATCCTTCTTGTTCTTGAAGATCCATTTGGTGCCAATTGCCCTTTTTCCCTTTGGTAGATCAACTAGTGTCCACACATTCTGAATCTTGAACTATAGCAACTCCTCTTGCATTGCCTCAATCCAACTAGGGTGTTTAAGAGCTTCTACAACCTTTTTAGGTTCTACTTGAGAAAGAAAACACACATATAGAGATGTATGTAATTCTTCTTCAGTAACAACAATTTGTTGCCTGGTTTGTACACCACTGTTAACATCCCCAATCACCTGTTCCAGAGGATGATTTTTGTTCACATGAAAATTAGATGTGGATGTCTCTGGAATGATTTCCTCCAAATTGGTAAGATTACCATTTTGTTCTGAACTTTCATTTGAAGGTGTTTCAATTTGTTCTGAATCCTCCATAAACTGAGATGATGTTTCTGGTTGCTCTTCTGTCTCCAAATGCTGTGATGACTGAGGCAGATCAGAAGAAAATACCTCTGGAGGATCAGGAGTCCATATTGGAAAGATAATGTACTCCAAAGACTCTTTATTCTTTTCTGAGGACATATCTGATGTATCCTCACAAACTCTATCTGCTTTGCTTGATGTGGTACCTGTGTATGTACCTGAACTAGAATTGACAGTTGTATATCTAAAAGCATTGTTAAGAGCATCAATATCAAACAAAGACTTAGGACCTATTCCATCAGGATTAATGATATTCTCATTAAAAGTGACATTCATTGATTCTTCTATGACTCTGGTCCTTTGATTGAAAACCCTATATGCTTTACTCTGAATGGAATATCCTACAAATACACCCTCATCTGCTTTGCTTTCAAACTTTCCTAGATGATCTTTGGTATTCAAAATAGTACAAGGGCATCCAAATGATTTTAAGAAACTAACCAGTGGTTTGTTTTTAAACAGCAGCTCATATGGGGTTTTGAAGTAAGGCTTAACAACTGTTACCCTATTCTGAACATAACAAGCTGTGCTAACTGCTTCTGCCTAAAAAGACATGGGTAGTTTTGCATCAGCTAGCATGGTTCTTGCAGCCTCTATTAGTGTCCTATTCCTTCTTTCAGCTACTCCATTCTGTTGAGGAGTCCTAGGAGCACTAAATTCTCTCTTAATGCCTTTCTCATCACAGAATTTATCCATCTCATAATTTTTAAACTCTGTTCCATTATCACTCCTGATGATTTTAACCTTTTTATCTAATTGGTTCTCAATCTTAGTTATAAATGATCTAAGTATTTCACCTGTCTCATCTTTTGTTCTAAGAAAGAAAACCCATGAAAATCTGGTATAATCATCAATTACAACAAGGCAATAAGATCTTTTTCCCATACTACTTATACTTGTTGGTCCAAATAAGTCCATATGCAATATGTATAGAGAAGTACAGTTTGAATTCACAGCTTTGGACTTAAAAGAAGTTTTGTGTTGCTTCCCCTTAAGACAAGAAACACAATGATCATCACATGAATAGACCTTCTCAGGTAAACCTCTAACAAGCTTGTTTTTGACAAGATTATTAATGGTTTTGTAATTCATGTGACACATCCTTCTATGCCACAAAGTAGACTCATTTAAATTTGCTTTAGAAATCAAGCAGTTTAAATCAGGTTGAGGTGCCATGTTTGCTAAGTCACACTTATAGACATTATCTTGTCTAGGAATTCTCATTAAAATCATATTTTCTGGAATTTTGAACTCCTTAGACAGAATAAGACATTCAGTGTCAGTAAAGTGAACAGGGTTCTTTTTATCTGTGATTTGACTCACACTTAGCAAATTGTACCTCAACTGTTCCACATAATAAACATTTTCAAAGCTTAACTTTGCACTTTGAACAACTCCTTTGCCTGTTATCCTTCTACCTTTTGGATTGCTTCCAAATGCTACAAATCCACCATCAAATGATTTGAAGTTCTGTAGCTTTTCCTTATCTCCAGTCATGTGCCTTGAGCATCCACTGTCAATATGCCATAAACTTCTTGGCTTTCCCTGCACACAAACAAACACTGAGAGAATTAATTTCTCTTGGGAACCCAAACCAATTTGGCTTTGGGTTTCCCTGATGCATCAAGATAATCAACTTTCTTGAAGATTATTGATTTTGATGCATTGTTAGATTTTGAATATCTAGGAACATTAGATTGAAAAGGTGTCCAAATCCAACTAATTTTAGACTTAACAGTGGGTTTTGGTCTAACAGTGTGAACTGAATAATCATAGTTATAATGCCTAGCAGTGTTAAACCTGTTATAACTGTTATTATGTCTAGCAGTGGTACAATAATTAACACTGTTATTACTCCTTACAGTGTTATTTACTCTACCAGTGGGAACTGTTGAATTAATAGTGTGAACAGTTTTAAAAGGTTTGCCACTGTTTGCTTTAACACCTTTTTCCACTGTTTTAGTCTTTAAACTGTTGGCTAAATCTTTAGCTTTTGTTCCTGCAGTGAATACCTTTGCAGCAGCCATAGCTTGATTTGCCCTATAATTCCTCTTTCTAGCAACAGTTGTATGATTAACTTTAGATTTAAAATTTTGTTGGTTAACCATATTAGCTGTTGTCCATGGCTTTTTCATATTCTTTTGATATGTTTTTGGATTATGAAAACACTCATGTTGAAGATGATTATTTCTTCCACATATAATGCATAACTTTTCTTTAATCACAGTAACATTATTCCCTAGTTTTTGAGTCACCATTTGGTTCCAATTCCTTTGGTTACCTCTGGGAATATGTTTTTGAACATTTTGGGATTTAGAAAAGCTATCCTTACATTTGCACTTATCACATGTATTCACAGCAGTTGTATGATTCACAGAAACAGTTATTTTCATAGCATTCCTAACCTTCCTTTGAAAATTCCTAGGTGTAAAAGGTGTGATTTTCTCATCTTTTTCATGATGTTTTTCCTTCTCTTCAAACATTTTCTTACCCTCTTCTAGTTTATTAACTTTTAGTTCTTTAACTAGACCAGTAATACTATTGCTGCTTTCACAAGATGATTTATCAGATTTATTGAACACAGTAACATTACATTCAGATGTATCACACTCTTCATCATCTTCCTCAGTCCACTCATGAATTTCAACTTCATCAATGTTCACATCTTCTTTTAAACTGTTTACTGGGTCAACCTTTTTAACATCATCAGTTAATCCTTCTTTAAGTAATTTTAAATCAATTTCAGTTTTTGAAGGAAAATAGTTGTTGTTATAAGGAGGAAGTACATTATTGTATCCTAACCCAGTCTTGAGTTTATCATGAATCTGAGAATTGATGAGTTTATTTACACTTTTAGATGCATGTTCTAAGTTACTTACATTAAGTCTTATGCTATCTCTTTCACATGTGACCTCAGCAAGTTTCTTAGTTAATAATTCTACTTTATCTTTAAAAGTGTATCTCTCCCACCTAGCATACTCAATATCATATTTAAACTGTGTTGCATTATCTTCAAATGCCTGAATCTGTTTTTCAAGATTTTCTATTACAGAGATTGTGTGTCTACTTTTGATTTCACACTGTTTTAGCTCATCACACACTTTCTGGTTATGATCTCTATAATGTTTCACAGTTTGTTTACACACAGCTGAGCACAATTTTATTTGTACCTCATAAGGAACTTCAGATTGCTTATCAGATTCTGCTGTTGCCATGAAGCATTGATTCTCCACTTCATGCTCTTCCTGATCACTCCAATGCCATCCACATCCATCAACAGATACCAATGCATTTGATGAAGTATCTTGGATTGGTACATTCTTAATCTGACCAACATTACCACCACTTCTCTGAACAGTTCCTCTTTCATTCTGATCAACCTTAGGACTTCTGCACTCCCTAGCAAAATGTCCCATCTTGTGACAGTTGAAACATTCAACTTTGCTTTTATCAAACCAGCTTGAATCACTCCTTTTCTGTGCAAAGTTATTCTACCAGTTCTTTGCATAAACCTTTTTGCTCTTTGTGTGATTAAAGCAATTTGAAGTTTGATATCCATCTCTTCTAGATCATCTCCTTCAAACTGATCTAGATCTTCATTAGTAAGTGATGAATTCACATTACTAGCAAAGAAAGATTCTAAGATTTGATCATTAGAATGAGTAGTACTAGATCCACTTCCTCTAGTACCATAAGATGACCCTTTCTGACTTGATTCAGCCTTTGATCCAGAACCTGCCATAGACATAAAAGCTGAATTATTGTTGTTGCTCCCATAACCTACCTTCTTGATCTCTACCTCAGCTTCAAAATTCCTTAGATCATTGTAGATATCTTCTAATTCCTTTGCTTCCAGATCTGCACTTTGCCTCAAACCAACAGTATACATGGTCCATTCATCACCCAAGGACCTCAAAAACTTCCTGTTCAAATCATCTTTATCAATTTTCACTTGATGATTTTCCAGATCTCCCACAAGCTTTGAAAACCTATCAAATGTTTGAGTCAGAGTTTCTGACTTTACAGAATTAAAGTTCTCATATTGTTGTTTCAACAGAGATCTTTTATTCTTTTTGGTGTTATCATTACCACCAAATCTCTTCTCTATTGCTTCCATTAAAACTTTAGCATCTTGACATGCTTCAAAACGCCTTTGGTATTCATTAGGAATAGATAATAATAGAGTACTCAAAGCTTTGTACTCTATAGATCTGACTTTTCTTTCTGCCTCAGATGTTGGTGGAGATCTTGGCAGTGGAACACCATCACTGTTTAGGGTCACTGGAGGACCATTAACCACAACTTCCCACATCTGATAATCTGTGAGAAGCATATATTGTCTGATTCTGTTTTTCCACAGATCAAACTCATCAGGTCTAAGCATTGGTATCTTTGTGACCTAGATTCCTTCACTACCTTCTGCCATTGCTATGATTTAATAATTATAAAAATGATCAATAAAACAGTAGAACTGAGATCTTCCTGGATTCAAAACTAAACCTGCTCTGATACCACTTGTTAAACCAAGATCTATCTAATAAACTATTAGATAACTTCAGTTTTGAATAATTACTAAGAAGTTTGCGGAATAACACTTAGTAATACAATGAAGATCAATCAATATAAATAACAATAACAGAATAATATAAAGCTCCAATCTTATTAATGATATAAGACGAATACACTGATTTGTATTAGGGTTACAAAACCTTGAAGCTGCGCAAAAACTCATAACCTAAAACTAGGTTTAGGATCTCTATTTATATCACATAGAGTCCTACTGAACAATCTCCTATAATTATGGAATTCAAATCTATCCCATAAATATCTCTAACTGACCTATACATACTAACAGTGGAAATAACTTACTTTGTACCAACAGTGGTAGTAAGTTTCCTTTACAAAAATATACTTAATATAAACAGTGGCACTGCTTAACTACACTAATAGTGGCTGTCTTCACTTCTGCTAGCAGTGGCTAGTACTTGTATTGTCAGTTCTCCAATTCTTCTAGCAGTGACAAACAGTAAAACAGACAGTGGCTAGTCTTTAACACTTGTCAATTAAGCTCTAAACGCTCTAAACGCAACGAAAGCACACAAAACATGCCCAACAAAGGAAAATAAATCAAATCATATTTTTATGACCCATTATTAAGTATTTCGATAAAATACTTCATTTAAAAATATTTCGGATATACTTTAACACATAACGCGAAACGACCTTTAGACGACTAACGAACGTAACGCAAATTTAAGAAATGAATCCACGAGCCTAAACCCGCAAACGGGTCGGCTCTAACCCGCGAACCGACCCGAGACCCCTTTTCCCTTTTCTACCTTTCTCCTCCTACACTCACCTTTTTTCACACACAACTTCCACCAAAAATCCTCTCATCTCTCTCTCTACCCATTTTCATACCTCTCTCTCTCTAAAAACTGAGGAAATCAGCAACACCACCACCATTAAATCAACCATCATCATCACAAGGAAGCAAGGAGTATCAAGAACTTCATCTTCCCCATCTCCTCCATCTTCGATTTCTTGGTAAGAATACTTGAAAGCCCTCTTAAATTACTTGTAAAGCTATGATTTACATGCTAGAATGTTCACACAACAAGTTTATGTCCAAAATTCCACGGAAAACGCTTTAAAAATCGAAACCCATACAAAAATTCATGAACAGCTCGATCTGCGAACTGAGATCCAACTCAATTCGCAACCCGTATCTGCGAGTCAAGATTTAGCGAGTCCAACTCGACTTGCGAGCTGATGGTTTTGCGAATCCACCTGCGAACCGAATTGACCTGCGAACCAAATTGACCTGCGAATTGAACTGCGAGTTGACCTGCGAACCGACCTGCGAGTCGAGTTCTGCGAACCGAACCTTACGGTGCGAACCGAATTCAGTTCGCAGCCTACTGCCTTGCGAGCCGAACTCAGTTCGCACCGCGAACTCAGTTCGCAACACTTTTTAGTCCGCAGCCAGACTAGGTAAAAGTTTCCCGATTTTTGAATTACAGATAAATTTTCAAAGAACCAACATAACAAAATACAACACAATGATAATACGTAAATTATTATTACACCCCATCACCAACGGGCCCTAATTGATTACAAACAAACACTTGGACGTTTTCTAGTTGAGTGGACAACTAGCATGGGTGACCTTTCAGGACACCAACTTATTTACTTATGTACTTACAACCTTGTGTGTTCCGAACGTCAGAAGGTTGCAGGGTTCTGAGAACCGATACACGGACTTACGACCGCTTTACTTACTTGATTTCGCCTACTCGCTAGGCTAAGGTGCGTCTTACAGCCCCATTTTACCGTTTTTATACTTTGGGGTGAGATACTTAGCAACTGTTTTACGTATGAACACGATGTCCTAAACTGATTTCATTGCTTTTATATACTACGCATGAGTTACTGTTTATCCACTGAAAACCTCCTATCATAAGTTGTTAGTTATAGACTTAAGCGTGAGTATTAGTAGGATGGATTCATTCGGGATTGACAATCCCCGCCCGGGGTAGTAGCGCTACCACGAACTCTTCCGTAGAAACGGGCATTTGATACTTGTTATATATGAGTGTTTGGATAGCACTCACGGGGGTACGTGATGATGTACTTAACTGTACCATTCACATTACACTGTTAAGCTTCAACTTGTGAGCTCATGGCACTTGTGATGATTTACTGATTTACTTATTTTACTGATAGCAATACTGGTACATACTGTGGTTCATAATAACTACTTATTACTAAACCTGTAAGATTCACCAACCTTTTTGGTTGACCCTTTTAGCTTTGTATCTCAGGTACACAGACGGAGTAGGATTACCCCTGGACACTAGCTAGAGTCGCATGATTTCTACGTTGCATATAACGAAGATTCTTAGCATTATCTTTTGTACATTATAATTATGTAATAGAATCTCCCGCTACACGCATGGACTCTAGGGAACTACATTTAGTAACCGAAAACACTATTTTTTCAAACTTTGTATCTATGAATTGTAACCATTTTTCAAACGTTGCATATAGATGTCGTTTGTTTTATCCTTGTGCTGTTGATATTTGATTAGTAGCACCCCAAAGCTTGCTTCCGCTAAACACAAAATTTGGGGGTGTTACAGATTGGTATCAGAGCCTAAGATTATAGCAAACTAGGTTGCATTTAGTGGGCCTAGACTATGACCATTAGGCAGTATTCCCTATTAAGTATGATTAGGTTTAGTGACTACATGATATTGGTTTAATTTAATATAGCCTGATCAACTATGTACAATTAAAAGAATATGATGTGAGACATGAAAGGAATCATGACTGAACAAGATACACTAGTTGACTCTGACCACGAGAGAAACCGGGACACAAACATGTCTGTCTTAGACACTCAATAGGCTATTATGTGATATATAGATATATACACAGGTTGATCTCTCTATGCATTCTAGACTATGTTATATGTACGAATGTAGGCCTCATTTCCCTCTAACGCTATGTCTTAGAATGGCAAATGCACCACCCAACTAGTCACGCTCTCATCCGCATGGATCGTGAAACCCAAGGGTGGCTAGGAGGAACACCCGGTCACCTCGATCCGACCCATACCCCACTCACTCCACCTTGTCGAACTTAGCCACTAGGCTACACCGGCACGAGCAACGACTTAACACTATGGATATTGAACTCCAAGAAACCAACGAAAACTGGAGACTCACATCACTCAAACGTATCAATCAAGTCTCCGAAGATCATGAAAATACCGTCAACCGCATGGACACCCTTGACAACCGTCTGGGTGAAACCATCGAAACTATGGAGGTTGTCCACAACCAAGTGATTGGCAACCGAAACGAAATCTCCGTCCTAAAATCAAGGCTAAATCAGTGCGAGACACGTCTAAGGGAGACCGAGGACGCCCTCCGAATGGTTAGCAGACTTGCAGAATCTGTAGACCGTCTCACCGCACTGCTGCCGCAACTCAATTTACGCCAGGATTAGCTTAGGCTAAATTTGTACTTTATCATGCTTTCGTAGGACCTAGGTAATTCGACCGGATGTAACAATTCCCGACACTTTTGTGAAAATCTCTAAGTCTGTAAACTTTTGAAACTCGTACTCCAAATTGTCTGTAATCATTTAACATCGAGATATCAATCGATGAACGCATATCTGCGAACTGAGATCCAACTCAGTTCGCAACCCATATCTGCGAGTCGAGATTTAGCGAGTCGAACTCGACTTGCGAGCTGAGGGTTTTGCGAATCGACCTGCGAACCGAATTGACCTGCGAACCAAATTGACCTGCGAATTGAACTGCGAGTTGACCTGCGAACCGACCTGCTAGTCGAGTTCTGCGAACCGAACCTTACGGTGCGAACCGAATTCAGTTCGCAGCCTACTGCCTTGCGAGCCGAACTCAGTTCGCACCGCGAACTCAGTTCGCAACACTTTTTAGTCCGCAGCCAGACTAGGTAAAAGTTTCCCGATTTTTGAATTACAGATACATTTTCAAAGAACCAACATAACAAAATACAACACAATGATAATACGTAAATTATTATTACACCCCGTCATCAACGGGCCCTAATTGATTACAAACAAACACTTGGACGTTTTCTTGTTGAGTGGACAACTAGCATGGGTGACCTTTCAGGACACCAACTTATTTACTTATGTACTTACAACCTTGTGTGTTCCGGACGTCAGATGGTTGCAGGGTTCTGAGAACCGATACACGTACTTACGACCGCTTTACTTACTTGATTTCACCTACTCGCTAGGCTCAGGTGTGTCTTACAGCCCCATTTTACCGTTTTTATACTTTGGGGTGAGATACTTAGCAACTGTTTTACATATGAACACGATGTACTAAACTGATTTCATTGCTTTTATATACAACGCATGAGTTACTGTTTATCCACTGAAAACCTCCTATCATAAGTTGTTAGTTATAGACTTAAGCGCGAGTATTAGTAGGATGGATCCATTCGGGACTGACAATCCCCGCCCGGGGTAGTAGCGCTACCATGAATTCTTCCGTAGAAACGGGCATTTGATACTTGTTATATATGAGTGTTCGGATAGCACTCACGGGGGTACGTGATGCTGTACTTAACTGTACCATTCACATTACACTGTTAAGCTTCAACTTGTGAGCTCATGGCACTTGTGATGATTTACTGATTTACTTATTTTACTGATAGCAATACTGGTACATACTGTGGTTCATAATAACTACTTATTACTAAACTTGTAACTACTTATTTTACTGATAGCAATACTAGTACATACCTTTTTGGTTGACCCTTTTATCTTTGTATCTCAGGTATACAGACGGAGTAGGATTACCCCTGGACACTAGCTAGAGTCGCATGATTTCTACGTTGCATATAACGGAGATTCTTAGCATTATCTTTTGTACATTATGATTATGTAATAGAATCTCCCGCTACACGCGTGGACTCTAGGGAACTACATTTTGTAACCGAAAACACTATGTTTTCAAACTTTGTATCTATGAATTGTAACCATTTTTCAAACATTGCATATAGATGTCGTTTGTTTTATCCTTGTGCTGTTGATATTTGATTAGTAGTACCCCAAAGCTTGCTTCCGCTAAACACAAAATTTGGGGGTGTTACAGTAATCTACTCGCTAATCATGGCACAAACTAATTCTAGCATAATTAAAGCATATATATTTAATTAAGATATAATATGATAGAAAGAACCTGGATTAAAATGCGA
The DNA here is from genome assembly GCA_963422505.1 of Pseudognaphalium luteoalbum. Classification (NCBI taxonomy): domain Eukaryota; kingdom Viridiplantae; phylum Streptophyta; class Magnoliopsida; order Asterales; family Asteraceae; genus Pseudognaphalium; species Pseudognaphalium luteoalbum. The sequence continues at coordinate 75,147,367 of OY730195.1, forward strand.
GAAGGAATAGACTTGAATTAATAAGATTAACTCCAAGCGTACACCAAAGATTACAAGATGTTCCCTAGCTTTCGTTCTACTTTAAACAAGCTCCCTAACTAGCCTAATACTAATTTTGAAGTAAGAAAATAGAATGAGAAAGTAAATAGAGAATTATGCCTAATGCATATGGGACATTTTCAAATGGAAGTCTTGGGGCTCTATTTATAGGTGAAATGTGGCTCATGTTAGCATTCCATGGCACACATTAGAAAAAGGGTGAAAGGTGGTGCACCGGGTACGAAAAAGTAGCGAAAGGTGGCGCACCGGGTACACGCAAGGACGGAAAAAGGAAACGAGAGGGGGGAGGGAAGGCGGCGCTGCCCACCAGCATGCCGGCGGCGGCTGGTGGCTGGCCAGCGGCGGCTGGCTGCCACCCGCCCCGGTCCGTCGTCTTTCGATGCGTTGCTTAATTCGTGCATATCTTCTTCGTTATGCGTCTGTTTGCATTGATTCTTTTTGCGTTGGATTTGTAATTCAAAAATGAATACTTTGATATAAAGATATCCCAAAATTATGTCTCCTATCTCCAGATATTGCGTATGAATCATTTGGATCTTCCAGCGGGCGTAAAATCTTCATTCTTTATCCGTTTTTGTTGATTCTTCTACTGTTGGATTCGTAATTTAAAAATGAACATCTAGGATGAGATGGATGTTGATGATGGGAACTTTGGTCTTGAAATCTCATTTTGATGCCTTGAATCTTCAAACGTGTGTGGAATCTTCGTTTTTCATCCTCTTTGCTTGATTTTTATCGTGCAACCTTGTTTTGACATCTTGGCATAATATCATTGATTTGTATTGTTTTTGAGTTTAAAAAGCCAAGAATTGTTTTTGAGTTTAAAATGCCAAGATATCGGTAGTAAAAACATGATTTTTTACGCGATCTCAAGTATCCCACACTTAAAACTTTGCTTGTCCTCAAGCAAACTCGAATTTCAAGCATGGTTAAAAATAAGCAGATAATGAAATATTTTAGGGTAGAACTTTTTAAAAAGGGGGTTTTGAAAAATAAAATATTCGTTCTTAGAAAAAGCAGGGTTGTAATCTTTGGGAGCATGCTTTTGATCTTTGATCTTGGATACATGACTAGGCGATCCTCTCCAGGTGGTCACTCAAATCACTCAAAGTGATTAGGGTTTCCTATTCTAATATTATCAATCACTCAGAACGCCAGTCATGTATCGTTTATCGTCATACGCTTGATCGAGAATCAAATCGTTACCTTTTTGGTGAGTGCGAAGTCGATATAGCCTCAATCATTCTAGGGGAAGTGATGTAGGTTTTTTTTCGAAGTGGAGTGTTTGTGGAATGAGAAGGGGTTTTGTTGGGTTTTTCATGGGTTTCTTTTGTTGAAGATGGAATTTTTGGGAGGATTGACGCCTTTTTGATGTTTGCGGAAGGAGTCTTTTTCTCCTATTGATTTCATTTTCTTCGGATTTTTTTTCTTGAACTTCTTCTCTTTTTTTTTTCGACGGTGTCTCCTTGCGATTTTTCTCCTTTCATCTTTGGAACTTTGTTTTAAAGTGTAGGGGATGCTTTTGAGAAAGTAGGGGTAACGTATCTGTTTTTCTTGGGTGTATGGGTGTACGGGTATATAGATGAGTTTAAGAATGATGTGATTCAATCTCCTTCTCACTAACCAATCTGGGTTCGAAATGCATAACAGGAGCAAGTTCTGATTCTAAACGCATACATCGGCACACTCAAGAATCGAAAAAGTGAAGCATTAAAAGTGAATACTTTTTATATGGCTCAAGATACCTCACGAATCGAAAGTTGGGTTGTTGTGTGCCTAGTCATGTGATGCTCTTTATGGGATTACTAATCTAATTTTTCAAAAGAATTTGAATTTTATTCGTCCTTCTCCCTCAAAGTAAATCGTTCTTCGTCTAAAATTTTTATTTTCAACACATTTTTAATTCAATTTTTGAAAATTTTTGTTTACTTTTTTTTTCAAGAAGCTAGGTCTTAAAGAGCAACGACTTAGAATCGAGCATATACCATTATCCATTTTACAGTAGTGTAACTACTGCTATCCCACACTTAAAGGAACATCGTTCTCGATGTTTATCTAAGCTCTAACTGGGGTGAAGATCCCACACTTAGTAATTTAAACATTTAAGACGTATTCTTTTAGTGGTGTGTTTTGGGTTTGAATCCCACACTTAGTGAAAAGCATAATGGATATGGTATATTTAAACAAATGAAAGAGACGGTATAGAAGTATTCCCCGGTGGTTACAGTGTTCCTTGGGTTGCATGTCCCGGATTCCGTCTTCCTTGGTGCATTCTTGATCAAGTCTTCCTGTGATTGGTCTCGTAGGTGTAAACACGTCGGATATACTATTCTTCTGGTGTTGATATTTTGTTACAGGCTGGAGCATGCTTTTTATGATCCGAATGTGAAAGATAGTCGGAGATTTCATCACTTCTTAGAAAGTAAAATTGCAGAAATGTAAAAACACGGGTTACCTCCCGAGAAGCGCTCTTTTAAATTCGAGAGCTCGACTCAGTCATTTCTTCTTCAGATGATGTTGGATGTGTCCGTAGTGCTATAGTGGTCACTGTGGTTCCTAGGTAGGGCGTATCGTGGAGGAAAGTATTGCAGAAACTGTTCTATCATGTCAGTAATGAGAGTTGGTGGAGTGGCTAATCTGTCAAGGATTGCCATCCCATAGCTGATGTATCGAACTGCCCTTGTGACTGGTCCGTTAGGGTCGATTCGAGTGCAGGTGTGAGTTTGAACAATTTCACGTTATGGGTGGTTTCTGCCTATTGAGGTGATTAAAGCCATGAATTCAATCTTTACTTCTTCAAAATCAGTGGCCAAAGGGTCTCCTCCGAAGGATCTAGTGGCTTGGCATACTTGTCTGATGAGTTGATGTTGTTCACAATTGAAGGGAAAATCCGAGTCAGTGAAGATGTAGATTAACTTGGTGAATATTTCTCAATATCCATTGCGGTAAATGTCGATTTCTACGTCTTCTTCCTCATACATTCCATGTAGTCGATCTATCACAAAGGATGCTAAGTTGACTCGTGACATGTGCCAAAAACGTGCTAGAATGTCACGAGTGTTTTCTTCGAATGCTGATTGATTTAGTTCATCAATTATCAGTTCAATGTGATGACCAATAGTGGAGTGAATGACGATCCTGAGGTTTTCCGAGGCTGTGAGATGTTCTCCAGTTTCGATGAGATCTAGAAGGGTTCTAAGATCTCCTACCATTCTTATGTCATCATAATTCTGCAGATTTCCAGTAGCTCTTTCAAGATGGGTTCTCATTGATGCAAGTATAGCCTTCTGACTTGATGAGTAGGGAAAAGATGATCCGGCTATGGCGCAATATACTTTTTGGTATATTTGCCTTTGGTTACTGCAGAACTCGACTTCTCCCATTGGGTAGTTTGGCCTTTCTGGCTGTTGAGCTTCTCTGGTGACTTGCTCTTGAAGGGAATCGGAGAACTCTTGGATATGTCTGTGCAAAGTTTGGGGCACTGGTTCTCCATAATTAGCGAGATATGAATCATATTCTCGTTCAATCTGCCTTATCATGTGTCTTTGAGCAGTGTTGTAGTCATTGGTTGATTCTTTGATAGCCTCTACAATGATGCGCACATCGGTGTATTCATCAATTAGTTCAATCATGTTTTGGTGGGTATCTATGAGCAGAATCTCTAATCTCTCAGCTGTGATGATGGGGTAATTTGGTGGAGCAAGAGGGGTTTTTGGAATAGAGCGTTCATCGATAGTGACGTCAATAAAATCGCCATCAAATTTGATACTCTTGTAGTCGGAATCTTCGTCTCGTGAATCTGGGAATTGGTGGAATTCTTCATCTGAGGGTGCATTGTTGAAAAGTTGAGTACTGTCAATTTCGATGGTTCTGATTTCCGTGATGGTGTCTTGAAGGTTTTCTTCAACAAAGCTTCCTGGTTAACGTGCCTTATATACAGAAATTCTTTGTAGGAGTTTAGCATACATGTCTGGGTGCTGCGATGATTGGAGTTCTTCTTCAAAAGTATCTATGTCTCGGAGTCGGGTTCTGGTAAAGGGTTTCAATGGATTGAGATAAGAGTCAAGAATGTTTCCCATTCTTTTGAGATGAGTGGATCCGAGCTCTTGGTGGATGGCTCCATAATCAAAGGATTCTTCTGATGAAGTGTAGTCTTTGCAGTCTTGTATTCTTTTGACTTCAGCCATCTGTGGTGAATCAGCTTGATCTTCATCTTCCTCCATTTCTTCCTCTTCTTCTTCTTCTTCTTCTTCTTCGATTTCTTCTTCCTCCTCAGTTTCTTCTTCATCTTCTTCAGGTTCTTCATCTTCAGATTCAATTTCTTCCTCTGCTTCTTTATATTCTTCCTTTTCTTCTGATTCATACTCAGAATCAGAGATGAAAATTGACGATCGAGTGAAATGTTGCTCTTCCTCTTGTTCTGTTTCGTCATCGGAACAAATTCTGCCTGTTGATATAGCATAACATTCGTCTTCTTCTGGAGTGCATTCTGGTTGGTCGATCTTGTAAGTAATGCTTTCACCATGTGATCGTAAGACAATCGTGTGGTTATACACATCAATTACTGCTCTAGTTGTGTTCATGAATGGTCTTCCAAGGATAATCGGGATGTTTATGTCCTCGTGGATATCCATTACCACGAAATCCATTGGAAAGAAAAATTTGTTAACTTGAACTAGAACATTCTTAGCTATTCCTTTTGGGTATCTAACAGATTGATCAGCTAGCTGGACGGTCATCTTAGTGGGTTTCAAGTTTTCAAGTTCCAACCTCTTAAACAGGGAGTAGGGCATAAGGTTAATGCTGGCTCCTAAGTCGGCTAAGGCGCTTATTTCTCCGGATTGGTAAATAGAACAAGGGAGTGTAAATCTACCGGTGTCTCCTATTTTTTCAGGAAGGCTATTCTTAAGTAGGGCTGAGGTTTCGGAACTAAGGGGAATATTGTTTACTTCAGGCAGTTTATCCTTAGTGGATAGCAATTTCCTAATGTACTTATTACGATCGGGAACTCTAAATATGGTATCAAGGATTTTTCCATCTAGCTTAAAGGATGATAATTTCTTGGGTTGAGCTTTAAGTCTAGCGGGGTACGGGATCCTAACCTCTTTGTTTATGGTCGGAGTGGTTTCCACAGCTGGTATCTTGATCTTTGGTTCTTCCTCTTTTACTGGAACACCAGATGGTGGTGTAGAAGATGCTTCCTCGGTGGTAGTAAGTTGTTTTGCTTCCTCAACATGTGGGTTGTGAACCGTGTTGCTAGGCAAGCTTCCTCTGGGTCTGTTATCGAGATGTTGTGCCAATTGTCCAATCTGAGCTTCCAAATTCTTCAGCATAGCCAATTGATTTCTCATAACGAGGTCGGCTTGATCTTATCTGGCAGATGTCTTTTGGTTGAGCAGGTGTTGACCTTGCATGATCTGGGTGAAGGCGTCATCTGAACTTGAAGCTGGGGCATTTGTCTTTGCAGGTTGTTCAGGAGTTTGGTTTGTGTCGGAAGTTGGTGCAGGAAGTGCGAGGGGTTGGTTATAAGAAGGTTGTGATTGTTGTGGGTAAGGTGGGTATCTATGTGGGTCTCGGGGTTGGTATGATGGTTGGTTGTTTCTTGGTTGGAATGAAGGTCCTCTAGGTTGGTTTTTTTTTTATTAAAACCGGCTGGAAAATTTTATTGTCGAGCAGGAAACTGAGCATAGTAGACGGTGCCATCTGCTTCTTCGTATTCAACTTGGTATTCACCAGGTGGTTGCGGGTTGGTGCAGTGTTGACAGACTTGCACTTGGTGTACTTGGTGCTGTTGTTTCTTAAGTTCTCCAAATTATTTGACAAGTGAGTCGATTTTCTCCGTTAATACCTTAATTGCTTCGACTGCAATTGGATTTGATGCTATGAGAGGTGCTGAAGATGTCGAGTGATCTCCAGAGTTCCAATTGTGGTGATGCATAGTCATGTTTTCTATGATGTTCCATCCTTCTTCGTTGGTCTTTGCCATGAAGCTTCCTTGTGCGGCAGCGTCGAGGGTGGTTTGGTGGTTAGGGTCTAAACCATTATAAAAGGTACACAATTGTGCAGATTTGTCGAGTCGGTGATTAGGGCATTTCTTCAAGGCTCCTTTGAATCGTTTCCGTGCGGTGTATAATGACTCATCAAAAGCTTGGTGGAAATTCATGATGTCATTTTGAAGTTTGGTTTGTTTAGAAGGCGGAAAGTACTTGGTTAGAAACTTTGTCGCCATCACAATCCATGAAGGAATAGAGTCAGTCTCTAAACCTTCAAACCATGTTTGCGCATGATGTGTGAGCGAATAAGGGAAAAGATACAAATGGATGGTGTCTTGACTAATTCTGTTTTGTTTGTAGGAGTTTGAAAGAGATATGAACTTGTCGAGGTGAGAGTTTGGGTCATCACTGGGTAATCCATGGAATTGACAGTGGTTTTGGATTAGTTGGATGATGTGGTGCTTAAGCTCGAAAGATTGACTAGGGGTTTCAGGGTAGAGAATTAGTTCTCCTCTTCCTTCCTAGTCAGCTAGAGTGATGCATTCAGCCATTGCTTGTCTAAGTGCGGATTGCTTCTTTTCTCGTCGAATGGTACAGTGGTGCAGATCTAGGGGAACAGTTCATACACTAAAAAAGAAAGACAAGAAAGTAAATACTTGTTTTTGTGTTTTTTTAGAAGGTTTTATCCTAAGGGTTTACTAGAATTGGGATTGGTTGGGCCTCTGTATCGGACAGTTAGTCTCCCCGGCAGCGGCGCCAAAAACTTGTTGCTACCCGAACGGTCGTATGAGGACGACGTACGGATCGCAATCGGTTTGTTTTAAATTTATATTTGCTGGGGTCTAAGTATGACTTACTAATACTGAACCAAAGGCTAGTAGATGGTAAGTATGACCTAGAGTCGTTCTTAAAGAGAAACTGAATTGAAACGAAGGTGATCCAATGAATCTTTCTTTTCTAGTAAAGGTTTTAAAAGAGTGTGTTGGGGGTTTTGGTTCAGTTAACTAAGTAAACTAAATAAAGCGAATAAAATGTAATAATAAATTAGATAATAAAAGTTGTATTTGTTGTGAGTTCCTTAGCTAATAATGTGGGATGATGACTCTTATAGGACAACGATTATCTAAATTGGAAATGTCTAGTGAATTCAATACCCAGTGGTATAACCAATAAGTTCCCTATTAGTCGGTTATCAACTAATATGTCATGAGGAACTACGGTGTCATGATTCTGATCAGACAGACGCTGCTCAACTCTCCACACTCTCCTGTGAAGGAGTCAGTGACCCATATTATTGAACGTATTCGCTCGTGGGTGAAGGAATAGAGTAGCAGGTCATTAGCAAGTCTAACCATTCTTAATACCATAAAGATTTCAAATCCATTAAACAACTAACTTAGAATTTATGTTCGGACTTATTAGCCAATTCCTATTAATGAAACTTAAGAATGATAAGCAGGGCAAAACGTTCAGGTTTCTTACCTATCTTACTTTTGGTTTCGTATTTTAAGGAAAGGATATCAATGTAACTTAGATTTTAAACTTGCCTTTCTTATCACAATTAACAAATCCGTAGGTTTTTGTAAATCTTCAATTTGAGTGCAAAAATGACTACTCCCAACTCTAAGTCATGAGTGGTATAACTCTTCTCGTGAATCTTCAATTGACGAGATGCATAAGCAATAACTTTGTCATTTTGCATGATAATGCAACCTAATCCTTGATGTGAGGCATCACAATAAACGATGAAGTTCTCTGTTCCCTCAGGTAAAGATAAGATTGGTGCGGTGCTCAATGTTGGTGCATTTTGTGTGTCAGTCAGTTGGTCAAACATTTGTAATTGTCAAAGTCAATTAGTCTGCGTATGTATAATGTTTACTGTGTATATGAAAGTCTGTAAACGAATAGTGAAATAGAAAATATACACAAATTAGTGTTTAGGCGACACTAAGCTAGTGTCGCATATAGCGACACTTGGCTAGTGTCGCTATAGGGTTTGGACAGCCTATAAATAGGCATGTTAGGGTTCATTTGTGGGTTGATAAAACCCTAGAGAGTGAGAGAGAGGTGCGGCTAGAGAGAGAGACAGAGTTTGTAATCTTGTTCATCAATTGTTAATACATACAACAGATTATAGATATCGTGTTTGTTAATTGATTAAACGTTCAATACTTGATTGTTTGTATTCTGCACATTCAATTGAGTTATACGATCTGATTAGGTCCGTACAGGGAACCTACAAGTGGTATCAGAGCCGTGAATCAAGGATTCGACGGTTTTGGATCGTGTTTAGAACGTTTTCGGTTGATTCGCAAAGGTATTAATCGATTATAATTAGTTTATAGGTTATTTGTGTTGATTATATCGATTTTTGGGTTGATTTTTGGTGCTAGTTCATCTGCTGTTTGTCAATATTTGTTAGGGTTTCAAAATTTTCGATTTTTAGGGTTTTTTGGGGTTCACAACCATTTTTGCGTCACTTGCTGCGTCACTTGATAGCGACACTTAGAGCGTCACTTCGGTGCGTTACTTCTTAGCGTCAGTTATTAGTGTCACTTCAGTGCGTCACTTAGTGTGTCACTTGATAGCGACACTTAGTGCGTCACTTGATAGCGACTGTTGGCTTTCAGCGACGCTTATCCTAGTGCCACCATCTGATATAATGCGACACTTATATAGCGACACTTCTTAGCCTGAAAATTTTTTGCGTTTTCAAAATTTTTTTATATGCTTAAAAGTGTTCAATTTTAGCGTAAAAAAAGTTTGATTTTACTCGACCGTTTTTTTAACGTTTTCGAACGACCTTTTGGTGGGAAAAACGCGAAAAAATTTTGTAATTTCAAATTTTGTTTTTAAGCTTAAGATAACTTAATTTTAGTCTCGAAAAAGTTTCGCAATACTCGGAAAGTTTTCAAAATTTTCGAATTCAATTTTGGAAGGAAAATTCAGGAAATGGCTTTCAGTACGAAAATGCCTCCTTCTACATCTTTGTTCTATAGTTATTTTGCTAATTGGAAGATTAAGCTATGCAACTTCATTGAACACAAAGATCCAAAGTTGTGGAACTGGTTTAACGCTATTGATTGATATGAGCAACCAAGACTCGATGGGGTCCTTAAGTCAAGAGCACAAATGTCAGCCAACGAACGAGAAGAGTTTGACAATGACAATAGAGCATATGAGATGATTACCATGTGCTTGCCAGAAGTTGTGATAAATAACTTCAAAAATCAAGCAACTTCTACAGATTTATGGGACACTCTTATAGAGGCTTATGATCAAAAGAAAAGGTTGATAAACGAAGAAGAGGATCAACACACTGCAATAGTAGCTCAGGTAAAAGATGTTGACTCTAATGCACAGGAGGTACATAATGAACCTAAGGAACCCGTTAATTGTGTATCATGTATTATGCTTGATGCTTCTTTAAAATGCTCTCAATTATATAATGAAGACTTGAGAGAAAAAATTGTTAAACTCACCGAGTCAAATAAATTTCTAAAAGCTAATGAGAGACTTTATGATAAGCAAATTGAGGCTTATAAGTTAGACACTCAAACTTATAAATCAAAAGTCTTTAGCTAACAAGATGCTATTAGTAAAATTGAACTTTTAAATAAAGAACTTGACGAGTTAAAGTCTAAATCTGGGTATTTTGATAGAAAAATCTCAACTTTTTCACAGTCTCAAGATGTCTTCGATGAAATCGTTAGCAAGCAAAGGACTGATAAGAATAGTAAGTCTGGACTAGGTTACTTTCTACCTCCTATTAACTATTATCCTTTGCCTGTTAAGGAGGACACTAAAAATCTTGTAGCTGACTACTCAACATGGCCAGCTACAAAATCTAAAGACGCTAAAGTTAATCCCAAAAGGCAGGCAAAGGAGAAAACCAAATGGCCAAAGTATCCATTGCCTACTTTTTTCAAGTCTGATAATTCACCTACAGTTAGTGTTGAGGAGGTAGTTGAGGTAGAAGATATACCTGAAGAGTCTACCATTAAGGTTTCAAATGTTAAAAGGGATACAAAGAAAGATAAAATGGTTGATAAATCTGAAAATAATAAATGCTCAACATCAACCAACTCAGCTTCAGGAACATCTACTTCAACATATACACCAAAGAGTGCATGTTCAACAGATGTTCCTGTTCATAAACCTTCTGTGTATTGTCCTCCACCGAAACGATTTGAGGGAACTCATTGGAATACATCTTTTGTGGAGCGTCGTTCTTGTTATCGTTGTGGTCAACAGGACCATATTATTAGGGATTGTAAGTTATTATCCCTAGATAGGTTTGGTAGAGGGATGCCAAGAACTTCCTCTTTCAGGAATTCTTTTTCAAAACCTTTTTCAAGGCGTCGTTCGTATACGCCTGTATCTAGTTGTGCATCAAACTCTCCAAAACCTATGGCAAGAGTAAACAAAGTTGTGCCTAGTAGACCTCAAGTTCAACAGCACAACATTGTTGAAAACAAATCATCTGAACCTAAACAGGTTTGGAAACCCAAATCCACAAACAACGCATCAATGAAATCTTCTGAGTTTTTAAAATATCATAAACTCATTGATGTGATGATTATGGATGATCATGGACAACCCAAGTCTATCAAGGCTTAGGTATCTCATAAGTACTAATTTTTGATTGTTTGTGGTGATGCAGTCAGTTTCTTGTAAATTAATATTTTTAGCGACTGCATGGATGTGGATATTGTTGGAAGAATGTTATGATGATTTGTGATTGGATGAAATTTCTGAAGTTTCGTGGTGGTAAAAGTGCTAAAAGGCATTTGATTTGACTTGATATGTGATTTTGATACTTTTCTTTTAAATTTTATTATTATTGCAACGACCATTCTTTGTACTTTTTAGTATCAAAGAAATGCAATGTTGCGAAATATCTTAAATCAAAAATTACAAAAATACGTTTAATGTTTAAGGGGAGTACTATTGAATTGGATTTTCGAAAAGAATTTGCTGTTTAGGGGGATTAATTAAAATTCTGATTATTTGGATTAGAAATGTGAACATCAAGATTCTTATTCCTCAAAAAGATATTGGATTGTGTCTGTAAACAACATGGGAAATGATTGTACATCAGATGACATGCACAAAAATGAAATTTTAAGGTTTATCCTTGATGTATTAGTAGGTTTATCTGGCATGTTTAAAATAGCTTTCATAAATATTAGCTTCATCATATGATGTACTGGTAGGCATGATACACACCGGTTTCTGGGTTCTTAAGTAGTAATTCTAATATGTGTCTATGATCTTGTGGTAAACACCATATGATGTACGACTAAATGTCTTAATTCCTTAACGTAGCATGACATATTTCTATACCTGAGGTTTATCTGAAATCATTTGGGGGTCTATACTGATTGTTTCCTCTATTGTACGTAAGTACGGACCTGGTCTCAATTAGTATATGCTTAAAAGTTAAGCAAACGCAAGTCAATGAACCTGAAAAAGTCTTAAATCATAAGATACCTAACAAGGTCACCAAAATGGTTTGACCAAGTCTGGTTTTTGCTTACACCTGAATCAAGTTATGTCTCTTTGTTGTACATTTGTACAGACCTGTCACCGCTGACTTGATTCTTAAAAATGATACTCTTATATTCTCTTTGGATTTGGAAGCTATGCTCATGTCTGGGTTACAGGGGAATGTCATAGGTAGGGACTATGGAGAAATATTCATACTAACAATAAAAGGTTAACTCACAGACCCGGATGTAACATGTTTAAGTGGACAAACAATACTAGTAATCATCTTGAAATAATTTTTATAAAAGGTGCTTTAAGTATGCTATGTAAATTTAAAGTGGACAAATATACTGATAATCGAAATAACACATACTATTTCCTAATAATTGCATATTGGCCTGATATGATCTCTAAGCAGACGTAAAACAATCCTATCCCCAAATTTATTTTAATCTTTGTTCTTTACTTTTCCTTTATAAAGAAAATACAAAAAGATTTTATTTCTATATTATTTTCTTCAAACATCACATATCTTGTTAAAGTCAAATATTGAAGATATAAAGGATGTCGGTTATTCTCCAAAGACTGTGAAGATAAATTCTATCGGAGAAGCAGTTGATGATTAAGAGATGGTCACTGAATTTGAAGACCTTATCGTATGATAAATTTGTGTCAGTCACATGAATTTGGACATCAAGATTTATTTGAAGACCATGCTATCTCAATGGGGGAGATTCTCATTGTTAAAGACATGAAAGAGATTCCGATTGTTGAAGACACGAAAGAGTTTATTGATGAAGACTAATTGAAGACTTATTTGACCAAGTTGCTGACATAGGGGAGTTTGTTGGTGCATTTTGTGTGTCATTCAGTTGGTCAAACATTTGTAATTGTCAAAGTCAATTAGTCTGCGTATGTATAAAGTTTAGTGTGTATATGAAAGTCTGTAAACGAATAGTGAAATAGAAAATATACACAAATTAGTATTTAGGCGACACTAAGCTAGTGTCGTATATAGCGACACTTGGCTAGTGTCGCTATAGGGTTTGGACAGCCTATAAATTGGCATGTTAGGGTTCATTTGTGGGTTGATAAAACCCTAGAGAGTGAGAGAGAGGCACGGCTAAAGAGAGAGACAGAGTTTGTAATCTTGTTCATCAATTGTTAATACATACAACAGATTATAGATATCATGCTTTTTAATTGATTAAACATTCAATACTTGATTGTTTGTATTCTGCACATTCAATTGAGTTATACGATATGATTAGGTCCGTACTGGGAACCTACACTCAACTTCTGTTTCTACAATTGAAAGGCGTTCTCTTGTTTCTCTCCCCATTCGAATTTCCTATCCTTCTGAGTTAAGGTGGTGAGTGACTGGGCTATTTTGGAAAAGTTTTCGATAAATTGCCGGTAATAGCCAGCCAAACCAAGAAATTGTCGAATCTCGGTTGGGGTCCTTGGAGCTTCCCCTTTTTTGATTGCCTCTATTTTGGACGGGTCCACATGAATTCCTTTATCATTAATCACGTGACCAAGGAAGTGAACCTCTCTAATCCAAAATTCGCATTTGGAGAACTTAGCATACAGTTTCTCGTTCTCGAGTATTTGGAGGATAAGTTTCAAGTGTTGTTCATGATCCTCTTTCGTTTTTGAGTAAATAGAGATATCATCAATGAACACAATAACAAACTTATCGAGATAAGGTTTGCACACCCGGGTTCATGAGATCCATGAATACTACAGGCGCATTAGTCAATCTAAACGGCATGACTAGGAACTCATAATGACCATAACGAGTCCTGAACGTGGTTTTTGGTACGTCCTCTTCTCGAACCTTCAATTGATGGTAACCAGAACGAAGGTCGATCTTCGAGTAGTAACTTGATCCTTGTAGCTGATCAAACAGATCGTCAATGCATGGTAACGAGTATCGGTTCTTGATAGTTACTTTGTTCAACTATCTGTAGTCAATGCACATCCGCATGGATCCATCCTTCTTCTTGACAAACAAAACCGGAGCTCCCTAATGTGAAAAGATCGGTTGGATGAATCCTAAGTCTAAGAGCTCCTGCAACTGTGTAGACAGTTCTTGCATACATGATGGAGCTAGACGATAAGGTGAGCGAGCGATTGGTGCGGCTCCGGGCACCAGATCGATGTGAAACTCGACTTGTCGCGGAGGTGGTAATCCTAGAAGATCGTCAGGAAACACTCCAGGATAGTCTCACACTACAGGTATATCATTCAAGCGTTGCTCTTGGGGTTTCTTTTGCACAACATGTGCCAAAAATGTTGGATATCCCTTTCGGATATATTTACAAGCTTTCAAGTAATTAATCATTTTGACGGCACTCGTCCTCTTATCTCCTTGTATCACCAAAGTTTCTCCTCTGTCGATAATGGTAGACGTACCAATCTATCAAAACAACAATCTTCGCAAGATTCCTCGACAACTAGTCTATACCTACTACGATGTCAAAATTTCCCAATTCTACCGAAAGCAAGTCTACTTCGAAGAAATGTCCCTCTAACGCTAGGGCACATTCCGGTACTATTTTTCCTGATTCGATCAACTTACCATTGGTTAGTTCTATAGTGTACATGTTATCTAACTTACGGGATTCAATGTCTAAGAGTGGTCTAACTTCACTAGACATAAACTCAAATTGACATCCGAATCAAATAACATAGAGGCATAATGGTTGTTGTTGTTGCAATTGTTGAGCCTTGGGCACTTGTTTTGGTAGTGGTTTTGGGTCACTACACTCGAAACACCCATTGCTTTGTCGCTCATCTTTGGCTCTAGTAGGAGGGTTGGTTCGGTGATATTGGGTTCGATGACCCTACTGCTCGCATTTACCACTGAGAGTACACTCTCCACTATGGTGTCTCTCACATTTCCTGAGCCTTTTCCTTCAGTTGGGTTTCCATCAATTTCAACTCTAGTGCTTCGGTTATCCTTCATGGCGTTGTTGTGAGTATGACTCACCTCATGTCGGGTAATAGTTACAACTACTCGCTAACAACTGATTTCTCATATTGCTTCAATCGTGGGTAGTGTGTCGTTTCGTCGATCGTTCCTAATGTTGCTAAATTATTGAATGAATAAGGAAGGGTTATTGTTATCCCCATTACGCAACTTACGATTTTGAAACACCCATATGTACCTAGTATAATATAATCACATTGGCCAGACGTCATTATATGATGCTAAATACATACTTCTTTTCATCACCGCTTAACACGATCAGGTTCGTACAAACTCAATGCAAGAGTTACAGATATAGAAGTTGAGTGATTCAAAGAATGCAAGCAGTGAAGACGTTTATACTAGAGTGTCCATCTAAAGTGTGATGGGATCTATATATATCCATCGAATATAAGTTTTAGCATAATACACCATGGGCACAGCCCGCCATACGTAAGTTTAACAAAGATAGGGTAAGTACTTTCCTATAACTACCCTTATATAGTTATCATCATGCTAACCCCAGCTACACTCTCTGCCACTCGAGCACTCTTCTAGCATCTGTACTCGGGCATAGTTAGCATGGGTATTCTTGAGTTTCTTAAAAGGTAGTCCCTTTAGTAGTTCCTCAAACATGTTCGTTGTTTCATCTACACTCGGTGTCACGTTGGACGTTGGAGTAGGCATAGTCGTTAAGTTTTTGTTGACAAATGCAGCACCATCGTTATAATTATGATCGGACGGTTCCTCGTCGGAGTCGATCATGTGTATAGGACGTTCGTTAAACACACTCGTAATACATTTAGTATTTACGTAGTGAAATAGAGTTGTGCAATGTATGAATGCATGAGTGTTCTAGCCAAGGCTATAGTCTAGGTCTATATGCTTTTTAGGTAACTTAAAGATTTCTAGTTCGCTATAACCAATAGCTCTGAAACCAAGTCTGTCACACCCCCAAAATCGGTAATCGTGATTATTAATGGTTTAGCGGAAGCTTTAGTTAATTAGCGGAAGCATTTTAATAATCATTAAAACAGTGGGGGTGCTGACGTTACAATAGTGCATTCATTGTATCAGAGCATATGATCATACAGAACATATATATTTAAGATGCCAAAGTTAAAGTTATTATAAAAGGGTACGACTTATAAAGTCGTACATGTAGTAGTGTTGTAGAACAACACAAGTTTTAATAAATACTAGTTTATAAAAGTGGGATTTCGTAAGTATAACCAATGAGATTGGTAATATAGAAGAAATCCAAGTGTCCCAAAAGTGGCATCCTAAATAGTATGGATAGCTTACGTCCTTTATGCATACGTAGTACCTGAGTCCTAATTCCCTGAAAAACATAGTAAACCGTCAATATTGAATGTTGAGTGAATTTACAGGTTTAGTAAATACGTAGTTAAACCAAGTTTTGTATAAATCATTCATTTACACAAACATAATGTTTATATGTATAGTAGGGAATACAAGTATTCTAATTAAAGAAAATAGTTCCTATTTTAGTGTAAGAATGTCATTCTTACTACAAGTAATAGCTGTGTAGGAAACACAAGTTTAATCAAAAACATTTCCTAATAAATAGTTGCAGGAAACACAAGTTTAACAATCAAGTAAACATTTCCTATAAAAGTTGTTTGGTAGGAAAACCAAGTTTAGCCAATCAGGGTAAACGTTTCCTAAAAGTAGTCGTGTGTAGGAACACCAATCCTATTAGTTGTCACAGGGAATACCCTTCTCAAATCAAGTTGTAGTTTAGTTTATGTGGGAAATATAGATAATGATCCCTCTAAGGTGAGCTAAACCTTTAGAGTTAAAGTAATGACACCTAGTACTATAACCAATCCACGACTAGTTGAAGTTGTTGCCTTAGTAACATGGTAAGTATACACTCCTCGTTACGACTGCCATTGTGTGGTTGGAATGACCAACGAGTTATATCCTGGGAGGGTTGTCAAATCGGTAGTACTATCTGTATACTCAGTGGCTAGATTCACCTAGCTAATTGTTATAGGTTGCAAGCACTGCGACTTATGTGCACTACAACTACCTCACGTAAACCTAGGATCGTACCAAGATTCATTGTCTTATTCCCCAAAAGTTGTGAAAACGTTTCGTATAGTTAACAGTTGAATATAAAGCATATAGCATTTATATAAATCAGTTTGATATAAAAGCATGTCAAGCAATTATATAAAACAAGTAGCATGTAATAACACATAGTTCTATATTTTCCACCGCTGGTTTTAAAAGCATTTAAAACATGTAAAAGGTAGGGGCTGTGAACTCACTGGTAGCGATAAGCGATAGTAGCTATTAGTCAATGGTCGTCCAACTGCGTCCTCAAAGTCCTAGACGCAATAAATGTACTAATGTAAGTATTTGACCAATCGTTGTTTTTAAGTGTTCGTACAATTTGTTGGTGATAATGTGTTGAAATAATTATTATTTCTCCAATTGTGTTTATCGTTTAAACATTTGTTGCGTGTAAGTATATACATATATATACTTATTAGTTGAAAATATATTTTCATATATATATTACTTGTCGTCGTCGTGTATATATATATAGTTTGATGTCGTATATATAATATGCATACAAAATAATAGTTCCTAAAATATGTTCTAATGATCGTGTTAGTCACCGTTTATAAACTAAATAAATGCTATTGTTTCAAAAATTTTTGCGTCCAAGACTCCAATAATTCCTTATCATTGATAGCAAGTTTGTACCAAATTTATTTTGTACCACTTTTAGTTCTATAAAAGTTCTCGTATAAAACAACTCATTCCAAATAATAACTCACGTCTTGTATATGTTTTATAATTAAGTGACCCATTGGGCTAGGCCCAACACTTGCTCCATTTACTCATTTGGGCCCAATATGAATGTAATAGTTTGAGCCCAATAAAAATATAACTAGTCCGGCCCATTTGTTTAAACCCATTCGGCCCAAATAACACAATAAAATTTTTGGCCCAATTTAAAACGCAATGGTTTTGGCCCATAAATGGAATCAATTGTATTAGCCCAATATAAATGGTTTTAGTCCAATATATATATTCGGCCCATTAAAACACTCGCACTCGTTCGGCCTAAGTTTTCCAAACCCAGCTAAACTGTTTTAACAAAAATAGCTTAACATGGTTTTAAACCATGTGAAGCCTTTCACAAAATATCTTAACATGGTTTTAAACCATGTGAAGCTTTTCACAAAATAGCTTAACATGGTTTTAAACCATATGAAGCCTTTCACAAAATAGCTTAACATGGTTTTAAACCATGTGAAGCTTTTCACAAATTAGCTTAACATGGTTTTAAACAATGTGAAGCTTTTCACAAATTATGTTAACACCAAAATATGTGTACCAGCTTCCCCTGTTTCTCTTCGTGATTTTTGATCCAAAATCGTTAGTGTTTTCGTTTATGTTTCGAGTGTTTACAAACAACATTACACAAGTTTTACCCTTTGAATTCTCGTTCTATTACATACATATGTACCCATTTTGTTGTACAAATGTATTTTAGTATGTCATCATCACCAACATTTTTGTTTATGTGTTTTAACTTTGTTTTCACATCTTTCATACATACATGTAATATTTAAAATATAAAAACAAATATATATGGAAAATGAAAAGGAAAAGTAAAGATTTCTCCTTAAAATGGTTTCGAAATGATGAGGAAGAACCGGATGATGATGGTGATGAGTTTATTGCTGTGATGATGATGATAATTATGTTATTGTTATGGTTAGGAGATGATTATTATAATGAAGAAGAAGAAGATGATAGTGGAGAAGAAGAAAAATTAACCTGATGATGATGATGAAGAATGAGTTGGTGTTGTTGCTGTGTTCTCTGCTTCTGTCGATGGAGTTCCAAAGAAGAAAAAGAAGTATGTTGGTGGAGTTAAATTATTGAAGTTTGGTAGGAGGTTTGTGTGTGGGAGGGAGTATATATCAGTTTAAAAATCAAGGAAGTATGGGAGTACACAAAAACATGTCAACCTGATATTTTTGGAGTAATATTATTGTAGATTTTTAACCCATTAATTTCAGATACGGGTCCAATTATGTGTAAATTTACATTTAATATTTGTAAATCTATTTTGAAGTATTTCTCCAAATACTTTGTAATGAAATAATGAATAATAAAAATAAATTTTTTATTATTTTTGATCATTGAGTACGTTTCTGTATTGTTTATGTTCTTGCGATACGTTTTAAATAAAACGTATATTTGTTTTCGTTTCATTTTTGCTTCAATTAGTTCCCCTAATATTTTCAAATAAAAATTATTCGAAAGTATTTTGAAGTTCTTTTTGAACTTTTGTATCGCGCTCGATACGATTAATATAAAATGTATAAAATATTATATTATCTCAATAATATAAATTAATAATATTTATAATTAATAATTTCATATTATTAATTATTTTGTATCACCAACTATTGTATTCGTTTATTAGTCCAATTTGATACGTTCATTTAGTATAGTATTTATATAATAACTACTATTCAACTAAAAATGAAACGTATTATAACCATAAGTTTCACAAAACTTATCGCACAATTAGTTTTAGAGTTCACTAATCAGGGAATTACTCTAGGTAAGTAAAGATTAATACCCTAATTTGAGGATTGTCACAGTATCTGAAGTTCCTTCCAAAAAGTACTTCAGAAGGCTTCTTACAACCAAGGATAAGATACCCGAAGTACCCAATGTCCCGCTGAACGAGGAATGTTCAGCTATCTTGAAAAATACCATTCCAGAAAAACTATGAGACACCGGACGTTTTACTCTCCCCTGTTCTATCTACAATTCAGGCATCATCTATTCTCTTGCCGATTTAGGAGCTAGTGTTAATCTTATGTCATACTCGCTTTTCAAGAGGCTTGAGTTAGAAAATCTTCGACCTACTAAAATGACCATACAGCTTGCTGACCACTCGGTCAAAGACCCTAAGGGAATAGCTGAAAATGTTTTAGTTAGGATTGACAAATTTCTTTACCCAACAGATTTTATAGTAACGGATATGCAGGAATATGTAAGTGATTATGAATCGTTAACAGTGAGTTAATTGTAGAAGGGGGGGTTGAATACAATTAAAAACTTTTCTGTTTTAATGTGTTAACTTATTTAGCAAGTTTTTAACCGTATTTAAGTGACAGCAATATGAACACAAATATATAAGTATGATAAGCAGTTCAGTTGCTGATGCAATACTAGCTGAAAGATAAATTCTTTTATTGATAAAATTTATCTATTGTTGATTGCGGAATAGATTAACCAAAGCTAATCTAAATCAAACAATACAGCTCTTGCAAAAGGAGATGAGCAGTAGTGGACAAACACGCTAACTTGCTCACTCGCTGAGATGGACTAATAGTGGACAAACACACTACTAGTTCACTCGCTGGTGTTGTTCGTATTTTAGACAAACTAGTTACTGACAAACAAGTAACAATACAAACAATCGACACAGAATAGAGTACAATATACTACGCTATTTATAGACGCTGAAATCCTTAATTTCCGGATCTGGAAGGACACGTGTCGCTGCTTGATTGGTGAGGTAGTTGAGATGTGATACATCATGGTCCGACATTCTGTCTTGGGAAATGTCACCTTTTACCTTGAAACTAATCACTTGCTGCCACGTTATTTTCTATGTTGGACCAAGTCACGAGGAGCACGCGTGGCACCGTAATATTGTAGAATATGTCAACTCCTTATTAATGCAATAATTAATGCTGCAGTCACTGAAGCACTAGAAACTTTCCTTACTCACAGCGAGCTAACGTGCTCTTGAAGAGTAACTTGAGCTACAGTACTTGAGTGACTTCTTTTATTCAGCAGAAGGAAAAACTTAAAAAGACTTGGACACTCTCGCTGGTAGATGAGTATCAGCGACACACAGAGTTGAGTCTTTTATCTTGATAGGTTCTTTACCTACTGGTTTGAAGAGATAGGATCAGAGACTAAAACTTCTGCAATACCAACTTCAACTACGATCATTTCCAAGAAGCCTTTCAGAGAGAGTATCAGTGACTTCACATCAGCGACTCATGAGTTGAGATCAGCGACCAGTGACTCAACAGATATGAAGGAAGACGTACACATCCCAATCATACTAGGAAGACCTTTCATGAATACGACCAAGGCAATCATCAACGTCTTCGCACAAACCATCAGCTTGAAATCCCAGGGAGAAACCATCACTTTCCATATCGACAATCCTAACGTTGTAGACCAAGCTGATATGTACATGATCTCCATGAACAAGACCACAGAGGATAAAGAAACTACAAGGTCAACAAGTGAAAGTAAATCTAGTAAGGAAATGACCACAAAGGGTTTGATCGGATTCCAAGGCTCGGGTTTATGGTCAAACGACCTCGGTTTGACCCGAAACTTTTACACAATGCTTAGAATAGTTTATAATGTTTGTAAAATTTATCAGTTGGTGGCGGAAGTACTCGAGGTGTTGGTTTTACCAAAATGACCAAAACTGACATTTTCCGACAAAGGTTTCGAAAACGAGTTTTAACATCTTATTTGGACATAATCTTGCTAAATAAAAAACTAAACATGTAAACAAACAAAATAAAAGTATTTTCGAAAGTATCGGGATCTTACAAATCGTCGCACGAAGAATCTGAAAAGATGGATGTGTTGCTTTCGTCGCGGTGATCACTTTTGCTTCAAGTCTTCTTGTGATTGGAGGTGTTTTGGTGGTGGTTTTTGTAGAGAGGGAGAGAGCCGAGAAGTAGAGAGAGGGAGAGAGATTTGAGAGAAAAGCGAGATAGTGATAATGATGGAAATGAAGTCGAAGTGTGGATGGGGCGAAGGGGTGAGGGCTTGACTCCCCCTCACCTTGGCCAGTTTGGTGGGGCCCACCCCAAGTGGGTGTGTCCCAAACTTTGTTCCCTACGTTTACGTTCCGTGTGGTGTTCGTTTAACCGATCGTTTCGATGTTTATTTAGACGTTAAACGTTTAGTACGCGTGTTTAAATAACAATTTAAATCGCAATATTTTTAATGAAAGCATTATTCTAAATACTTTATTTTAAGTTACTAAAATGTTGTTGGGTCTCGGTTTGCGCGTTCTCTGCGTATTTGAATGTTTATTTAACTCGTGTAACGTTTTTAAACGTTTTATTCGTGCGCGTGTAATCGTAATATTTTTAGTCGAAGTATTTTATCAAAATACTTAATAATGAATAATAAAAATAGAATTTGGGTTTATTTCGTTTGTCGGGTACGTTTCGTGCATTTCTGTTGCGTACGGTTATTTTTAGACGATACGTAATATGTTTGTATATATTATCCAAATAATATATAATGAAAATGAGTTAATTAAATGATTTCACATATTTAATAAATTGTTCACCAACGTCCCTATTGTGATTGTGTCGGATTCCATCCAACAACGAAATGCACGATTTAAATAAATCGCGTACGTGTGTATATATAATAATATACAAAATGATACACATAAGTAGCCCTAAACAAAACTAATTACATGTATTAATACAATGATTAGGCACTAAGTACTAGTCCTAATTTAGAGGGTATCACATAAATAAGTTATACTAATCCTATTAAGCATAAATCAACTAACAAACAACTTATCATAAGTAATTTAATCATCAATTGGTCAAAATGGATCAACTAGTCACAAAAAGTCAAACAAAGTCAACTTTCAAAGTCAAAACTCAAATTACCTCAATCAAACATGTAATGCTAGTTCCTACATCATGTTACTAAGCAAGAATCTAAGGCAACTTTTGCAATGCAAACCACAAATCATCACTAACTAACTTGAAACCCTAGGTTTATAAAGTTAGAGAATTTTAGAGTATTATGGGTTGAATCTTACCTTGATTTAGATGCAATGAGGTTAAGGATCACATATACATGCAAATGATGAATGAATGAAGCTTGATTTAGTTAACAATGGAGGAAAATGGTGATTTTGGTGGGGGTTGGGGCTGACCGGCGCAAAGGGGAGAGGGGAGAGGGAGAAAAAATGATATTTTTTTTTTTGTGTATTTTTAATAACTACTAGCCTTGTTACCATTTTATCTATCCCCCTCTTTTACCATTCGTGTTTAATAAATATAACAAGTGTAATTACTAGGTATTTTAGGAAATTAAAAACCTTAGCCAAATGTTTTTAGCAAAAGTTTAAAATTTCGCGTAGCAAAAAGACTTGTTTTATTTAGACGCAAAGGAAACAACTTAACTAGATAAAGGAAACAATATTTTTGGTCTAAAAACTTGCAACTTTTAATATCTAATCAATTTTTAAAACTTTCTAATCTTTTTTTATTAAAATTGTCAAGTTTCAGAAACTGTGCAGATTCTGCAGAAACAAGGATTTTTAGAAATTTTTGGCTCTTTATCAAGAAACGAATTAAATTAACTTATTTTTGACTTAATAAAATTATTTTAAGGACCTAATATTAAAATTTGGGTTGCCTCCCAAAAAGTGCTTGGTTTGAGTCTATAGCTTGACTTTTGATCAAAAATTAACTAAGGGTAATTGTTTGAAAGCAATCCCGGTGCCGTTGGTTTAGGGAAAGTGTATCGAGGAATAAAATTACAGTTTAAGATGTTAATGACATAATCAACTAGTTCAGCAGGGTGTAGTGAAAAATGTTCGAATTCGCTAAGAATCCTACGTTCTTTCCGACCTAATTCTAGAAGATTGTTAACAAACTTATTAAATTCCCTTCTAACTTTCCTTTTACTTGAAATTCCCATTCGCATCCCGCGGTCTATATTATTAAGGTCGTGAAGAAGATTTCATACAATTCTCTGAAACCTAAGTTCCTTTGTGGAATCGGGGTCTCCATTTGTAATCTGAACTGCATCGGTGACATCCAAGATTAGAGATCTTTGAGAAACGGTGAAAGGGAATTTGGATTGATCAAACAATGAAGCGAGTTTAATGTGGATATCTTTTCTTTCAGCAAAGAAAACGGATTCTATTTTGTCATCGTCAGCTCCAGGAAATATCTCTTGCAACTTGGTAATTATATAGGTGGCAGGGTCGACGAAAAATGGAATTTTTCCAGAAATGACGAGAATGATCGTGGGATCTTTAGAAGTTAGAAGCTCAAGCTCATTTACCATAGCTGCAACATAACGATTAATCATGGTTTGTGAAACCGGTTGATAATCGGTGCAAGCAAATAGATCCATGAGGAGATCTATTTCTGATAGTAACTTTCGCTCTTGCTCTCGATATCGTGTGAAGAAACTATCTTCCTTTTGGGTCGGAAGACGGTGGAGAATACCTACGAGTATGTCTATCCTTAAGATGGCTTCCCTTTGTTCAACTGAGTAAGGAAAATCAGATATATTTAAGTGTAAGGAAAATGCTTGACATACATCCAATCTACTATTAGGATCAAAAGAGTAACCAACGTATCGGATTTCATCACCATCTGAATCTTTCGGTATTTCCTTATCAACAACATGATAAATGGTGTACGAAGGTTCTGGTACGCATATATAATATATATCATCGGTATTTTTGCCCCAGTATATTTAAATAATTCTCATAGGCCATTTGGGGATTTTGGAAGATGTTCATGAATATCCTCTTTCCTTATGGGGATTCGTTTTTCATCGCATGAGGAACGAAAGGTTTTGAGGGTTTTCAAGAATATTATCGACAAAATCAGGGAATCTAGAGAAGTTTTCTAATGGGTATGAAATCTCAGGTGTAGGTAAAACCTGATAGATTGGAATGCTGGAAACAGAAGTTGAAATCTTCTGTTGAGATTCATGGGTTCCTAAGTCAAAATTGGGGATTTCCCTAAGGTTCTAGAATCTTCGTCTGGGCTAGCGGAGGTTTCTTCGGGTGATTTTGATGAGTAGAAATCGGATTCCAACACTTGTTCCAAGTGGTTGAAGAACTCAACATCGTCCATGGCCATCATTTCTTCGATCGTCTTGTGGGTGGATGGAGAAATGGGGCAAGAAGGCGGCGAATCATAGAAGGATATTTTTGGATTTTTCATTTATTTTAAACTAAACTAATTTATTCTAAAGAAAGTAACTTCTGGATAAGTTTGGTGAAACCTAAGCAAAAAGGATCTCCTAAAGGCTAATTTATCTAAGGTGGCTTCAGAATCGTAACGCTCTACGATTCCCAGTAGCGGCGCCAAAAACTTAACGCGCCATGAATCGTCAGGTCAGAAAGCCCTCCTTATGGGGGAGGAGAACCGTCCTTGTCGTCAGAGGACTAGACCCAACAAAGCAGGGCATCGTCGGTGGAAGTTTTAAATTTATAAAGAGCTGGGGCTCAACTTATAAGTACTACCTATTACACAGGGTGAGTAAGCAGTAAGTATAACTCGAGGTCGTTCTTCAATCGGAGCGAATTGAAATGAAGTTTGTGCTAAAGATAAAGTTTGCTATTAGGATGGGGGTTGTGTAGGTAGGTAGGTTTTGGTGGTTTTTTTTTTTTGTTTTCTAATTAATTTAACTGAAGATAGGAAAATAAAGATAGAGAAGAATCGGTAGCTAGGTACACAGATAGAGAATTGAGGCTGTTGAAACTTCAATAATCAGTTGTGGGGATGATGTTTATTATAAAGATAATTGGGGACATATTTAGTTAACAGACAAATGTATTACGGGTGTAAACACTAGGACCCTACTTATTTAGTTATAAGTATGTCACGAGACCTAGGCTATCGTGATTCTGATCAGAACAGGCTGCTCAACCCCCCCCCCCCCCACCACACTGTCTTTTAGACAAGTGACCCTTGAAGGGTGCAGGAATAAGGTAACAGACTGCCATATTGGTAATCCTGACCGTTCTTAACTCCTAAATTCAAATGCCATTATCTAAATATGCTCAAATTATTAGCCTGTTATTCTAAACTATCAGTTTTGTAGAGTTTAGAGGTTTAAGAATCCTGAACCACTGCTGGGCTTGACCTTCATATCTAGACTCATTCCTTACGTTTGATTAGTTCAATTACTTCTGTCATGATCTAGCCTCTCCTTTGCAAACAATCATTCATCCCTAGGAACACTAACGGTGTACAGTGCATACTCCTTCCACAACCTTCTAACCCTAGATACCGTTACGGTGTACCGCACTTTAACAGTTCCATAAATCCTTTTTAACTAGGGATAGAATTGCGGTGTACTGTAATGTTTCCACTACCTTACTATCCCTAGGTACAGGTACGGTGTACAGTGTCTAAGTGTTTCCACAGCTTCAGTACCAGAGGTAGGCATACGGTGTACTGTAACACTTCCACAACTATATTGGTTCCTAGACCGTATTCTAGGGTTTCTAGGCAATCCACGGTGTAGGCACAAATGGCTCTTTCCGGGGCATATACCCAGTATTTTAACCGGATTATAGTGACAGACACGACTTCATACTACAACATAGATAACTTATTACTGTACCTAGAGGTGATCAAGTTCTAAGCCTAAAGTAGCAGTCATGCAAAGGACTGGAAAGGGTGATCCATAGCTAAGTCTAGATGCATGATAAGTTTAGATATGACAAATATAACAATTCCTAATTATAAGTTTTAAAAGATTAATTCAACATCATCCCTATGCCTAATTATCTACATTTCAATAACCACAACAACACACTACTCAATAAGATGGCAATAACAATAACATAAATCATACAATTAGGCAGAAATAATTCGAACATAGTATAAGTATGAAAAGATAGATATCACCAGTAAATTAAGCAGAGTAACAGCTGAAAAGAAATGCGTAGTCTTGCACCAAGAATGCTCCTTTACACCGTGATTACAATACCAGCTTCCTTCACTCTCTAACTGCTAACCAACTAACTATCTATCTCTCTAAAGAGAGAAACCAAAACTAATTATCTAACTAAACTAACGTAGAGAGAGAGTAAAAGTGTATGAAAATATAAGAAAAATAATTGTGAAAAAGTGAAGTGTATGAAGTGTCTTGAAATGAGAAGTTGAGCTTGGTATTTATAGGCAACGCACAGCTGTATCCGTAGACCGTATCCTGAACCTCAAATGCACAGCCGTATCACACAACTATATAAAAATCTAATTTTTATTGCCCACATTTACCAATACGGCTGTCCTGGACAGTATACGGCTATCCTGGAGCAAATACGGGTGAGCACCAACCGTATACGGCTGTCCTGGGCCGTATACGGCTGGGCACAGGCCGTATACGGCTGGGCACAGGCCGTATACGGTATGTGCAGGCCGTATACGGTCTGTGTCCAGCCGTATACGGTCTGAGACAGCTGTATACGGTCTGAGACAGCTGTATACGGTATGGGACAGCCGTATCCTGGCCCTTAGATTCATCGTTTCTTCGGATGGGCGTATCTTCTTCGTCGTTTATCCGTTTCAAGCGATTCTTGAGTCCACGGCTTTGTAATTTCCTATTGAACAAAATGACACCAATTAGAGGGCATAATGTGGAGCGTAGGTCATGGTTCATTAAAAAGAGTTAACGAAGGTGTGGTGGAGCAGTTTTGCTCTGTTTCTCATGTTTTTCATGCCATTTTAGTGATTTTACAAACATCGACTATGTTTTGACTTACTTAACAAAATTTAATGAATAGTGTCCTTTTAGGTGTGTTTTTGTTAACTTTGTGCCTAAAATGTGGAAGATAACGTACGTAAAAACATTACT
This sequence comes from Pseudognaphalium luteoalbum, assembly GCA_963422505.1. NCBI lineage: Eukaryota > Viridiplantae > Streptophyta > Magnoliopsida > Asterales > Asteraceae > Pseudognaphalium > Pseudognaphalium luteoalbum. The sequence continues at coordinate 75,174,571 of OY730195.1, forward strand.
TTTTACGTGTTATCAAATATCCCACACTTAGACTTTTGTTTGTCCTCAATCAAACTTTAAAATTCTCACTTGCTACAAAGGTTTGAAAAATTGGTTTTAGGGTTCTGACAAGAATTAACCTGAGATCAATCAATTTATCAGAAACCAAATAAACCTTTTTAGAAAGTAAGCATCATTAAGATAGTCCTCACTTAAACCTGAAATGTTAGCCATGGCATACTTTCACAATTCTCAATGGATATTGTACATGACTAGGCGATCTCACTAGGTGGTCACTCAATTCACTAAAAGTGTATCGGGTTTCCTATCATTCTAATCAAATGAAATCACTCATAAAGCCAGTCATGCATTGCTTTTCATCATAGGCTTGATCAAGAATCGGATCTCCACCACTTCAATGAGAACGGTGCTAATCATCCCAATACATTTTTTCGGGTTTTGATTGATGGTAAAAGGGATACGGAGGATGGTGAATTTTTGGGAGTGAAAACGGGATATTTTCTTTAAACTTAGAAATTCTAAAGTCAAGAATTGAATTATCTAGACACTCTTAGAACGGAAAACACAAATGAAGGAATTTTATTTGAAGGAAGGTAGCTTTTGATGACTTTCTTCTCAGGAACGCACGCGAAGTTGAATGATTTTCTGAACAGGCATTCTTTTCGAGAGTTTTTGAGCACTAAGATTTATTCTATTTTTGTGGTACTTTTTCAAAAATTTCTTTTCTTTTCTTTATATTTTTCAAGAGACCCTGGATACTTTGTCCTTTCAACATCTCCTTTTTTTTCTAAGCTTTTCAGACAAGGTGCCAATTTTTCGCACCTGAATTTTTTTTTTGCTTTCAATATATGACTTTTAACTCATGCAAGATTTTTCTGAGAGAACGCAGAGTAAATGGGAGTTTTTGAGACAAGAGTAAAAGGATGTCTAAATAACGCATTTCATAACTCCAAAATGTTCTAAGTTAAAGTTTTTGGAAAGGTAAGGGAAGGTGGTGAATGGTGGTTTTGAAGAAATTATAACACCCCGAGTTTAACAAACATGTATTATATTATTATACTTCAGAAGCGTGTCCCAAAACATATTTACCGATATTACATATACTAAAATGTAACAAATTTTAAAACATCACACTTATCATTATATATTACAAACCATTTACTAAAGATCGGGTGTTATATAACTAACAAAACATGATTCTAATTTCCCAAAAGGGATCAGAGTGTGCGCGGTCAAAATCAAACATTCCATCTCGTTCATAATTGTTGCGACACGCACCGATCGTTGGGATTTCTAATGGTGACGTGACACAGCAGTGGGTTTTTAATTTATAAGGCTGGGGCCTAAGGTTACTTATTATGCTAATCAAAGGGCTAGCAAAGGACAAGTATGACCTAGGATCGTTCTTCAAAGCGTGACAAATTGAAACTAGGGGGTTTAGAAGCTTTTATATATTTAGCTAGAGTTGAAAGAGTTGGTTTTGGTTTTGGTTTTCGATCCTAAATTAAACTAGACTGAATTAAAAAGTGGAGGTTAGTTCCGGCATTCCGCAATTAAAGCGATTGTCTACTATGATGTGGTTTAGAAGTTGTTAAATATGGAAAGTTCTAATGAAGATAAGTTCGTAAGTTGATGTGAGCTATTACTGCAATCCTTCTATTGAGCTAACGCGGAGGTGTCCACAATCAGGCAAATAGAATGTCACGTGGATTGAAAAATATATTAAAGTGTACACCGAAAGTTCTCTCAAATGTACACCCACATTATCCGATAGTTAACCTCGAATCCTATTCCCCAATCTCGGTCGTCAGAGATGCCCGAATCATGGCATACTTTGTTGAATAAACAATCTTATGAACGAGGGTTATCCTTACCGGAATAGGTTGGGCTAACTGGTCTAGACGGCCGGATAACATGTCATCACTTATTTGTACGAGTTATCATCATTACTTAGGGATGAAACAAAACAGGGATGATTTATGCCACAAATAGAAACCTAAGTAATACGTTTGTTATTCGATTCATAATACAACTACCTTTGGTCGTTCTTGACTTCCATACATTTGTACTCCGCCGTAAGCGTTTCCAGTACTATATCAAAGAACAGTCGAATAGGGGCCGTCATATTATTTCACGATGATTAATTCCATTTAAATTTCACTATTATGATGATCCTAAGGCAAAAAGAAAAAAAGAACATGCAATAAGATGACCAAAGCAACAGTTCAATTTAAGCATACAACAATATTATCTAATTTGAGGATATTCCGAAAGTTGTCCCAAAAATATCATCTATATGAATTTAATCTTAATCTACCTCTAATCCCATGTTCCATGTCTCTTGGATCCTATTTTGGTCTAGAGAACACCATCCATGCCGAGCTCAATGATTCAATCTAACATAGTATAACTAAGTGACTTGTATCCTATGAGTTAGCTACGTTCATTATTGGATAAAGTTTCAGTCATAACATGAGTTGGGCAGATAAACGATAAAGATTTAATTCCTATATCCATTTGTAATATAAACCATCCGCAATCTCATAACATACCGCATAGTCACATATTTAATGCTTTTCTAAACGGCCATCAGAGCAGAAAATTGAGTTATTTAGCTAATCATGAAAATTCTAGCATGCATATTTAAATTTATTAAAGAAAGGACAAGCATATTAAGTATGAAAGATAGATTAACACATGAAAAGAAGTACAGTAACTCGTAGCTAAAATATGTGTCCCGGAGCACCTCCGTACAAATCTTCCTTGACTAGTTAATTAGCTAGTCTAATTAACTAGGAAGAATTACCACTAATATTACAATAAAGAAATGTGGAATGTGGATATCTTGGTGTGGTGGGTGTGTTGGTGTGTTTTGCCAATGAGCCTCATGCGTCCTATTTATAGGAGAGTTTTGGTGCATTTTAGCAAGTGGAAGCTCACAATAGCAAAAGGTGGAAAAGGTGGAAAAGGTGGTGGCACCGGGTATGAAAAAGGTGGAAAAGGTGGTGCACCAGGTACGGAAAAACACATAAAGGTCTAACACCGAGTACACGAAAGGACAAAAAAGCACAATCCATGCAGGTGAGTGGCGGCTGGCGGTGGCCATGTGCCAGCCGGCAGAGGGTGGCTGGCCGGCGGCGGCTGGCACCCCCCCGCACCGGTTCGTCGCCTGTTGCCTCGTTTCTCAATTCGTGCGTGTTTTCTTCGTTATGCATCCGTTTGTGTTGATTCTTTTTGCGTTGGATTCGTAATTCAAAAACGAAGCTTTTGATGAAAAGAAATCCCAAAAATATGTCTCTGAACTTTAGATGTGTCGTACGAATAATTTGGATCTTCCGGCGTACGTAGAATCTTCATTCTTCGTCCGTTTTTGTTGATTCTTCTTCTGTTGGATTCGTAATTTGAAAACGAACATCTTGGATGAGATAGATGTTGGTGATGGGCTATTTTGTCTTGAAATCTCGTTTTTATGTCTTGAATTTTCAAACGTGCGTGGAATCTTCGTTTTTCGGCCGTTTTGTTTGATTTTGCTTGTGCAACCTTGTTTTGATCTTCTTAGCATATTATCAATGATTTGTGCATTTTTTGAGTCCAAATGCCAAGTATTGCTCCCGAATGAGAGAGATATCGGTGGTAAAAACGTGACTTTTTACGCGATATCAAGTATCCCACACTTAGAGCTTTGCTTGTCCTCAAGCAAACCTTCGTAAAATTGTGATGAAAGGTTGGACGGGTGTCTTTGTATTCCGGAGAACTTTGATTCCTGCAGGTTTAGTAAAAAGACTTCGGACGAGGTTCCATCCTTTGATGTTTCCCCAAATCTTAGGTTCTAACAAGCTCTCTTTTCAATCTTCATAATGTAAGATATACATGACTGGGGCCCTCACAGGTGGTCACTCAATTCACTCAAGTGTATCGGGTTTCCTAACTTCTAATTCACTCAGGGGCCAGTCATGTAGCTCTTCCGTTGTCATAAACTTGATCGAGAATCAAATCTACAATACTAAAAGGAGGACGGTGCTAATTATCCCTAGACATTCGCAAGAGGGTTGAAGTCATGTATATGGATAAAGATTTGTGTACGTGGTTTATTTGGGGGTTTAATATAGCCTAAGAGTTGTATGTGATGACTTATCTTTGGTGGTTAGTAGTGCTTCTTTTTGGATTTCTCTCTTTGAGTGCCTTCTTTTGCAGCTTTTTCTTTCAAGTTTTCTGTTGGTGAACCTTTCCCTTGGCTTTAAATGATCCTTGGGCTTTTAGGTTCCTTCTGACAGCTTTGTTTTTCCTGAATTTCTTTTTCTTGGAGCTCCTTTTACGGGCGATGATCATCCTTTGGGGAACGCTCACAGCTTTGCTTTTGCTGAATTTCTTTTTCTTGAAGCTACTTTTACGGATGATGATCATCCTTCGGGGAACGCTCCGTACTTCTTATAATAGTTCTTCTGACATAATAGAAACTTAGGCTATGGCCAAAAGATGAAAGAAGGGATTGGCTTTTGAAGTGAGTTTTTGAAATAAAAAGGCTAAGGCTCAACATGTTTCCCGCTAATCTTTAATGCTGAAGGTGAGCATTGGTTAGGTTTGAAAGCAAGGGTTTTATGAGAGGGTTCTTATCCTAGGGAATGTCGAGGTCTTCTAATTGCACCTTCGTCACGTATGACGCCCATTTTTGTAATCTCGAAATGTATTCCTTGAACAAGTTCTGATTCTAGAGAGTATACATCGGCACACTCACAATTGAAAAGTGAAGCATTAAAGATGATGCTTTTATATGGCTCAAGATTCCTCACTTATTTTGGGTGGTTTTGTGCCTAGTCATGCGATGGCTTGTTTTGAAACTTGGTTTGAAAGTTATCAAAAAGTTTTGCTCATCATAGCCTATTTGCCAAACCTTTTGAACTTTTGTTGACCAGAATACCCTTTTTGACTTTGATTCAAAATTTTTGAAAATTTTGCTGAAAATCTAAGTTTTGCTAAAAAGTTTGATCAAAAGTTTATGTTGCAGTACAGTAGTCAATACTACTGCTATCCCACACTTAAAAGAACATTGTCCCTAATGTTCTACTTCTAAGTTAGGCCAATCCCACACATAGATCTTTGAATAAGGGTCAATATTTTCGAAGTCATTCTCTATTTGCGAGTAGTAATCCCACACTTAGAGTTTTATTTAGAATTTTAGCATGTTAAATCAAGCAAAATAAGGTTAGAAGAGATACTTCCTTGTGCTGCGTGCCTTGCCATTGGATTTTATGGACCAGATTCAAGTGTGTGAATTTGCTGGAAATGGACCAGGCTCATTAAAGATGAACTTGTTCCACAAATTCTACTTTGAATTCTGCATAGTACACATCCTTCAGAAAACACAAGTGTCAATATAAGTTAATAACAAACATAAAATAACTAATAAATGCTAATCCATGTCAGCATAGAGTGCCTCCCAATCGGTGAAGTCATCATCCATAAAGATCGTGTTTTCCACGATCAATGTAGGAGATGCTGACTCCTCGATGGTATAGACAGGAGATGTAGTGCCATCCTCTGGATCCTTAATCCAAGCATCTAGGGCAGCAGTCTCCTCCTCTAGTGAGTCCATGAAAGTGGGGTGGTCCTGTGCAGTCAAGCTCCAAGGTGGGAATAAGTCCCACGGTGGAATGTGCGGAGCGGGATCAGGTCCCATCTGAAACGGGCACATAGGTGTAGCGGAAAGGCCTAGAGCAGTGTGGATCTAAGAGATGGTAGTGTGCTGGACCTCAAGGGCTCTCAATATAGACCAAGTGACAGCAGGGTCCGCAGTAGTAACCCCATGCTCAAAGGTGGGTACTCTGGAGGTCCCTGTGGTCTGTCCTCCTGGTCGGTGAGATGAAGGTAACCTGGAATGGATAGGACGTAATAGGAATGACTCCTGAAACTACACCTCCACCAAGTCTTCCGAAATCTCATCCAACCTAGGAGGTGGTGACTGGGATCCCCTGATAGTCCTTATGCTACTACCCGATGATGAATTCCGGGAGTGATGCATGGCACGCGAGCGTCTCTAACTGGGGGCTCGTGCTCTGTCTGACTGCGAACTCATCCTGCAAAATACAAAAGGTTAATGGTCTAAAATCATCAGCTTTTTGTAAGGTGAGGTATTGCATAAAAAATTTGGATTCGTTCAAACATAACAGTAAAGAAAAATTAATGCTGAAAACGTAAGATAGGCTTGGGATGCCTCCCAAGAGCTCTTTGTTTATCGAGTCTCGTAGCTTGACTCTTTTGTACCCATTTTTCTATTAGGGTGGTTCATAGTTATAGACCTCCTCATTTGAGGAAAAGTCTTCTACGTAGTGTTTTAATCGGTGACCGTTTACTTTAAAATTTCCATCTGGAGCTTTGAGTTCGATGGCACCATAGGGAAATACTTTTGAGATTGTGAAGGGACCGCTCCATCGTGTTTTGAAGTTACCAGAGAATTTCTTAAATCGGGAGTTAAAGAGTAGAACTTTATCACCTGGATTGAAGCGTGTGGAGCGGAGCTTTGAATCGTGGAGCAATTTGGTTCTTTCCTTAAATTTGTAGGAACCCTCGTAAGCTTGATCCCTCAACTCCGCTAGCTCATTTAGCTGCATTCTCCCTGATAACACGCAAAAAGTCATGTTTTTGTGTGCATTAATCTCACCTTTTTAGCCCAATATGTGAGGAAACTAATCAAAATAGATACTTTATCATTAAAACTCGTCACATGGGCCATAATATAGACAATGTTTCAAAAGTCAACTAAAATGGTCAAAAAACACGATAAATCTAACGAATACGATCATAAGCATTCTCGTTCACTCGTTCTAGAACTTTTTGAGCTACACAAAGAATTATGACCTCTAACTTATGTCATTTTCTTCGTTAGGAAAATACGAACGCGTGGATATAAAGAACGCTCAAAATGGATAAACGACGAAGAAGTTACGCCCGAACGAAGAAACGAAGAACCAAGGAACCAGCATACGGCTGAACCAGGCCGTATACGGCTGGTCCAGACCGTATACGGCTGGGCCTAGACTGTATACGGTCTGTGCAGGCCGTATACGGCCTGTGCTCAGCCGTATACGGCCCAGTTTAGTCGTATTCACCTTATGCTCAGCCATATACGGTCCAGTTCAGCCGTATACGGTCCAGCTCAGCCGTATCGTGCGTTTGGGTGATAAAAATCTGATTTTTATTCGCCTTTGCGATACAGTTGTGCGTTTGAAGGTTTGGATACGGTCTACGGATACGACTGTGCAATCTCTATAAATACAAGCCTCATTTCATCATTTCAACACACCTTCACATTTTCACACTTCTATACACACTTTCCCTCACTACTCTCTCTCTCTAAATTAGTTAGTTAGTTAATTAGATTAGTTAAGCTAGTAGATTAGTAGCTTACTTGTAACGGAGGTGCTCCGAGACTGCGGTGTCGCACGATTTGTAATAACGCTTTGTCAGGTTCTATTATAATCTCTATCTTGTTATTTTAAATAATGTTGTGCTATTTCTATACTTGTTTAGAATTACTTGCTAGGATTATTGCCATGCTTAGCTAGACAAATCTGTGTTTGCTATGATAGTTGCCATGCTAGGGTAGTTATACTTAAATCATGCTATTACTCTGTCTGTATGCTGTTGAATTATATTTGAATCTATGAATTGAATCTCAAATGTTTATCTATCCAAATTATGTTGTGGTTAGTAACATCCTTCTAGGCTTGGCCAATTGCTAGTTGTATGCCGCTAATTATTCTGTGTCTGATGATCGTTGAACTCGACATGGCCGGTGTTCTCCTGGTTGAAATATTACCGGAGGGAGACACGGAGCGTAGGATTAGAGATAGATTAGATTCAAGCCATTTAACAAGTGTCTTAGAGAGAACTTTCGGGACACTTGTGACTTAACCATGTACCCCGTCACTCTGCATAATTGATCCTTGCTATGCTACCTTTCTGCATGTTCTTGTTTGATTGTTGCTTAGGGTTTGCATGCTAGTATCTGTTATGCTGATTAGTTACATGATTAGGTTTTCGAGTATTTATCAATTGCATATACCAGTTTACATGCATAGAATAGTTAAAATGATTTATATGAAATAATGATGAACAATTTAATCAGCCGTTAGACCAGACCATCCCAACTTGTCCCGGTAGGAAACCCCTGTTCATGTTTTTGTTTATTCAACAATTCATGCCATGATTCGGATATCTCAAATGTCCGAGATTGGGGGATAAGACTCGAGGATGGTTGTTGGTTAAATTGGTTGCTACATTTGGGACAACTTCCGGTGTAGTTTACATTCCATAACTGTTATCCACGTGACATATTATTTATCTGATTGCGGAGAACTCTACATTAGATAGATAATAGGCTAGGAGTTATGGCTCATTAGGAAATATTAATGTCATCTTAACTAAGGCTTTATCCCATTAACTACCCCTAAATAGCATGAGTAATTATCATAGTAAACACTCTCGTCACCTATAAGTTCTTGTTGCCACCTCCCCTCCACTTTACTTTATTTTATTTTAAATTTTAGATAATTAGTAGTTAGTTAAAACCAAAACAAACCAAAACCTCTTTTAAACCCTAGCTAAATCCCCATAGATAACTAAAGTCCTAGATCCCATGCCCGTTGTAGTTTGAAGAACGACCCTAGGTCATACCTATCGCTGTACTCACCCATAGCTTTAATATACTTAGGCCCAACAAAAAACAAATTTTAAAACCCACTGATCCAGCCAAGCGGGAGGCCCGCAACGACAGGAATCGATTCCTAAAGACCGACCGTTCGGCTGGCATCAAGTTTTTGGCGCTGCTGCCGGGGACTACAACGACCGATTTAGGAATTTAGTTGTCTTAGTTATTTAGCGATCCTTTCGGAAGATCAATATCATCCGAAAGTTCCTTTTCTGTTCTTTCCTTTCCAAAACTCTCTTTTCTACCAAACTCGAACTTCATCAGCTATGACGAATCGTATTACTCTCGCCTCAACCTGTGCACCACTACTGGAAGGAAGAGGAGGACCTATCGTGCTGCCCGATGAAAACTTCGAAATTAAGCCTAGCATTTTCAAGTTACTCAAAACCTCCTGCTAATTTCACGGTTTTCCGCTCGATGATCCAAATTCACATTTGGATAGATTCATCAATCTTTCTGATTCCTTTGAGCAATCAGGGATTTCAAGAGAAGTCTCCCGACTATATCTTTTTCCCTATTCTTTATCTTCGCGTGCTCGAACCTGGTTTGATGAACTCGAACCCAATTCGATTCATACTTGGTAAGAGTTGGCTACTAAGTTTATGGCTAAGTTTTTCCCTCTTTCCAAGCAAACCAAGCTCAAGGATGATATCGTCAGTTTCCAACAAGAAACCAATGAATCATTATATCTAGCATGGGAACGATTTAAGAAGATGCTTAACAGATGTCTGAATCATCAAATGGGTAAGGCGAACCTAATCTGCATATTCTACTGTGGTCTGACTCCTCAGCACAAGTCAACCCTCGATGCTGCTTCTCAAGGAAATTTCATGTCACACACTTCTGAAGAAGCCTGGGAGCTAGTTGAGACGATAGCAATGCATCAACATGACTGGGAGTTTGGCGAACCGGATAAGGAAGTAACTAGTACTTCAAACCTATCCTTTGAAGCTCTAAAAGCTCAAGTTCTTCAAGGATCTTCAATCTTCTACAGCTCAGCCTCATAAAGGTACGGAAGAAATTCTTGTCACTATTGTTAAAAACCCTGAATCGAACTTTCATTCTAAACCTTTCATTCAGCTGCCAACCAATAACCCACCTACTCAGTTTCTGCAACCTTTATCCTCTAATATGTCAGATTCCCCCGTAAATTCTCAACAACACTATAATGAAGCTTTGACTAATTTCATAGTTGATCAAATGAACATAAACAAACAAGTAATAGATTTTCAAGATAAAATTGATGCTTTACTTAAAATATTAGAAGATTTGATCAAAAACCTGGAAGTTAGTCTTAAACAACTGTTTTTAAAAGTTGAGAACCAAGGAGGAATCATGGTCATCACTAGAGGAGGTAAAGAAACCAGAAATGAGAAGTCCTCAGATAATTCTTCAAATCAACTTCCTATCTCTGAACCGACCACTGATCTAGTGCCTAGTGACACCCCTGTCACTACACCAGATCCAGTATCACCTAAAGCCCCAGAAATCATTCCACGAACTAGGATACCCTTCCCTGGTAGGCTTAAGAAAGAGAAACAGGAAGCACAATTTGGGAAATATCTAGAAATGTTTAAAAGCCTGCACTTAAACGTTAGACTATTAGACGCTTTAGTAGAGATGCCTAGCTGTGCTAAGTTTTTCAAAGAACTCATTTCAAATAAAGAAAAATTAAGACAAATAGTTAGTTTACCCTTAGATGCTGAATGCTCAGCAATCATGTTACATGGCCTTCCACCCAAACTAGGAGATACTAGCTGTTTCACTATTCCCTGTTTTCTTTAAAACATCCAAGTTAGTAATGCCTTAACTGACCTAGGAGCTAGTGTCAATCTTATGCCTTAATCTCTCTATAAGAAACTAGGATTAGGTGAACTGCTACCCACTCAAATGACCATCCAATTAGCCGATAGATCAGTTAAAATCCCCCAAGGAATTGCTGAAGATATAATGGTCCGAGTCGGTAAATTTATCTTCCCGGTTGACTTTGTCATTATGGATATTGAGGAAGATGCCCACGTTCCCCTCATCCTTGGTAGACCTTTCCTAAACACTGCCAAGGTTGTGATAGATGTAAACGAAAAATCTTTAAAACTGAGGGTCGGAGCGGAGGAAGTCACCTTTAATGTCGATAAGTTGATCAAGCACCCTATGGGAGAAGATCTTGGTCTGGTGGATGCCATGCAGGAAATATATGATGAGCATTTGGAGGAGATTCTAGCAGTCAGCAGTAACGAACCGTTCTCCAGCACTGTCATCACCAAAAGAAGACTTTGCCCAAACGACATCGGACTCTGCTCGGCTATCTCCGTTCAATTTGTACCTTCCGGAGAGCTGCTATTTCCATTACCTGAAATGAAGAATCCCTTAGCACCGCCTAACTACTCTCCCACGAACAACTCCGTTGTTGCTGTTCCTTTAGGCGAAGGCATCCCTATCCCACTTTTAAGAAGAAATCAGTTTTTTCCGTTACCCGAATCATCTCCGTCTGTAGCTGAGATTCTCAAATCTTTCGAGGAGATGAATTCTGGTACTTTGCCACAACTATCTGAAGGTTGTGCGAAATCAAATCCAAATATCACCATAAGTACTTCTTCTAAAGCTCAATTTCAAAAGTTCGCACTCACCAACAACAATGATGTCATCATCACTAAGGATAATGCGACCTCGTCATCATCTACCTGCAAATACGAGTTAAAGAAGAACGCGCTTTCCAATGAGACAGAACTAGTAGAAATAGCATCAGCCACTACAGCCGACTCATCTCCAGAAGAATTAGAGTTCCAAAAGGAGTATGACGAGTTACAAAGAGACGAGATCGCTCGAATGAAACCCTCTATCGAAGAACCGCCAGAATTGGAGCTGAAGGAATTACCCCCTCACTTGAATATGCTTTTCTCGAAGGAACCTCACACCTACCCGTCATAATTGCCAAAGGTCTTTCACCTAAAGAGAAAGCAAGACTTATCCAGGTCTTGAAGTCACACAAGAAGGCGATTGCATGGAAGATTTCTGATATACAAGGGATCAGTCCAAATTACTGCACGCACAAGATACTCATGGAAAACGAATTCAAACCTTCCATACAGAGATAGAGGAGAGTAAACCCGAAGATTCAAGACGTGGTCAAGAAAGAGGTTATCAAACTTGGATGCTAGTTTGATCTATCCTATCTCAGATTCCCCATGGGTCAGCCCAGTTCAGGTTGTCCCAAAGAAAGGAGGAATGACAGTTATCGCTAATGAAGATATGAATTGATTCCTACACGAACCGTCACCGGATGGAGGGTGTGTACCGACTACCGGAAATTAAATGAAGCCACCCGGAAAGATCACTTCCCTCTGTCGTTCATCGATCAGATGTTGGAAAGATTATCAGGGACTGAATACTACTGCTTCCTCGATGGTTTCTCCGGCTATTTTCAAATTCCTCTCGATCCAAAGGACCAGGAAAAGATGACATTCACATGTCCATATGGTACATTTTCCTACCGCCGCATGCCATTCGGTTTATGCAATGCGCCTGCAACATTTCAAAGGTGTATGGTGGCAATATTCCATGACATGATTGAACAGTGTATGGAGGTATTCATGGACGACTTCTCAGTCTTCGGTGATTCCTTCACATCTTGTCTTTCCAATCTTGAAAGGATGCTAGCCCGATGTGAAGAATCAAATCTTGTCTTAAACTGGGAAAAGTGCCACTTTATGGTGAAAGAAGGAATAGTTTTAGGACATCGAATATCAAAATCTGGAATCGAAGTTGACAAAGCCAAAGTTGAGACTATTGCCAAACTTCCACCACCTACTTCTGTTAAAGCAATTCGCAGTTTTCTAGGTCACGCCGGATTCTACCGTCGCTTTATCAAGGATTTCTCTAAGATCTCTCGACCTATGACACACCTTCTCGAGAAGGATACTCCGTTTGTCTTTTCAGATGACTGTCTTAAAGCTTTCAACATTTTAAAGGATCAGCTCACACATGCACCGATTATGGTCAGCCCCGATTGGAGTCTTTCGTTCGAAATCATGTGCGATGCTAGTGATTTCGCTGTTGGAGCTGTCTTAGGTCAAAGGAAGGAGAAGCATTTTCAGCCAATCTACTATGCCAGCAAGAGACTCACTGATGCACAAGAGAATTACACCACAACAGAGAAAGAGCTTCTTGCGGTAGTATTCGCTTTTGATAAATTTCGTTCTTATTTAATATTGTCCAAAACTATTGTCTATACAGATCACTCAGCCTTGAAGTATCTCTTCAAAAAGCAAGACGCTAAGCCAAGACTGCTTAGATGGATTCTCCTCCTCCAAGAATTTGACATAGAAATCAAGGATAAAAAGGGAGCCGAGAATGTCGCAGCAGATCATCTTAGTCAATTGGAAAATCCGTCGATGGAGAAGCTTGATGAGAGAGAGATTCAAGACCAGTTTCCTGAAGAACAACTCATGAATGTCGGAGGATACCAAAAGGGATCTCAATTCCCTTACAACCCTTGGTATGCAGACTACGCAAATTATCTGGTTGGAGGAATTGTGCCAAAAGGAATGCCCACCTATAGGAAGCGCAAATTCTTTAGAGACGTAAGGAACTACTATTGGGACGATCCATACTTATTCAAAGTATGTCCGGACCAAATCATCAGAAGATGCGCAGACAAGAGGGAGGCAAGGAACATTCTTCACCAAAGTCATCACGGACCAACTGGAGGACATCACGGAGCAAATATGACTGCAAGAAAGGTATATGACTCTGGCTTCTACTGGCCTACTATATTCAGAGACGCTCACGACTTGGTGAAATGCTGTGATGCTTGCCAAAGGTTTGGAAGTATTTCATCGAGTAGTGAAATGCCACTTACTAACATCCAAGCTTGCGAGATCTTTGATATATGGGGGTTGGATTTTATGGGACCATCCCCAAAATCATATGGGAAAGAGTATATTCTGGTTGTTGTCGACTACGTCTCCAGATGGGCCGAAGCTCAAGCATTTCCTACAAATGATTCCCGAGTAGTGGTAAAGTTCTTAAAGCAGCTCTTCTCACATTTCGGTACCCCAAAAGCGATCATTAGTGATTGAGGCACGCACTTCTGTAATGCTCAGTTTATGAGGACATTACAATATTATGGTGTCACCCATAAGACCTCTACGGCTTACCACCCGCAGATGAATGGGCAAGCCGAATTGACGAATCGAGCGCTCAAGAGAATTTTAGAACGAACCGTGGTGAATCATAGGGAAAGATGGGCTGAAAAACTAGACGATGCTCTGTGGGTGTTCAGAACCACATATAAATCACCACTAGGAACCACGCCCTACAGACTAGTCTACAGAAAAGCGTGTCATCTGCCGATAGAGTTGGAGTATAAAGCTCACTGGGCGCTAAGAGGTTGTAATCTAGACCCTTCTGCAATTGGATCACATCGGAAAATGCAACTGAATGAACTAGCTGAATTAAGAGACCAAGCATATGATAGCTCTCTGCACTTCAAAGAATGAACAAAGAATACTCATGATGCTAAACTCAAATATTCTAAGTTCAAGCCCGGAGACAAAGTTCTTCTCTTCAATTCGCGCTTCAAGAAATTCTCTGGCAAATTCAGATCAAGGTGGAGCGGACCATTTGTTATATCAAAAGTATTTACCTTCGGAGCAGTCGAACTAGAAGCCCGGGACGGTAATTTTAAAGTCAATGGCCATCGCTTAAAGCACTACATCGAAGATTTCAGCTCTACTGAGGAAGTCTATATCTTTGAACCACCTTGAGCCGACTAGTAGGTACAAGGAGTCAAGCTAGAGACTCTCTAAACAAACGCTCTTGGGAGGCACCCCATTGCTTATCTTATTTTATTTCTTAGTTATTTTTGATTTAGTATTATCATCCCTAAACTAATGATGCAGGATAACCCAAATCTGACGATGCCACATTCCTACATATACATCAGATAAGTTTTATTCATTGTATACAAGTGCGAATGAATAGATAGCCTCGCAAAGCTTTAACATTTAAACAAACATTTCTCGAAGTCATCTGATTATTTTGCATTTGTATACCCATTTTAAAACAATAGCATTACCTGTTTATCTTTATGTTTCAGGATGGACGCTTCAGCTGAGACCTCAGTACAAGCTACTCAGAAACAACAGAAGAAGAGGACCCGCAGAGGAAAAAGAAAGAAGACGACCACCACTATTGATGAGCATGCTCAGACTGCTCCTGTATCTGCCCCACTTTTTTACTTTGGAGTTACCACTTCAGATCCGATGGTGACTTGGGCGATGCTCAGTCAGCTTTCAATTCAGCGTAGCTCTCAGTCTGAAATCAGAGAAGCGATGGGACTGCTGAAACTCACCGCCAGCCGTACCAGCTTGGTCAGGGTCCCAGGCCAGCTCTCCCACCTTTGTCCTTCTTCCCAGCTGCCCCACCACAGACTGTTCCTCCCACTGTTGTTGCTTCTTCTTGGCCACCTCAGAATCCCGCTGATGCACCCATGGTGTCTGATCACACTGCTGCCTTATCACTCAATTCAGATCCAGATACTGACGCACTTGCAGCATTTGATCCAGACATGGATGATTTACTAGACGATTTCTAGCTTATTTTATCTTTAGTTATCTTTATTTATCATTAGACCTGTTATGTTGTTGAACTGATGATTATGATGGTATTTTACGACATTGCAGACCTTATCTTCGTAGGAATTAGATGAGCTTTGAAAAGAGTCTGGTCCTCACAATCCAGCAAATTATTTACACCAACCCTACACGAATATGGTCCTATATCCAGTGCCCACTGTCTGTAGGGAAGTATCTCTCCTAAACCCGTTCTTCTTACTTTAATATAACTTCGATATGCCTATTGACCACTTAAATCTCTAAGTGTGGGATCTCCCTCGCTTATTACTTTCAAATTCACATTTTTCCTAAACCAAAAACCCTAAGTGTGGGATTTTCTCCCTACTTAGTGTAGAAACATTGGGGACAATGTTTATTTCTAAGTGTGGGATAGCGGTATATCTGTTTAAGTTGATCTAGAAACATGCTAGTCCTCAAAATAAATTTTCAACCCTTATTTTGCCAAAATTTTCAAAAACTTTTAAATTTTTTTTAATCACAATAAAAGCAAATTGGTTAAAACTTCGACCGTGAAATTGTCACTCATTCAGTAAAACCTAACCAGTTTTACTTCGACAGTAAAATTGTCACTCATTCAGTTGGCCAATTAAGTTTTTCAGGAATGAATACAGATTTTTTTACAAGTATTTCAAAAGTTGGTAAATATAAGGTCGAAATCATGTCGGATTCTAAACAATTTAAGATGAGGATCTAAGAGGGGCATCGCACGACTAGACACATATAACCCATTTTTGCGGTGAGGAATTTGAGCCTTATAAGCATTCATTTTAAATGCTTCACTGTTCGTTTGTTGTGTGTGACCGTTGCACGCATTTCTGAATTAGAACTTGCCCCAGGTATACATATCGAGATCACATTGACAGGTGTCATACGTGACATAGGTACGATTAGAGGACCTTGACATTCCTTAGGATTTAAACCCCTTTTCACATACCTTTTCAAGCAAAAAAAAAACCCTTCCAAGACTCAATTTTAGTGTTGATGATCCGCTTAGAAAACCCTGTTGAGCCTTAGCCTATTTTTCTTTCATTCACCCAAATTTTTTAAACCCCTTATTCCCCTACCCACCAGAAAGTTGTCTTAGTATTTTTGAAAAAAGAGATATTTAGGTACTCCTTTTTGCTTTCACTCCAAAAATCACAAATAATGTTTACTACAACTTCTCGTGTGCGTTTTATTGATCTATATAGAAAAAAATCGAGAGTCATGTGGTGCGAAAAATTGGCACCAAAGTAAACTCAAAAATCATCAAAGGATTGAGAAATGAAAATAAGAAGGGATCTCAAGAAGGGAAATAAAAAAAAAATCCCTTAAAAATTTCTTGGCAAGAAAAATCTAAGCCCAAAAATAGAAATAGAAATAGAAAAGCAAAGAGAAAGAAAAGAAAATAGCTGAAATAAAGCTAAGTGCTTCGACTCTCTCGAAAACTCGACTCTTCAAAAGAAATATCATTCCGTGTGTTTTCAAAAGATAGAAGTCAAAATAGCTATCTTATCCCCCAAAAGTGTTATCCGTTTCCGTTTTCATTAAAAAAGGATATCTAGATAGAACTTTTTTTCGGAAGTCCCAAGATAAGCAAACACCCTTAGAAACCTAGATACCCCCAATCTATCCATACCCTTTTTAAACCCACACCAAACACTACAACCCATTTGAATGTCATGGGATAATCAGTACCGCTCCTGTCTAAGTGATGAAGATCTGATCCTCGGGCAAGCCTATGAAGACGAATGCTGCACGACTGGTATTTGAGCGATGTTTCATTTGGCTTAGGATAATAGGAACCCCGATACACTTTGAGTGAATTGAGTGACCACCAGTGAGATCGCCCAGTCGTGTATATACCACAAATTTGAGAATTGAAAGTTTGCCTAAGTGAATCATTTTGAACAGCTTTTAGATACGTCATGTGAACACCTCTTATTTATCTAACAGGCAAATACTTGTTTCCAATCTGTGTGAATTCTTCGTTGTGGATAGAAATCAAAAACTTTTTTCTTATGGTAAATTCTAAGAGGGTAAGTTTGCTTGAGGACAAGCAAATGTCTAAGTGTGGGATATTTGATAACACGCAAAAAGTCATGTTTTTGCGTGCATTAATCTCACCTTTTTAGCCCAATATGTGAGGAAACTAATCAAAATAGATACTTTATCATTAAAACTCGTCACATGGGCCAAAATATAGACAATGTTTCAAAAGTCAACTAAAATGGTCAAAAAACATGATAAATCTAACGAATACGATCATAAGCATTCTCGTTCACTCGTTCTAGAACTTTTTGAGATACACAAAGAATTATGAACTCTAACTTATGTCATTTTCTTCGTTAAGAAAATACGAACGCGTGGATATAAAGAACACTCAAAACGGGTAAACGACGAAGAAGTTACGCCCGAATGAAGAAATGAAGAACCGAGGAACCAGCATACGGCTGAACCAGGCCGTATACGGCTTGTCCAGACCGCATATGGCTGGGCCTGGACCGTATACGGTCTGTGCAGGCTGTATACAGCCTGTGCTAAGCCGTATACGGCCCAGTTCAGCCGAATTCACCCTATGCTCAGCCGTATACGGTCCAGTTCAGCCGTATACGGTCCAGCTCAGCCGTATCGTGCGTTTGGGTGATAAAAATCTGATTTTTATTCGTCTTTGCGATACGCTTGTGCGTTTAAAGGTTTGGATACGGTCTACAGATACGGTTGTGCGATCTCTATAAATACAAGCCTCATTTCATCATTTCAACACACCTTCACATTTTCACACTTCTATACACACTTTTTCTCACTACTCTCTCTCTAAATTAGTTAGTTAGTTAATTAGATTAGTTAAGCTAGTAGATTAGTAGCTTACTTGTAACGGAGGTGCTCCGAGACTGCGGTGTCGCATGATTTGTAATAACGCTTTGTCAGGTTCTATTATAATCTCTATCTTGTTATTTTAAATAATGTTGTGTTGTTGCTATACTTGTTTAGAATTACTTGCTAGGATTATTGCCATGCTTAGCTAGACAAATCTGTGTTTGCTATGATAGTTGCCATGCTAGGGTAGTTATACTTAAATCATGCTGTTACTCTGTCTGTATGCTGTTGAATTATATTTGAATCTATGAATTGAATCTCAAATGTTTATCTATCCAACTTATGATGTGGTTAGTAATATCCTTCTAGGCTTGGCCAATTGCTAGTTGTATGCCGCTAATTATTCTGTGTTTGATGATCGTTGAACTCGACATGGCCGGTGTTCTCCTGGTTGAAATATTACCGGAGGGAGACACGAAGCGTAGGATTAGAGATAGATAGATTAGATTAGATCCAGCCAAGCGGGAGGCCCGCAATGACAGGAAGCGATTCCTAAAGACCGACCGTTCGACTAGCATCACTCCGGTGCGTTCCTGTTGTCATAGGATCTAAACTACAGTTCTTCAGTGCCCAGTAAGCTTTGTATTCTAGTTCAATCGGGAGATGACATGCCTTTCCATAAACGAGCCTATAGGGGGTTGTTCCTAATGGCGTTTTATAAGCTGTCCGAAATGCCCATAAAGCATCGTCTAGCTTATCTACCCATCTTTCCTTGTGTTGACCAACAGTTCGTTCCAAGATCCTTTTTAGTGCACGGTTTGTAATCTCTGCTTGCCCATTCGTTTGCGGTGGATAGGCCGTAGAGGTTTTGTGGGTAACACCATATTGTTGCAATAGTTTCATAAATTGAGTATTGCAAAAGTGCGTGCCTCGATCGCTGATGATTGCTCGAGGTGTTCCAAACCGACAGAATAGCTGTTTTAAGAACTTGGTTACGAATCTTGAATCACTTGTTGGAAAGGCTTGGACTTTGGCCCATCTTGATACGTAATCGACAGCTACTAGAATGTATTCTTTTCCGTAAGATTTCGGAAATGGTCTCATGAAGTCTAAACCCCATATGTCAAATATTTCACCTGCTTGGATATTTGTCAACGGCATTTCATTACGCGCTGTGATATTTCCAAACCTTTGGCAAATATCGCAGCGTTTCACCAAGTCTTGTGCGTCTCTGAAAATGGTAGGCCAGTAGAATCCCGAGTCGTAGACTTTCTTTGCTGTCAGATTAGCTGCATGATGTCCTCCGGTGGGTCCGTGATGGCTTTGGTGGAGTATATGTTCGGCTTCTTTCCCATTGACACATCTTCTTACTATTTGGTCGGGACAGACTTTGAACAAATATGGATCATCCCAAAAGTAATATTTGATGTCGCGGAAGAACTTTTTTCTTCGCGATGAGATCATCCATTTTCTTGTGATCCCTCCAACTACAAAATTGGCAATGTCTGCAAACTAAGGATCGTCAGTGAATTGCGAGCCTTGTTCTCCTAAACTCATTAACTGCTCTTCTGGAAATCGATCTTTAATATCTCTTTCTGCAAGTGGTTCCATTAACGGATTTTCAAGTCGACTTAAATGATCTGCGGTGACATTTTCTGCTCCTTTCTTATCTTTTATCTCGATATTGAATTCTTGTAGGAGTAGAATCCATCGTAACAATCTAGGCTTTGCGTCTTGCTTTTTGAAGAGGTATTTTAGAGCTGAGTGATCCGTATATACTATTGTTTTGGACAATATTAGGTAGGATCTGAATTTGTCAAAGGCAAATACCACGGCTAGCAGCTCTTTTTCTGTAGTTGTATAGTTCTCTTGAGCGTACGTAAGTGTTTTGCTAGCGTAATAGATGGGTCAAAAGTGATTATCCTTCCTTTGACCTAGAACTGCCCCAACTACGAAGTCACTAGCATCGCACATGATCTCAAATGGTAGGCTCCAATCTGGAGCGACCATGATTGGTGCATCTGTAAGCTCCTTCTTTAGGTAGTTGAAAGCCTTCATGCAGTTCTCGTCAAACACAAACTTGATGTCTTTTCCTAGAAGGTGGGTGATAGGTCGAGAAATCATGGAGAAGTCCTTGATAAATTGGCGGTAGAACCCAACATGTCCTAGAAAGCTTCTAATGGCCTTGACGTTGGTTGGTGGTGGAAGTTTGGCAATGGTTTCGACCTTTGCTTTGTCTACTTCAATTCCGGACTTTGATATTCGATGTCCTAAAACTATTCCTTCCTTTACCATAAAGTGACACTTTTCCCAATTTAACACGAGGTTTGATTCTTCACGCTTGGCGAGCATTCTATCGAGGTTGGATAGACATGATGCGAAGGAGTTTCCAAAGACAGAGAAATAGGTGCGGGGATGCGGGAGCAGCGCGCCTGGTTAGCGGGGTCCCAGGGGTGGCAACCCCTGGCGGGGTCCAAGGGGCTAGCCCTTGGTTGGGTGAAAAACGCACCTGGACTCGAAAAACGCACTTGGACTTGAATTTGGGTGAAATCAAGTGATAAAATTTTTGGTCTCGACACTTTGAAAATCTGTGTTTTCTTGGTTCTGTTTCATGCGACACAGTGTGCGACATAAGGCTTGTGTCGCTAGATGCGACATAGTCTTTTGTGTCGCAGATCATGTCTGCGACATAAGTCTTTGTGTCGCTAAGTGCGACATCCGCAATTTAATGCGACATAAGGTGTTGTGTCGCTATGTGCGACGGAAATGAGTTATGTGACACAATCACTTGTGTCGCTATATGCGACATAAGTAAGGGTTTTGTGACATAAGGCCTTGTGTCCCAGGTGGCCTGGAGCCTCTGCGACACAACGAGCTGTTGGCCGGAAAATGAGCCGAAAAGGTGTTTTCCGGTTTTCGTTTGACTTGAAACTTTTACCTAACCCATATTTGGACATTATCAGCTTAAATAACCCATAAACAAATGAAAATAATGGAAATCGGAGTATTTCAGGTTTTGTCGGAAACTTACAAACTTAACGCCGGAGAATTTCGAAAAGGTAGGAATATAGATCGCGACGTGGTGGTTCTTTTCTTCCTAACGAGCTAGATGATTTAATGTTGTTTGGTGTTATTTGATAGATTTAGGTGATGGTGGTGTGATGGGTGTTTAGAGAGAAAAAGAAGAGAGGAGAGAGAGATGGTGAATGTAAAATGAGGGAAATGGGGGGAGGGAGGGCAGATTTTTGGGGGAAAAGGGGGAGGGGAATCTCCCAAATTTTAATTCCCGCATTTGCGCTCCGTGCGGAGTTCGTTTTCCCGATCGTTTAAACGTTAAATAATTATTTTATACGTTTAAATATATGTTTTAAAATACGAATGTTTATTCAATATTTTTGTTGAAGTTTTTTTCTAAATACTTAATAACTTAAATGGTTTCGTTTGTTTGTGTGTTTAACATTTTAATCGCGTGGATGTTTATTTGTATGATACGAACTAATTACGAAATATTATCAAAATAATATTTTGGATATAATGTTTGTACTAAATAATATTACATTATTTAATAAAATTGTTCACCAACGTCCGTATAAATTGAATCGAATTACATTCGATTTGGGTCGCGTACGGTTTAATCAAATTGCATAATTGTATATATTCATCAATATATATTTCGATACATTAATTAGCCTAATACAAAACTAATTACATGTATTAACAATTGATTAGGTACTAATCACTAGTCCTAATTTGGCGGGTGTCACATTCTCCCCCTGTTAGGAAAATTTCATCCCGAAATTTAACTTGAAGTCGTGTTTGAAGTAGCATCAGCAAATAACTGAGGATAGTTGAGTCGCATTTGGTTCTTCCGTTCCCAGGTGAACTCCGGCCCACGCCGCGAATTCCACCTGACTTTGACAATGGGGATACGACTTAGTTTGAGTTGTTTGACCTCACGGTCCATGATTTCAGCGGGTTCTTCAACAAAGTGAAGTTTGTCATCAATGTGAATCTCATCGAGTGGAATAATGAGTGTCTCATCATACAGGCATTTCTTCAAGTTAGAAATGTGAAAAGTGGGATGCACGTTGCTGAGTTCGGGTGGCAGCTGCAATCGATATGCCACTGAACTAATCCTCTCGAGGATCTCGCATGGTCCAATGTATCTGGGATTTAACTTCCCGCGTACCGAATCGGATAACACTTTTCCAAGGTGAAACTTTGAGTAGCACTCGATCCCCAACCTGGAACTTGAGTGGTTTGTGTCTCACGTCAGCATAACTTTTATGATGATCGCGTGCGGCTTTGAGTTTGTTTTAGATCTCGAAGATCTTTTCTGTAGTTTCGTGAATGATCTCAAGACCAGTGAGTTGACTGTCTCCCACTTCGGTCCAACAAATTGGTGATCGGCACTTACGACCGTACAGTGCCTCGAAAGGTGCAACCTTAATGCTGGTGTGATTACTGTTGTTATACGAAAACTCGCACAACGGTAGGTGTTTTTCCCACTTTACACCGAAGTCAACTACGCAAGCTCGTAGCATGTCTTCCAGTGTTTGAATTGTTCCCATTTCCATTTAGGAATGTTGGGCTGTTGGAGTAAACCAGAAGGTTTTTGATATTCGGCTTTGACTTTTGAGCAAGTAAGGCACCTGCTGACGTATGTGGCGATTTCAGCTTTCATGTTCGGCCAGCAATAGAACTCTTTGATGCCGTGATACATTTTGTCGGATCCCCGGTGGATAGAGTATTTAGACTTGTGAGCTTCATCTATCACCAAGTCTCGCAGGTTCCCAAAACTAGGCAGCCAGATTCGGTTGGAGAGGTACCTAACTCCGTTAGGTTTGATTTCAAATTGTTTATCCATGCCTCGCAAGGCTTCATTTTTTATGTTATCGGGTTTCAGAGCTTCGAGTTGAGCAGTGAGAATCTGAATGTTTAGATCATTGTGAATGGTCATACTGAGGGCTCGGACACGAAGTGGTTTCGTTCGTTCTTTTCGACTGAGGACATCGGCAACAACATTTGCCTTACCCGGATGGTATTTGATCTCAGAATCATAGTCGGTGAGCAACTCGACCCATCGACGTTGCCATGTTGAGATCCTTTTGATCGAAGATATGTTGGAGACTTTTGTGATCGGTGAAGATTGTGCACCTAGTGCCGTAGAGGTAATGTCTCCATATGTTGAGAGCAAAGATGACAGCTCCGAGTTCGAGATCATGAGTAGTGTAGTTCTTTTCGTGAATTTTGAGTTGTCACGAGGCATAAGCAATGACCTTGTCTCGTTGCATCAGCACGCAACCGAGACCCTGGTGGGAAGCATCGCAGTATACCACGAAGTCATCGGTGCCTTCGGGTAATGATAGAATAGGAGCAATGCAAAGCTTCTATTTCAGGAGTTGAAATGCTGACTCTTGTTTATTAGTCCAATCGAACTTTTTGTCTTTCTGAGTCAGGGTTGTGAGTGGTTGGGCTATTTTTGAGAAATTTTCAATGAATCTCCGATAGTACCCAGCAAGACCCAAGAATTGGCGTACTTCGGTTGGAGATGTTGGTGCTTGCCAGCACTTGATAGCCTCGATTTTTGATGGATCGAAATGGATTCCTTGACTATTAACAACATGTCCAAGGAATTGAACGGATTGTATCCAGAACTCACACTTGGAGAATTTGGCATATAACTCCTCGTGTCTGAGTAGTTCTAGGATGGTTTTGAGGTGTTGCGTGTGTTCTTGTTCATTTCGCGAGTATATGAGAGTGTCATCGATGAAGACAATGACAAACTTATCGAAGTAAGGTTTGCACACCCGATTCATAAGATCCATGAATACAGCCGGTGCGTTTGTTAAACCGAAGGGCATCTCCTTAAATTCATAATGCCCGTAACGAGTTCAGAAAGCAGTTTTCGGGATATCGGTGTCGCGAACTCGAAGTTGATGATAACCTGACCGAAGATCGATCTTTGAATAAATACTCGACCCTTGTAGTTGTTCAAATAGGTCATCGATGCGAGGAAGTAGATATCGGTTCTTGACGGTCAATTTGTTCAACTCTCAGTAGTTGATGCACATTCGGAAAGAACTGTCTTTCTTCTTCATGAATAAGACCGGAGCTCCCCAGGGTGAAGAACTCGGTCTAATGAATCCTCTATCCATGAGTTCCTGTAACTGGGTGGACAGCTCCTAAAGTTCGGATGGGGCTAATCGGTATGGTGCTCGAGCCACGGGTGCAGCACCTGGCACGAGATCGATTGAAAACTCGACCTGTCTTGGCAGTGGCAGACCAGGCAGTTCTTCGGGAAAGACTCCTAGAAAGTCTTGAATGATGGGCACATCCTCAAGTCGCTTCTCTTCCGACTTTTTCTCCATGATGTATGCGAGGATTGTCAGATACCCTTTTCTTAGAAATTTTCAGGTTTTCAAACAAGAGATGATGTTAAGTCTCGTCCTACCGGTCTCCCCCTGTAAGATCAAAGTTCTACCAGCAGCGAGAGGGATGCGAATGATCTTATCGTAACAAACGATTTCGGCTCGGTGTCTGGACAACCAGTCCATTCCTATGATGATGTCGAAACTTCCAATTTCAACGGGCATAAGATCGATTGAAAAGGTTTCATTGGCTAGTTTTAAAGTGCAATTAGGTATCACACTATTGGTTTCTATGAGTTTACCGTTCGCTAGTTCTACAGTGTACTTAACATCTAGAGCAACAGGGGTGATGTCAAACAATCGGTAAAATTCATCAGAAATGAAGCTTCTATCGGCACTAGTATCAAATAGAATAGAAGCAGTTAAGTTGTTGAGGAGGAACATACCCGAGACCACATTTGGGTCTTCGCGGGCATCCCCAGAGTAGAGTACGAAGGCTCTACCTCTAGCGTTGTTGTTGCTGTTGTTGTTGTTCTTCAGCTTCGGGCATTCATTCTTGAAGTGCCCAGTGTTTCCACATTCGAAGCGGGCTCTAGGCGGCCTGGTGTTGTTGTTGTTGGAGGTATTGTTGTTGGATTTGGGAGCACGACAATCTTTGGTCGAGTTCCCGTGTCTCCTGCAGTTGTTGCAAGGGGTATTGCGTTGACCCTCGTGGTGGCGGTTACACTTGGAACAATAAGGTTTGTTCCCCGTATACCCGTGTTTGGGTTCAGCGTTGGGGGTGTAAGCTTGGATGGCATTGGATGTCTTGTTTGTTTGGTCGTGGTGATCAGTAGGTTTGCGTTTGTTGTTGGAAGGGGTGGTAGATGCTTCACGGCTGACAATCATTGCCATGGATTCATGTGCAATCCGGATAGCACTTTGGATGGTGGTTGGCTTGGATGAGGCAACATTTCCCTGGATGTTCACTAGGAGGCCGTGGATGTATTTCTTGATGCATTTTTCCTCCGTGTCTACCAAACCCGGACATAGAAGGGCGAGTTGCTGGAATTTGGTTGTGTAACCAGCGATATCATTACCTTGAACAGTTAAATGCCAAAATTCTTCCTCCAACCGGTGGATTTCCTCGGTGGGGCAATATTCGTCCCTTATCATTTTCTTCAGGTCTGCCCAGGGGAGTTGGTTCGCTACATCAATGCCCACAGAACTGGCATAAGTATTCCACCATGTGAGTGCACCTTCTTGAAAGGTATAAGCAGCAAATTTGACCTTGTTGTCTTCCGTGCAGTTGCACAAACCAAAGACAGATTCGATCCTTTTGATCCACCTGATTAGACCGATGGCACCTTCCGTGCCCTTGAAATTTAGCGGTTTGCAGCTGAGAAAATCCTTGTAAGAATAAGGCTTGATGACAGGAGTAATTTATGGAGTATCATTAATCCTCCTGGAGTTTTGTGGTGAATCCCGAGTAGCCAGGGCTTCGGCCACTGCTCGGGAAACGATGGCAGCAATTTCAGCATCACTGTAACTTTTTCTTCTTTGGCGGCATTATTCTTCAAGAGAGAAATAAAAGATACATGAGAGGTGGTACCAAAATAATAAGCACGATAGATGTATATATATAAAAGTGGTAATATACAACATCACATGGTAAAATCACAATGTAGAAATAACGGGAGAAATTGTCAAATCATAATACGAAGTCGAATGATTACAGACAATTTCTAGTTAGGAGTTTCAAAAGTCATAGACTTAGAAGATTTTACAAAAGTGCCGGGAATTATTACATCCGGTCGAATTACATAGGTCCTACGAAAGCATAGTAAAGTACAGATTTAGCCTAAGCTAATCCTGTCGTAGATTGAGTTGTGGTAGTAGTGCGGTGAGATGGTCCACAGATTCTGCAAGTCTGCTAACCATTCGGAGGGCATCCTCGATTTCCCTTAGACGTGTCTCGCACTGATTCAGCCTTGATTGTAGGACAGAGATTTTGTTTCGGTTGCCAATCACTTGGTTGTGAACAACCTCCATAGTTTCGAAGGTTTCACCCAGACTTGATTGACGGTATTGTCAAGGGTGTCCATGTGGTGTCCATGGTCAAGGGTGTCCATGTGGCTGACGGTATTGTCGTGATCTTCGGAGAATTGATTAATACGCTCGAGTGATGTGAGTCTCCAGTTTTCGTTGGTTTCTTGGAGTTCGATATCCATAGTATTAAGTCGTTGCTCGTGGCGGTGTAGCCTAGTGGCTAAGTCCGACAAAGTGAAGTGAGTGGGGTATGGGTCAGCTCGAGGCAACCTGGTGTTCCTCCTAGCCACTCTTGGGTTTCATGATCCATACGGATGAGAGCATGACGAATTGGGTGGTTTGTTTGCCATTCTGAGATAAAGCGTTAGAAAGAATGAGGCCTATATTCATATAATACCTATATAATACAGTCTAAGATATTGTGCGTGAGAGAGGCCTATCTATGTGTATATATATATATATATATATATAAATATATATATATCACATAATAGCCTAAAGTGTCTAACACAGACATGTTTGAGTCCCGATTCTCTCGAGGTCAGAGTCAACTAGTGTATCTTGTTCAGTCATGACTCCTTTCAGATCTCACATCATATTCTTTTAATTGTACATAGTTGATCAGGCTATGTTAAATTAAATCAATACAATGCAGTCACTGAACCTGATCATACTTAATGAGGAATACTGCCTAACGGTCATATTCTAGGCCCACTAAATGCAACCTAGTTTACAATAACTTTAGGCTCTTATACCAATCTGTCGCAACCCCAAATTCGGGTTGCGGAAGCGAATCGGGTCGGGGCACGACTAATCAATAATCATAGCACAAAGATATAATGAATGACTCTATATGCGTCATTTTACAACTTGTATTGATAAAACCAAAGTTTACATCAAAATATAGTTTACATTAGCTCAGTTCCTGGATTGAGAGATTTACATACATAATTAATTTATACAAAATATAATAATGCAGCTAAATATCTGAATGTTTGCATGCTGACACGAGCTAATGATTCCTGAATGCAGTCCAACCTACTGCTGAGTACCTGTGATACAAGCTAAAATGGGTCAGCGAAATGCTGGTGAGCTCACAGGTTTGTATGTCAACACATATTGTATGAACCGCAAGATTTAATTGAATTTAAATTGCAATCAATCAAAATAAAAGTTTTACAGCCATGAGCACATAGTCTGAGCTTAACTCGAGGTGTTAGGTCCACATTTAAGGTATCCTGATCGAGGTGCCTCCCACGAGTGCCTAATCTACACTCGTCTGAACAAATATTAGTACATTCGTTTACCCAGTTAGTGCATGCTAACCCGGACGAGGAGGGTCAATCCTATATGGTACCATATACTAATATTCATGTTACAACGTATTACCAAACTATGCTGAGGAGGGCTTTGAAAAGATTAGTGAGATAACTCATGTAGTATTTGTTTGATTTCGTACTAGTGTTCATATAGTAAAATAAAGCGAGCAATGATATCACACCCCTAAGTAAAACAGTAAAATAGGGGCTATGAGACTCACCTGAGTCTTGAAGTGTTTATCTATATAAACTTGAGTTGATTAGCCGAGTAGTGATGTCCGAAGACTTGTAACCTGAGGGTGTCCATGACACGTGATGGTTATTAATTGATTAGGTATCTTAAAAGATTTCCTTTGTAGTTGCTCGTCCAATTAGGATGTCCAAATGACTACGATTTGGTTGATTAATGTTGAGTTTTGAAAATGTGTACGGCCCATTGGTGATTTGTTTGTAATAATAATCCCACATTATTATTTTGATTTTTGAAAGGTGTTATACTTAAAAGTATTTATAAACTTTAGGTGACAGGGGTCCGGGGGCAGCGCCCCTGGTTAGCGGGGTCCCAGGGGTGGCAACCCCTGGCGGGGTCCAAGGGGCTAGCCCCTGGTTGGGTGAAAAACGCACCTGGACTCGAAAAACTCACCTGGACTTGAATTTGGGTGAAATCAAGTGATAAAATTTTTGATCTCGACACTTAGTAAAATCTGTATTTTCTTGGTTTCTGTTTCATGCGACACAGTGTGCGACATAAGGCTTGTGTCGCTAGATGCGACATAGTCTTTTGTGTCGCAGATCATGTCTGCGACATAAGTCTTTGTGTCGCTAAGTGCGACATCCGCAATTTAATGCGACATAAGGTGTTGTGTCGCTATGTGCGACGAAAATGAGTTATGTGACACAATCACTTGTGTCGCTATATGCGACAAAAGTAAGGGTTTACGTAAGGCCTTGTGTCGCAGGTGGCTTGGAGCCTCTGCGACACAACGAGCTGTAGGCCAGAAAATGAGCCGAAAAGGTGTTTTCTGGTTTCCGTTTGACTTGAAACTTTTACCCAACCCATATTTGGACATTGTCAGCTTAAATAACCCATAAACAAATGAAAATAATGGAAATCGGAGTGTTTCGGGTTTTGTCGGAAACATACAAACTTAACGCCGGAGAATTTCGAAAAGGTAGGAATATAGATCGCGACGTGGTGGTTCTTTTCTTCCAAACGAGGTAGATGATTTAATGTTGTTTGGTGGTGTTATTTGATAGATTTAGGTGATGGTGGTGTAATGGGTGTTTAGAGAAAAAAAGAAGAGAGGAGAGAGAGATGGTGAATGTGAAATGAGGGAAATGTGGGGAGGGAGGGCAGATTTTTGGGGGAAAAGGGGGAGGGGAATCTCCCAAATTTTAATTCCCGCGTTTGCGCTCCGTGCGGTGTTCATTTTCCCGATCGTTTAACATTTTTTCCGATCGTTTAACGTTTAAATATATGTTTTAAAATACGAATGTTTATTCAATATTTTTGTTGAAGTATTTTACTAAATACTTAATAACTTAAATGGTTTCGTTTATTTGTGTGCTTAACATTTTAATCGCGTAGACGTTTATTTGTATGATACGAACTAATTACGAAATATTATCAAAATAATATTTTGGATATAATGTTTGTACTAAATAGTATTACATTATTTAATAAAATTGTTCACCAACGTCCGTATAAATTGAATCGAATTACATTCGATTTGGGTCGCGTACGATTTAATCAAATCGCATAATTGTATATATTCATCAATATATATTTCGATACATTAATTAGCCTAATACAAAACTAATTACATGTATTAACAATTGATTAGGCACTAATCACTAGTCCTAAGTTGGCGGGTGTCAGACATACTTTTTTTTAGACTAATAATACTCTCTAATTATTAGTCTTACTTTCTCCTTCTATTTTCTTATTTCAAATTAGTTAGGCTAGTTTAGGAAAGTTGTTAAGAATAGAACGAAAGAAAGGAACATTGTAATCTTGGGTGTACGCTCAGAATTGTGTCAATTAATTCAAGTATATTCTCTCTCGCATTTAATCCTGGTTCTTTCTATCCTTATCTATCTTAATTAATTACGTTTATATTGATTATGCTAGATTTAGTTATTGCCATGATTAGAGAGTAGTATACTTGTTGTGTTTGCTTACGATGTAGTTAGTTAATTATGGGATGATTTATAATTAAATATTAACGATCAGTAGTATTACTTTGATCGTCTTATTGCATGATCTTATTTGATTGTTGCCTTAGGATCATCATAGTAGTAAAATATAAACGGTCTTAATTATCGTAAAGTAATATGACGGCCCCTATTCGACTGTTACTGGATATAGTATTGGAAACACTTCAAGGTGGAGTACAAGTCAAGAAACGGCCGAAGGTAGTCATACTACGAAACAGTATATTGTTACAAAGTAATATGACGGCCCCTATTCGACTGTTATTCGATATAGTACTGGAAAAACTTCAAGGTGGAGTACAAATGTATGGAAGTCGAGTAACGACTGAAGGTAGTTATATTACGGACTAATATTTAAAATGAGAAACCTAGTTTAATTAACCTTTCAAAATAGACTTTTAAACTTCAAATTAATCTATCGCCTTTCCACCAATAAACGTGATTACAACGCCCTTTTAACGACGTCCAATTAAAAGGTAGTCAATCATCTGTGTCAATATAATTTGACAAAGGTATGAAACTATGGAACCTCAAGGCTACATGGGGGATTATCGTAGGACAAGGCATGGCCAAGGTTTGAAGTGGCGGAACCACTTTAAGTGAGGAACATTGTGGATAATTAGGGGATTTATTGGGTAGTTTTAAGTAAGGGCTGGTTTAAAGTCATAAATGAACTGTTTAAATATACGAATCTATTAGGATGATGAGGAATCATTATATGATTCATTTTTTTCTAGTACCTTTAGATTTTGTTCCTGTTCATCTGAAAGTATTATTAAACCATACTTAAGATTTTGTTTATTATTTTAAATACTTTGTGAAGTTACCATAACCTAGCTCCCGGTGTGATATGCTAATGGGATTTTAATTAGTAGGGAATCTAGTGTTTATATCACGAGTATTCAAGAATAATAATTAACAAATATCTTTCAACACAGTTTCTCCAAACATCATCCCATAACTTAATTAACGAAGTCTCGTCAAACACTATCTTTATCTTATCTGCTTTATCATTTATTTTAATTTTTCTTTTATTTATTTACTTGCCTAAGTTAGTTAATAGAAAAACCAAAACTCCCCCACTATTTTATAAACCCTTCACTAGTTTGAAAGCCCTCATCTGTCACGCATTAGTTTCAATTCAGTCGGTTTGAAGAACGACTCTAGGTCATACCTACCACTTACTCACCCTTATGATTAGCATTGTTAGGGAAAACATAGGCCCCGCAATTACAATTTTAAAACACCCACTGATCGCCGTCGCCAGTAGTCGGTGCAATGACAAGGGTAAAATCCTTACCGACCGCTGGTGACGCATTAAGTTTTTGGCGCCGCTACCGGGGAACCAACTGTACGATCCTTAGTCGTTAAGACAAACTTACTTACTAGTGAACCTTTAGGATTTATTAAACCCCTATATTTTTCTTTGTTTTTCCTTCCTTTTAATACTTTTAGAAATTACCACCGCTCTCCACTCTGCTAGTCAACCACCTACCGATGAGACTATGACAGCCGTACGTATCACTTTGGCTGATGACTCTAAACCTCTGATTGAAGGTCGAGGAGGACCAATCGTCTATCCGGAAACCGATAGAACTTCATTTGAATTAAAGCCCCACATTGTTCAGTTAGTTCAAAACCTCTATCAATTCCGTGGCCGACCAAATGACGATCCCAACTCTCACCTTGACAAATTCATTTCCTTATCAAACTCCATTAAGCCGATTGGAGTTAACCAGGATATAGTATATCTATACCTATTTCCCTACTCACTCACTCTCAATGCAAAAACCTGGTTTGAGGAACTAGAAATCAATTTTATAACCTCTTGGGTAGAATTAGCAACCAAATTTTGGCCAAATATTTCCCCCCATCAAAACAAGCCACGTGTAGGACCAACATCATAAACTGCCGTCAAGTGCATGATGAATCAATCTACGATGCATGGAATCAATTTAAGGGATTGCTTAAGAAATGTCTAAATCATCATTTTGAGCGCTCAGACGAGTTGCGCATTTTCTACAATGGTCTCTTCCCACATCACCGTCCTTTACTTGATACTGCCTCTTGAGGCAGTTTCATTAATTGTACAACCAATGAAGCTTGGAGTCTTATTAAGGAAATGACAATGCACAACCATGATTGGAACAGTGAAAATCACCCCTTAATAGTGAATCCACCTACTACAATCGGGAATGAAGCTATCCAAACCCTCACTTAGCAAGTGGTAGACCTAACCAAGGAGATTAAGGAATTTAAAAGCCAATAACAACAAGTCTGTCAAGTTCAAACCTGCCTTAACTGTGCAAATCTGAACTACTCAGCCCAAATTCCTCAGTCTCATCTAACTCCGCCCGATACTAACCCTTCCTTTAACACAACTAGGAATATCCCACCAACTTACCAATCCTAACCTTCCGAACCCTCTTCCTTACAACCCTCTAGTTTTGACGACACCCTGATACAAGTCATTCCAGGAATCTCAGCTAGACAAGACCAAGTGACTTTGTTAAAAGCTTTCGAATCCCAATTAGGACAATTAGCATAGCATATTAACGCTAAACCTCAGGATAGTCCAACTAGTTGCCATAAGGAGGTTCCCATATTCAAGACTCTCAGGTAGTACATAGCCATCCTCGGTTTCTTCTCCGGTGAAGGAACCACCTATTGTCCCATCGACAATAGATTTAGAGTCTACACAAAATAGGAAAGTAAACATTCCATTTCCGGATCGTCTTAAACAACGACCCGACAAGCTTAAGTCTTTTAAGCTTGATAGGAAATTCCTAGATATCGTATCTGAAGTTCCTTCCAAAAAGTACTTCAGAAGGCTTCTTACAACCAAGGATAAGGTACCCGAAGTACCCAATGTCCCGCTGAACGAGGAATGTTCATCTATCTTGAAAAATTCCATTCCAGAAAAACTCGGAGACACCAGACGTTTTACTCTCCCCTGTTCTATCTACAATTCAGGCATCATCTGTTCTCTTGCCGATTTAGGAGCTAGTGTTAATCTTATGCCATACTCTATTTTCAAGAGGCTTGAGTTAAAAAATCTTTGACCTACCAAAATGACCATACAGCTTGTTGACCACTCGGTCAAATACCCTAAGGGAATAGCTGAAAATCTTTTACTTAGGATTGACAAATTTCTTTACCCAGCAGATTTTGTAGTAATGGATATGCAGGAATATGTATACATCTCAATCGTACTAGGAAGACCTTTCATCAATACGGCCAAGGAAATCATCTACGTCTTGGCACAAATCATCAATTTGCAGTCCCAGGGAGAAACCATCACTTTCCATATCGACAATCCTAACGCTGGAGACCAAGCTGATATGTACATGATCTCCATGAACAAGACCACAGAGGACAAAGAAACTGCAAGATCAACAACTGAAAGTAAATTTAGTAAGGAACTGGCAATCACGCCATATTTTCCAATTGACCTCCGACGAATAGGACAACAGATGAAAAATGCATCAGCAAACAAACAAACGATGGAAGAAATAATCGGAAAGAGAAAGATAGAAGAAGAAAAAAAAAGAAGCTGACCGCCAACTAATCTATTTAACCCTGAAGAAATGGCGGGAAGTAACCACGACCATCCTACGAGAAGAGAAACACTGGAGGAATATTCCAAACGCACAAGATACCAACCGCAAACCATCATAGATCACAAAGTGCTCAAAGAATTGATCCAAAGATTTGACAAAGTAGTAGGAGGAATAAGCGGCATAGTCAACATGCTTGCTCTTTTCCCTGCTGAAGTGCAATTCTATCAACAACAGAAACGGACTTACGCTAGGATCTACAATGCCCTAAAAAGATCTAACATCCCATTCACCCAAACGCAATGGTAGATGTTAGGATCCATTAGAGCGCATATGAAAGAGACTACTGGACATCCGAGCAGTCGTGCCGATATCTTGACGATGAAAGACCTCACATCATTGCTTGACTTTCTAAATAGAGAAGATCACCTTAGTTCCAAAGAAAGTGGATATATGGTTATCAGCTCCACCATTGAAAAACAAGTTGAGTTATTGATTGAAGAACTTAGTGATCTCATTTGGGAGGAATCAAGGCGCAAACGACCTTTTAGGGCCACACATGAATCATCACTTGATATCACTACTTTTGTTACGATCCATCTACGGGAGATTCAACAACGAAAAAGTAACTCTAGATCGAACTTCATATTCCACTCAGGATGTAAAGAGATACTTCGTCAGATTATTCTAGTTTTCTCAGAATCTGACTTTCCACTTAATGACCATAAGCACCAGCAAATCAAGGACCTGTGCACATCCATCAGATTATTCAACGGAGACCCCAAGACTAAGAATTATGAAGACATAAAACTGCAATTCTTGGCATTTGTATGCTCTCTCTAGCAAAACCCACCGCCAAGAGAGGTTGTTAAGACAGACACAACCACCATGACCGACCCTAGTGGGACCGTCACTAAAGCAGTCGATTACATCACCTTCGGACTTCACGGACTTGCAAGGACAACTTCAGAGCATCTTCTGAACTACAAGGCATAATCAAGAGATAGTCCATTTGAATTGATTACGATAATAGTCAATCATTTCATGAGAATCTATCCACCTCGATATACTTTCCCGCAACCTAGGACCCACAACATCAACACAGTGGATCCCAGGGATGCATCCATCTCCATCTAGCTAGGAGAAAAGAAGTTGAACTCTTGACTTTAAAAGAGCGCTTCTCGGGAGGCAACCCGTGTTTTACATTTGCGCAATTTTACATTCCAATAAGTGATGAAGTCTCCGACTATCTTTCACACTTGGATATGTAAAGAAGTTTTAAGTATTGTCCGACACATCAAGTTTTCAACGTCGGAAATAAGGAAAGTATATCCAACGTGTTCACACCTACGAGACCAATCACAAGAAGACTTGATCAAGAGTGACCCAACAAGATGTAGTTCGGAAAATGCATACCATAGAACACTTCAACTACTGGGGAGTACTTCTATACCAGTCTCTTTCTTTCATTTATAAATATACCATATCCACTATGCTTATCACTAAGTAAGGGATTCAAACCCAACACACACTACAAAAAGAATACGTCTTAGATGTTTCAAATCCTAAGTGTGGGATTTTCCCCCAGTCAGAACTTAGAATAACATCGAGGATGATGTTCCTTTAAGTGTGGGATAGCAGTACTTACACTACTGTTAAATGGATAATGGTATATGCTTGATTCTAAAATTGATGCTCTTTAGACCATCCTTCTCCAAAAAGTAACTTGAAAATTTACACAAAAATTTTTCAAAATTGAATTGAAAATATGTTGAAAATGAAAATTTTAAACAAAGAATGATTTAATTTGAGGAAGAAGGATAAATAAAATATGAATTCCTTTGGAAAACTAGATTAGTAATCCCATAAAGAGCATCACATGACTAGGCACACAACAAACCAACTTTCGATTCGTGAGGTATCTTGAGCCATATAAAGCATTTACTTTTAATGTTTCACTTCTTCGATTCTTGAGTGTGCTGATGTAGGCGTTTAGAATCAGAACTTGCTCCTGTTATGCATTTCGAACCTGAACTGGTGAGTAAAAAGGAGATCGAATCACATCATTCTTAAACCCATCCATACATCCAAAAAGAAATATGTTATCCCTACCCTCTCAAAAGCATCCCTCAAACTTCATAGTAAGTTCCAAAGATGAAAGAAGAGAAGCTACAAGGATATGATGTCGAAAAAAAACAGAAGAAAAGAAAGTCAAATGGAGAAAAAGACTCCTTCCAAAAATCATAAGAAAAGGGGCGTCAATCCTCCCAAAAAATTCAAAATTTCAACTTTCCTCTTCACCAAAAAGAAACCCATGAAAAACCAGCACAAACCCCTCTCATATCACCAACACACCACATAAAAAAAAAAAAAATCTTTCATCACTCCTCCTAGAATGATTGTGGCTAGATTGACTTTGCTCTCACCTAAAAGGTAACGATTTGATTCTCGATAAAGCCTATGATGATAAACGATACATGTCTGGCATTCTGAGTGATTGATAATATTAGAATAAGAAACCCTAAACACTTTGAGTGATTGGAGTGACCACCTTGAGAGGATTGCCTAGTCATGTATCCAAGATCAAAGATCAAAAGCATGCTCCCAAAGATTACAACCCTACCTTTTCAAAAGCATGAATATTTTATTTTTTCAAAAACCCCTCAGTAAAAAGTTCCGCCCTCAAATATTTCATTATCTACTTATCTTTAACAATGCTTGAAATTCGAGTTTGCTTGAGGATAAGCAAAGTTCTAAGTGTGGGATACTTGATATCGCGTAAAAAGTCATATTTTTACCACCGATATCTCTCTCATTCTGGAACAATACTTGGCATTTGGACTCAAATAATGTACAAATCAATGAAACTTTGCCAAGAAGGTCAAAATAGAGTTGCACGAGAAAAATCAAGCAAAACGGATGAAATACGAAGATTCCACACATGTTTGAAGGTTCAAGACATCAAAACAAGATTTAGAGACAAATTTCCCATCACTGAGATTTCTCTTATCCAAGATATTCGTTTTCAAAATACGAATCTAACAGAAGAAGAATCAACAAAAACGGATGAAGAATGAAGATTCTACGTACGCTAGAAGATTTAAAAGATTCGCACGAGACATTTAAAGATCTGTGACACCCGTCAAATTAGGACTAGTAGTTAGTGCGTAATCAAGTTTTAATACATGTAATTAGTTCTGTGTTAGGCTAATTAATGTATCAACATATATATTGATGAATATATATACAAGTATGCGATTTGATTAAATCGTGCGAGTTTCAAATCGAATGCAATTCGGTTCAATTAATACGGACGTTGGTGAAAAATTTTATTAAATAATATAATATTATTTAATAAGGCAATTATATCCAAAATATTATTTAGATGATATTTCAATTCAAATTCATATCGTACAAACAAGGACTACATGATTAGATTATTAAACGCGCAAACAAATCGAAACAAGTTAAAGTTATATTTTATAACGCAACCATTAAGTATTTGGTAAAATACTTCAACAAAAATATTGGGTAATTATTCGTATTTTAAAACGTATATTTAAACGTATAAAATAAACATTTAACGTTTAAACGAACGGGAAACCGAACATCGTACGGAACGCGATTGCGGGGACTGAAAAAGGTGAGGCTTTCCCCTACACCCCACCTCTTTCCCTTTTTCTTTCATTCTCATTTCAACAAAAACACACACACATCACAAAAACACTCTTCAAACCCATCACCACCAAATTTTCGGATCTTGCATAACCGACAACAAAAGTTACATTTTCGGAATCACCATCAAGAGAGGAACAAGATTAACAAAAGCACCACCCTCGTTTTTTGTCTCGATTTGCAATTGTAAGAAATTCTCTAAATATTTAAATCCACTCATTTTGGTGTATTATTTCGGTGTTATAATGTTTACACAACTTAGTATTATCCAAATATATGAGGAAAACACGATTTTGCAGCCTAAAAATGAGTTAGATTTGGGTTTTGGGTTGAAAAATTGCGACAGCCACTGGGTTCTGGGCTGGTGTTCATCTTTGCGACACAAGCCTTGTGTTGCGGAACACAAGCACTGTGTCGCAAAACATAAGACACAAGCATTGTGTCGCATTTAGTGTCGCAAAACATAAGACACAAGCATTGTGTCGTATTTAGTGTCGCATTAAGTTGCATATCATAAGACACAAGCCTTGTGTTGTGGAACACAAGCATTGTGTCACATATTGTGTCGCAGACATGAGACACAAGCCTTGTGTTGCAGAACACAAGCCTTGTGTTGCGAAACACAAGGGTTATGTTGCATTTAGTGTCGCAAAAACCCAAAAACAGAAGCCAAAAACATTCTAAGTGTTTAAAAATCACTTTTCATTAACCAAACCAAATACGATACGATTAATACGTAAAAATGGATAAATCAAAGTATAATAATAATGGTTAAGGTTATTATTATAAATCTGTCACCAACGGGCCGTACACGTTTTCAAAACACAAACCAAATAATCAACCAAATCGTAGTAATTTGGACATATATAGTTGTGTAACAGCTACAAAGGTAGTCCTTTGAGATACCGACTCCCGTTTATAACCATCGCGTGTCGTGGACACCCTCAGGTTACAAGTCTTCGGACATCGATACCCGGCTAATCAATCAAAGTTTATTTAGATAAACTTCTCAGGCTCAGGTGAGTCTCATGGCCCCTATTTTACTGTTTTTCAATCAGGGGTGTGATATTATTGCTCGTTTTGTTTTACAAGTTGAACGCAAGTACAAATCAAAATCAAATACTACATGAGTTACTTCAACTAATCAATTTAAAGCCCTCCATAGCATAGTCTGGTAATACGTAGTAGCGTGAATGTTAGTATATGATATCATATAGGATTGACAATCCTCGTCCGGGTTAGCACGCACTAACTGGTCAAACGGAAGTATTAGCATTTGGAAAGATGAGTGTGGATTAGGCACTCATAGGAGGCATTCAAGTTGGGTTTCCTTAATTGGACCTGACACTCAAGTTAAGCTCAGACTATGTGCTCATGGCTGTATAACTTTTATTTTGCTTAATTGCTTTATAAATTCAATTATAAATCTTGCGGTTCATACAACTATGTGTTGACATACAAACCTGTGAGCTCACCAGCATTTCACTGACCCATTTTAGCATGTATCACAGGTGACCAGCAGTAGGTTGGATTGCACAATCAAGATCAATTAGCTCGAGTCAGCATGCAAACAATCAGAGATTTAGCTGCATTATTATATTTTGTATAGATTAATTATGTACTTAAATCTCTCAATTTCCACCGAGCTAATGTAACTCTATTTTTGATGTAAACTTTGGTTTTTATTAATACAAGTGTAAAACGACGCATATAGTGGTCGTTCATTATATCTTTGTGCTTGTGATATTTGATTAGTAACACCCAATGTATACTTCCGCTAAACAGTAAATTTGGGGGTGTTACAGATTGGTATCAGAGCCTAAGGTTATAGTGAACTAGGTTGCATTTAGTGGGCCTAGACTATGACCGTTAGGCAGTATTCCTTACTAAGTATGATTAGGTTCAGTGACTACATTGTATTGGTTTAATTTAACATAGCCTGATCAACTATGTACAATTAAAAGAGTATGATGTGAGATCTGAAAGGAATCATGACTGAACAGGATACACTAGTTGACTCTGACCTCGAGAGAACCGGGACTCAAACATGTCTGTGTTAGACACTTTAGGCTATTATGTGATATATATATATATATATATATATATATATATATACATAGATAGGCCTCTCTCACGCACAATATCTTAGACTGTATTATATAGGTATTATGTGAATATAGGCCTCATTCTTTCTAACGCTTTGTCTCAGAATGGCAAACACACCACCCAATTCATCACGCTCTCATCCGTATGGATCACGAAACCCAAGAGTGGCTAGGAGGGACCCCAGGTCGCCTCGGGCTAGCCCATATCCTGCGCACCTTACTCTACCGGATTAAGCCGTTAGAGTACACCACCACGAGCAATGACTTAACGCTATGGATATCGAACATCAAGAAACCAACAAAAACTGGAGACTCTCTTCACTCGAACGAATCAATCAAGTCTCCGAAGACCACGAAAACACTATCAACACCATGGGTACTCTTCAAAATCAAATGGGAGAAACCATCGACACCATGGAGGTTGTCCACAACCAAGTGATTGGCAACCGAAATGAAATCTCTGTCTTACAATCAAGGCTGCATCTGTGCGAAACACGTCTAAGGGAAACCGAGGACGCCCTCCGAATGATTAGCAGACTTGCGGAATCTGTGGACCGTCTCACCGCACTGCTACCACAACTCAATCTACGTCAGGATTAGCTTAGGTTGAACCTGTACTTTATTATGCTTTCATAGGACCTATGTAATTCGACAGGATGTAATAATTCCCGGAACTTTTGTAAAACTTCTAAGTCTGTAGCTTTTGAAACTCGTGATTTGGAATTGTCTGTAATCATTTAACATAGTAATATCAATCAACAATTCCTCTCGACTATTTTACATTGTTAATTTTCACTGTGTGATGTTGTATATTACCGCTTAAATATATATACATCTATTGAATTATCATTCTGGTACAACTTCTCATGTACCTCTTGTTTCTTTCTTGAAGAATCATGCCGCCAAAGAAGAAAAGTTACAGTGACGCCGAACTTGCTGCTATCGTATCTTGACCAGTGGCCGATGCTTTGGCTGCTCGGAATTCACCTCGAAACTCCCAAAGTAATGATGAAACCCCAGTCAATACCCCTGTTATCAAGCCTTGCTCTTACAAGGATTTTCTCAGCTGCAAACCACTCTACTTCAAGGGCACGGAAGGTGCTATTCGTCTAATCAGATGGATTGAACGTATGGAATCCGTCTTCAACCTCTGTAACTGTACGGAGGATAACAAAGTCAAGTTCACTGCATACACCTTTCAGGAAGGTGCTCTTACGTGGTGGAACACCCACGCCAATTCTGTAGGCATCGAAATAGCAAACCAACTCCCCTGGGCTGAATTGAAGAAGAAGCTAAGGGAAAAATACTGCCCTGAAGAAGAACTGCATCAATTGGAGGAAGAGTTCTGGCACCTGACTGTGCAGGGAACTGACATTGCTGGATATACCACCAAATTCCAGAAATTTGCACTGTTATGCCCGGGTTTGGTTGATCCGTAGGAGAAGAGCATCAAAAGATACATCCGCGGCCTCTCGGAAAATATCTAGGGGAACGTCGCTTCATCCAAGCCAACCACTACTGAAAGTGCTATCCGGCTAGCACATGAACTCATGGCAATGGTTGTCAGCCGTGAGAAATCCAATACATCCACCTCCAACGACAACAAACGCAAACCTTCTGAACACCACAACAACCAGAACAAGAAATCCAACACCATCCAAGTTTACAACACCAACTCTGAACCTAAACGTGCTTACACTGGGGACAGGCCATATTGTTCCAAGTGCAACTACCACCACGACGGTCCATGCAGTACTCCCTGCAACAACTGCAGGAGGTACGGGCACTTGACCCGAGATTGCCGAGCCCCCAAATCCAACAACAACACCTCTCACAACAATTCCAACCTGCCCAAATCCTGCTTTGGGTGTGGAGAAACAGGACACTTCAGAAACGAATGTCCTAAAAACATGAACAAGGGAAACAACAACAACAACAACAACAACGCAAGGGAAAGAGCGTTCGTACTCAACTCCGGGGATGCTCGTCAGGACCCGAATGTGGTCACGGGTATGTTCCTCCTCAACAACTTATCTGCTTCTACTCTGTTTGATACTGCTGCCGATAGAAGCTTTATTTCTGATGAGTTTTGCCCTTTACTTGATATCGCACCTATTGCTCTAGATGTTAAGTACACCGTAGAACTTGCAAATGGTAAACTCATAGAAACCGATAGTGTGATACCTAATTGCACTCTGAACCTAGCCAACGAAATCTTTTCAATCGATCTTATGCCTGTTGAAATTGGAAGTTTCGACGTCATCATTGGTATGGACTGGTTGTCCAAACACCACGCTGAAATCATTTGTTACGATAAACTCGTTCGTATTCCTCTCGCCGTCGGTAGAACCTTGGTCATACAGGGGAGACCGGTGGGACGAGACTAAACATCATATCTTGCTTGAAAACTCAGAAATTCCTGAGAAAAGGTTATCCGGCAATCCTCGCACACATCATGGAGAAAAAGTCAGAGGAGAAGCGACTTGAAGATGTGCCCATCGTTCGAGACTTTCCAGAAGTCTTTCCCGAAGAACTACCTGGTCTACCACCACCAAGACAGGTTGAGTTCTCAATCGACCTTGTGCCAGGTGCCGCACCTGTGGCCCGAGCACCATACCACTTAGCCCCATCCGAACTTCAGGAGTTGTCCAACCAATTACAGGAACTCCTGAAGAGAGGATTCATTAGGCTGAGTTCTTCACCTTGGGGAGCTCCAGTCTTATTTGTGAAAAAGAAAGATGGTTCGTTCAGAATGTGTATCGACTACCGAGAGTTGAACAAGTTGACCGTCAAGAATCGTTATCCACTTCCTCGCATTGATGACCTGTTTGACCAACTACAAGGGTCGAGTATTTATTCAAAGATCGATCTTCGGTCAGGTTATCATCAACTTCGAGTTCGCGACACCAATATCCCAAAAACTGCTTTCCGAACTCGTTACGGGCATTATGAATTTCAGGTGATGCCCTTCGGTTTAACAAACGCACCGGCTGTATTCATGGACCTTATGAATCGGGTGTGCAAACCTTACCTTGATAAGTTAGTCATTGTCTTCATCGACGACATTCTCATATACTCGCGAAATGAACAAGAACACGCGCAACACCTCAAAACCGTCCTAGAACTACTCAGACACGAGGATTTATATGCCAAATTCTCCAAGTGTGAGTTCTGGATACAATCCGTTCAATTCCTTGGACATGTTGTTAATAGTCAAGGAATCCATGTCGATCCATCGAAAATCGAGGCCATCAAGTGCTGGCAAGCACCAACATCTCCAACCGAAGTACGTCAATTCTTGGGTCTTGCCAGATACTATCGGCGATTTATTGAAAATTTTTCGAAAATAGCTCAACCACTCACAACCCTGACTCAGAAAGACAAAAAGTTTGATTGGACTGACAAACAAGAGTCGGCATTTCAACTTCTGAAACAAAAGCTTTGCAGTGCTCCAAATCTATCCTTACCCGAAGGCACCGATGACTTTGTGGTATACTGCGATGCTTCTCATCAAGGTCTCGGTTGCGTGCTGATGCAACGAGACAAAGTTATTGCTTATGCTTCACGACAGCTCAAAATTCATGAAAAGAACTAAACCACCCACGATCTCGAGCTAGGAGCTGTCGTCTTTGCCCTCAAAATCTGGAGACATTACCTCTATGGCACTAAGTGCTCAATCTTTACCGATCACAAAAGTCTCCAACATATATTCGATCAGAAGGATCTCAACATGAGACAACGCTGGTGGGTCGAGTTGCTTACCGACTACGATTGTGAGATCAAATACCATCCGGGCAAAGCGAATGTTGTTGCCGATGCCCTCAGTCGAAAAGAACGAACGAAACCACTTCGAGTCCGAGCCCTCAGCATGACTATTCAAAATGATCTAAACATTCAGATTCTCACTGCTCAACTCGAAGCTCTGAAACCCGATGATATCAAAAATGAAGCCTAGCGAGGCATGGACAAACAATTCGAAATCAAGCCTAACGGGATTAGGTATTTCTCAACCCGAATCTGGTTACCCAGTTTTGGAAATCTACGAGACTTGGTAATGGATGAAGCTCACAAGTCCAAATATTCTATCCATCCTGGATCTGACAAAATGTATCACGGCATCAAGGAATTTTATTGGTGGCCTAATATGAAAGTTGAAATCGCTACATACGTCAGCAAGTGTCTTACTTGCTCGAAAGTCAAAGCTGAATACCAAAAACCTTCTGGTTTACTCCAACAACCCAGCATTCCTGAATGAAAATGGGAACAAATTGCCATGGATTTCATAACCAAACTACCAAAGTCATCGAGCGGTTGCGATACCATTTGGGTGATCGTCGATCGTCTCACAAAATCTGCTCATTTTCTAGCAATCAAGGAAACCGACAAAATGGAACGCCTCACACAAATCTACATCAAAGAGGTTGTTTCTCGACACGGTGTTCCAATCTCGATAATCTCCGATAGGGATAGTCGATTCACCTCTCACTTTTGGCAATCACTTCAAAAATCATTGGGTACCCGTCTTGATATGAGTACCGCATACCATCCTCAAACCGATGCCAAAGTGAACGAACGATTCAAACACTGGAAGACATGCTACGAGCTTGCATAGTTGACTTCGGTGTAAACTGGGAAAAACATCTACCGTTGTGCGAGTTTTCGTACAACAACAACTATCACACCAGCATCAAGGCTGCTCCTTTCGAGGCACTGTACGGTCGTAAGTGCCGATTACCTATCTGTTGGACCGAAGTGGGAGACAGCCAACTCACTGGTCCTGAGATCATTCACGAGACAACTGAAAAGATCTTCGAGATCCAAAACAAACTCAAAGCCGCACGTGATCGTCAGAAAAGTTATGCTGACGTGAGACGCAAACCACTCGAATTCCAGGTTGGGGATCGAGTACTACTCAAAGTATCACCTTGGAAAGGCGTAATCCGATTTGGCAAACGAGGGAAACTAATTCCCAGATACATTAGACCATTCGAGATCCTCGAGAGGATTGGTCCAGTGGCATATCGATTGCAGCTACCATCCGAGCTCAGTAGTGTGCACCCCACTTTTCATATTTCAAATTTGAAGAAGTATCTGTCTGATGAGACACTTATCATTCCACTCGATGAAATTCGAGTTGACGACAAGCTTCGTTTTGTTGAAGAACCCACCGAAATCATGGACCGTGAGGTCAAACAACTCAAACAAAGTCGCATTCCCATCGTCAAAGTCAGGTGGAATTCGCGGCGTGGTCCGGAATTTACCTGGGAACGGGAGGACCAAATGCGACTCAAGTATCCTCAAGTCTTCACTGACTCAACATCAAACACGACTTTAACTTAAATTTCGGGAT
This sequence comes from Pseudognaphalium luteoalbum, assembly GCA_963422505.1. NCBI lineage: Eukaryota > Viridiplantae > Streptophyta > Magnoliopsida > Asterales > Asteraceae > Pseudognaphalium > Pseudognaphalium luteoalbum. Next base: position 75,219,331 of record OY730195.1, read on the forward strand.
GAAATTTTCTAACAGGGGGAGAATGTGACACCCGTCAAATTAGGACTAGTAGTTAGTGCCTAATCAAGTTTTAATACATGTAATTAGTTCTGTGTTAGGCTAATTAATGTATCAACATATATATTGATGAATATATATACAAGTATGCGATTTGATTAAATCGTACGAGTTTCAAATCGAATGCAATTCGATTCAATTAATACGGACGTTGGTGAAATTTTTTATTAAATAATATAATATTATTTAATAACGCAATTATATCCAAAATATTATTTAGATAATATTTCAATTCAAATTCGTATCGTACAAACAAGGACTACACGATTAGATTATTAAACGCGCAAACAAATCGAAACAAGTTAAAGTTATATTTTATAACGCAACCATTAAGTATTTGGTAAAATACTTCAACAAAAATATTGGGTAATTATTCGTATTTTAAAACGTATATTTAAACGTATAAAATAAACATTTAACGTTTAAACGAACGGGAAACTGAACACCGCACGGAGCGCGATTGCGGGGACTGAAAAAGGTGAGGCTTTCCCCTACACCCCACCTCTTTCCCTTTTTCTTTCATTCTCATTTCAACAAAAACACACACACATCACAAAAACACTCTCAAACCTATCACCACCAAATTTTCGGATCTAGCATAACCGACAACAAAAGTTACATTTTCGGAATCACCATCAAGAGAGGAACAAGATTAACAAAGGCACCACCCTCGTTTTCTTCCTCGTTTTGTCTCGATTTGCAATTGTAAGAAATTCTCTAAATATTTAAATCCACTCATTTTGGTGTATTATTTCGGTGTAATAATGTTTAAACAACTTAGTATTGTCCAAATGTATGAGGAAAACACGATTTTGCAGCCTAAAAATGAGTTAGATTTGGGTTTTGGGTTGAAAAATCACGACAGCCGCTAGGTTCTGGGCTGGTGTTCATCTTTGCGACACAAGCCTTGTGTTGCGGAACACAAGCACTGTGTCGCAAAACATAAGACACAAGCATTGTGTCGCATTTAGTGTCGCAAAACATAAGACACAAGCATTGTGTCGCATTTAGCGTCGCATTAAGTTGCATATCATAAGACACAAGCCTTGTGTTGCGGAACACAAGCATTGTGTCACATATTGTGTCGCAGACATGAGACACAAGCCTTGTGTTGCAGAACACAAGCCTTGTGTTGCGAAACACAAGGGTTATGTCGCATTTAGTGTCGCAAAAACCCACAAACAGAAGCCAAAAACATTCTAAGTGTTTAAAAATCACTTTTCATTAACCAAACCAAATACGATACGATTAATACGCAAAAATGGATAAATCAAAGTATAATAATAATGGTTAAGGTTATTATTATAAATCTGTCACCAACGGGCCGTACACGTTTTCAAAACACAAACCAAATAATCAACCAAATCGTAGTAATTTGGACATATATAGTTGTGTAACAGCTACAAAGGTAGTCCTTTGAGATACCGACTCCCGTTTATAACCATCGCGTGTCGTGGACACCCTCAGGTTACAAGTCTTCGGACATCGATACCCGGCTAATCAATCAAAGTTTATTTAGATAAACTTCTCAGGCTCAGGTGAGTCTCATGGCCCCTATTTTACTGTTTTTCAATCAGGGGTGTGATATTATTGCTCGTTTTGTTTTACAAGTTGAACGCAAGTACAAATCAAAATCAAATACTACATGAGTTACTTCAACTAATCAATTTAAAGCCCTCCATAGCATAGTCTGGTAATACGTAGTAGCGTGAATGTTAGTATATGATATCATATAGGATTGACAATCCTCGTCCGGGTTAGCACGCACTAACTGGTCAAACGGACGTATTAGCATTTGGAAAGACGAGTGTGGATTAGGCATTCGTAGGAGGCATTCAAGTTGGGTTTCCTTAATTGGACCTGACACTCAAGTTAAGCTCAGAGTATGTGCTCATGGCTGTATAACTTTTATTTTGCTTAATTGCTTTATAAATTCAATTATAAATCTTGCGGTTCATACAACTATGTGTTGACATACAAACCTGTGAGCTCACCAGCGTTTCGCTGACCCATTTTAGCACAATCAAGATCAATTAGCTCGAGTCAGCATGCAAATAATCAGAGATTTAGCTGCATTATTATATTTTGTATAGATTAATTATGTACTTAAATCTCTCAATTTCCACCGAGCTAATATAACTCTATTTTTGATGTAAACTTTGGTTTTTATTAATACAAGTGTAAAACGACGCATATAGTGGTCGTTCATTATATCTTTGTGCTTGTGATATTTGATTAGTAACACCCAATGTATGCTTCTGCTAAACAGTAAATTTGGGGGTGTTACAAGATCAGAGAAACATTTCAGAGATTTCTTTTCATCAAAGTCTTCGTTTTTGAAAAATGAATCCAAAACAAAAAGAATCGATGAAAACGGACGCATAACAAAGAAGATACGCGTGAATTAAGATACGAAGCAAAAGGCGGCGAACCGGGGCAGCAGCATGGCAACCGCCATCGGCCACCATGTAGCCGCCACCGGCAGCATGGGTGGCGGTGCCGGCTGCCTTCCCCCCGTCCCCCGGCTTCTTTTTCGTCCTTGCTCGTACTCGCCTGGTACACGTTTTAGACCTTTTCTGCAACTTTAGGGTACACATGCTAGACCTTTTCACGCTTTAGGGTACATGTACTAGAAACTTTACCACCTTTTGCTAACATGTTCTCCTAGTTCCTAAAGTGCACCAAAGTTCAAGTATAAATAGGTGCCTTTGGTTCATTTGAAAGACACACCTCACACACCATTCCTATCACACATTTCTTAGGAAAAACACCTTTCATACTTTTCTTTAGACTAATAATACTCTCTAATTATTAGTTCTACTTTCTCTTTCTATTTTCTTAATCCAAATTAGTTAGGCTAGTTTAGGAAACTTGTTTAGAATAGCACGAAAGAAAGGAACATTTTAATCTTCAGTGTATGCTCGGAATTGTGTCAATAAATTCAAGTCTATTCTCTCTCACATTTAATCTTGGTTCTTTCTATCCTTATCTATCTTAATTAATTACGTTTATATTGATTATGCTAGATTTAGTTATTGCCATGATTAGAGAGTAGTATACTTGTTGTCTTTGCTTGCGATGTAGTTAGTTAATTATGGGATGATTTATAATTAAATATTAAAGATCGGTAGTATTGCTTTGATCGTCTTATTGCATGTTCTTGTTTGATTGTTGCCTTAGGATCATCATAGTAGTAAAATATAAACGGTCTTAATTATCATAAAGTAATATGATGGCCCCTATTCGACTGTTACTCAATATAGTACTGGAAACACTTCAAGGTGGAGTACAAATGTATGGAAGTCGAGGAACGACCGAAGGTAGTTATACTACAAAACGGTATAATCTTACGAAGTAATATGATGGCCCCTATTCGACTGTTACTCGATATAGTACTGAAAACACTTCAAGGTGGAGTACAAATGTATGGAAGTCGAGTAACGACCGAAGTTAGTTATATTACGGACTAACATATAAAATGAGAAACCTAATTTAATTAACCTTTCTAAATAGACTTTTAAACTTCAAATTAATCTATCGCCTTTCCACCAATAAACGTGATTAAAACACCTTTTTAATAACATCCAATTAAAAGGTAGTCAATCATCTGTGTCAATATAATTTGTCAAAGGTACGAAACTATAGAACCGCAAGGCTACATTGGGGATTATCATAGTACAAGGCATGGCCAAGGTTTGAAGCGGCGGAACCACTTTTAGTGAGGAACGCTGTGGATAATTAGGGAATTTATTGGGTAGTCTTAAGCAATGGCTGGTTTAAAGTCATAAATGAACTTTTTAAATATATGAATCTGTTAGGATGACGTGGAATCATTATATGATTCAGTTTAGTCTAGTACCTTTAGATTTTATTCCCGTTCATATGAAAGTATTATTAAACCATAATTAAGATTTTGTTTATTATTCTAAATACTTTGTGATGTTACCATAACCTAGCTCCCGGTGTGACATGCTAATGGGATTTTAATTAGTAGGGAATCTAGTGTTTACATCACGAGTATTCAAGAATAATAATTAACAAATATCTTTCAACACAGTTTCTCCAAACATCATCCCTTAACTTAATTAACGAAGTCACGGCAAACACTATCTTTATCTTATCTGCTTTATCATTTATTTTAATTTCGCTTTTTTTTATTTACTTGCCTAAGTTAGTTAATAGAAAAACCAAAACTCCCCCACTATTTTATAAACCCTTCACTAGTTTGAAAGCCCTCATCTGCCACGCCTTAGTTTCAATTCAGTCGGTTTGAAGAATGACTCTAGGTCATACCTACCACTTGCTCACCTTTAGGATTAGCATTGTTAGGGAAAACTTAGGCCCCACAATTACAAATTTAAAACACCCACTGATCACCGTCGCTAGTAGCCGGTGCAACGATAAGGGTAAAATCTTTAATGACCGCTGGTGACGCATCAGTTATGTTCACTGTTTCTTCCATAATCCTAGACCTTTGATTAATTACTCTATAAGCCTTACTTTGAATAGAGTACCCAACAAATAGAACCTCATCTACCTTAAACTTGCCTAAGTGATCTTTGGTATTTAAGATTGTACAATGACATCCAAAAGGTTTTAAGAAGCTAACTAAAGATTTCTTTTTAAACAACAGTTCGTATGGTGTCTTGTTGTGAGGTTTAACTATGAGTACCCTGTTCTAAATATAGCAAGCAATGCTAACTGCCTCAGCCCAGAAAGTCATTGGTAACTTAGAATCAACTATCATAGTTTAGCAGCCTCAATTATTGTCATATTCCTCCTTTCAGCTACTCCATTCTGTTTTGGAGTTCTAGGTGCACTAAATTCTTTCTTAATACCTATAATTTCACAGAATTTATCCATCTAATGATTTTTAAACTCTGTTCCATTATCACTCCTGATGATTTAAACCCTTTTATCCATTTGAATTTCAATCTTAGTTATAAATGATCTAAGTATTTCACATGTCTCATCTTTTGTTCTAAGAAAGAATACCCATGTAAATCTGGTATAATCATCAATCACTACAAGACAGTAAGACTTCTTCCCTATATTACTTATTTTGGTTGGTCCAAACAAATCCATATGCAATAAGTGTAAGGGTGTGCAGTTGGTGTTCACAGTTTTGGTCTTAAAAGAAGATTTGTGTTGTTTGCCTTTTTGACAAGAAACACAATGATCATCACATGAATATACCTTTTCAGGTAAACCTCTAACAAGATTGTTATTGACAAGCTTGTTAATGGTTTTGTAATTCATGTGACACATTCTTCTATGTCAGTTCATAATCATTAACACTTGCTTTAGAAATAATATAGTTTAATTGAGGTTGAAGTTTCATATTTGCAAAGTCACACTTATATACATTGTCCTGTCTTGGAATTCTCAATAAAATCATGTAGTCAGGTATTTTAAATTCCTTAGATAGAATAAGACATTCATTGTCAGTAAAATAAACAGAATTCTTTTTATCTGTGATTTGACTCACACTTAGCAAATTATACCTCAACTGTTCCACAAAGTAAACATTATCAAAACTTATCTTATCATTGTTAATAGTGCCTTTGCCTGTGATCCTTCCTCCTTTTGGATTGCTTCCAAAAGCTACATATCCACCATCAAATGATTTGAAGTCATGTAGCTTTCCTTTATCACCAGTCATGTGCCTTGAATAACCATTATCTATATGCCATAAATTCTTAGGTTTGTTTTGCACATTCAAACAGAAAGAGAAATATTAGTTTCTCTTGGGAACCCAAACCAATTTGGGTTTGGGTTTCCCATGTGCATTCACATAATCAACTTTCTTGAAGATTTTGTGAAGCATTATTGGAATTTGGACAATTTGAATTAACAGTATTAATTGGTGTCCTTATCCAATTTATTTTAGACTTAACAGTGGAAATTAGTCTTACATTTTTAACTGTTCTCCCAAATGAACTATCAGTGTTAATTTTGTTAACACTGTCAGTTTGTTTAGTTACCACTGTTTTAGTCTTTTTTATGTTGGCTAATTTATTAGCTATCACTGCTTCGGTAAAATTACCTGCAGCAGTTTTTAACTTATTAGCCTTTGAATTCACCTTCTTTTCAATGGCTAAATGATCAATTTTTGATTTAAAATTTTGTTTATTGATCATATTTGTTGTTGTCTATGATTGTTCTAATCCTTTGAAAATTCTTGGGATTATGATAATAATTATGTTGAAGATGATTGTTCTTGCCACATATAAAACAAAGTTTCTCCTTTACCATTTTAAAATTATTACCCAATTTTTGTGAAGTCATTTGGTTCCAATTTCTATGATTTCCTCTGGGCCTTTGATTCTGGTTTGATGGTAATGAAGAAGAGTTTGCTTTTACATTTACAGTTATTACAGTTATCAATTATAGATTTATCAACAGTGTTTGTTTTAACTGATTTAACTGTATTACTAATATAACCTAAACCTGATCTAGATTTATTAGCAGTCATGATTACAATCCTCAAGTCCTGTTTGGCTTTCTTCATAAACAATCTTTTACCCTCTTCTAGTTTATTACTTTCAGTTCTGAAACTAGACCAGTAATTGATTTCTTTTCATTCTTAATAGAACTATTTGTAGACTCAGATCCTGCACTCTTTTCACTCTCAGACTGAGTCTCATCTTCTTTTGTCCAGTCCTTTACCTCAACTTTGTCATAATCCACATCATTTGATAGGTTTTGGATTGGATCAGCCTTCTTAACATCATCTTTCATCCCTACCTTAAGTGTATTGATATCAATATCACTTTTGGGAGGAAAGTAGTTATTGTTATAAGGTGGAGGTAGATTATTATACCCTAATCCATACTTAAGCTTATCATGAATTTGTGAATTAATAAGTTTATTAACATTCTTAGAAGCATATTCTAAGTCACCTACTTTCAGTTTTATACTGTCTCTCTCACATGTGACCTCATCAAGTTTCTTAGTTAATGTTTCAATTTTAGCATTTAGATTATCTTTTTTCCAGTTGGCATATTGAATGTCAAACTTAAACTTTCAAGATTTTAATATGTTTTTCCAGTTGACCTCATGTGCCTTAATATGTTTTTCAAGATTTTTTATTGCTATGGTTGTGTGCTTACTTCTAATTTCCCATTGTTTTAATTCCTCACACACTTTAAGATTATGATCCCTCTAATGTTTAACAGTTTGTTTACAAATAGCAGAACATAATTTAGCTTGTACCTCTTGAGGAATTTTTGACTTATTGTCAGACTCAGCAATGGCCATAAAATCTTGATTCTGCACTTCATGCTCCTGTTGATCACTCCAATTGAATCCAAACCCATCTTGAGAAACCAATGCATTAGATGTACCACCCTAAATTTGTACACTTCTTCTTTGAATTCCATTGTTTCCTCAAGATCTCTAATCACCCTATTCTTGCCTTGGACTCCTACACTCTCTTGCAAAGTGTCCCATCTTATGGCAGTTAAAACACTCTACCTTGCTTTTGTCAAACCATGTTGCATCTGACCTTTTGTAAGCAAATTTCTTCCTTCCAGTTCTGTACATAAACCTTTTTGCCCTTTGAGTGATTAAGGCAATCTGCCACTTAATGTCCATCTCTTTCAAATCATCTGAGTTTATCTGCTCCAAATCCTCATTAGTAAGTGAAGAATTTACATTACTAGTAAAGAAAGATTCCAACATATCATCATCAGACCTAGTTTGAGATGAACTAGCTCCTCCAGATACATATGTAGATCCTTGACTAACTTTGGATCCTCCTATAGACATGAATGCAACATTATAAGAGTAGCATGTTGACTGCTTCTTGCTTTCAACTTCTGGTTCAAAGTTCCTCATTATAGATATCCTCATGCACCTTGGTTTCCATATCTTCACGTTATCTTAGACCCACTGTGTAGATTGTCCACTCATCTCCTAAAGATCTCAAGAATTTTCTGTTAAGATCATCCTTATCAATCTTTACTTGATGATTTTCTAAATCACCAACAAGCTTAGCAAATCTGTCAAAAGTCTGAGTCAAGGTCTCAGTTTTGACAGAATTGAAGTCCTCATACTGCTGCTTGAGAAGAGATCTTTTGTTCTTCTTTGTGTTTGCATTCCCACCAAATCTCTTCTCAATTGCTTCCATAAGAACTTTTGCATTTTCACAGTTTTCAAACCTTCCGTATAGTACTTAGAGCCTTAAACTTTATAGCTCTTTCTCTTCATTCAGCCTCTGAAGTTGGAGGAGGTCTTGTTTTTAACCTATTGCCATACGCATCAACAGGATATTTAGGACCATTAACAACTATGTCCCACATTTGCTAATATGTGAGAAGTATATATTGTTTGATCCTGTTTTTCCAAAGATCAAATTCATCTGGCTTAAGCATTGGAATTTTCGTGACTTAAATCCCATCATTACCCTCTGTTTCCATTGTAATCAAACTTAGATTTAAACTAAAACCTCAAAACTAATAAAGCAGAAATCCCAGATCTTCATGTATTCAAAGCAAACCTTTATGCTCTGATACCAATTATTTTGTCCCTGATTATCACACACTAGCAATAACTTACTTTGAATTATTATTGAGAAGTTGCGGAATAACACTCAGTAATATTCAGAAGATCAAGAATTAATTATATAAGAAAATAAACTTGGAAATCACGTATTCAATATAAAAAGCTTCAATCTTATTAATGTATAAGACGAATACACGAAATATATTAGGGTTACAGAAACCTTGAAGCTGCACGATAATGTTAACCTAAACTAGGTCTAAGGATCTCTATTTATAGATTATATAGTTCTGTACAATCACCATCTATTATGGAATTAATCACATTCCATATAAATCTCAAACCACCTAACCGACTCATAAAATCATAACCAGTTGTAACTACCAAACTAATGCTAACAAATTGAAACTGTATTACAAGCAGTGGTAACTGTTTCATTTACGATACAAGAGTAAGTACAAACATACTACCAGTGCTAACTGCTATAAACACAGCTAACAATTATAACTACATAAGCAGTTTTAACTGCTTACACCCTTACATTTACCAGTGATAACTTTCTTCAAACAGTTGTAATCTGTGAAGACAGTTGTAACACTTTATACTAGCAGTTTTAATCCCTTGTACTCTTTAGTCTTTCCTTTAGTGGTAATCGTAACCCATATCAGTTTTGACTTAACAATATGATGTATGTATAGGTGATTAAAGGAGTGGACTATAATTGTAGCATTGTTGCTTGAAATCCTCATCCATTATCAAGGTGAGTATAAAGAGAATCAATTAAGTAAAGGTTAGGTAAATCCGGATTGCTTACGAGTAAGAGGTTTTACATAACCATGTTATTGTTGTTGTTTTGTATATTGTTGTACTTAGTATCATTATATGGAATTGTTGTGAATTATGTGATTGAGCAATAGAGTAGAGGTTAGTTGTTACGAAATATGAATTAATATGAAATATGTGCTAAGCACAATTATACCTTATGGACCGCAGATCCACTTGGTGTTAATCTCTACCTATGCTCATTAGGTGTGTAATTTTGACTTTGTGTGTAAGTGTATCTATCCTTACTTGTATCTATAATTTGTGAATTGAATGAATTGCTTAATTGGTTGTTTATATATTCACTAAGAATTTTATGCTTACCTCATTATATGTTTATGTATTGTTGGCAGACTCGATGATAGGGAGGGCAAGGAGGTTAAAAAGGAATGTAGTGGATTATCTTGCTAGATAGTTAGTGGCAAGTATTCTCTCTTGAAAATATCGTTATGTAACCACTTGTGTAATATGCCCCCAACTTGTTTTTGAAATATGTTGTAAAAAGGGTAAACATATGTCTTGGATGATAGTTGACTTTACAGGTCAACAACTAGTGTAATATATTGTAACATCCTCTCCAGTGGCCTGGTAATTTCTAATTTTAAATTGATTATTTAATGATTTTATGAATTATGTGATATTATTATTTAATTAAGAAACTTAAATAAGTAGATCTCAGGACTTATTGTGACTAGTGAAATAATATTTGTTTTAGTTTACTATAGTTGACAGTACAATAAAATAGATTTCTCGCGAGTAGTATTTAGGTTCCAGACAATAGAAGAAGAAGGGGACTAATTAAATGAGTTGGGTTATGAGTTAGTCGACCTCCTACACTTAAACATAACTCATAATTATTTCTTCTTCCTAATTGAGAAACACTCCAAAATAACCTAACCTAAGAACTGAAATTTCAAACAAAGGAATTGATTTTGATTGTAATCTTTACTTCTGAATCTAGCATCAATTTAGAATCATCATCATTATCTTCATCTCCAAGTGGTAAGTGTTTTAGCCTTAGTTAGGTTAAATATAAAATTGATGAAATTGTTGATTTCTTGAATGTATATGATGAATTGAAGATGATATAGAAGCTTACAAGCTGAAATAAGATGATTCTAATTGTGAATTCAAGTTCTTAAATGTGGTAGTGAGTTTAAGCTAATGACCAAATGGGTTATATTTATTGAGTATGAAAATTTGATTGATTATTGATTATAGGAGGTTACTTGATGATATATGTTCATGCTTGATGTTCTTTTGATGTTAAAAAGGTTTATAAGTCGAATTGATGACTGAATTAAAGTGTTAATGAGATTTGGATTCGAGCTGTGTATTTACAGGTCTGTTCTTGAGCTAAAGAATAGCTCAACACGATCCCAAACCCTAGCCCGGATCGCGTTCATCAGTTATATTTTGAGTTGGACGAGTTTTGTTTTTGGGAACGCGATCCCAAGCATTCACCTGGATCGCGTTGCCAAGTGCAAATCTGTCAGAGAAAGTTTTCCAAAGATGAACGCGATCCAGCCCTTTGTTCCGGATCGCGTTGCTTAGTGTATTTTGGTTACAGAACCTTTTCCTTCTTATGAACGCGATCCCACCAAATCTGACCCGGATCGCGTTTGCCTGTATTATTTTGATGATTATGATAACTTGTGAACTTAAGTGTATACTATATATATATATATATATATATATATATATATATATATATATATAGTATTGTTACTTATGTTTGAGATAAATTGAAATGTAATTACTTATGTAAGGTGTCCATTTACATAAGTACTATTGTTGATGACAAGTTACTAACTTGTGCGTTGTGTGATATTTCAGATACTCCAAAGACTCAGTGACTAGAAGCTGAGTGTTGTGACTCCTGAGGTATCGGTGAGTGGATTTGGAACTCACCATTTGATTTAGTTGTAACTATTTGGTTGCAACAAGTAAACGTAGATATGTTCTTGTATTTAATATTCATAGTTGATTATAATTCTACGTGCTATGTGTGGCCTTCGGGCATCAGTTGTTAATGAGGTCAACAGGTTGAACTGGTTGGTTGGGCTAGTTGGTTGTTGTGTGAATGACACAGGATCTTGCTTCATTTGTTGTGTGTATAGAACCTATGTCTGAGTATAGTAACCACTAGTCATCGGTCTCGTCCGTTATGGCCAAACAGATATGGTTGGATAAGTGTTCTTGGGGAGCCACCCGGGTATTATGGTTTTCCCCAGAGCCACCGATCCTCATTACTATATTGTTGACTAGTTGTAATACAAGTTTACGATTGATTGGGGTAAACAGGTAGTTGAGCTAAGTTGAGTTGTGTGTGAAGAATTCATTCACTTACCTTTGTGCTAATCCCTCATCCTACTTCCTGCAGGTTTTTGATATATATGTGAGGGTCATGAAAGGATGCTTTCGCAGGGAATGTCTGATAGATCATGACTCTGATATGGTTTTGCTATAAACCTGGCTTTGTAATATATAATACCCCGACATATGTAGTTTTTTAAACAGTTCTAAATTGGTATGTTTTGAATATGTAACTGTGTATGTACATTATCTTAAGGTACATTATATAAATATGTTTTAAATTCATACGCTTCCGAGTAAAATAATATAATATTGTTGTACTAAAAGAGGGGTGTTACATATATGCATATTAAACTTTTGAAAGTGTTTGATTATTGTTAAGTGGAAATTTATTCATGTTGAAAGAAATAAGTGATGAAAATGATCGATAGTAATCCGAGCCAAAGTTAGTATTAATATGTGTTTCTAAATGAGGTTTGTTAATTGGTTTGGACTAGAGTTGTCCACTAGTAGTGCTCAAAATGAGCAAAATTGAGTCACACGTCCAAATTAACTATTAACATGAAATTTGAAAAAGTGTTAAAAGAGAAACCTTTATATTGGTAGTATGGAAGTGCCTGCAAAATTTCACAGTTTAATTCCTTATCGTTTAGGAGTTATGCGTAATTGAAATTCATATTTTGTCTTGAGTTTCTACAGGTATGGTATAGCATTAACTACCTGGCGGGTAGACATGTGTACCCGGTGTGTAAACTAATTACCCGGATGGTAGTGCAGTTAGTCGGATAGTACTACAGACTTAAAACGAGCTTTAGCTTCTGTTACCACTTGGGTTAAATCACCCAGCTGGATCATTGGAGACCCAGCTGCTTACCCGGTGTGTAAACTGATTACCTGACGGGTAATGTAAGTACCCGGAGGGTACTACCTTTGTTTCAGCATGTTTGATTTCAATCATTGAATGAGGTTTCCGAGTATGTACAATGTTTAGATATCTATTGTATCGAGTTAATGAGATCTTAGGATTATATTTAAGTATAAAAAAAAATGGGCGTTTTAAGTTGGTATCAGAGCGATAGTTTAAGAGAATTATGTAATCCACATTAGGATTGCATAATCTTAAACTATTTCGAATATATAATTATGTTTTGAATTGTATCGTGATAGATTATTGTTTTATGAATTAATTGTTTAACCTTAAGAATGATTGTCATTCTAGCTTGAATATGTTTAAGAGTAAATGATAGAAATGTGTAATTATCATAATATAACTACGCCTAGCCAACGCAGTTGTATTATACTAGTGCACATGGGTGATCCAAGACTCTTAAGTATAAGATGGCTCTAATAAATGATTGTTCTTGATGATTGCATAGGATACTTCTTAAATTGTTTTATTATATAGAAAATGGAATATGTTGTTTAAATCTACTAAATGTTGTAGCAAATGGAACCATCAACAACTCAAGGCGATCAGAATCCTCAGGGACATTCTCCTCCACACGAAGAAAATGCAGGTGATAGAAGTTTAAATCCTGAGGATGAAGTAGTAATTAAACGAATATTTGGGCAAGCTCTCAGAGAATTTAGCCCAACTATGATTTCTGAGGTAGATAATATTGTGACTTCAAAAGTCAATCAGGTGGTAACTGATAAATTAAAAGAGTTTGAACAAAAGAATCCCATCTTGACGAATCCCCAACCAAATTTTATAGTTGCACAAGGTACAGCAACTCCTGGAAACATTGACTTTAAAAAGTTCCTGAGTTATAAACCACTAGAATTCGAAGGAGAACTCAATCATGTCCTCAGTTTAAGATGGTTGAGTAGAATGGAAGAAATGTTTCTATTGAGTGGTTGTCCAGAAAATTTGATAGTTTTATTCGCAGTCCATCAATTGAATGGTGGTGCTCTCAAGTGGTGGAACTCTAAAGTCGAGACTTATGGTTTCGAGATAGCTTCCTAGTTTCCTTGGGACACGTTTAAAGGTATGTTTAAAAAATGAGTATTCACCACCCGCTGAAATAGAGAAGTTAAAGAGTGAGTTTCTTGCGATTGATCAAGGCAAGATGTCAGTAGAAGAATATTCTAAATCTTTTCATGAGAAAGCCCATTTTTGTCCCGAATATACTGCTAATCAGAAGTTGTTGACGAATCACTTTTATCGTCATTTGAACCTTAAAATCCGTGAATCCATTGACTAGGAGATTTATGAAGATATCTCAAAAATATTAAATCGTGCTTTAGTTAGAGAAAATGACTTGTTAGCCAAATCTGTTGAGGCTGCAAGTAAAAGGAAGATTAAACACCCTACCTCATCACAACCAACGTCATTTAAGAAACTCAGCATAGAAACAAAACCATCATCCCAAAAATCATCACAAAAATCACAACCCCAACAACAACGTTCATCTCAAACTCAGTTTCGTGAGTGGCCCTTGTGTGATAAGTGTGGGAAGAGGCATTTAGGTGAATGTAAATGCTTCAAGTATGGAAGACCTGGACACGTGACAACCGATTGCCCAAGTCCTTTCTGGTTATGTTATACTTGTTTTAAAAGTGATCATATTCAAGTCGATTTTCCCGTGAGAAAGGAAGAGTTGAGAAAACAATAGCAGAGGAAAGATGTTGAGAAAAAGGGGACATCTACTGGATCGGGGTCCAAGCCTCATGCTTTTCAGATAAACGCAGAGGGAGCTAAGGAATCACATGACGTGGTGACAGGTTCTTTTATCATAAATTCTATACCTTCCCATGTTTTGTTTGATTCCAGGGCTTCCAGATCCTTTGTATCTCTTTCATTTTGTGATTTTCTGAATATCCCTGTATCTAAACTTGATCATCCCTTAGAAGTTGAAATAGCTGATAATAAGCTAGTAATAGTTTATGACGTTTATAAAGAATGTATCTTTGAAATAGGGGTGAGAAGTTTATTGTAGATTTAATTCGAATGCAAATGGGAGAGTTTAATATAGTAATCGTGATGGATTGGTTAGGACAAAATAAATGTGTAATAAATTGTCATGAAAAATTAATTCTTAGAAAGCTCCTACCGGACGAGACATAACTATATATGGTGAACGTGTCAACCGATCTATTCCTGTACGCACTTTTTCATGTGCTAAAAGATTTTTTTTACATTTTCTGATATACCCGTTGTTAACGAATTTCCGGATGTGTTTCCTGATGAACTCCTTGGCCTTCCACCAGATCAACAAGTGGAATTTCTAATTGATTTAATTCCTGGAGCTATTCCAATTACTAAAACTCCTTATCATTTAGCCCCAACGGAAATGCAAGAAATGATGAATCAGGTGCAAGAACTGCTTGATAAGGGTTTCATTCGTCCTAGCAGTTCACCGTGGGGAGCTCCAGTGTTATTTATTAAAAAGAAAGATGGATCTTTAAGAATGTGCATCGATTATTGGGAATTAAACTAAGTGACAATTAAGAATCGTTATCCTTTACCTCGAATCGTTGACTTATTTGATCATCTGCAAGGTGCCAGTTTCTTCTCAAAGATCGACCTTCGATCATCAGTTAAAGGCAAAGGAAGATGATATTCCTAAAACTGCTTTCCGAACTCATTATGGTTACTATGAATTCGTTGTCATGCCATTTGTTCTGACTAATACTCACTCTGCCTTTATGGATTTAATGAATCGCATATGTCATCCTATGCTTGACAAATCTGTTATTGTGTTTATTGATGACATTCTCATGTATTCTAGAAGTGAGAATGATCATGGAATACATCTAAGGCAAGTTTTGGACATACTTCGACGTGAAAAACTGTATGCAAAATTTTCCAAATGTGAATTCTGGTTACGTGAAGTTCACTTCTTGGACATGTGACATATGTCCATGGTATTCAGGTCGATACTTCCAAGGTAGCTGCAGTAATGAAATGGGACCCACCTTCAAGTCCCACTGAAGTTAGAAGTTTTCTTGGTCTTGCAAGTTATTATCGATGTTTCATTCAAGGTTTTCTTAAAATTGCTCCCCCGTTGACTCAATTGACTCGAAAGAATGATTCTTGGAAATGGGGTGAAGAACAATCTAAAGCTTTCCATTTGTTGAAAGAAAAGCTCAATCAGGCCTGATATCGCGTAAAAAGTCACGTTTTTACCACCGATATCTCTCTTATTCTGGAGCAATACTTGGCACTTGGACTCAAACAATGCACAAATCATTGATAATATGCTAAGAAGATCAAAACAAGGTTGCATGAGCAAAATCAAGCAAAACAGCCAAAAAACGAAGATTCCTCGCACGTTTGAAGATTCCAGACATCAAAACAAGATTTCTAGGCAAAAGAGCCAATCACCAACATCTATCTCATCCAAGATATTCGTTTTCAAATTACGAATCCAACAGAAGAAGAATCAACAAAAACGGACGAAGAATGAAGATTCTACGTACGCCGGAAGATCCAAACGATTCGTACGACACATCTAAAGTTCAGAGACATATTTTTGGGATTTCTTTACATCAAAAGCTTTGTTTTTGAATTACAAATCCAACGCAAAAAGAATCAACGCAAATGCACGCATAACAAAGAAAACATGCACGAATCGAAAAACAAGACGACGGGCGACGAACCGGTGCGGGCGGGTGCCAGCCGCCGCCGGCTGCCAGTCACCCGCACGGATTGCGCTTTTTTGTCCTTTTCGTACCTGGTGCCACCACCTTTTCCACCTTTTCGTACCTGGTGCCACCACCTTTCCACCTTTTGCTATTGTGAGCTTCCACTTGCTAAAATGCACCAAAACTCTCCTATAAATAGGAGGCATGAGGCTCATTTGCAAGACACACCTAGACATCAACACACTCACCACACCAAGATATCTACACACACTTCTTTATTGTAATATTAGTAGTAATTCTTCCTAGTTAATTAGACTAGCTAATTAACTAGTCAAGGAAGATTTGTATGGAGGTGCTCCGGGATGCATATTTTAGCTACGAGTTATTGTACTTCTTTCCAGGTGTTAATCTATCTTTCATATTTAATATGCTTCTCCTTTCTTTAAAAAATTTAAATATGTATGCTAGAATTGCCATGATTAGCTAAATAACTTAATTGTCTGCTATGATTGTCGTTTAGAAAAGTATTAAATATGTGACTATGTGGTATGTTATGAGATTGCGGATGGTTTACTTTACAAATGGATATAGGAATTAAATCTTTATCGTTTATCTGCCCAACTCATGTTATGACTAAAACTTTATCCAAAAATGAATGTAGCTAACTCATAGGATACAGGTCACTTAGTTATACGATGTTAGATTGAATCATTGAGCTCGGCATGGCCGGTGTTCTCTAGACCAAAATAGGATCCAAGAGACACGGAATATGGGAGTAGAGGTAGATTAAGATTAAATTCATATAGATGATATTTTTGAGACAACTTTCGGAATATCCTCAACTTAGATAATACTTTTGTATGCTTAAATTGAATTGTTGCTTTGATCGTATTATTGCATGTTCTTGTTTGATTGTTGCCTTAGGATCATCATAATAGTGAAATTTAAACGGCATTAATCATCGTGAAATAATATGACGGCCCCTATTCGACTGTTCTTTGATATAGTACTGGAAACGCTTACGGCGGAGTACAAATGTATGGAAGTCAAGAACGAACGAAGGTAGTTGTATTATGAATCGAATAACAAACGTATTACTTAGGTTTCTATTTGTGGCATAAATCATCCCTGTTTTGTTGCATCCCTGAGTAATGATGATAACTCGTACGAATAAGTGATGACATGTTATCTGGCCGTCTAGACCAGTTAGCCCAACCTATTCCGGTGCGGATAACCCTCGTTCATAAGATTGTTTATTCAACAAACTATGCCATGATTCGGGCATCTCTGACGATCGAGATTGGGGAATAGGATTCGAGGTTAACTGTCGGATATTGTGGGTGTACATTTGAGAGAACTTTCGGTGTACACTTTAATATATTTTGCAACCCACGTGATATTCTGTTTGCCTGATTGTGGACACCTCCACGTTAGCCCGATAGAAGGATTGTAGTAATAGCTCACATCAACTTACGAACTTATCTTCATTAGAACACTCCATATTTAACAACTTCCAAACCACGTTATAGCAGACAATCGCTTTAATTGTTGAATGCCCGAAGTAACCTCCACTTTTTAATTCAGTTTAGTTTAATTTAAGATCGAAAACCAAAACCAAAACCAACTCTTTTAACCCTAGCTAAATACATAAAAGTTTCAAAACCCCCTAGTTTCAATTTGTCGCGCTTTGAAGAACGATCCTAGGCAATACTTGTCCTTTGCTAGCCCTTTGATTAGCATAATAAGTAACCCTAGGCCCCAGCCTTATAAATTAAAAACCCACTGCTGTGTCACGTCACCATTAGAAATTCCAACGACCGGTGCGTGTCGCAACAAGTTTTTGGCACCGCTGCCGGGGAGCGTCGGCAACCGATTTTAGGATTTAGTAACTTTAATATTTAGCGATCCTTTTGAAAGATATCAATCAAAAGTTATATTTCTTACCTTTAGGATTAGATTAGATTAGTCTTACCAACCATGTTAACACCTTATCCTGATTGGACCCAACTTTTGGATAATTCTTCCCCCACAAGTTACTCATTTTCCTCAAAATCACTTTTGCCACTTTTTATGCTGGAACAAGACCGTATAAACAAAAGAGTAATCGGATTTCAAGATAACATTGACGCCATGATAAAATTTTCAGAAAAATTAATCTCTAACATGGAATCCATTTTGAAAAACTTAAGTTTTATTGAGGAAAACACTAACCCACCAAATGACGATGTGTTAATCGTAACAAGAGGAGGTAAAGTAACAAAAGTTGATCCACCGCCACCAGATAACACCCCCGAAAACACTTCTTTGCCCACACCTACACCTAGTGAAAATGTGTCAGTTGACATCCCTGTCACAATACCTAACCCATCACCAGCCAAAACTCCAGATAATGTACCTCGAACGAGAATACCTTATCCTGGTAGACTTAAAAAGGAAAAGCAAGAAGCCCAATTTGGTAAATATATGGAAATATTTAAAAGCCTATACTTAAACGTTAGATTATTAGATGCTTTAGTAGAAATGCCCTCGTGTGCTAAATTCTTTATAAAACTCCTTTCAAACAAAGAAAAACTTAGGCAAATAGTTAGTTTACCCTTGAATGCTGAATGTTCATTAATTGTACAGCGTGGTCTCCCACCTAAATAAAGTGATACTGGATGTTTTATTATACCCTGTTTTCTCCAAGGAGTTCAAATTAGTAACGCCTTAGCAGACCTAGGTGCTAGTGTTAATCTTATGCCTTATTCCCTCTACAAGAAATTAGGATTAGATGACCTATTACCTACTCGTATGACTATCCAGTTAGCTGACAGATCAGTTAAACTCCCTCGAGGAATTGATGAAGATGTCATGGTCAAAGTCGATAAGTTCGTTTTTCTAGTACACTTTATTGTCATGGACATAGAGGAAGACACCCATATTGTAACAACCCCAAAATCACTGTTTAGCGGAAGCAAGCTTTGGGGTGCTACTAATCTAATATCACAGCACAAAAGTAAGGCAAACGACATCTATATGCAACGTTTGTAAAATAGTTACATTTCCATACATAAAATGTTTGAAACATAGAGTTTCGGGTTACAAAATGAAGTTCCCTAGAGTCCGCGCGTAAAGCAGGAGATTCTATTACATAACCATAATAAATACAAAAGATAATGCTAAGAATCTCCGTTAAATGCAGTTGTAGAAATCATGCGACTCTAGGCAGTATCCTGAGGGAATCCTACTCCGTATGTGTACCTAAGATACAAAGCTAAAAAGGTCAACACGAATGTTGGTGAATCTCACAGGTTTGTAAATAGTACTAGTATTTGAACACAAGGTTTCATCAGTAATGCTCGCAGGCGTAAATCAAGTATTTGCACTCCAGCAAATGTAAAGTAAGTAAGTTATACAGTTTCCATGAGGCTCATAATCGAAGCTTAACCCGTAAGTAGTAAGTTGTCCCCGAGACATGCTCGAACCTGAGCAAGCTAAGTAACGAATAATAGTCGCCCGTTTATACAGAACGGTTCGTGGTAGCGCTACTACCCCGGGCGGGGAGGGTCATTTCCCTAATGGATCCATTAACTAGTGTTCGCGCTTAAGTACCATAACTAACAATATATGATGGAGGGACTTCCCCAAATAAATGGTGAGAAAACTCATGCAATTCCGTTTGGTAAACACGTAATTCAGTACTTGTGTTCATAAAAGTAAGCCATGTATATCACCTCGTAAGTAAAACAGTAAAAGTGGGGCTGTAAGACTCACCTGAGTTTAGCAAGTATGAAGGTGTAATCAAGTAAGGCGGATGTAAGTCCGTACGTGGTTCTCCGAACCCTGCAACCTTCTGGCGTCCGAAACGCACAAGGTTGTAAGTAAACAAGTAAACGAGTTGGTGTCTTAAAAGATCACCCATGATAGTTGTCCACTCAACTAGGAAATGTCCAAATGTTCGTTTAGTAATCCGTTTTTAGTTTTGAAAAACAAGTATGGCCCGTTGGTGACGGTTTGTAATAATAAGCCAAAAGTGTTATTATTATATGTATCGTTGTATCAGATTTCATTATCTGTAAGTGTTTGACACTTAGTGTGAAAAGTATTTATAAGTTCCTGGATGACGGGGGTCCGGGGGCAGCGCCCCTGGTAGCGGGGTCCAAGGGGCGGCAGCCCCTAGCGGGGTCCAAGGGGCAGAGCCCCTGGCTGGGGTCGAGCTTGGAAAATTTTTATTTCTACTAAATTGCTTTGGTGAAAAACGCACCTGGACTTGAATTTGGGTGAAATCGAGTGATAAAATTTTCGGTCTCGACACTTAGTAAAATCTGTGTTTTCTTGGTTCTGTTTCATGCGACACAAAGGTCAGGTATGCGACACAAGAGCTTAGCGACACAAGGGTTGTATCGCATAAGCTTTCGGTGCTAAATCAATAGCGACATAAGGGTTGTGTCGTATAGGGTATACGACACAAGGTGCGACATAATCATTGTGTCGCAAAATCTACGACACAAGGGTTGATGCGACATAAAATGCGACGTCAATGGGTTTATGCGACACAACCTTGCGACACAAGGCTTGTGTCGCAAAGATGAACACCAGCCCAGAAACAGCGCATGTCCGTGCTTTTCCGACCCAAATCACAAATCTAACTCATTTCTAGGCTGCAAAATCGTGTTTTCTTCATACATTTGGACATTTTAAGCTTAAAGAAACAACTAGAACTTAAAAACACTTGAAATCAAAAGGTTTCGAGTTTTGTCGGAAACTTACAAAGTGATGAATCGAAATTCCGAAAAGGTAGGAGTGTAGATCGTTGCGTGGTGATCGTTTTTCTCTAAATGGATGTGATGATTTATGGTGGTTTGTTGGTGTTATTTGGTGGTTTTAGATGATGGTGGTGGTGGTGAAAGTTGAGAGAAAATGGAAGGAAGAAAGAGAAAGTAAATGGTGGAAATGAGGGGGAAGAAAGGAGGGAGGTGGGGTTTTGGTGAAAGCCTCACCTTTCCAGCCCCATTAATAGTGCTCCGTGCGGTGTTCGTCTTCCCTAGTCGTTAAACATTAAATCATTACTTTGACTGTTTACAATGTAAGTTTTAAAATACGGGAGTTCATTAAATTCATTTATTGAAGTATTTTACTAATACTTACTAATTCAATTGGTTTCGTTTGTTTGTGTTTTTAAATGTTTGAGTCGCGTACATGTTTATTATGCGATACAAAATGTAGTTGAAATATTATCAAAATAATATTTGTGACATAAGAGTGTCCTTAATTAATATTACATTGCTTGATATAAATGTTCACCAACGTCCGTATGATTTGAATCGAATTACATTCGATTTGAAATTTGTACGATTTAAACCAAATCGCATATTAATATACATTTTGATACATTAATTAGCCTAGTACCACACTAATTACATGTATTAATAGTTAAGTAGGAACTAATTACTATTCCTAGCTTGGCAGGTGTCACATTCTCCCCTTGTTACGAGAATTTCATCCCGAAATTGAGCTCAAGTTGTATGTGTAGGGTCTGTGAACAGGTGTGGGTATTTCCGTCTCATTTGGTCCTCCCGTTCCCAAGTAAATTCAGGACCACGTCTAGAATTCCACTTGACTTTCACGATGGGGATATGACTCTGTTTTAGTCGTTTGACCTCACGGTCCATGATTTCCATAGGTTTCTCGACAAAATGAAGTTTATCATCGATTTGTATTTCGTCGAGTGGTATTATCAGTGTCTCATCAGACAGACATTTCTTTAAGTTAGAAATGTGAAAGGTAGGATGCACGCTACTAAGTTCGGTAGGTAGCTGCAATCGATACGCCACTGGACCAATTCTCTCAAGAATTTCAAACGGTCCAATGTACCTAGGGTTAAGTTTACCTCGTTTTCCGAACCGAATAACACCCTTCCATGGTGCCACTTTAAGAAGTACCTTGTCCCCAACCTAGAACTCAAGGTGTTTTCGTCTCACGTCAGCGTAACTTTTCTGATGATCATGTGCAGCTTTCAGCCGGTTTTGGATACTCGGTGGTTTCGTGAATGATTTCTGGACCATTGAGTTGGTTATCTCCCACCTCAGTCCAGCAGATAGGTGATCGACACTTACGTCCGTAGAGTGCCTCGAAAGGTGCAGCCTTAATGCTGGTGTGGTAGCTGTTATTGTATGACAACTCACACAGTGGTAAGTGGTTTTCCCAAGAATTACCAAAGTCAATTACGCATGCACGTAACATATCCTCCAGGGTTTGAATAGTTCGTTCGCTCTGGCCATCAGTTTGTGGGTGGTAAGCAGTACTCATATTCAGACGAGTACCGAGAGATTTTTGTAATGATTGCCAGAAGTTGGAGGTAAAACGACTGTCCCTATCCGAGATAATCGAGATAGGTACACCGTGTCGTGAAACAATTTCTTTGATGTAGATGCGAGCCAGACGCTCCATCTTGTCAGTTTCTTTGATGGCGAGGAAATGGGCAGATTTTGTGAGACGGTCCACAATCACCCAAATGGTGTCGCAACCGTTTGAAGTTTTTGGTAGTTTGGTAATAAAGTCCATGGAGATTTGCTCCCATTTCCATTGAGGAATTTCAGGTTGTTGGAGCAATCCTGAGGGTCTTTGGTGTTCGGCCTTGACCTTGGAACAAGTTAAGCATTACTGACGTACAAGGCGATGTCAGCTTTCATGTTAGGCCACCAATACAATCCTTTGATGTCGTGATACATCTTGTCAGAACCAGGATGTATAGAGTATCGAGATTTGTGAGCTTCAGCCATCACCAAATCTCGCAAGTTTCCGAATTTGGGCAACCATACCCGGTTAGACAAGTACCGAGTTTCGTCAGGTTTGATTTCAAATTGTTTATCCATGCCCCGCAAGGCTTCAGGGATGATGTTTTCAGGTTTGAGTGCTTCAAGTTGAGCGGCAAGAACTTGGGTGATGAGGTCGTTATGGATGGTAATACCGAGAGCTCGGACTCGAAGGGGTTTCACTCGTTCTTTTCGGCTCAAGGCATCGGCAACTACGTTCGCCTTGCCTGGATGGTATTTGATTTGGCAATCGTAGTCAATAAGTAACTCGACCCAACGACGTTGCCTCATGTTTAGATCCTTCTGATCGAATATGTGTTGGAGGCTTTTGTGATCGGTAAAGATAGTACTTTTCGTACCGTAGAGGTAATGTCTCCAGATTTTCAACGCGAATACCACGGCACCTAATTCTAGGTCGTGTGTCATATAATTTTTCTCATGGATTTTCAGTTGTCGTGAGGCATAAGCAATGACTTTTTCTCGTTGCATTAACACACAACCAAGTCCTTGGTGTGAGGCATCACAGTAGAGTACGAAGTCATCGGTACCTTCGGGTAAGGACAGGATCGGTGCACTGCAGAGTTTGTGTTTCAGTAGCTGGAAGGCTGACTCTTGTTTGTTGGTCCAGTCGAATTTCTTATCTTTCTGAGTCAGTGTTGTTAAAGGGACAACTATTTTTGAAAAGTTCTCAATGAATCGACGGTAATACCCAGCGAGACCTAAGAATTGTCTCACTTCGGTTGGAGTGGTCGGTGACTCCCAACCCTTGATTGCTTCAATCTTGGCGGGATCAACATGGATTCCCTGGTGATCAATGACGTGCCCAAGGAATTGAACGGTTTGGATCCAGAACTCACACTTAGAGAATTTGGCATATAGCTCTTCGTGTTTGAGAAGTTCAAGAATGGTTTTCAGATGCTGAGCATGTTCCTGCTCATTGCGCGAGTAGATCAGGATGTCATCAATGAACACAATGACAAACTTGTCAAGATATGGTTTGCACACCCGATTCATAAGGTCCATGAATATTATCGGTGCGTTGGTTAAGCCGAATGGCATCACTTGGAATTCGTAATGCCCATAGTGTGTTCGAAAAGCTGTTTTTGGAATATCGTTGTCACGAACCCGGAGTTGGTGGTAACCTGACCGTAGGTCAATTTTCGAGTAGACACTCGATCCCTGAAGTTGATCGAATAGGTCATCGATTCTAGGAAGTGGATATCGATTCTTCATGGTTAGCTTATTCAGCTCTCGGTAATCGATACACATGCGGAATGATCCATCTTTCTTTTTCACGAATAAGACCGGAGCTCCCCAGGGCGAGGAACTTGGTCGAATGAATCCTCTATCCAGGAGTTCCTGTAGTTGATTAGACAACTCCTGCATTTCGGAGGGTGCTAAATGATACGGAGCTCGTGCCACGGGTGCAGCCCCCGGCACAAGTTCGATTTGGAATTCGATTTGTCTAGGTGGCGGAAGTCCAGGCAAGTCCTCAGGAAAGACTTCCGGGAAGTCGTTTCACGATCGGCACATCCTCAAGTCGTTTCACCTCCGACTTCTTCTCGGTGACATGTGCGAGGATGGCTTGATACCCCTTTCGTAGGTATTTTCTAGTTTTCATGCACGATACAATATTTAGTTTCTGTCTACCGGTCTCCCCTTGTAGAATTAAGGTTCCACCGGAGACGAGAGGTATACGAACGAGTTTGTCATAACAGATGATTTCAGCTCGGTGCATGGATAACCAATCCATACCGATGATAATGTCAAAGCTGCCGATCTCTAAAGGTATCAAATCAATGGAAAAGAGTTCGCTCGAGAGGTTTAGTGTACAACCACGTATAATGCTATCAGTCTCAATCAGATTGCCGTTAGCTAGCTCTACAATGTACTTAGTATCTAAGGCAGTAGGAGTGGTGTCAAGCAATGGGCTAAATTTCTCAGAAATGAAGCTTCTATCAGCGCCGGTATCGAATAATATCGAAGCAGTAAGGTTGTTGAGAAGGAAAGTACCTGTTACCATGTTCGGGTCTTGTCTGGCTTCCCCAGCCTTGATAACGAACGCTCTGCCGCGAGCAGGGTTGTTGTCTTTCAGTTTAGGGCAATTACTCTTGAAATGCCCAGGATTTCCACACCCAAAGCAGGTCTTTGGTGCGTTGGTGTTAGGGGTAGGAATGTTGGCTCGGCAATCATTGGCTAGGTGCCCGAACCGTTTGCAATTGGAACACGGGCAAGAACCGTCATGATGGCGGTTGCATTTGGGACAGTAGGGTTTGTTCCCGATATACCCTTTCTTTTCTGTAGATCCTGATGAATAAGCCCTAACAGACTCGGGCTTTTTGTTGGTGATTTGTTTGGATGTGTTGGGATTTCCTTCCCACTTGCGTTTATTGTTTGTTGTTGGGGTTGAAGTTGTGCCACGGCGGACAGAGTTGGCCGTTAGTTCGTGAGCCATACGAATGGCGCTCTGAATAGTACCCGGTTTGGATGAAGTCACCAGGTCTTGAAGTCTGTCGGGGATTCCATCTACGTATTTCTCGATCCTCTTATACTCGGGATCGACCATGGATGGGCACAGAAGTGCCAGTTGGTGAAAACGGTTGGTGTAACCCGTGATGTCATCACCCTGCATTTTGTGGTTCCAGAACTCTACCTCCAGCTGTTTCAACTCATCTCTGGGGCAGTACTCGCCCCTCAACATCTGCTTTAACTCATCCCATGAGAGTTTGTAAGCATTTGCAATACCCATAGTCTGGGCATAGGTGTTCCACCAGGTGAGGGCGGTGTTAGAAAATGTACTGGCGGAGAATTTGACCTTGTCTCCCTCTGTGCAGTTGCAAATAAGGAATACAGATTCAATTTTCTCGATCCAGCGTACTAAACCGATTGCTCCTTCGGTACCTGCAAAACTCAAGGGTTTGTAGTTCTGAAAGTCTTTGTAAAAGCAGGGTTTGGGTTGGGCCCATTGGTAGCTGTATCTTCGCTACTAGGAGTAGGTGTCCGGGTAGCCAAGGCTTGGGCCACACTACGGGCAATTAGACCCGCTATTTCGGTTTCGCTGAGGGTGACCTGGCGTCGGGGAGGCATGATGCTGAACAAGGAGAACAAGAAAGAGAAATAAGAGATTTGTACGAATTTATGATATATCTCATGTGTATATGATGGAATATACGAGAACAGAGTGACGTGATAACCATATTTCCTTAGATAACTAGATTAGATACAACACATGAGTTCTAGAGGGTTACATAATATAATGAGTACAAAAGATGCCGGGAATTGTTTCATCCGGTCGAATTACATAGGTCCTACGAAAGCATAATAGAATACAGATTCAGCCTAAGCTAATTACGGCGTAGATTAAGTTGTGGTAGCAGTGCGTTGAGGTGGTCCACAGATTCTGCGAGTCTGTTGGCCATTCGGAGGGCGTCCTCGGTTTCCCTTAGACGCGTCTCGCATTGATGTAGTCTTGATTGTAAGACAGAGATTTCATTTCGGTTGCCAATCACTTGGTTGTGGACAACCTCCATGGTTTCGAATGTTTCTCCCATCTGATTCTGAAGAGTGTTCATGGTGGTAACCGTGTGATCGTGATCTTCGGAGACTTGCTCGATTCGCTCCATTGCTGTCAGTCTCCAGTTCTCGCGAGTTTCTTGGAGTTCGATATCCATCTCGTGGAGTTGTTGATCGTGATGGTGCACCCTAGCGGCTAAGTCCGGTAGAGTGAGGTGAGTGTGATATGGGCTGGCTCGAGGCGAACGGGCGTCCCTCCTAGCCACCCTTGGGTTTCGTGTTCCATGTGGATAAGAGCGTGACGAACTTAGTGGTGTGTTTGCCATTCTGAGATAAAGTGTTAGAAAGAATGAGGCCTACTTATATATAACATATAATATAGCCTAGTGTGTCTAGCACAAGCAAGTATCGGTCCCGTTTCTCTAGTAGTCAAAGTCAACTAGTGTATTCCCGATCAACATCACCCTTTCAGTTCTTACATCATCTTTATTTAATTGTACATAGTTGATCAGGCTATGTTAAATTAAATTCGTATGATGTAATCCCTGAATCAGTCATACCTAATAAGGAATACTGCCTAACGGTCATAGTCTAGGCCCACTAAATGCAACCTAGTTCGCTATAACTTTAGGCTCTGATACCAATCTGTAACACCCCCAAAATCACTGTTTAGCGGAAGCAAGCTTTGGGGTGCTACTAATCTAATATCACAGCATAAAAGTAAGGCAAACGACATCTATATGCAACGTTTGCAAAATAGTTACATTTCCATACATAAAATGTTTGAAACATAGAGTTTCGGGTTACAAAATGAAGTTCCCTAGAGTCCGCGCGTAAAGCGGGAGATTCTATTACATAACCATAATAAATACAAAAGATAATGCTAAGAATCTCCATTAAATGCAGTTGTAGAAATCATGCGACTCTAGGCAGTATCCTGAGGGAATCCTACTCCGTATGTGTACCTGAGATACAAAGCTAAAAAGGTCAACACGAATGTTGGTGAATCTCACAGGTTTGTAAATAGTACTAGTATTTGAACACAAGGTTTCATCAGTAATACTCGCAGGCGTAAATCAAGTATTTGCACTCCAGCAAATGTAAAGTAAGTAAGTTATACCGTTGCCATGAGGCTCATAATCGAAGCTTAACCTGTAAGTAGTAAGTTGCCCCCGAGACATGCTCGAACCTAAGCAAGCTAAGTAACGAATAATAGTCGCCCGTTTATACAGAACGGTTCGTGGTAGCACTACTACCCCGGGCGGGGAGGGTCATTTCCCTAATGGATCCATTAACTAGTGTTCGCGCTTAAGTACCATAACTAACGATATATGATGGAGGGACTTCCCCAAATAAATGGTGAGAAAACTCATGCAATTCCGTTTGGTAAACATGTAATTCAGTACTTGTGTTCATAAAAGTAAGCCATGTATCTCACCCCGTAAGTAAAACAGTAAAAGTGGAGTAGTAAGACTCACCTGAGTTTAGCAAGTATGAAGGTGTAATCAAGTAAGGAGGATGTAAGTCCGTACATGGTTCTCCGAACCCTGCAACCTTCTGGCGTCCGAAACGCACAAGGTTGTAAGTAAACAAGTAAACGAGTTGGTGTCTTAAAAGATCACCTATGCTAGTTGTCCACTCAACTAGGAAATGTCCAAATGTTCGTTTAGTAATCCGTTTGTAGTTTTGAAAAACAAGTATGGCCCGTTGGTGACGGTTCGTAATAACAAGCCAAAAGTGTTATTATTATATATATCGTTGTATCAGATTTCATTATCTGTAAGTGTTTGACACTTAGTGTGAAAAGTATTTATAAGTTCCTGGATGACGGGGGTCCGGGGGCAGCGCCCCTGGTAGTGGGGTCCAAGGGGCGGCAGCCCCTAGCGGGGTCCAAGGGGCAGAGCCCCTGGCTGGGGTCGAGCTTGGAAAATTTTTATTTCTACTAAATTGCTTTAATGAAAAACGCACCTGAACTTGAATTTGGGTGAAATCGAATGATAAAATATTAGGTCTCGACACTTAGTAAAATCTGTGTTTTCTTGGTTCTGTTTCATGCGACACAAAGGTCAGGTATGCGACACAAGAGCTTAGCGACACAAGGGTTGTATCGCATAAGCTTTCGGTGCTAAATCAATAGCGACATAAGGGTTGTGTCGTATAGGGTATACGACACAAGGTGCGACATAATCGTTGTGTCGCAAAATCTACGACACAAGGGTTGATGCGACATAAAATGCGACGTCAATGGGTTTATGCGACAGAACCTTGCGACACAAGGCTTGTGTCGCAAAGATGAACACCAGCCCAGAAACAGCGCCTGTCCGTGCTTTTCCGACCCAAATCACAAATCTAACTCATTTCTAGGCTGCAAAATCGTGTTTTCTTCATACATTTGGACATTTTAAGCTTAAAGAAACAACTAGAACTTAAAAACACTTGAAATCAAAAGGTTTCGAATTTTGTCGGAAACTTACAAAGTGATGAATCAAAATTCTCGAAAAGGTAGGAGTGTAGATCGTTGCGTGGTGATCGTTTTTCTCTAAATGGGTGTGATGATTTATGGTGGTTTGTTGGTGTTATTTGGTGGTTTTAGATGATGGTGGTGGTGGTGAAAGTTGAGGGAAAATGGAAGGAAGAAAGAGAAAGTAAATGGTGGAAATGAGGGGGAAGAAAGGAGGGAGGTGGGGTTTTGGTGAAAGCCTCACCTTTCCAGCCCCAGTAATTGTGCTCCGTGCGGTGTTTATCTTCCCCAGTCGTTAAACATTAAATCATTATTTTGACTGTTTACAATGTAAGTTTTAAAATACGGGAGTTCATTAAATTCATTTATTGAAGTATTTTACTAATACTTACTAATTCAATTGGTTTCGTTTGTTTGTGTTTTTAAATGTTTGAGTCGCGTAGATGTTTATTATGCGATACAAAATGTAGTTGAAATATTATCAAAATAATATTTGTGACATAAGAGTGTCCTTAATTAATATTACATTGCTTGATATAAATGTTCACCAACGTCCGTATGATTTGAATCGAATTACATTCGATTTGAAATTCGTACGATTTAAACCAAATCGCATATTAATATACATTTTGATACATTAATTAGCCTAGTACCACACTAATTACATGTATTAACAGTTAAGTAGGAACTAATTACTAGTCCTAGCTTGGCAGGTGTCACACATGTCCCGCTCATCCTAGGCAGACCATTCCTAAATATTGCCAAGGCTGTAATTGATGTTACGAAAAATCTTTAAAATTTAGAGTTAGGAAAGAGGAGGTCACCTTTAATGTCGATCGATTAATGAAGCAACCTCTGGAAGAGGACCTTGGTTTGTGTGATACCATGCAGGATATTTTTGATGAGCATCTCAACGAAGTACTAGCACTATCCAGCCAGGATCCGGTACCCAATACCATAATCACCGTTCGAAAGCTGTGTAATGAGAACCCTGGGCTGCACTCCGCAATCGCTTTGCCAACAACATCCAACGAACTACTATTTCCGCTGTTTGAAAAGAAGTCTCCTCACATCAATGGAAAAACAATCGCTATTCCATTAGGATGCGGTACACCGATACCTTGGCTAAAGAGAGATAAACCCATATTCAATGAACCAAACCCATTTCCCTCAATTAGAGAGATCCTGGATTCATTCAAGGGATTGAGTGTTGAGCCACCATCGTTTGAACTACAATTATCCAACCAACCCGAACCACTGCCATTTTCAAACCCCGAAATCACCATAAACCAGTCTTCATCCACTCAATTTCAAGAATTCCAATTCACTAACGACGGAGAGATCATCATCACCAGAAATGATGAAGTTTCCTCATCGTCAGTCAACGAGTACGAGCTAAAGACAGACGAATTCTCAAATAAAACTGAGTGGGTTGAAATAGCATCAATCTCCACATCTGAGCCCGAGACGGACGAAGCACCATTCCAAGCTGAATACGAAAAGCTGAATAGAGACGAGATAGCTAGAATGAAGCTGTCTATCAAAGAACCACCAAACCTAGAATTAAAAGAACTACCACCTCACCTTGAGTACGCTTACCTCCATGGAACATCACAACTCCCGGTTATAATATCAAAAGAGTTAAAACCTGAGGAGAAAGCTCAACTCATTGATGTTCTGAAATCGCACAAGAAGGCAATTGCATGGAAAATTTCCGACATACAAGGAATCAGTCCAAACTACTGCACACACAAGATCCTCATGGAAAACGATTTCAAACCATCCGTACAGAGGCAGAGAAGGGTAAATCCTAAGATTCAGGACGTGGACAAACAAGAGGTTATCAAACTCTTAGATGTTGGATTGATCTACCCAATATCCGACTCACCTTGGGTTAGCCCTGTTCAAGTCATACCAAAAAAGGGAGGAATGACGATCATTACAAACGAAGAAAGTGAGCTTATACC
Source organism: Pseudognaphalium luteoalbum (assembly GCA_963422505.1). NCBI lineage: Eukaryota > Viridiplantae > Streptophyta > Magnoliopsida > Asterales > Asteraceae > Pseudognaphalium > Pseudognaphalium luteoalbum. Next base: position 75,250,350 of record OY730195.1, read on the forward strand.
AACTCAGACGGTTACCAGTTGGAGGGTTTGCATCGATTATCGGAAGTTAAACGAAGCAACTCGCAAAGATCACTTCCCGCTTCCGTTTATTGACCAAATGCTCGAAAGGTTATCAGGAAACGAATTCTACTGTTTCCTTGATGGTTTTTCCAGGTATTTCTAAATCCCGCTCGATCCAAAGGACCAAGAGAAGACAACGTTCACATGTCCCTACGGAACGTTCGCATACCGACGAATGCCGTTTGGATTATGCAACGCACCTGCAACATTTCAAAGATGCATGGTTGCAATTTTCCATGACATGATTGAACAATGCATGGAAGTCTTCATGGATGATTTCTCTGTCTTTGGAGACTCCTTCGCATCATGTCTATCCAACCTCGATAGAATGCTCGCCAATTGTGAAGAATCAAACCTTGTTTTAAATTGGGAAAAGTGTCACTTTATGGTGAAGGAAGGAATAGTTTTAGGACATCGAATATCAAAATCCGGAATTGAAGTAGACAAAGCAAAGGTCGAAACCATTGCCAAACTTCCGCCACCAACCAACGACAAGGCCATTAGAAGCTTTCTAGGACATGCTGGGTTCTACCGCCGTTTTATCAAGGACTTCTCCAAGATTTCTCGACGTATCACCCACCTTCTAGGAAAAGACATCAAGTTTGTGTTTGACGAGAACTGCATGAAGGCTTTCAACTACCTGAAGAAGGAGCTTACAAATGCACCAATCATGGTCGCTCTAGATTGGAGCCTACCATTTGAGATCATGTGCGATGCTAGTGACTTCGCAGTTGGGGTAGTTCTAGGTCAAAGGAAGGATAATCTCTTTCGACCAATCTATTACGCTAGCAAAACACTTACAGATGCTCAAGAGAACTATACAACTACAGAAAAAGAGCTGCTAGCCGTGGTATTTTCCTTTAACAAATTCAGATCCTACCTGATATTGTCCAAAATGATAGTATATACGGATCACTCAGCTCTAAAATACCTCTTCAAGAAGCAAGACGCAAAGCCTAGATTGTTACGATGGATCATACTCCTACAAGAATTCAACATCGAGATAGAAGATAAGAAAGGAGCAGAAAATGTCGCCGCAGATCATTTAAGTAGACTTGAAAATCCGTCAATGGAACAACTTGCAGAGAGAGATATTAAAGATCGATTTCCAGAAAAGCAGTTAATGAGTTTAGGAGAACAAGGCTCGCAATTCACTGACGATCCTTGGTTTGCAGACATTGCTAATTTTGTAGTTGGAGGGATCACAAGAAAAGGGATGATCTCATCACGAAGACAAAAGTTCTTCCGCGATGTCAAATATTACTTCTGGGATGATCCATATTTGTTCAAAGTCTGTCCAGACCAAATAGTAAGAAGATGTGTCGATGGGAAAGAAGCCGAACATATACTCCACCAAAGCCATCACGGACCCACCGGAGGACATCATGCAGCTAATCTGACAGTAAAGAGAGTCTACGACTCAGGATTCTACTGGCCTACCATTTTCAGAGACGCACAAGACTTGGTGAAACGCTGCAATATTTGCCAAAGGTATGGAAATATCACAACGCGTAACGAAATGTCGTTGACGAATATCCAAGCATGTGAAATATTTGACATATGGGGATTAGACTTCATGGGACCATTTCCGAAATCTTACGGAAAAGAATACATTCTAGTAGCTGTCGATTACATATCAAGATGGGCCGAAGCCCAAGCCTTTCCAACAAATGATTCAAGAGTCGTAACCAAGTTCTTAAAATAGCTCTTCGGTCGGTTTGGAACACCTCGAGCAATCATCAGCGATCGAGGCACGCACTTTTGCAATACTCAGTTTATGAAGCTATTGCAACAATACGGTGTTACCCACAAAACCTCTACGACCTATCACCCGCACACGAATGGGCAAGCAGAGATTACAAACCGTGCACTAAAAAGGATCTTGGAACGAACAGTTTGTCAACACAAGGAAAGATGGGTAGACAAGCTAGACGATGCTTTATGGGCATTTCGGACAGCTTATAAAACGCCATTAGGAACAACCCCCTATAGGCTCGTTTATGGAAAGGCATGTCATCTCCCAATTAAACTGGAATACAAAGCTTACTGGGCACTAAAGAACTGTAGTTTAGATCCTACGATAACAGGAATGCACTGGAGAATGCAGCTAAAAGAACTAGCAGAGTTGAGGGATCAAGCTTACGAAAGTTCCTACAAATTTAAGGAAAGAACCAAGTTGCTCCACGATTCAAAGCTCCGCCCCACACGCTTCAATCCAGGTGATAAAGTTCTACTCTTTAACTCCCGACTAAAGAAATTTTTTGGTAAGTTCGAAACACAATGGATCGGTCCTTTCACAATCTCTAAAGTATTTCCCTATGGTGCCATCGAACTCGAAGCTCCAGACGGAAATTTCAAACTAAACGGTCACCAATTAAAACACTACGTAGAAGACTTCCCCTCAAATGAGGAAGTCTATAACTACGAACCACCCTAATAGAAAAATGGGTATAAAAGAGTCAAGCTACGAGACTCGATAAACAAAGCGCTCTTGGGAGGTATCCCAAGCCTATCTTACGTTTTCAGCATTAATTTTCCTTTATTGTTATGTTTAAACTAATCCAATTTTTATGCAGTACCTCGCCTTACAAAAGATCATGGAAAGTATTTCCCTATGGACGCTTGGATTCAGGATCTGGAGGATGGCACTGCATCTCCTACATCGATCGTGGAAAACACGATCTCTATGGATGATGACTTCACCGATTGGGAGGCACTCTATGCTGGCATGGATTAGCTTTTATTAGTTATTTTATGTTTAATGTTAACTTATATTGACACTTATGTTTTCTGAAGGATGTGTACTATGCAGAAGTCAAATTAGAATTTGTGGAACAAGTTCATTTTTTAATGAGCCTAGTCCATTTCCACCAAATTCACACACTTGAATCTGGTCCATAAAATCCAATGGCAAGGCACGTAGCACAAGGAAGTATCTCTTCTAACCTTATTTTGCTTAATTTAACACGCTGAAATTCTAAGTAAAACTCTAAGTGTGAGATTACAACTCGCAAATAGAGAATGACTTCGAAAATATTGACCCGTATTCAAAAATCTAAGTGTGGGATTGACCTAACTTAGAAGTAGAACAATTAAGGACAATGTTCTTTTAAGTGTGGGATAGCAGTAGGATTGACTATTGTATTGCAACATAAACTTTTGATCAAACTTTTTAGCAAAACTCAGATTTTCAGCAAAATTTTCAAAATTTTTGAATCAAGGTCAAAAAGGGTATTTCTGGTCAACAAAAGTCTAAAGGGTTTGGTAAAACGACTATGACAGGCAAAACTCTTTGATAACATTCAAACCAAGTTTCAAAACAAGCGATCGCATGACTAGGCACAAAACCACCTAAAATGAGTGAGGAATCTTGAGCCATATAAAAGCATCCATCTTTAATGCTTCACTTTTCAATTGTCAGTGTGCCGATGTATGCTCTCTAGAATCAGAACTTGTTCAAGGAATACATTTCGAGATACAAAAATGGGCATCATACGTGACGAAGGTGCAATTAGAAGACCTTGACATTCCCTATGATAAGAACCCTCTCATGAAACCCTTGCTTTAAAGCCTAACGAATGCTCACCTTCAGCATTGAAGATCAACGGAAAACATGCTGAACCTTAGCCTTTTCACTTCAAAAACTCACTTCAAAAGCCAATCCCTTCTTCCATCTTTTGGCCATAGCCTAAGTTTCTATTATGTCAGAAAAATTATTATAAGAAGTACGGAGCGTTCCCCAAAGGATGATCATCATCCGTAAAAGGAGCTCCAAGAAAAAAAGAAATTCAGCAAAAGCAAAGCTGCCAGAAGGAACCTAAAATCCCAAGGATCATTTAAAGCCAAGAGAAAGGTTCATCAAAAGAAAACTTGAAAGAAAAAGCTGCAAAAGAAGGCTCAAAGAGAGAAAAATCCAAAAAGAAGCACTACTAAGCACCAAAGATAAGTCATCACAGACAACTCTTAGGCTATATTAAACCCTCAAATAAACCACCTACAAAACCCTTCATCCATATACACTACTTCCACCCTCTTGCGAATGTCTGGGGATAATTAGCATCGTCCTCATTTAAGTATTGTAGATTTGATTCTCGATCAAGCCTATGACAACGGAAGAGCTACATGACTGGTCCCTGAGTGAATTAGAAGTTAGGAAACCCGATACACTTGAGTGAATTGAGTGACCACCTGTGAGGGCCCCAGTCATGTATATCTTACATTATGAAGATTGAAAAGAGAGTTTGTTAGAACCTAAGGTTTGGGGAAACATCAAAGGATGGAACCTCGTCCGAAGTCTTTCTACTAAACTTCCAATAATCAAAGTTCTCCGGAATACGAAGACGCCTTTCCGACCTTTCATCACAATTTTACGAAGGTTTGCTTGAAGACAAGCAAAGCTCTAAGTGTGGGATACTTGATATCGCGTAAAAAGTTACGTTTTTACCACCGATATCTCTCTCATTCGGGAGCAATACTTGGCATTTGGACTCAAACAATGCACAAATCATTGATAATATGCTAAGAAGATCAAAACAAAGTTGCACGAGCAAAATCAAGCAAAACGGCCGAAAAATGAAGATTCCTCGCACGTTTGAAGATTCCAGACATCAAAATGAGATTTCAAGACAAAAGAGCCAATCACCAACATCTATCTCATCCAAGATGTTCGTTTTCAAATTACAAATCCAACAGAATAAGAATCAACAAAAACGGACGAAGAATGAAGATTCTACGTACGCCGGAAGATCCAAATGATTCGTACGACATATCTAAAGTTCAGAGACATATTTTTGGGATTTCTTTTCATCAAAATCTTTGTTTTTGAATTACGAATCCAACACAAAAAGAATCAACACAAACGGACGCATAACAAAGAAAACACGCACGAATCGAGAAACGAGATGACGGGCGACGAACTGGTGCGGGGGGGTGCCAGCCGCCGTCGGCTGGCATAGGGCTGCCGCCGGCTGCCAGTCACCCGCATGGATTGCACTTTTTTGTCCTTTTCGTACCTGGTGCCACCACCTTTTCCACCTTTTCGTACCTGGTGCCACCACCTTTTCCACCTTTTCGTACCTGGTGCCACCACCTTTTCCACCTTTTGCTATTGTGAGCTTCCACTTGCTAAAATGCACCAAAACTCTCCTATAAATAGGAGGCATGAGGCTCATTTGCAAGAAACACCTAGACATCAACACACTCACCACACCAAGATATCTAGACACATTTCTTTATTGTAATATTAGTAGTAATTCTTCCTAGTTAATTAGACTAGCTGATTAACTAGTCAAGGAAGATTTGTACAGAGGTGCTCCGGGACGCATATTTTAGCTACGAGTTGTTGTACTTCTTTCCAGGTGTTAATCTATCTTTCAAATTTAATATGCTTCTCCTTTCTTTAATAAATTTAAATATGTATGCTAGAATTGCCATGATTAGCTAAATAACTCAATTGTCTGCTATGATAGTCGTTTAGAAAAGTCTTAAATATGTGACTATGTGGTATGTTATGAGATTGCGGATGGTTTACTTTAAAAATGGATATAGGAATTAAATCTTTATCGTTTATCTGCCCAACTCATGTTATGACTAAAACTTTATCCAAAAATGAACGTAGCTAACTCATAGGATACAGGTCACTTAGTTATACTATGTTAGATTGAATCATTGAGCTCGGCATGGTCGGTGTTCTCTAGACCAAAATAGGATCCGAGAGACACGGAACATGGGAGTAGAGGTAGATTAAGATTAAATTCATATAGATGATATTTTTTAGACAACTTTCGGAATATCCTCAACTTAGATAATACTTTTGTATGCTTAAATTGAACTGTTGCTTTGATCGTCTTATTGCATGTTCTTGTTTGATTGTTGCCTTAGGATCATCATAATAGTGAAATTTAAATGGCATTAATCATCGTGAAATAATATGACGGCCCCTATTCGACTGTTCTTTGATATAGTACTGGAAACGCTTACGGCAGAGTACAAATGTATGGAAGTCAAGAACGAACGAAGGTAGTTGTATTATGAATCGAATAACAAATGTATTACTTAGGTTTCTATTTGTGGCATAAATCATCCCTGTTTTGTTGCATCCCTGAGTAATGATGATAACTCGTACGAATAAGTGATGACATGTTATCCGGCCGTCTAGACCAGTTAGCCCAACCTATTCCGGTGAGGATAACCCTCCTTCATAAGATTGTTTATTCAACCAACTATGCCATGATTCGGGCATCTCTGACGACCGAGATTGGGGAATAGGATTCGAGGTTAACTGTCGGATAATGTGGGTGTACATTTGAGAGAACTTTCGGTGTACACTTTAATATATTTTGCAACCCACGTGACATTCTGTTTGCCTGATTGTGGACATCTCCACGTTAGCCCGATAGAAGGATTGTAGTAATAGCTCACATCAACTTACGAACTTATCTTCATTAGAACTCTCCATATTTAACAACTTCCAAACCACGTTATAGCAGACAATCGCTTTAATTGCTGAATGCCCGAAGTAACCTCCACTTTTTAATTCAGTTTAGTTTAATTTAAGATCAAAAACCAAAACCAAAACCAACTCTTTTAACCCTAGCTAAATACATAAAAGTTTCAAAACCCCCTAGTTTCAATTTGTCGCGCTTTGAAAATGATCCTAGGTCATACTTGTCCTTTGCTAGCCCTTTGATTAGCATAATAAGTATTCCCTAGGCCCCAGCCTTATGCCACCTTCTTTGAATATCAGTACGGCTTTTCATCCCCAAACGGATGGACACAGTGAACGTACAATTTAGACACTGGAAGATATGTTGCGAGCATATGCCATTGACTTTGATGTTAGTTGGGATTATCATCTTCCATCGGTGAAATTCTCTTACAATAACGGTTATCATTCTTCCATCAAAATTCCATCATATGAAATGTTTATGGTCAAAAATGTCGTACTCCATGAAAGATTGGAAGTCAATGCGAGCTAGGAAGTACTGACGTGGTCCAATTAACCACCGAAATGATTGATCAGATCCATGAAAGATTGAAAATGGCTCAAGACCGACAGAAATCTTATGCTGACAAACGCAGACGATCAATAGAATTCCAAATTGGTGATAAAGTAATGTTAAAAGTTTCTCCTTGGAAAGGTATCATTCAGTTTCGGAAGAGAGGGAAACTAAGTCCAAGAAATATTGGACCTTTCAAAATACTTGATCGTGTCAGCCGTGTAGCTTATCGGTTACAGTTGTCGGATGAGCTCAGTGGTATTCATGACACATTTCACTTGTCACATCTTCGAAAAATTGTAAGTCGTTGCTTGATTTTTGTAACAAGAGAATATATCTTGACGTAAACACGTAATGATCATCTCATGTACTATATTGTCTTTGTGATATCTTTCTCGATCATCGGATGTTATAGCCCATTTGAGACTTGGTTTCTCATATGGCTCAATAATAAAAATCCATAAATCTGGGTCAGTCAACATAACCATATTTTCAATCATAGTCTTTTAACGAACAATTTTTTTAGAGAATAAGGTCTTCAACTTGCTTCTCGTGCTTCCATTCAAAAATTTCATCTTCGAATTTTCCCACCAAAATTTCGTTCAAAAAGGCCCAAAAAAGCTCGGGTAAAATGAAACTTTTTCCAAGCCATAATTTAACACTTTTAAACCTAATAATTTTTTTTGGAAACACGGAGTTTTTCGTGATTTTCCCACCAAATTTTTTTTATCGAACTATTGACCGGTATATATGAACAAACAGTATATGCGTATCTAGACAAGTGCGTGATACTATAGATGTGTACTTAAACAAGTACACAATAACAATAAAATGCAGATTTATTCAAATACGGAGTATGAACGTTTATCTGATAAGTGCACACCAATCAAATGTGCAGTGGGTCTGAAAAATGCGCATATAGAATAAAAACTAACTCAGATTTCAAAACTTCAAAATTCGATGATTTCTGCTAAAATTCACCGTGTAAATCGATCGAAGTAAATTCTAGAAATGAAACCATTCTATTTATCCCTTAATCTTGATTTATTATCCAAAATTTCACAAAAAAGGTAAAGTTCGAACGCAACTTTCGAAAACCAATACTTTGAATTCAGCTCTGATTTCTCGCAATTAAACCTTCTTTATCTTCTGTAACACTTGAACATTCTATTTCAATCCATAATCCAGCTCAAACGATACAAAATGAAACTGGATTTTATGAAATACACCTTTTGTCGCACCCCCAAATTCGGGTTGCGAAAGCGAATCTGGTCGGGGCGCGACTAATCAATAATCACAGCACAAAGATATAATGAATGACTCTATATGCGTCATTTTACAACTTGTATTGATAAAACCAAAGTTTACATCAAAATATAGTTTACATTAGCTCAGTTTGATATTGAGAGATTTACATACATAATTAATTTATACAAAATATAATAATGCAGCTAAATCTCTGAATGTTTGTATGCTGACACGAGCTAATGAATCCTGAAGGGGCAGTCCAACCTACAGCTGAGTACCTGTAATACATACTAAAATGGGTCAACAAAATGTTGGTGAGCTCATAGGTTGGTATGTGAACACATATTGTATGAACCGCAAGATTTAATTGAATTTAAATTGCAATTAAGCAAAATAAAAGTTTTACAGCCATGAGCACATAGTATGAGCTTAACTCGAGGTGTCTAGTCCACATTTAAGGTATCCTGATCGAGGTTCCTCCCACGAGTGCCTAATCTATACTCGTCTGAACAAATATTAGTACACCCGTTTATCCAGTTAGTGCATGCTAACCCGGACAAGGAGGGTCAATCCTATATGGTACCATATACTAATATTCACGGTATAACATATTACCAAACTATGCTGAGGAAGGCTTTGAAAGATTAGTGAGATAACTCATGTAGTATTTGTTTGATTTCGTTCTTGCCTTCATATAGTAAAACGACACGAGCAGTATATCACACCCCTGAGTAAAACAGTAAAATAGGGGCTATGAGACTCACCTGAGTCTTGAGAGTTTACCTAAGTAAACTTGAGTTGATTAGTTGAGAATCGATGTCCGAAGACTTGTAACCTGAGGGTGTTCACGACACGCGATTGTTATAACGTGAGTAGGTATCTATAAAGACTACCTTTGTAGTTGTTCGTCCAACAAGAATGTCCAAGTGACTATGAGTTGGTTGTTTAACTTGTCCAAGTTACTACGACTTGGTTGATTTGATTATGTATTGAAAATGTGTACGGCCCATTGGTGATTGTTTGTAATAATAATCTCAACATTATCATTATGGTTTTGAAGTGTTATACTTAAAAGTATGTCCCAGTGTATTTTAGAAGTCGTATCGTATAAGTGTTTGAAGTTATACAAGTTTGATACTTAGTATGAAAATAGTTTGTAAACATTTTGTTTTAGCGTCACTTATAGCGACACTTAGGGTTTAAACGACACTCAGGAAGTGTCGCATAAAATGGTAAGTCCTGAATTAGTGGCGTCACTTGTGGAAGTGACACATAGAGGGCGACACTTAAGGAAGTGTCGGGTGTAAGTGTCGGTATCAGGTCATGGGTCATTAGGGCTAGTGTCGGATGAAATCAGATTTCGATTATAGGCGACACTTATTCAAGTGTCGCTAGAAGTGTCGGTTAGGAGTGTTGGGTATTGAATTTGTGACACTTAAGCAAGTGTCGGGAAAAAGGGGATTTGTACGGCACTTAGACAAGTGATGCAAGATTAGGGTTTTATGCGACACTTAATGCGTCACATAACGAAGTGACGCATCACTGCGTTGGTCCGTGCGATACTCCCATCTAGCCGTGGTTTTTGTGTCCAAAAACGAGTTTTCCGGTTTCCGTTTGGTCCGATTCTTTCACCCAACCCTTATTTGGACATTTCAAGCTTAAATAAACAACTTTTAAGTAAAATAAATGAAATTTAACAGTTTTCGCGATTTGTCGGGAATCTTACAAGTTAACGCTGGGAGAAACCGAAAAGGTAGAAATGTATATCGTTGCGAGGTGAATGTTTTTCTTCAAACGAGCAAGGTGATTTATGGTGATTTGGTGGTGCTTTTTGGTGAATTAAGGTGATGATGGTGTGGTGGTGGTTTTTGGAAGAAGAAAGAGAATGAGAGAGAGAGTGTGTGTGTGTTTTGTGTTTGAGATGAAAAGGAAATGACGGGTGGGGAGGGGGGTGGAGCCGGTTTGTGGATGTCACTTAGTGTGGCCTCTCCAACTTTTTAATCCCCTGTATTGGCGCTCCGTGCGGTGTTCGTTCTCCGATCGTTTAAACGTTAAATAATTATTTTATATGTTTAAATATACGTTTTTAAAATACGAATAATTATTCGATATTTTTGTTGAAGTATTTTACAAAATACTTAATAATTGAGTTATACAATATAACTTAACTTTGTTTTGACTGTTTGTGCGTTTAACAATTTAATCGCGTAGACGTTTATTTGTATGATGCGAAATAATTACGAAATATTATCAAAATAATATTTTGCATATAATGGTCGTATTAAATAATATAATTTTATTTAATAAAATTGTTCACCAACATCCGTAATAATTGAATCGAATTCCATTCGATTTAAAATGAGTACGATTTAATTAAATCGCATAATTGTATATATTCATCAATATATATTTTGATACATTAATTAGCCTAACAAAGAACTAATTACATTTATTAACAGTTGATTAGGAACTAATCACTAGTCCTAATTTGACGGGTGTCACATTCTCCCCCTGTTAGGAGAATTTCATCCCGAAATTTACTTTGAGGTCGTGTTGGGAGTAGCTTCAGCAAATAACTGAGGATACTTGAGTCGCATTTGGTCTTCCCATTCCCAAATCAATTCCGGCCCACGCCGAGAATTCCACCTGACCTTAATGATGGGAATACGACTTTGTTTGAGTTGTTTGACCTCATGGTCCATGATTTCAGCGGTTTCTTCAACAAAATGAAGCTTGTCATCAATACGAATTTCATCGAGTGGAAAGATAAGTGTCTCATCAGACAGGCATTTCTTCAAGTTAGAAATGTGAAAAGTGAGGTGCACGCTGCTGAGCTCGGGTGGCAGCTGCAATTGATATGTCACTGGACCAATCCTCTCAGGGATTTTAAAAGGCCAAATGTACCTAGGGTTCAGTTTTCCACGTTTGCCGAAATGAATGACACCTTTCCAAGGTGAAACTTTGAGTAGTACTCGATCCCCAACCTGGAACTCGAGTGGTTTGCGTCTCACGTCAACATAACTTTTCTGACGATAACGTGCGGCTTTGAGTTTTTTTGGATTTCAAAGATCTTTTTGGTTATTTCCTGTATGAGTTCAGGATCAGTGAGTTGATTGTCTCCCACTTCGGTCCAACAAATAGGTGAGCAGCACTTACGACCATAGAGTGCCTCGAAAGGTGCAACCTTAATGCTGGAGTGATAACTGTTGTTGTACGAAAACTCGCACAACGGTACGTGTTTTTCCCAATTTACACCGAAGTCAACTACGCGGGCTCATAGCATGTCTTCCAGTGTTTGAATCGTTCATTCACTTTGGTCATCAGTTTGAGGGTGGTATGCGGTACTCATATCAAGATGGGTACCCAATGATTTTTGGAGTGATTGCCAAAAGTGAGATGTGAAGCGACTATCCCTATCTGAGATAATCGAGATTGGAATGCCGTTTCGAGACACAAATTCTTTGATGTAGATTCATGTGAGGCGTTCCATTTTATCGGTTTCCTTGATCGCAAGGAAATGAGCAGATTTTGTAAGACGATCCACGATCACCCAAACAATATCGCAACTGCTCGATGACTTTGGTAGTTTGGTTATGAAATCCATGGCGATTTGTTCCCATTTCCATTCAGGATTGTCAGGTTGTTGGAGAAAGCCGAAAGGTTTCTGATACTCGGCTTTGACTTTTGAGCAAGTAAGACACTTGCTGACGTATGTGGCGATTTCAGCTTTCATATTCGGCCACTAATAAAATTCTTTGATACCGTGATACATTTTGTCAGATACCGGATGGATAGAGTATTTGGACTTGTGAGCTTCATCCATCACCAAGTCTCGCAGGTTCCCAAAACTAGGCAACCAGATTCGGTTTGAGAAATACCTAATCCCGTTAGGTTTAGTTTCGAATTGTATATCCATGCCTCGCAAGGCTTCGTTTTTGACGTTTTCAGGTTTCAGGGCTTTGAGTTGAGCAGCTAGGATCTGAACGTTTAGGTCATTATAAATAGTCATACTGAGGACTCGGACTCGAAGGGGTTTCGATCGTTCCTTTCGACTGAGGACTTCGGCAACAACATTTGCCTTCCCTGGATGGTATTTGATTTCGCAATCGTAATCGGTAAGAAACTCGACCCATCGACGTTGCCTCATGTTGAGATCCTTTTGATCGAAAATGTGTTGGAGACTTTTATGATCAGTAAAGATTGTGCACTTAGTGTCGTAAAGATAATGTCTCCAGATTTTGAGAGCAAAAATGACAGCTCCTAGCTCGAGATCGTGGATGGTGTAGTTCTTTTCATGAATTTTTAGCTGTCGAGAGGCGTAGGCAATGACCTTGTCTCATTGCATCAGCACGCAACTGAGACCTTTGTGGGAAGAATTGCAGTATACCACGAAGTCATCGGTGCTTACGGATAATGATAGAATAGGAGCACTGCAAAGCTTTTGTTTCAGAAGTTGAAATGCTAACTCTTGTTTATCAGTCCAATTGAACTTTTTGTCTTTCTGAGTCAGAGTTATGAGTGGTTGGGCTATTTTCGAGAAATTTTCAATGAATCGCCGATAGTACCCAGCAAGACCCAAGAATTGGCGTACTTCGGTTGGAGTTGTTGGTGCTTGCCAGCACTTAATAGCCTTGATTTTCGAAGGATCGACATGAATTCCTTGACTATCGATTACGTGTCCAAGGAATTGAACGGTTTGCATCCAGAACTCGCACTTAGAAAATTTAGCGTACAGCTCTTCGTGTCTAAGTAGCTCTAAGATGGTTTTGAGATGTCGCGCATGTTCAAGTTCATCGCGCAAGTATATGAGAATGTCGTCGATGAATACAATGACAAACTTGTCTAGGTAAGGTTTGCACACCCGATTCATAAGGTCCATGAATATCGTCGGTGCGTTGGTTAAGCCGAATGGCATTACTTGAAATTCGTAATGCCCGTAGCGAGTTCGGAAAGCAGTTTTCGGGATATCGGTGTCACGAACTCGGAGTTGATGATTACCTGACCGTATATCGATCTTTGAATAAAAACTTAATCCTTGGAGTTGTTCAAACAGCTCATTGATACGAGGAAGTGGATATTGGTTCTTGACGGTCAACTTGTTAAATTCTCGGTAGTTGATGCACATTCTGAAAGAACCGTCTTTCTTTTTCACGAATAAGACCGGAGCTCCCCAAGGTGAAGAACTCGGTCTAATGAATCCTTTTTCCAGGAGTTCCTGTAATTGATTTGATAACTCCTGGAGTTCGGATGGGGCTAAGCGGTATGGTGCCCGGGCCACAGGTGCCGCACCTGGCACGAGTTCGATTGAGAACTCAACCTGTCTTGAGGGTGGTAGACCAGGCAGTTCTTCAGGAAAGACTTCTGGAAAGTCTCAAACGATGGGCACATCCTAAAGTCGCTTCTCCTCGGACTTTTTCTCCATGATGTATGCAAGGATTGCCGGGTAACCTTTTCTCAAAAAAATTCGGGTTTTCAAGCAAGAGAAGATGTTTAGTCTTGTCCCACCGGTCTCCCCCTGTATGATCAAAGTTCTACCGACGACGAGAGGGATGCGAACGACCTTATCTGGAAAACCATTCCATACCAATGATGACGTAGAAACTTCCAATTTCAACAGGCATAAGATCGATTGAAAAGGTTTCATTGGCAAGGTTTAAAAGTGCAACTAGGTATCACACTATCAGTTTCTATGAGTTTACCGTTCGCTAGTTCTACTGTGTACTTAACATCTAGAGCAACAGGGGTTATGTCAAGTAGTGGATAAAATTCATCAGAAATAAAGCTTATATCGGCACCATTATCAAACAGAACAGAAGCAGTTAAGTTGTTGAGGAGGAACATACCCGAGACCACATTAGGGTCTTGACGGGCGTCCCCAGAGTTGAGTATGAAGTCTCTACCTCTTGCATTGTTGTTGTTCTTCAGCTTTGGGCATTCATTCCTGAAGTGCCCGGTGTTCCCACATTCAAAGCAGGCTTTTGATGGCCTGGTGTTGTTGCTGTTGGGGGTATTATTAGTGGATGTGGGAGCTCAGTAATCTTTGGTCGAATGTCCGTACCTCTTACAGTTGTTGCAAGGGGTACTAAACGGACCATCGTGGTGGCGGTTACACTGGGAACAATAGGGTTTGTTCCCAGTATACCCATGTTTAGGTTCAGATTAGGTGTTGTACATTTGGATAGCATTGGGTTTCTTGTTTGGTTGGTCGTGTTGTTAAGCGGGCTTACATTTGTTGTTGTTGTTGGAAGGTGTGGTGGATGCATCACAACTGACAATCATCGACATGAAATCATGTGCAAGCCGGATAGCACTTTGGATGGTGGTTGGCTTGGATGAGGCGACATTTCCCTAAATGTTTTCCGGGAGGCCACGTGTGACAACCCATACTTAGGCGTATTAATTTACTCTAAGCTTGCTTGTAATTACTTGCGAATAGTTTGAAATAGAACTAAGTTGCTTGTAATATAACGTATATTGAATATACACATGTACGTAATAAATTGATATATTTGCTCGGATGGATTCCGAGCTTAACTGGACGTTGGTGAACGCAATTTATTAAATAATATGAAATTATTTGATAAACATACTTATTTCCAAATATTATTGCGATACTATTTCATAAACATTTCGTATCGTATATAATGCCCACAAACGACCAAAAATGCGCAAAACGCGCCCGACAATCAAATAAACGACCTAATATATTTTATAAATTAAAATATATCATCTTGAATGGTAAGTAATTATTTGAAGTATCATATTTCAAACCTGTAACAAAAACGTTTAATTTAACCGTCACACGATTTATTAATCGTAACACGACCCCGCGAATCACTACCGACACATCACAATAACATTTTTATAAATGTTTCTAAGTAATAATAAGTATTACCTCAAGTTAAAATATCGGGTTTTAAAATCATTAGATAAATACGCGTAACAAATGTTTAACGCCTAAATAAATGTCGAAACGAACGGGTAAACGAAAACTACACGAGACACAACTTTGGAGGAATGATTTAAACACCCACCTAGTGGGTGGGACCCATGAAAATCTTCAGAATTATGGGAGCCCATGCCCCATTTCCTTTACTTATGAATTACACCAAACACACACCTCACTCTTTCACCCCATACTTCACCATTTTCACTCAACTCTCTCCATTTCTCTCTCCCTCTCCCCCCTTGCACGAAATTCTGCAGCCTCCCCACCCCCATAACACCACCACAATCCACCATTGGCCACCACCTCATTCTTGAAGGAAAAACGAAGCCGAAGACACCAAAACGACCGCCTACGTGTGTACATCACTCCTACCGTCTCCGTTTCTTCATACACCATTGTGAGACTTCAAAAAACTCTAGTGTTTTACTTATAATATGTATATTAACATGTTATGTTACTTATTCAACTTGTTAATGTCCAAATAAGTAATCAAAATGCAATTTAAATCTCAAAACTATGAGCTTATGTTCCTGTCCAGATTCTGTTTCCACTTCCATGAATTTTATAAAAATCATTAGAACACCAAAATGGACGTTTCTTAAGCCTAAAATGTAGTACAAGAAGTTATCTTTCCAAAAAAATTAGTCTCGTGACTCTTTGACTCCGTTTGCTACTCGAAAACATTTTTATCCGGTAACATAGGTTTACTGTTCTGGCGAGTAGTAAAAACCGCCTACTTCTCGAGACCATATCTCGAGTTCTAGACCTCAAAAACGTATGAGACCACTTGGGAAATCTTTTTAATTTTGTTTTGTACAAAAAGTTCTTCTTTGGCTCATTCCAGAAATACACCTATTTCTCCAGAAAATTAGATTTGTGAGAAGTGGTCTAATCTCGGATTAAACTGAACACTGACACTTGGTGAATTTTTATAAAATATCAAATGACCTCCAAAAGTCATAAAAAATTACAGGAAGTACATAACATATGTAGGAACTTTGTGTAAACATTTCAGAACGATTTGATAAAGTTTACTGTTTTAGATAAAAATCACAAATAATCCGTGAATACATTGTCGGATGAACAGTACTCCGTGAATCACATTGTCGGATGAACAGTAACTTCGTGAAAATATTGACGGATGAACAGTAAAAATTGACTTTCGTTGACTGTCGGACTAAGGGTTGACTCTCGGACTTTAGGGTGAGACTCGGATGCATAATTTCGGACTTGATAACACTCGAAATCAAACCAAACCCGTTTGACCAAGTCAATGAAGATGAACACTTAGACGAAAACAAAAATTAATGCGACAATACCTCTTTGAAATCATATGCGACAATGCCATTGTCGCATAAACCGAAATCCGTGAATATCATTATCGCATAAACAGTGTCCGTGAATACCATTGTCGCATTAACTGACACTTTTGTACTTAAAACTAACCCGACAATCCTTATTGTCGCATGAAACAGAAACTTGAAAATACTTTTTTTTATACCAAGCCTTGAATACATACAATATCACGACATACTTGATTTAACGTCAATAACAGATAACCAACTTATATATACGCTTTGTAAGGTATACAACTCGATGAATCATAGTAATGTTTAGATTATTATTACATACCTAAACTTCACCAACGGGCCGCAAATGTTTTTAATTAAACAAACGGATACTTACTTGGACATAACTAGTTGAGTGGACAACTAGCATGAATGATCTTTTGAGACATTCACTTATACATACAACCTTATATGCTTAGGGCATTAGAAGGTTGCGGGTTCGCGGAACCTACGGATTACTACTGCTTTCAGACTTTACGTTTATTAAGTTAAACGCTTGCTTGCTTGACTCAGGTGAGTCTTACAGCCCCACTTTTACTGTTTTACTTATGGGGTGAGATACATTGCTTACGTTTTCTTGAACACAAGTGCTAAATTACTTACTTTTCATATACGGGCTTGCATGAGTTACTTACTAATCCACTGAAGTCCCTCCATCATAGTTTCGTTAGTTATGGACTTAAGCGTGAATATTAGTTAATGGATCCATTAGGGACTGACCCTCCCCGCCCGGGGTAGTAGCGCTACCACGAACCGATATGTATAAACGGGCGACTTTTATTTATTTTGTACGAGTGTTTGGATTGGGCACTCGCGGGGGCACTATACGGTACTTGGTTGTACCACCGATTTGCGGGTTAAGCTTCGACTATGAGCTCATGGCAGCGGTATATACATATTTACTTATTATTTGCTTGGTTGCAGATACTTGATTTACGCCTGCGGACACAACTGATAAAAATCTTGTGTTCAAACTATTACTTACTTACAAACCTGTGAGATTCACCAACCATTTTGGTTGACCCTTTTTAGCATGTATTCTCAGGTACACATACGGAGTAGGAATACTTCAGGATTACAAGCTAGAGTCGCATGATTTCCAAACTGCATTAATGGAGATTATTTAGCATTCTCTTTTGTAACTTTGGTTATGTAACAGAATCTCCCGTTACGTACGCGGACTCTAGAGGACCTTACTTTTGTAACGAAAACATTATGTTTTCAAACCCTATTTTATAATGGTATGTAACTATTTAACAAACGTCTCATTTAGAAGTCGTTTGCTATACTTTGGTGCTTGATTATTGATTAGTAACACCCAAAGCTTGCTTCCGCGCAACATTAAATTTGGGGGTGTTACAAATTGGTATCAGAGCCTAAGGTTATAGTGAACTAGGTTGCATTTAGTGGGCCTAGACTATGACCTTTAGGCAGTATCTCCCTATTAGGTATGACTGGTTCAGGAATTACATCATAGACTTTAATTTAACATAGCCTGATCAACTATGTACAATTAAAGAAAGATGATGTGAGGTCTGAAATGGTTATGTTGAACAGGGATACACTAGTTGACTTTGACCACGAGAGAAACCGGGACTCAAACATGTCTGTGTTAGACACTTTAGGCTATTATGTGATATGTATATATACATAGATAGGCCTCACTCTCGCTCAATATCTTAGGCTATATTATATATGCATTATATGAATATAGGCCTCATTCTTTCTAACGTTTTGTCTCAAAATGGCATACCTTCCTACCGTTGCACCAACCGATTTAGGATACGAAAATCGAAGCTTTATCTTCTACGATAGGGGCAACCACAATAACCGCTCACACGAATGTAACGAGCAACGAAACTATAATCCCATGAAAGATCCGTCACACAATATTACAGCACTTGGTGCTACATTCACAGTACATTTGTACTGCATTACGGTACCTCGGGTATTGTATTCCCGGCACTTGGTGCTGCATTTGGGCACTTGGTGCTACTTTCGATACATACGTTTGAAAACGCACGATTTATTACTCATCCCTGGAAATAAGTGCTACAGTCGGAAATCATATGATTTACACCACTTCTGGCCTTTGTGCCACATCCGAAACTCACACGACTTTTAGCCTTCGTGCTACATTTAGAAGTCACATGAGCTATACTTATATTAGCCATCTTGCTACCGTTTTCTACTCTTATGATTGACATAAGTGAAATTCTCACACACGTACTACTCTCTAGGCTATTGTATATCGAATATGTACGAATAGGCCTCACTTTCTCATTACAACCCTGTCATCGAGAATGACAACACGTTCCGCTGTACTACCTACCACTCATGAGAAAGATACTGCTTTGTGTCCTTCCTACCACTCTTATTCTTCGGGATCGCGTATGAGACGTACTACTAGAGAAAATTACTAGGTCTCCTCGCGCTAGATCTTAACTCATACACTTGTCGATTTCACTATACATGGAACACACCAAAAGGCAGTCGCCCACCGAAGGGGCTGGCTACCTGTTGCTTCTATTTGGAAATTCAAACACAACATTTGAAACACACTTAACACTTGCAACATATTCTCAAGGACTAAAATCCTTTTTGGTATTCGACCGGATGTAACAATCTCGGCAACTTTGTAAACTCCATACTGATAATCTTTTGAACTCATTACCTAGAATGGTATCGAACCTTATCATCTAATGAACTTAATTGTCACTTGTACGGTTGTATATTACTTCCTGGTACATACATTTTAATTAAATATACCTTATGCATGATTGCACTTTAAACCTCACCAACGAGCCCCTTTCTGTTGACCTGAAGTTTCGACATCATTGTTGGTTTGGACTGGTTATCCAAGCACCGAGCTAAAATCATTTGCTTCGAGAAAATCATTCGAATTCCTCTCGCCACCGGTAATACTTTGATCATACAACGGGAGACCGGCGGGATGAAACTGAACATCATATCCTTTATGAAACACCGGAAATATCACCCATCTCTAAATGATGGAGACCAGCGATGAAGTCACCACCTTACAACTAAAACTAGGGTACAAAATAAAACCCTCCTGAAACCAGTGAAAAATTTCTCTAAGAATACATAGTATGTGTGAAAACAATTCTCAACAATTTTTCGCTAGACATCCTTCGAGGACCTTTCTCAAACGTAAATCTTTCTACAAATTCTCATCGAACATCTACTCCAAACTTTTCACAAATTTCGTAAACAGAATCTCCAACGTATGGTCGATGACAAAGAATTTTGAACACATTTGATTAACTTTCAGTTTTCAACGAAATTCTATCATCTCAAGTTTTCAGTGGATTTACACCAACAAGGGTTTGTAAATAAAATTTTCCCACAAAGAGCTTTATGAAATTTTCAAAATCCATAAGTTATTAACAAAGTTATCTAAAATTCGATAATGTTCTTTTTTTAGCCAGAAGAAAACCACATATATGAACCCACGCTTGATTGTCACTCAATTTATCGCTATGATCTAAACCCTAGTCCTACTTTAAAACTAGGACAACGATAACAACTTATACAAGTGAATACCTGCGGACCCTATAACGATTTACATACTGAAGCTAGGTTCCAACGGTTTATCTTGGATGTAATCCAATGATTCACTCACGTTTTCATAACTCATGGTAGGATGTTATCCATCATACTCATACGAAACTCGTTACTTGATCATGTTTGGTCACTATCTCAACACATAGAACAAGCGATCCACTCATAACACAAAACACATTATCTAATCATAATTTGATCACCTTTGACTTTGATTGTCATCAATTTCTCATACCCCTTATTAGATCATGATTGACCACTACACGATTTGACTACCGCTCGAACGATGAAACAGTCTTTATTGGACTACTATTTTAACAACAAAATGGCCAAGGATAGACCACTTTTTATAAATCGATTTAGGCTGGTTAGCACAATTCAAATCCCACTTCAAGATTGCAGATTAAGCTCTTCTCTCTAGACATGATAATCAATCGAGATCGAAATACATCCGTAAAACAAAAGCTCTGCAGTGCACTTATTCTATCCTTACCCGAAGGCAACGATGACTTCGTAGTATACTGTGATGCTTCACACCAAGATCTCGGTTGCGTCCTGATGCAACGAGACAAGGTCATTGCCTACACCTCTCGACAACTCAAGGTTCACGAAAAGAATTACACCACTCATGATCTCGAATTGGGAGCCGTAATGTTCGCTCTCAAAATCTGGAGACACTATCTGTACGGCACCAGATGTACAATCTTTACCGATCATAAAAGTCTTCAACATATCTTTGACCAAAAGGATCTCAACATGAGGCAACGTCGATGGGTCGAGTTGCTCACCGATTATGATTGTGAGATACGTTATCATCCAGGCAAGGCAAACATTGTTGCCGATGCCCTCAGTCGAAAGGAACGTGTAAAACCCCTTCGAGTCCGAGCCCTTAGCATGACAATCCATAATGATCTTATCATTCAAATCATTACCGCTCAACTTGAAGCACTCAAACCTGAGAACATTAAAAATGAGTCCTTGCGTGGCATGGACCAACAATTTGAAACCAAATCCAACGGAGCCAAATACTTCTCAAACCGAATCTGGTTACCTAATTTTGGGAACCTACGAGACTTGGTGATGGATGAAGCTCACAAGTCCAAATACTCCATACATCCTGGATCTGACAAGATGTATCATGGCATCAAGGAGTTGTATTGGTGGCCAAACATGAAAGCTGACATAGCCACATATGTCGGCAAGTGCCTCACATGCTCTAAAGTCAAAGCCGAGTATCAGAAACCCTCCGGATTACTCCAACAACCGGAAATCCCTCAATGGAAATGGGAGAAAATCACCATGGATTTCATTACCAAACTCCCAAAAACCTCTAGCGGTTGCGATACCATTTGGATGATCGTAGACCGACTACCTAAATTTGCTCATTTCCTAGCCATCAAGGAAACTGACAAGATGGAACGTTTGACACGGATCTACCTGAAAGAGATCGTGTCAAGACACGGCGTGCCCATCTCGATTATCTCTGACCGAGATGCTCGATTTACTTCCCGCTTCTGGCAATCATTACAAAAATCACTCGGTACTCGTTTGGACATGAGTACTGTTTATCATCCACAAACTGATGGCCAGAGTGAACGAACCATACAAACACTGGAAGATATGCTACGAGCCTGCGTAGTTGATTTCGGTAAAAACTGGGAAAATCACTTACCTTTGTGTGAGTTTTCCTACAACAACAGCTACCACACCAGCATCAAAGCTGCACCCTTTGAAGCACTATACGGTCGTAAGTGTCGGTCGCCTATCTGTTGGACTGAGGTCGGGGATACACAACTCACCGGTCCAGAAATCATTCACGAAACCACTGAAAAGATCGTCGGCATACAAAACTGACTGAAAGCTACGCGTGATCGCCAGAAAGGCTATGCTGACATGAGATGCAAACACCTCGAATTCCAGGTTGGGGATCGAGTACTCCTGAAAGTATCGCCTTGGAAAGGCATCATTCGTTTTGGTAAACGTGGGAAACTGAATCCCAGGTACATTGGACCGTTCAAGATCCTTGAAAGGATTGGTCCTGCGGCATACAGACTGCAGCTACCTCCTGAACTCAGTAGCGTGCACCCTACTTTCCACATTTCTAACTTGAAGAAATGTCTGTCTGATGAGATACTAATTATACCTCTCGATGAGATACACATTGACGTCAAACTACACTTTGTCGAGGAACCTGTGGAAGTTATGGACCGTGAGGTCAAGTGTTTAAAACAGAGTCGCATTCCCATTGTTAAGGTCCGATGGAATTCTAGGCGAGGCCCTGAATTCACCTGGGAACGAGAAGATCAGATACGCGAGAAATACCCACACCTCTTCTCGACCCCCACTCAGACTCCTACTACAACTTAATTTCGGGACGGAATTTCTTTAACAAGGGGAGAATGTGACAACCCGTACTTAGGCGTATTAATTTAATCTAAGCTTGCTTGTAATTATTTGCGAATAGTTTGAAATAGAACTAAGTTACTTGTAATATAACGTATATTGAATATACACACGTACGTAATAAATTGATATTACACGATTTGCTCGGATGGATTCCGAGCTTAACTGGACGTTGGTGAACGCAATTTATTAAATAATATGAAATTATTTGATAAAGATACTTATTTCCAAATATTATTGCGATACTATTTCATAAACATTTCGTATAGTATATAATGCCCAGAAACGACCAAAAACGCACAAAACGCGCCCGACAATCAAATAAACGACCTAATATATTTTATAAATTAAAATATATCATCTTGAATGGTAAGTAATTATTTGAAGTATCATATTTCAAACCTGTAACAAAAACGTTTAATTTAACCGTCACACGGTTTATTAATCGTAACACGACCCCGCGAATCACTACCGACACATCACAATAACATTTTTATAAATGTTTCTAAGTAATAATAAGTATTACCTCAAGTTAAAATATCGGGTTTTAAAATCATTAGATAAATACGCGTAACAAATGTTTAACGCCTAAATAAATGTCGAAACGAACGGGTAAACGAAAACCACACGAGACACAACTTTGGAGGAATGATTTAAACACCCACCTATTGGGTGGGACCCATGAAAATCTTCAGAATTATGGGAGCCCATGCCCCATTTCCTTTACTTATGAATTACACCAAACACACACCTCACTCTTTCACCCCATACTTCACCATTTTCACTCAACTCTCTCCATTTCTCTCTCCCTCTCCCCCCTTGCACGAAATTCTGCAGCCTCCCCACCCCCATAACACCACCACAATCCACCATTGGCCACCACCTCATTCTTGAAGGAAAAACGAAGCCGAAGACACCAAAACGACCGCCTACGTGTGTACATCACTCCTACCGTCTCCGTTTCTTCATACACCATTGTGAGACTTCAAAAAACTCTAGTGTTTTACTTATAATATGTATATTAACATGTTATGTTACTTATTCAACTTGTTAATGTCCAAATAAGTAATCAAAATGCAATTTAAATCTCAAAACTATGAGCTTATGTTCCTGTCCAGATTCTGTTTCCACTTCCATGAATTTTATAAAAATCATTAGAACACCAAAATAGACGTTTCTTAAGCCTAAAATGTAGTACAAGAAGTTATCTTTCCAAAAAAATTAGTCTCGTGACTCTTTGACTCCGTTTGCTACTTGAAAACATTTTTATCCGGTAACATAGGTTTACTGTTCTAGCGAGCAGTAAAAACCGCCTACTTCTCGAGACCATATCTCGAGTTCTAGACCTCAAAAACGTATGAGACCACTTGGGAAATCTTTGTAATTTTGTTTTGTACAAAAAGTTCATCTTTGGCTCATTCCAGAAATACACCTATTTCTCCAGAAAATTAGATTTGTGAGAAGTGGTCTAATCTCGGATTAAGCTGAACACTGACACTTGGTGAATTTTTATAAAATATCAAATGACCTCCAAAAGTCATAAAAAATTACAGGAAGTACATAACATATGTAGGAACTTTGTGTAAACATTTCAGAACGATTTGATAAAGTTTACTATTTTAGATAAAAATAACAAATAATCCGTGAATACATTGTCGGATGAACAGTACTCCGTGAATCACATTGTCGGATGAACAGTAACTTCGTGAAAATATTGACGGATGAACAGTAAAAATTGACTTTCGTTGACTGTCGGACTAAGGGTTGACTCTCGGACTTTAGGGTGAGACTCGGATGCATAATTTCGGACTTGATAACACTCGAAATCAAACCAAACCCGTTTGACCAAGTCAATGAAGATGAACACTTAGACGAAAACAAAAATTAATGCGACAATACCTCTTTGAAATCATATGCGACAATGCCATTGTCGCATAAACCGAAATCCGTGAATATCATTATCGCATAAACAGTGTCCGTGAATACCATTGTCGCATTAACTGACACTTTTGTACTTAAAACTAACCCGACAATCCTTATTGTCGCATGAAACAGAAACTTGAAAATACTTTTTTTTATACCAAGCCTTGAATACATACAATATCACGACATACTTGATTTAACGTCAATAACAGATAACCAACTTATATATACGCTTTGTAAGGTATACAACTCGATGAATCATAGTAATGTTTAGATTATTATTACATACCTAAACTTCACCAACGGGCCGCAAATGTTTTTAATTAAACAAACGGATACTTACTTGGACATAACTAGTTGAGTGGACAACTAGCATGAATGATCTTTTGAGACATTCACTTATACATACAACCTTATATGCTTAGGGCATTAGAAGGTTGCGGGTTCGCGGAACCTACGGATTACTACTGCTTTCAGACTTTACGTTTATTAAGTTAAACGCTTGCTTGCTTGACTCAGGTGAGTCTTACAGCCCCACTTTTACTGTTTTACTTATGGGGTGAGATACATTGCTTACGTTTTCTTGAACACAAGTGCTAAATTACTTACTTTTCATATACGGGCTTGCATGAGTTACTTACTAATCCACTGAAGTCCCTCCATCATAGTTTCGTTAGTTATGGACTTAAGCGTGAATATTAGTTAATGGATCCATTAGGGACTGACCCTCCCCGCCCGGGGTAGTAGCGCTACCACGAACCGATATGTATAAACGGGCGACTTTTATTTATTTCGTACGAGTGTTTGGATTGGGCACTCGCGGGGGCACTATACGGTACTTGGTTGTACCACCGATTTGCGGGTTAAGCTTCGACTATGAGCTCATGGCAGCGGTATATACATATTTACTTATTATTTGCTTGGTTGCAGATACTTGATTTACGCCTGCGGACACAACTGATAAAAATCTTGTGTTCAAACTATTACTTACTTACAAACCTGTGAGATTCACCAACCATTTTGGTTGACCCTTTTTAGCATGTATTCTCAGGTACACATACGGAGTAGGAATACTTCAGGATTACAAGCTAGAGTCGCATGATTTCCAAACTGCATTAATGGAGATTATTTAGCATTCTCTTTTGTAACTTTGGTTATGTAACAGAATCTCCCGTTACGTACGCGGACTCTAGAGGACCTTACTTTTGTAACGAAAACATTATGTTTTCAAACCCTATTTTATAATGGTATGTAACTATTTAACAAACGTCTCATTTAGAAGTCGTTTGCTATACTTTGGTGCTTGATTATTGATTAGTAACACCCAAAGCTTGCTTCCGCGCAACATTAAATTTGGGGGTGTTACACCGCGCATGTACTTCTTGATGCGTTTTTCGTTCGTGTCTACCAAACCCGGACATAGAAGGGCGAGTTGCTGGAATTTGGTGGTGTAACCAGCGATATCATTGCCTTGAATAGTTAAATGCCAGAATTTTTCCTCCAACCGGTGGAGTTCCTCGGTGGGGCAATATTCGTCCCTTAGCAATTTATTCAAATCTGTCCAGGGGAGTTGGTTTGCTACCTCAATGCCCACGGAACTGGCATGAGTATTCCACCATGTGAGTGTACCCTCTTGAAAGGTGTAAGCAGCGAATTTGACCTTGCTGTCTTCCGTGCAGTTGCACAAACTGAAGACATATTCGATCCTTTCGATCCACCTGATTAGACCGATGGCACCTTCCGTGCCCTTGAAATTTAGCAGCTTGCAGCTTAGAAAATCCTAGTAAGAGCAAGGTTTGATGACAGGAGTAGTGTCAGCGGTGTCATCACTTCTCCTAGAGGTTCAGGGTGATTCCCGAGTAGTCAGGGCTTCTGCCACAGCTCGAAAAATGAGGGCAGCAATTTCAGCATCGTTGTAACTTTTCTTCTTTGGCGGCATGATTCTTCAAGAAAGAAACAAGAGGTACATGAGAGATTGTACCAGAATGAAAATTGAGATAGATGTATATATAAAAGTGGTAATATACACATCACAATGTAAAGACCAATAATATAGAGTAATAGAGAGAGAAATTGCCAACTGATATTACAGAGTTAAATGATTACAGACAATTTCGAGTTACGAGTTTCAAAAGTTACAGACTTAGGTAGTTTGCAAAATATGCCAGGAATTGTTACATCCAGTCGAATTACATAGATCCTACAGAAGCATAATAGATTATGAGGTCGTTACTTCATTAATCTTGGTGTAGATTGAGTTGTGGAAGCAATGAGGTGAGATGGTCCACAGACTCTACGAGTGTGCTAACCTTTCTGAGTGCATCCTCGGTTTCCCACAGACATGTCTCGCATTCTTGCAGCCTTGATCGTAAAATAGAGATCTCATTTCGGTTATTGGTTACTTGATTATAAACGATCTCCATGGTTTGTGTGGTATCTTCCATTTGGTCGTGAGTTCGGGTCAAGGTTTCAGAGATGTCCGCCTGACCTATGTATAACTGGGCGATACCGTCTTGAGTTTTCTCCATCCAGTAAGAGCGAATATTGCGTTGTGCGATTTCCATGTTGTGTAGCCTGCTTTCTTGACGGTTCACTCGAGCAGCTAACACAGGGACAGTGAAGTGAGCGGGTTCTTGGGTATAAGGAGAGACTTCCATGCTGGAAAATCCTCCATTTGATGTGGGGAGTTGGATTCCTTCCTCGTCCCTTCAGGTGTTGAGTTGGTCTGATAACCATCGCCATTGGCTTGTTGTTGCTTGCCTTTGGGGCTGGTTAATGAGTTGGTTTTGAGTGGGATGTGGGCTAGCTCGAGGCAACCCAGTGTTCCTCCTAGCTACCCTTGAGTTTTGTGCTCCATACGGATGAGAGCGTGACGAATTGCGTGGTGTGTTTGCCATTTCTGAGATAAAGCGTTAGAAAGAATGAGGCCTACCTTCGTATATAATATAGCCTAGGATTTGTAGGGAGGTCTATCTATGTATATATATATATGTATATCACATAATAGCCTATTGACTGTCTAGCATAGACATGTTTGTGTCCCGGTTCTCTCGAGGTCAAAGTCAACTAGTGTACTATTTAACATAACCATTTCAGGTCTCACATGATCTTCCTTTAATTGTACATAGTTGATAAGGCTATGTTAAATTAAACTCGTATGATGTAATCGATGAACCAATCATACCTAATAAGGAAATACTGCCTAACGGTCATAGTCTAGGCCTACTAAATGCAACCTAGTTCACTATAACCTTTGGCTCTGATACCAATCTGTCGCACCCCCAAATTCGGGTTGCGAAAGCGAATCGGGTCGGGGCGCGACTAATCAATAATCACAGCACAAAGATATAATGAATGACTCTATATGCGTCATTTTACAACTTGTATTGATAAAACCAAAGTTTACATCAAAATATAGTTTACATTAGCTCAGTTTGAAATTGAGAGATTTACATACATAATTAATTTATACAAAATATAATAATGCAGCTAAATCTCTGAATGTTTGTATGCTAACACGAGCTAATGAATCCTGAATGGGCAGTCCAACCTACTGCTGAGTACCTGTGATACATGCTAAAATGGGTCAGCGAAATGCTGGTGAGCTCACAGGTTTGTATGTCAAAACATATAGTATGAACCGGAAGATTTAATTGAGTTTAAAGTGCAATTAAGCAAATTAAATGTTATAAAGCCATGAGCACATAGTCTGAGCTTAACTCGAGGTTTCAGGTCCACATTTAAGGTATCCTGATCGAGGTGCCTCCCATAAGTGCCTAAACTACACTCGTCTGAACAAATATTAGTACATCCGTTTAACCAGTTAGTGTGTGCTAACCCGGATGAGGATGGTCAATCCTATATTGTACCATATACTAATATTCAAGCTACAACGTATTACCAAACTATGCTGAGGAGGGCTTTGAAAGATTGGTGAGATAACTCATGTAGTATTTGTTTGATTTCGTACTTGCGTTCATATAGTAAAACAACACGAGCAGTATATCACACCCCTGAGTAAAACAGTAAAATAGGGGCTATAAGACTCACCAGAGTCTTGAGAGTTTAACTAAGTAAACTTAAGTTTATTAGCTGAGAATCGATTTCCGAAGGCTTGTAACCTGAGGGTGTCCACGACACGCGATGGTTATAACGTGAGTTGGTATCTATAAAGACTACCTTTATAGTTGTTCGTCCAACTAGAAAGTTCAAATGACTATGAGTTGGTTGTTTAACTTGTCCAAGTTACTACGACTTGGTTGATTTGATTATGTTTTGAAAACGTGTATGGCCCTTTGGTGATTGTTTGTAATAATAATCTCAACATTATCATTATGGTTTTGAAGTGTTATACTTAAAAGTATGTCCCAATGTATTTTAGAAGTCGTATCGTATAAGTGTTTGAAGTTATAGAAGTTTGACACTTAGTATGAAAATAGTTTGTAAACATTCTGTTTTTAGCGTCACTTATAGCGACACTTAGGGTTTAGGCGACACTTGGGAAGTGTCGCATAAAATGGTAAGTCCTGAATTAGTGGCGTCACTTGTGGAAGTGACGCATAGAGGGCGACACTTAAGGAAGTGTTGGGTGTAAGTGTCGGTATCAGGGTCATGGGTCATGAGGACTAGTGTCGGATGAAATCAGATTTCGATTATAGGCGATACTTAGTCAAGTGTCGTTAGAATTTTCAGTTAGGAGTGTCGGGTATTGAATTTGCGACACTTAGGTAGGTGTCGGGAAAAAGGGGTTTTATGCGGCACTTAGACAAGTGACGCAAGATTAGGGTTTTAAGCGACACTTAATGTGTCACTTAAGGAAGTGACACATCGCTGCGTTGGTCCGTGCGACACTCCCGTCTAGCCGTGGTTTTTGTGTCCAAAAATGAGTTTTCCGGTTTCCGTTTGGTCCGATTCTTTCACCCAACCCATATTTGGATATTTCAAGCTTAAATAAACAACTTTTAAGTAAAATAAATGAAATCTAAGAGTTTTCAGAATTTGTCGGGAATCTTACAAGTTAACGCCGGGAGAAACTGAAAAGGTAGAAATGTAGATCGTTGCGAGGTGAATGTTTTTCTTCAAACGAGCAAGGTGATTTATGGTGACTTCGTGGTGCTTTTTGGTGAATTAAGGTGATGATGGTGTGGTGGTGGTTTTTGGAAGAAGAAAGAGAATGAGAGAGAGAGTGTGTGTGTTTTGTGTTTGAGATGAAAAGGAAATGAGGGGTGGGGAGGGGGCGGAGCCAGTTTAGGGAGGTCACTTAGTGTGGCCTCTCCAACTTTTTAATCCCCTGTATTGGCGCTCCGTGCGGTGTTTGTTCTTCGATCATTTAAATGTTAAATAATTATTTTATATGTTTAAATATACGTTTTTAAAATACGAATAATTAGTCGATATTTTTGTTGAAGTATATTAAAAAATAATTAATAATTGAGTTATACATTATAACTTAATTGTTTTTTGACTGTTTGTGCGTTTAACAATTTAATCGCGTAGACGTTTATTTGTATGATACGAAATAATTAAGAAATATTATCAAAATAATATTTTCGATATAATGGTCGTATTAAATAATATTATTTTATTTAATAAAATTGTTCACCAACGTCCGTAATAATTGAACAAAATTTCATTCGATTTAAAATGAGTACGATTTAATCAAATCACATAATTGTATATATTCATCAATATATATTTTGATACATTAATTAGCCTAACACCGAACTAATTACATGTATTAACAGTTGATTAGGCACTAATCACTAGTCCTAATTTGACAGGTGTCACACCTTTGGCTAAAAACAGAGTATAAGCAATTCACTTCTTTTTCGATTCAAATCACCGGTATAACTGTGTATACATGGCTCTGATACCAATTGAAGGTGACAAACGATCTCTAAATGAATTGATTTAATAACTAAGTGTTAGCGGAATGTTCACTTAGTTATCGAAATCGTGTTTTGAACAATGAATTACAACAAACACGGCGAGCTAAATAACTAATTCTTGTATTAATATTAACCAATTAATAGTACAGAGAATTAGTGCTTTGCTTACAACCAATTGCAAAGACTTAATGAAAAACAAAATACAAATACCTATATATACTGCTTGACAAATACGTATGCACACTTGTTCAAATGCGCATATACACAAATATGCATAGCAGTTTACAAAATCACTAAATCTAAATCTTTACAAACTATACAATACAATATCACGATGTTTATCCAAGATGCTTGATATAGTCTTGTACCAACAAACTCTCCCGTGTTAACAACTTGGATAATTGATCTTTTTAGCTTTAAACTCTATGATATTGAGTGCTATCTTTGTTTTTGTAACACCCCCAAATTCGTCGATTTAGTTTAGCGGAAGCGTTTAGTTAAGTATGAGGAGTGCCACAATACACAGTACATGCATACGTATAAGAGCTTATGATTACAACAGAACATAATATATTAAGATGCCGAATGTAATAGTTACAAAGTTTACGATTTATCAAATTGTACAAATGTGAAAGTTATTAAGTTTACAAAAGTAGATTTCGTAAATATGACTAAAACAGATTAGTTATATAAAAGAAATCCAGTTGTCAAAAGTTGGCATCCTAGTTTCATCGTGGGTCACCTAGAATCCGTATGTGCAGGCGGTCCTTACGTGTGCTGCTAATTCCCTGAAAAACATAGTAAAAAGTCAACGACGAGGTTGAGTGAATTCACAGGTTTCATATTGCAAATACAGTTTGTTTAACCAAATATGTTCACAAGTAGTATTGCCATAATAGTTGAATAAACGTTTTGTGGAATGCTATCCAAATATAGTTCGGTTGGGATGTTGCCCAAAATACAGTTCGCGTGGGATGTTATCCAGAATACAGTTTACGTGGGATGTTACCCAAATACGGTTTAAAATACGTAGCTGGTCATTCTCCAGCATTTTCCAAAACAGTACCGGTCGTTCTCCGGTCAAAAGACGCACTGGTCGTTCTCCCGTCCAATAAAACAGTTTACCGGTCGTTCTCCGGTCTAGATACGCACGGGTCATTCTCCCGTCCAAACACAGCTGGTCGTTCTCCAGCGAAATACGCACCGGTCGTTCTCCGGTCCAGATACGCACAGGTCGTTCGCCCGTCCACTTGGCCAGTCGTTCTCTGGCACTAAAATACGTAGCTGGTCGTTCTCCAGCGTCTTTATAAAAGTACCGGTCATTCTCCGGTAGGCCAAACAAAGTTTAACACGACATTCGTATTAAAATGTTGTATCATAAATTCCAGTTTTGCGTATGAGTTTAACAGTTCAAGCACTCTAATCGTGTGAGCAAACAAGTATGATAAACAATTATCTAAGTAAAAGCAGTTATGGCAATAAGTAAAACAGTTGACTATGTTTTCCACCCCTGTTCAAAAGCAGTTGAAACAGTAAAAGTGGGGGCTGTGAACTCACCTGTTGAGTTAAGTAATGTGCGAGTGCTAGCAAAGCGTAGTCCGGGTAAAGTCCCTAATGTCCTAAATGTAGGAAATAGTCGTATAAGTGGTTGGATAACAACCAGACCATGTTACTCGTTCATCCATGAAAGATCATTGTTTATTTGTAAATTCGTACAACTCGTTGGTGAAGGTTTCGTAAAAGTATTTCAAAGTAGTGTTGGCAGTTTTGTTATGTTTTCATAAAAATGGAAATTTGTACGGGGATCCAGGGGCAGTGCCCCTGGTAGCGGGGTCCAAGGGGTGGCAACCCCTAGCGGGGTCCAAGGGGCAGAGCCCCTGACTGGGGTCGAGCTGAAAACGCATTCGAATTCCAAATTCGGAGTAAAATCAAGTGGTAAAATCTGGTTCCGACACTTAGTGTAAAACATGTATTTTTTTAAGTTTCTGAGTTCTGCGACATAAGTATAGTGACGCAAAAAGGTTCTGCGACACAAGGGTTGTGTCGCAATCCTGCGACATTCGCAAATAAATGCGACATAGGCATTTGTGTCGCAAATGTTGCGACATAGTAGTTGTGTCGCAAGTATGCGACATAGGGTAATGTATGCGACACAAGACGTTGTGTCGCATAATGCGACGTAAGAATGATACTGCGACACAAAAGGTTGTGTCGCACTACTGTTCTTGGTCCCGTGCGACACAACGCACTGATCGACGAAAAAACTTAATTTTTCACCCAAAAACGTTTGGATCTTTCATAATATGGCTTGTAACATGTTTGTATACTATAATAACAAAGGAAAAGTGAAAGAAAAGTGATTTTTCATACCAAATCGAGTGAAATCCGAAAGTTAGGTGAGTGGATGAAGATGGTGAATCTTGAGGATGAAGGAGATGAGATGATGATGATGGATGCTTGTTGTTGCTCTAGATGATGACGATTCCGAAATTACAAGTGTTGGTGGTGATGTTGTTGTTGATTTTTGTTGTTGTTGTTGGTAGTGAGTTAGAGAGAAAAGAGATGAGAGAAAGGAGAAGAAAAGAGATAGAATGAGGATGAGATTGGGGTTTGGGGGGTGTTTGGGAGTGTTTGGGGCAGATTTTTGGAGTCAAGAAAAAGGGAGGGGACTTTGTCCTAAATTTGTGGTATTTTACCCGTATTCGTTTACCCGATCGTTAAACGTTAAAATGTTTTTAAATGATAGATTTTCAAATATGCTTTCGGTTATACCTTTAGTTGTAATATTTCTTTTTATTTAAAATAATTTAGTTGAGAAATAAAATTATAACTTTGTTTTATTTAAATTTTACAAGTGGGTTTTAAGTTGTTTTAGTTGTACGAAACAAACGTTATTTGCAACGAAATACTTTGTAAATATTATAAACATAATATCTAGTAAATAAATATCGTTATTTAATAATTTTCATATTATCAAATAATTTGTTCACCAACGGTCGTATATTTTTATCGCGTTTGTTTCCGAATGTTTTGTACGTAATTATACTAATTACGAAATGTGTAATACTACGCGTAACAACTAGTTGGGCTTTGCTAGACTTACCTCTAAGATGGGTTGTGAATTCACTCAAAGTAGGGAATTAGCCTAATAATGCAAATGTTTAATGCTCGTAATTACGTTTAAATTTGCGAGTTGTTACAGTTTTCTTGTGTACTTCATATCTGAACCTTGACTATTTTGTCTTTAATGTGAATCTCGGCCTCATACATGAAAATGATGGTTCAACTATTGCCCTTTGTGCACTTCTACGCCTAAAGCTCAAGTTGTCCATCATCATGTACACATAATATTATAATAACGAGTAAACTTCATGTTTATTACACGTTCACTCGTTAGTGAAATCAAACCTAAAGATGGGTCTGAAACCGGTAGGATTCTAGAACATGTCCATTGGTTATCACCAATGAAGACAAGTCTAAGCCAATCAAGTATCCCACACTTAGAAGTTCTTCAAAGTCTGATTTGTTCCATCCTTTCTTTAGTACTTGAAATTTCTTGATCTACATGCATGAATGAAATTGTTTGTTTTCATTTTCTGCAATTTTTTAGAAATAAACCATCCAAATATACATATAAAACAATTATGTCAATTACATCATATCATATATACGTACATAGTCAAGTGCATACTTGATTAATGCGTATGACCATTAACTGCGAAATTAACTAAATACGCGTACTACAGTATATGCACATTTGGTAAGAACACAATAGGTGCAGCAGTCACATCACTCAAGTCAAACTCGGTTTTCATCAACACATTTTAACAACTTTAATTTGAGTTAATCACGGAGTTAATCAAACATTCATGTTGAAATTAAACAGAGAATACACAGAAAACAAGTATAGAACATGTATACACAAAAACAACAATCCAAAACATTTCAAAATCCTTTTATCATCTATCGATCAAACAAGTTTAACAATTTAATCAAAGATTTAATTGTGAAAACAGGTTATAATCACAAATGATTCAAAGAATACAGATAACTATCATAACGTCAAAATCAAACCACACTTATCATTTCAACACCATAATAATCATACAATCATATATTTATCAATCTTTTAATCAATAAACGATGATCAAATGTAGAAAAAATGATTACCCAATGATTAATCGAGTGCAAGAGATGAGGTTTACAAGCTATATGCAACAAAACGCCTTGATTTTGTACAGAGATCAGATGAGAGAAAAACCAGATATGCGTATTTGAGATTAAAAGTGTCATAACAAATACGCAAATCACAAATATATATTGGTTGACTTATATGCACATTTGACAAATACGATTGAACAGTGATATGTATACTTATCAAATACGCATATTTAGTAAAACCAATACACACTTTGTTCAAAATTCTTTCAATTATGCATAATAACTTTTCTCACAAAATACAAATATTTCACATATTAAGTGATTAAAACAAAAATAACATAGAAATGTAAAATCTTTTTGAATTTTTTATTTAAACTATATACAAGCTATTCTATGTATTTAAAAACACAATAACATTGAAAAATCTTTTTATGGGGAAAAACTATTATGCTTTGGGATCATATAAGGTAAGAATATTCATGCACAATTGTAAGTTTATTTCGATTACTAGTATATTTGTCCACTTTAAATTTACTTAGCATTTGAAAATTACCTTTCCTAAAAATTATTTCACGATCATTATTGATATTGTTTTTCCACCTAAACATTATGTACTTAAGTAAACAAACCTTTAGATCTTTATTATTAGTATGCATATTATTCTATACAAAACAAATTATTAATATACATTTATAATCAAAATATAGCAATATTTCTATATAAAGAGTGAAAATATAATATTATCTTTAGAATCAAAGTTAGAACCTTGTGAAGCACCTATGATACCAAATATAAAGTTAAGAACGGATGATGGTGATCTACTTGAGAATCCAGAAAAGTACATAAGAATTGTTTGAAATCTTAATTACCTTACCATTACTCGTCCTGACATTTCATTTCCGGTAGGTGTTGTAAGTCAGTTCATGTCATCCACGAGAACTTCACATTGGGATGCTGTTAGCCATATTTTATATACCTTAAAGGTGCACCGGGGTGTGGTATATTTATATCAAAACCGCGATCATCATTTAATAGAGGGGTTTTTATAGATGCTGATTGTGATGAGGATCCTATAAGTAGACGCCCTACTACTGGATATTGTGTGTTTGTTGGAGGGAATCTTGTTTTTTGGAAGAGTAAGAAACAAAGCATTGTATCTCCTTCAAGTGTAGAATCTGGGTATAGGGCCATGGCACAAACTACATGTGAACGTATGTGGCTACGAAACTGATTAGCAGAAGTTGGGTTCACTCAATCTAACCAATGAATTTGTATGTGATAACGAAGAAACTATTCATATTGCAACCAATCCTCTGTTTCATGAACGAAGTTGATTTTCATTTCATTCGAGAGAAATTAGAAGATGGAACAATTTCAACTCCGCGTGTTAAAAATGGGAGTTAGTTAGCTTATGTCTTTACCAAAGCTCTTCCAGGATCTCGAATTGATTTTATATGTAACAAGTTGGACATGATTAATATCTATGCTTCAGCTTGAGGGAGAGTATTAGCTATTAGCTTGTATATTATAGCTGTATATTATAATTATGAAAAGTCCTTTAGGATTAGGCCCAATTCATATGTATTCATATGTAGGGCTCAGTATGTGGTTTATATATATCTAGACACCTCTATATACAAGATTAAGGTATACAAATATATTTCATTTAAGTTATCTTGTGGTCTACTTTTATAGGTCCCATATATGATACAAATCATTCTCCACTGCCTCCAAGAAAAGTAACAATATGCTACAAACTTATAGGTTAGTCGCTTAGTCTCATATACTTTACCTAAGCTATAGTAAGTTGGCTTGGAGTTCCCCTTCAATTTATATTTCCATATGAAAAGAATCAGTTATTTATTATAAGGCAATTTAGTTATTGCAAAGTGTTATTAAGATAAAATTTGATTGGTTTAGATACTTATATATTGTGTACATATCATCTTGGGTATAGAATTCTGTAATAATCATATGGGGTAAAAGATGTTGATTTTTATGATAGTGTTTTGGATTTATCTTTTATTAAATACTACTTTTTTTTCGATGTGTCTTCTATGGCATTTTTAGATTTTATGTGGTAGTTATTAAATTAAGTAACTCGGCATTTTATATATTATCTTATAAGGATATTGAATAGGGGCGGAGTGTAATAGAGGGGAAAAAATAATATATTTCAATTTCTTATAATTTTTTTGTGAGGGTGAAAATTTTAAAATGTCGTTGATACCTTAAATTAATATGTAATTAAAAATTTCTTGTGGGGGCGGCTGACTACGTCGCCCTCGCCCTGTCTCCGCCCCTGACCATTGACTACATTTTTAAATGATTTGGAAGAAAGCTTTATGGATGTCAATTATGTTAGAGCACACGGAGTGGGCCAAAAGTTTTACAGCATTTTTCACCTTCAACTTCGGAAGTTTAACGTTCACGATTCCGCAGCAGCGCTTAGTTCCAACGTTCTTCTCCGACGCGCGTATCCGAACGTTGTGTTCTTGGCTTTTTTTTCTTTTTTTTTTCTTTTTCAAGACCAATGAATAAAATAAAGTGAATGAATAAAATAAAGTGAACAAGGAAGAAAAGAATAAGGAAGAAGAAGAAAGAAAAGACGCAAGTTAGATAAGGTTTTTTCTATTATAGAAACAAAATAGTAAATTTGGGTCAAACCCATCCAAAAGCTGGGCTTTAAAATTGCTAAAAAATTAAAATTAAAGTAGTTAAACAAAATATTTTCCAGAGTATTAATCAAAATAAGTGTAAAAAATAAATAATAACTTTTTAAGAGCTATTTTAACAATTTTTTTATTTTTTTACGTTAAACATTTTATATAAAAATGTGTTTTGTGTTAATTGTGAATTTTGCTTTCTTTCCTTTTTTGTGTTATTTATTAATTTAAATTATTATATTATTTGCATTTAAAAAACAAAATAAATAAACTGAATACTGAGCTAAACACTCAAAATTCAGTGTTCTCCAATGATGCTAATTTCAGTTTCAAGGGAAATTAATTTTTTTACCCAATTTTATTATGCACGAGACATCCACATCTGTGCCCGCACATAAATTTTGCTCCTGTCTAGACATTTCGCACCTGCCATATGTCTTTTGCACCCGCTTATTTAATTTTTCGCTTGCCCATAATTAATCCCCCGAGGCTCAGCCTACATGCAAAGATCAAAAGCCTTTTGCGCTTTGCGTATAGACTCTCGTACCAAGCAATAACATGCATGCACAAATATTTACGTGAAAGCACAAATTTGCGCTTTGTGTGTGGGATGGGTATAATTTTAACACTTTTTTGGATAAAATTTTAAGTAATTTAAGAAAAATGGGTTAAAAAATTTTTCCCCTAGTTTCAATATTCTTTTCAGTGTTCAACTGAACACTTAACATAACATCGAATAACATCGAACATTCGGTAACACTACTCGTACTCTTATGGGAAGGTGATAAGGTTGTGAACATAATGAGACTTGCAAAAAATCAATTGTTTGTGTAAGTGAGGAGAAGATCAAGGGTTGATCCTAAATGGCGAAGTGGGCACAGTGGGTTAGGTTGGAAATGTCTTATCAAGGTTGTGATCATTCTGTTGTCTTATATATGACAGTGTAAATATATTCGTTTGATCAAATTTGTGATTTTATAGATATCTGTATATATGATACCTTAAGTGGATCTACTACGGAGTATATTTTTATATTGGTATAGTAGTATATAATTTTTTAAAAATGGTGGTATATGATAATAATTGTAATTTTGTTATATGGCATAGGGTGTCAAAGTGGATTAAAATTTTTTGTTTGTTGTCACCTCTTACGCCTTTTGCAAATCATGAGGTTAAAAGATTATAGAAAATGAGGCT
The DNA here is from genome assembly GCA_963422505.1 of Pseudognaphalium luteoalbum. Taxonomy (NCBI): domain Eukaryota; kingdom Viridiplantae; phylum Streptophyta; class Magnoliopsida; order Asterales; family Asteraceae; genus Pseudognaphalium; species Pseudognaphalium luteoalbum. Next base: position 75,288,774 of record OY730195.1, read on the forward strand.
TATATTCTGAGAAAGCTCCCCATGTAAAAGATATATGTTCAAGTTTGAGTGTAATATGTGAGATCCTTGTAACTACAACGTAAGTGAAATTTGCATTTTGCTAATCTATTACTATTATATAACACTTTTTGAATATTTTTTTAAGAGGAAATTAACAATATGCCTCTAATATTACTGATAATATTTAAAAATCTACTTTAAATTACTAACATACCCTACATGTATTGAAATCTTATTGATATCATAATAAGTAAACTTACAAGTAATAAATATATGACATTTAACTCTAATTAATGAAATTTTTTATATATCTATATCTTTATTTATACTAATATATAATGCATTTCAATATTTATTTTTAAGATTGAATTTACAAATTTACCCCTAACATTATTATTAATATTAGAAAAAACTACACGAAAAAACTAACTTACCCCACATATATGATTACATCTTATATATACTATCATTATTATGAAATTTTAATGTAACAAAATATGGCATAACTTTTTAACCGTAAGTAGTTACGAAACCTGAAACCTGAATATTATAGATGGGAATGTTGGAACGAAACGAACATCTTAGCAAACCGCCAAAGGCGGTTTGTCCACCGTTTATGGCCAAATTCCACCTCTAAATTCTCCTAAATTCAATTTTCTCTAATTTTACACATTTTTGAAAGTGTTGTAAGATATCAAAAACGAACTTTCAATAGCCTTTTTGTTATCAAATTGTAAATTTATGCGTTTTATTGTATTCTTAATTTCATTTCTATACAGTCAATTCCAATATTTAAGAGTTTCAATTTTTTATCAAATTTTACGATTTTAATGTCTTGTACATAAGTTTAGTATATAATTATACTAACGTAAATAATGTATTTTTAGTTAGTCATGACCCAACTCTCGATTGCACAAATCACAACTTGGACCTAGCCATTTAGAATATGCAATTTAATAGCCACAACTCAAAACCCAATCATCGAGTTCGCAACCACAATTATATATATATATATATATATATATAGGGTATTTAGTTTTAACTCATTTTTAAAGAGTAAAGATGTAACTTTTTTCGTTTAATAATAAATTAAATCGTAGTGTATTATCGTATAGAGTTTAATTATAATTTACTTACTACATATCGAATGAACGTGAAGCTAAATTTGTCTCGCTGCATAGCGCAGGCATTCTGTTACTAATTATTTACGTACTATTTAGATCATTGGTTACAACGTTAGCATGACTTTAATAAAGTTCAAAGATTTTAGTACCTATACTTTAATAAATATAGGTGTACTAAGTATTGAAAACTCTAATTGATATATTATATATTTTTATGTGCTCAAAATTTAAATTACCAAAAGGTGTATGTAAATTATTATATTATCGTATTTATGTGTAATAGCTAGATATCTGTACAATCATGGTATATTTCTAGCGAGAATATTGACAAAATAAGAATGGCTAAAAAAATCTCATATCACAAAACTAATCAATAAAATCATTAAATTTACATTACATCTCAAATATATGTAAAATATAGATGCGCACATTTCTAAACATAAACAAAAATCGAAAAAACAATGGATGCACAATTATAGAGATAATCGTGCATCAATCGTTTTTCGATTTTTGTGCAATTCTAGAAATGTACATTAATTATTTTTTTCTTCATATTTGAGATACATGAATGTGAATCTAATTATTTTATTTTATATATGTTACGGTGTTCTTAGTCATTCTTAATTTGAAACTCTTGTTATTTGATTCAAACTCCTTACAAAATACATTTACGATAAATTCTTTTAAACACCACCGGAAGATATTTTTAGTACAATATCAAATTTTTATTTTTCAAATTATTAGGACGGTTCATAAAAGTAATTGTTGTTATATTTTGCAGAAATGTTACATACACAATCAACTTCAATTATTGATTATGTTCTTTTTCTGTAGGTATGTGAAGTTGTTGTGGATCGATATATTGCTCTCTTGGATCGATCACCACAAGTTATCACACAACAATAATATAAGCCAACAATAATACCATAACATGGAGTATTTTACTTGGAAAACCTTCCGAAAGATAGAAAGATAGTAAAATTAAAGGCCGTAGGTAGGGATGGTAATGTTCATCTCCAGGGGCGGACCCACATTATAATTAATTAGGGGTGGCATGTGACACAAGTCAAATTAATCGACTTACTATATTATTAGTTGAAAAGTTATTGGTTTTTTAAAAGTGACACAACTCATATTTAGGCAGTGCCACCTCATTACTGAAGTAAATGTAATAAACTACTAAATAGGCTTCAACGTATTTTTGGCACCGGTGACTTAATTTTGTAGGTCCAACAATCATCCGATCCGTCCATTTGACAATCTAAATTAACGAATACTGGATATGGATATGGATGCGGATGATTACTAGATCAAATGTGGATGACAATTTATCAGCAATGAATTTATCTACTATCACCTGAAATACATGTATACATACATAAATATATACAAATATACATATACGCATATACGTTTACATATCCATATATACATATACCATAAACTATTAAAGTGTTATTAAAGACTAGGGTTGTAAAAAATATAATTATGTGACGCCCCAAAATTTGTAAGTTCGAATGTTTATTTAAGAATTTAATTTTTATTAAGTTTGTCTTTGATTTTGTTAAGTTGTAGTTAATTTAAAGTAAGAAAGTTAGCATGTGGTCAAGATAGGAAAATTATGAGCTTAAAATGTGGAGGTGGTGGCCAAAGTAGATGATATAAGACTCAAAGCCAAGTTTAAAATGAAAAATATTCAATTAAAACTCCATCCCTTATTCTCGAGTTGTTTTTTAGCGGAAAAGAATGGGATGGAAAAGAAAAGAGGAAAAAATGTAATATAAAATATTGTATATGTATTCTCGAGTTGAAAGGAAGCAATAGAAATGAAAGAAAATAATTAGTTAAACCCGTCAAAATATACATTCAGACTTAACATTTTGTAAGGTCATAACTCAAAATTAACGCATAATTTAAACCAAACTCATTAAATTGTTGAATGTACATGCGAAGAATATTTGTTTTATTATCTTTGTAGTTTATGTCTGTGTAAGATTGCCAACTCAAATGTACATACCATGGTATTAAATTAAACCTTACAGCACTTTTTGGTTCACACGCAAGTAAAACTATAATTATTACATCTCATTTATTACGTAGTGCAATAATATAATGTAGAAAAGAAGGCAAATCGAGAGTAAATTAAAAAAAATACTGGTGACTTTGTGAGTAATTGTTGAAAAAGGCTTACGTTAATTTTTATCGTCGTGCCGTATCGACGAGAAGAACGTTAGTTTACAAAGGATTAGTGATAAGTTGGTTATTAGATGGATACGTATAACGTTTGTTGTTCCAATCCGCTCAAATATGGGCGAAAATTGTTATTAACAAAAAGCCCATGTACAATCTATCCTAATTCATTTCCAGATTTTTCATTGCATTCTCAAGTTTTTTTAAGTGGAAATGAAAGAAAATCAAGTGATTTAAAAATAGTGTGCAATTCTCGAGTTCTATTTTTAGGTGGAAAGGGAACCAGTTAAAAAAGAACTTGAGAATTTAATTTTTATTAAGTTTATGTCTTTGATTTTGTTAAGTTGTAGTTAATTTAAAGTAAGAAAGTTAGCATGTGGCCAAGATAGGAAAATATGAACTTAAAATGTGGAGGTGGTGGCCAAAGTAGATGATATAAGACTAGAAGCCAAGTTTAAAATGAAAAATATTCAATTAAACCTCCATCCCTTATTCTTGAGTTGTTTTTTAGCGGAAAAGAATGTGATGGAAAAGAAAAGAGGAAAAAACAACAGAAAAGAATGGAATATAAAATATTGTATATCTAATTCGAGTTGAAAGGAAGCAATAGAAATGAAAGAAAATAATTAGTTAAACCCGTCAAATATACATTCAGACTTAACATTTTGAAAGGTCATAACTCAAAATTAACGCATAATTTAAACCAAACTCATTAGAATGTTGAATGTAACATGCGAAGAATATTTGTTTGTTTATCTTTGTAGTTTATATCTGTATAAGATTGCCAACTCAAATGTACATACCATGGTATAAAATTAAACATTACAGCTCTTTTTGGTTCACACGCAACATCTCATTTATTACGTAGTGCAATAATATAATGTAGAAAAGAAGGCAAATCGAGAGTTAATTAAAAAAAATGCTGGTGACTTTGTGAGTAATTGTTGAAAAAGGCGTACGTCAATTTTTAGTTCCGTATCGACGAGAAGAACGTTAGTTTACAGGATAGGATTGGTGATAAGTTGGTTATTAGATGGATACGTATAACGTTTTCCGTTCCAATCCGCTCAATTATGAGCGGAAATTGTTATTAACAAAAAGCCCATGTACAATCCATCCTAATTCATTTCTTTCAATTCCTTTGCACCTAAAAATAGAACTCGAGAATGGCACACTATTTTTAAATTACTTAGTTTCCTTTCCTTTCCACTTAAAAAAAAAACTTGAGAATGCAGTGAAAAATCTGGAAATTAGTGTGTGCATTGTGTGTGTATGTCGACTGACCAAAGGAAGCAGGAAGAAGAAAAAGTGTGATCTCAACAATTGAGGTTTAAACCTTGTACCATCTTGCTCCTAAGTTTATTATTAACATCATCCAAGGTAAAAAAACATATCATAACCCCTTTAATTTTATGATTTAGCTAAGTGTTCTTGAACCCTAAAATTTGATAATCTAGATTTTGTTAAGTTTATGGAGATTTGGATGTTGGATGATGAATTTGAGTATGAAAGAGTTGGTGTAAATGCATAAATGATGAGTTTCCTGGCAATACTTAATTTATTTAGTTTAGCTAAATTTGAAGAAATTTTTCTTTTTGATGTTGATGATGGTAAATAAGTGTTATTGAGATGTTGATATCAAAAAGAGACTAACTTTGATTATTGCATGTTAAATTTATGAGAAAATATAAGAGTGGATGGTTAAGGTTTTAACGCAAGAGTTTTCAAAAGATGTGTATTGAATTAGTAGTTTGAGAATAAGGTTTGTGTAAGTAGTAGTAGGTCACTGAGTAGTGACTAACATGGTTTGTACTTGTATGAGTAGGTGGAGCTAAGAACTAAATAGAGACATTATATAGAGTATTGTTTATCATAAACCACTTTGTGTATGGTAAGTAATGGTGGGGGATGGAAAACTCACTAGCTAGACTCGTTTGTAAATCATAAGTGATGATCAAATGTGTACTAACTAGTGTTTAGTAGTTACTTGTATGTATGCCCTTTTACATGTCAATTGGATAGTAATAATGAGAGTTTAAGTATGACAATGGGGTTTGAGATATCCCATTGTTCATGACTTGACACCTTGGTAGAGTTCCATGACTTGGAACAAATGGTAGTAAAGGATCCTTTAATTCGGTAGTTGGTTAACAAGCAAACTTGGCTACCAAATGATAGTATTTATTGTTGTTTGTTGATAATTGACTATTTTTCCCATTACCTATAAAGCTTTATTTGCTTACCCCTTTTATTGTTGTTGCTTTGATGTTGTAGGTAGTTCAGGTGGTTCTAGGGGCGATTTGGGTAAAGCTCTAAGCAACGCTTAGTGGTGGAACTTACTTTGAAAGTAAGTTGAATCCCTTTTTGGTAGATAATCATGCTCCTGATATTCAGTTGGAAGCCCCTTGTTTTGCAAGAATCATAATTGTACTTGTGTTGGAACTATGTTAGAAACATTTTGACACGTATGTAGATATGGAGTAAAGATAGATGTAATGGGGTCATTTTGCTAGTAAGACATTTTGTGAAGTCACGGATATTATAATTATGGCATGATGAAAGTTTGCTTTAAACGTTGGTTTTTATGACCTTGAATGTGTGATTAGTGTGTTGGTAAAGAATATGGGTCTAAAGTTGTGTTTATGCATAATTTTCAGTACTTCGGCATGGATACACGATCCCAAGCATGTCCTAGGATCGCGTATCCAACTGTAAAACCATCACAGCCGTAATTTAAGTTTTAATATGTGACACCCGTCAAATTAGGACTAGTTATTAGTTCCTAATCCTTTAGAAATACATGTAATTAGTACTATGTATTAGACTAATTGTATGTATCAATATATATATATTGTTGAATATATATCAGTACGCGATTAAATTTAATCGTGCATTTTCAAATCGGTCAAATTCCGATTCATTTACACGGGCATTGGTGAAAACAAATATTAAGTAATATGCAACTATTATTTAATATACCCAGTATTTATTATATATTAATTCGATAATATATAAAGTATTCGTATCGTACAAAGTAAAAACATTCGCGACAAAACTTATAAATAATGTATTATTATTGGAAATAATTATTATTATTTACATTAGACAAAAATAAAACATATTTGTTTTATTCAATCTTACTCAAACACGACGAAACCATTCGAACCATATCCG